>JBBBDQ010000224.1:5205000-5890000 GCA_037127315.1 Ascarosepion bandense | reverse complement strand
ATATTTCGTGGGAAATAAAAAATGCGAACTTTCGCTTTGAACATAAAACTTGCCTCGCTATTTACTTTAAGTGTAGTGCTGGCAATCTTCCTCATAATCAAACATACGAGAGGAGCATTTTATTTACGTTTTGAAATTGAGTGAAAATCTTAATATATAGCACTATGAATCAGGAGAAACAAAATTTATACACGCATATATTATGTACACGTCTATAAGCTTTGTGCGTACGGAGAGTTTAAAGTTGTAGATCGGGGAGAATATTGAAATATGCTTGTTCATCTGTGTAAAAGTACAAAGAGCATCATGGCCTGTACACAAGCACCGATGCTCTGAATTAATTTGTAATTTCATCAACTCCCCCGGATAAGATTCTTTTGCGAGTTTATTAAGTAAAAAAAATTAATGTAGGCTACAGGGCATAGCGTAATTCTTCCTCTATTTCGTTCTCAACATTTATGATTTCATTCTGCCTTTCATTCTGCCTTTCTAGGTTCCTTTCCCAATTAACTCGATGTTTTTCTCTTATTCGAAATGATAAATTTTTGATGAGCCGTCTCTTTATAAGAAAAAAAATCAGCCTTCATTGACCGAAGAGTTATCGTTGCTCTTGATTGAAATGCATAAAGCCTTTTTCTGAAAATCTTAAAAACAAAATAAACTAGACTTTAAGCTCACTAAACGGTATCGGTCTTTGTATTGAAAAAAGTTTCCTCCCTAACATCTTAAGGTAGTCGGAATTTCAAAATCTTTGCTATACCATTTTTTCTAGTTACATATGCGATAAATTTTAGTTGCTGCTGCTGCTGTTATAAGATTTCCAATGATGTGATTTTTGTAAAACTATAGCGACGGCCTAGGACATGTAATGAGAGATTATCTTAGACTTACGAGATTAATTCACTCGCACTCGATTTAATGATCAAATATGGCCAATTGGCATTTCTCTATGAGTTGGACAACATGCTTGATATCCGTCTAATAGTGTCAAGTTCAGAAAATTACTCAACCTTAGATGAATATGATGGCTTTGTAGCAACTTAACACGTTTGATAAAACTAGCCCTAATACTGCAAAAAATCGGTACACTGTTGCTATTACACCCGTTTCCCTTACAGATCACATGCGCATCTACGGTTCCACTATCATGAGCATGAGGTTTCTCATTGGCAAGTTTGCTATTTAAAATAAAATTCGAGAATGAGAAGGGTGTAATCCTTTCTGTTACAAAAAAGACCGCTATATATATATATATATATATATATATATATATATATATATATATATATATATCCATATATCCCTCCTATTACGCGCATGGGGAAAAGAAGCAATAGTGTAGCAGCGACGGGTCAGTTCATTCTCTTTACTACGTATTATTAAATCTCTTGCTGCGTGTTTAACAGTGCTTATTATTATCATTTTTCTTTTTGCAATAATTACGTCGTCGTGTAGTAAATAATATATATATATATATATATATATATATATATATATATATATTCAACTGTTTCAATAAGGGGTTTTGATTATTTTTTCTTAAGATATTGTATATAAAGAATAAATATGATAGTATTTTTTCAGAGCGTCCACCTCGCTACAGAATATGACAGGACATGACACATAGTTAAATTTTAAAGTGCTTTTGTCGGCAATGCTGTTGAAAAATTGCACAAGTCTACTTAGCACATTCTTTTTTGTGAACTCTTCAGATGCCGAGCAATAAATCCAGCCCACTCCTGATAAAGAAACATTCTCTAGGATTTGGCCCAATTTTTTTTTCTTTCCGATCAAGGAAAAGGCCTAGAAACGATAAAGAAAAAAAAACGTTATTTTTCAGCAAACCCACGTAGTTACCGAATATGACAAGGTTGAAATTTACTGTCGGTACAGTAGAAAAATTGCCTAAGCCTCCTCTCACTACCCCTTGTAGGGACGTCTCAGAAGTCGGGTAATAAACTGAACCCTTTCTGATTGAGAGGTACTGCCTTAGGGGAAATCCTCCTATACTTTGGGCTTAAAGTTTTTTGCCCAACACCGAGCTCCGAAAAGTCTGTGAAGCAATGAAAGAAAATGCGCTCTTTTATTTAATAAAGAAAATCGTTAAATATTTAAATGGAGCCGACAAGTGGAAAAAGTCGATAGACGTTCTTGTGCTGATAAAATACATGTAAATGTTTGGTTCATGTTTTTTAACTATAAAAATACAATACATGGTCTGTTGTGTTTTATCGTCAGTGGTAGTAATTTTGCTGTGAAGCGGTCGACCCTGCTTTATTCACGTGAACTAGGGTGCAGAACAGCACCGTTCTACGACTCCCATCTAATTTTCACACACGGCTCCAAGAAATAGTATGGGCATTACAAAAGCTAAAACACGGTCAATGGGATCGACTTGCTGGATAGGCTGTGTGCAGGCAGGCGCCAGCCTCTGCGTAGGAACTGCACCTCATCGGTCAACGACTTTATCAATGGTCGGGTGAACTTCTGATAAAAGGGACGAAGTAACTTCAACATCTTCAGTGCTATCTATTTTATTATTTTGCCTTGAATGCCACCACAAATCACAATTTCAGGGGGCGTGTGATCCCAGTAACGCAATATTCAATAATTGAATAAATTATCGAATAAATAAACACAAATGTTAATATAAATTTACTATGAAATATTTTGTTAAATTTGACGTCATGATGATAGTTAACTTCACGACTTGGAATTTCATGCGTGAGGCAATCATCAGGTGCATATTTCAAATTGACGGTTTAATAAATGTGAATTTAAGTTCACTCGATGTTCATGGGAATTAAATCTTATAAATTTTAAGATGTTTGGTAGTATTGTTAGTGATAATAGTCATATAGTTTTGTTATGGATGTATAAATAATAGCTAACTTTATACAAATGTAAAAAGACCATTCAAGCAATCTCAGCGCTTCAGTTAAGCAATGTATTCAATAACCGATTTCTACAATAAATGAATTATAGCCAACGTAATAATTGCCCTCGGAATAAAAAGGTGATTATTTTTTTTTAATTGCAGTCATATTTTTGAATTCCTGACGAAACTTATACTTGTATATTCTAACTTTGACAGTTTTCTACATTTTAAAAAGAGTATGATTAAATTTTACTAAAACCTTTATAACCTCTATACTCAAGAGGTGAACAGTCTGTGATGTTTGCTTTTCTATCAAGAATATCTTGGGCATATTACTTTATGAAATTACGAAAATTTAATATTCGAATTGCAAAACACGTCACAATGAACTAAGAATATATTAACATGAAAGAAGAATTCTTATACAAAATTGATTGACGAGTTAGCTTTAAGTAGTTAAGCAAGGGATCGTGCAATTTATAAACATTCATATTTTAATATTAATACGGAAAGGATTTAGTGTAAAAATGAAAGCTATTTCTTCTTCACTTAAATAATATTTTTTTAAAAACTGTGTATATTTCAAGAAGTTCCAATGATTGACGAAAATTATAGGTGACATATATCTTTCTTTTAATTTGTACATCAACTGTTATTATACGAGTTCCTTATTATGACTTTAAAACAGTGGCAGAATACTGAAAATAATTTGATGTTTCAAGTAGCAACTGCATTGCTTAGCATAAGAGTTTTCTCTATAAGAGCTGTTAATTTTATTTTGAAACTTCATAGTAAGAAAACGAAAAAGGACAGTCGTGATATTGTTTTATAGTTTACCAAAGAAATAAAAAGGTGTTTTTTAGTATGATTAGTCACTCAATTTCCACAAAATAATCTATAATATACCTAGAATTTTCTTAGCAATGGGGTCGGAAACCATTTAGTCTTTCTCATCTCGAACAATATACACTTTGTGATTATGTGAATTGTTACATATTCAATCCAAATAAAACATTGAAAGAAATAAACTTTTTTTGAATTCAGGTGCTTTTGAATATCTTTTTATTCGAAATGTAAGATTTGTAAACACGCAAAACCTTTAATAAATACTCAGATCAGCTAGTTTCATATGGAACGGATTATGTCATCTAGACAGTTTCGAAGGAAAAGTCTGATAAACTTTCTTCAGTTATATGCAGATATCGTATTAACAAGGGTAACTTTAAAATTAAAATTTTGGGGATCGTAGCAAAGAACTAATAGTTGCATTCTTTAATGTGCCGTGACCCTTCAAGATCTAGGCGATTATGGACCATTATGTTTGCGTCTTCCTTATAGCTCTTAATATATTTTGTGTTGTTATTTTCCCCAAAACTCGTTCTGTCACCCATTCGTTTAAGCCCATAAAATAGGTCGTTCGCTGTTTTCCTCTGTCCCTTTTCCCGCTATCCTGTCGGTGAGTATCAGATTCTCCAACTCTCTTTCCTCATTATGTGTCTCAGAAATTAACTTAAGCTACAGAACAAAGCATTTTCGAAATCAGACTTAACTTGCAAAACTGAACTTTTAATAACTGGTTAAGTTTGAATATATTTTAGTATATAACTGGGAATCAATAAAGAATCACAGTATTGAATATATTTTAGTATATTACTGGGAATCAATAAAGAATCACAGTATTGAATATATTTTAGTATATAACTGGGAATCAATAAAGAATCACAGTATTGAATATATTTTAGTATATAGCTGGGAATCAATAAAGAATCACAGTATTGAATATATTTTAGTATATAGCTGGGAATCAATAAAGAATCACAGTATTGAATATATTTTAGTATATAACTGGGAATCAATAAAGAATCACAGTATTGAATATATTTTAGTATATAACTGGGAATCAATAAAGAATCACAGTATTGAATATATTTTAGTATATAACTGGGAATCAATAAAGAATCACAGTATTGAATATATTTTAGTATATAACTGGGAATCAATAAAGAATCACAGTATTGAATATATTTTAGTATATAACTGGGAATCAATAAAGAATCACAGTATTGAATATATTTTAGTATATAACTGGGAATCAATAAAGAATCACAGTATTGAATATATTTTAGTATATAACTGGGAATCAATAAAGAATCACAATATTGAATATATTTTAGTATATAACTGGGAATCAATAAAGAATCACAGTATTGAATATATTTTAGTATATAACTGGGAATCAATAAAGAATCACAATATTGAATATATTTTAGTATATAACTGGGAATCAATAAAGAATCACAATATTGAAAACAATATTGAAAACAATATTGAAAATAAATGACATCTTTCGGAGAAAAGATTTTTGACATGTGGAAATAACAAATCAAGATCGTGACTTATACGGCATTTTAAAAATCAATGCATGAAAAGGAAAATAGAGAATTTCATAACACATTATATACGATTTCTAATACGAGAATGGATGTTCATTTAATTATTATCGCAACTACGCGTTGATATTGAGTGTCTTGCTTCTAATTTGTGAAGAAAATATATACACTTGACACGCAGACAGGTAACGAATTCAGCACATATACAAATATAGAAAATTTCAAAACTTTGAATCATAGAAGTTATGCCAGAGTTTGTCATCACAATATGAACAACATAAGGTACGCAGATGATACATTGCCGATAGCAGAAACGGAAAGGAAACTACAAGACGTCCTACAGAAGGTAACTTAAGAGAGTAACGAGAAAGGACTACAAATAAACTTCAAGAAAATCGAATGCAGTGTTATCAGCAAAAAGATCAGCGTAAAATGCCAAATACAGAGTGAAGATGCTAAAACTAAGGAAGTACAAAACTTTAAATAACTGGGAAGCTGTCTAACAGAAGACAGAAATTGCGACACAGAGATCCAGAAGCTTAGTAGAGTATTGAGAGTTACAAAAATTTCACTAGAAACAAAGAGGAGAGTTCTGCATTGCTGTGTGATTTCAGTTGTTTAATATGGCAGTGAATGCTAGATATTCTCATGGAAAATGAAGGAAAAACCTGAAGCAACTGAAATGTAATTCTACATAAGTATGCTGTGGATATCATAAATCGGGCAATGATGAGATATTGGAAAGGATGAAAACTAAAAGGAAATTAATAAGGAAAAGACAGCTAAAGTTCCTGGGACATGCAATGAGGTAGAAGGTCTTAGAGAATCTGATACTAACATCTCAGATAGAGGGGCAGAGAGACAGGGGATTAGCGGGTAACGAACTTTACTGTCCTGAGCAGGTGGATGACAGAACGGGGGTTGCGTGGTGTAACACGAGAAAGCGCGCTAAGAGCCACCAGTGATAGGGAGACGCGGAAGTCCATGATCTTACATCAATGACACGACAGGGAGTTTTGTTCTAGGAAACCATCAGGAGTATAACAGAAACTGATGGTTTGATAGATTTGAAACTGAATCTAATCATACTCTTCCTTTCCTAGATATCACATTACACAAAAATAACAACGAACTCAATTTTGACGTCTATAAAAAAAGCTACCAACAAAAATGGCCTGATTAATTTCTATTCTGACCATTCTAACCAGTCAGTCAGTTATGTGCCATAAGTGATACACGCTTGGGTGATCATGTCTCGAAAGAGACATGACTGACTGGGCAGAATATCATCCCGCAGTAGGTTGCCATTGCTTTCTGCGGTAGACTGGTTGCCGATCAGGGCTATAGAACCCAATCTGTCCTGTTATTTAACCCATAACTGGAAGGAATAGACGGATTAATACCTTTCCCAATATCGAGCCGATATCCAATGCACCACAACGCACATCCGCTCTTCCAAAGTCAAATCTGGTATTATTATAGGTTTCTTTTTAAGAGCACTTAGAATCTGTAGCCCCCAATATTTAACAAAAGAAAAAAAGTAAATATATGGGTATATTTTACACACACACACACACACATATATATATATATATATTAAATATCTCTGTTCATAGCAAATTCAGCACTGTTTTATTAAAACCTGAATAATAATAATAATATACATGTGTATATCACATATATATATATATATATTTATTAATTCACGTAATATATATAGATATATATATATACATGTGTGTGTGTGTATATTTATTTGTTTAAACGGTATTTTTAATGCATGCTCATATTTGAGTAGATGCTCTGTTTTTATTATTAAACAGTATAAGTATTTACATATACCGGCTTAAATATATTCGTGAAACATTGTTAAAAAGGTATAAGTCCTCGCGTAGGATTTGAACTTGCGTCCTCTGTCAATAAATTTTATTAAAGCGTACGTGCCTTAACTTCTCGGCTACGTAAAACCTCATGATCATTAAAGCCTCAGATAGTGCTTATTTTCTAACGAGTTTTCTCGAATATTTTGTCCGTTAGCTGTAAATAAATAATTATACTCTTTATTAACACAATAATCAATGCATCTACTTAAATATGTACATCCCTTACAAATAACGTTTAAACAAACGATTTCGAAATATTTCAGATTTAATCATTTATATATATATATATATATATATATATATAGAGAGAGAGAGAGAGGGAGGGAGAGATTGAGAGAAAGACAGACAGACAGAGTTAAATTGTGATGATGCTTATTGCTAGGGTTGGTTTTTTTTCAGCAATTTACTGGCAAACGGCAGTTTTTTTTGTCAAAAATTGCTCAATATCCAGATAGAAAGTGTATCAATTTAATGTGAAGTATTTAACTTAACTGAACAAAATAATGCCGAATTCGAAGTTTCTTGAATTCTTAAAAAGCCTAAGATCTGAGCAGTGAAAACATTACAATAATGTATTCACGAAACTTTGGAGTCGGTATAACTCCGCTCAGTGACAAACTTCTCCACATGAACTATATATGATTAAAATGATTGTGTACACTTGACCATATGTATTGTTCTACTAATGTAAGATAGAAAGACAGATCAAAATATAGCATTATACGAGTTTATAGAAGATTAATCATATGTTGAATTTAGATTTGCTTGTATATCTATACCGAACTCGAGAGATTACCAACAGTAAAATTTACCATATAAAGCAAAGAGAAATAATAGCTGATATTTAAAATATCATTAACTGAATATGAATTAGGAATATTTACGTAAGTCACTCATACTGAAATTCATGTTTTGCCTTTATTTAATTATTTTGATAGGTTTGAAATCACTTTTTAAATATATTTTTAGACAGAGCTTTGTGTTGAACAAAATGCAACATTTTCCAAAATAATTTTTCCAAACAGAAATGAAGGTAAATCCATGATTATATTTACACTATTTAAATTATCTGGACTAATGTCCTCCTCATTGTTGCCATTTGTACCATGTTTTGGTCGTTGTACGCTCCGGCCTTCTTCAGATGCTAGGAATTTCGAACCAAACCCTGAGTCGATTCCTTGCAAATATAATTGACCAACTTATAGGAAAGTCATCTTCAAATGTTCTAAACACCTCCCAAATCGTAGAACTTATCAAAGATGCTCCCATCCAATGGAACCAGATGGTGAGCCTGGATGTGGTGAGTCTGTTCACCAAGGTACACGCGGTGGAGGCCCTATCAGCAGTCAAAGTAAGACTTGCCTGGGACTCATCCCTAAGAGAACATACCAGTATTCAACTAGATAACCTGACCGAGATGTTGAATTTCTGCACACAAACAAGACACTTCGGATTAGGTTGCTAAATCTTAGAAATTCAGTTGTTCTTGTCCTTAAGAACACATGACACAGTGATCCTGTAACTTGACCCAAAAAGTTGTGACTTCAGTACCAGGCTACAGCAGTTGTGAACAAGTAATTTAGAGTGTTAGAGGGAGATAACTCATGACTACCAAAAAGTGGCTTTATGCAAGGAATGAGAACGAGGTTTTGTGTTATATAAGCATGATGAAAACCTCGTCTGCTCAGGAGGCTATTCATGGTCGAGTGGTCAAGACGGTACCAGATCAAATGGTATGCTTCCTCTATGTAATAGGGGTCGCAGGTTCGAATCCTGCTGGATAGTACACATTTTCGTAATAAAAATTTATCGTAAATAATCAGGCCGGTAGATATAAATATAAAAATACTGTTTAATTAAAACAGAATATCTACTTAAATACGAGTACCGGTAAAAATAATGTTCAAAATAATTTATTGCATATATATATTTATTATCTAAAGAGATGTTGAGATTTGGAGAAGTTACCAATTTATCAGCAACAGCAATTCATCATCATCATATTATTGTTCTCTTTATTCTTCTTTTTCGTGTTTTTGCTATTTTCTGCTTCTTCTTCTTGTTATTCTTTTTTCTCTTTTTCTTGTTCTTGTTCTTTTTCTCTTTTATCTTTTCCTCCCTCTTTTTCTTTTTGTTCTTGTTCTTTCTCCTTCTTTTTTCTTCTTCTTGTTCTACTTATTCTTGTTCTTGCGCATTTTTTCTACTTCATCTTCCACTTCTTTTCTCTTTCTTCTTTTTCCTGTTCTCCTAGTTTTTCTTGTTATTGTTCTCCTTGTTCTTTTTGCAGGCTGAATTAAGTTGTAGCTTTTAATTTTTAAATAATTTCAAAATATTTTTCTGTATCTGTCTCCATTTTTTGAATTTGCATACTTACTGGTTATTTTGTGTCGGACGAATGAGTTAAAAACACACTTTTCTGTACCTACCTTAAAATACATGTCGTAAAATCTGATGTGGCAAGAGAAAATTAATTTCCCTCGCGCTTTTCTTAGTTAGTATGAAACATCAAGACCTATAATAAGTCAAAACATAATAGCTAGCGCTTAATATGTGAACAGATCTTTTCTTCTAATAAAAATACATATATATTGCTCGAATTTGTTCATCTGAAAATTACGGAGATTTTAAAACCTAGTATATTTATCTATGTTTATAGAGACAAATTATCTAATAAAAATATTGTTTGAAAGGTGTTGATTCAGAAAATTTTAGATATCTAATATAACTTTTGAGAGAAATCACACAAACCAAAACAATTCATAGTTATATTAGAGTGGTACAGATAGGTCAATTTGTATCATATTTTTATACTTGTGTCATTACATTCACTTACGTGCCTCACTGTAAGTGTTAAGTAAATCTGGCGAGAAGACACATCCTTTTCTTACACTCTTTTCTGTTTTTACATATTCAATTTATTTTTGTATGACAGTTTTTTTATTTTTAATATAAAATAGGATAAATATATTATAAATGTAATATTTCTAAATGTGTTTAATGAGAAACAGGATAAAAAAGTAACAAGGGAGGATTAATGGATCATGACATCTTTTATTTGGCCAAATTTGGCACAGAAAACATTATTTTCTTGTAAAATATCCCGTGGTCTATGCGATGGGGGTATATTCTGTTGGGAATTGAAATGACCTGTAATAAAACTGGTCTATTTTGGCGATGGTTTGTTCTAGTAAGATAACACGAAACTTGATCGTGTTCGAGCGACAAAAATATTATTCGCAGATGTATATACTGCTTTCTAGACATACTGCTGTGCACCACCCAATGTACGCGCCATATTTTACCCCACATGAGCATCTATGCCATATGTTACAGATTACATCAGTTTTCTTGTTACCACTGTTAACAAATTCATTTCAGTTATGTACAGTGCTAAAATGTACTTGGATACGATATACACAAGCAACATCTCGTAAAACTTATCATATGTTGCATAACTAAACAATTAACAAGTGAATAAAGAGCGTTATGGCCTCCTAAAATTACATGTGTGTGCGTGTGCGTATATTTGTGTGAGGGTCCATATGATTGTACAATATACGTAGATTTAAAAGATGATTTATATAATTCACACACACACACACACACACACACACACACACACACACACACACACACACACACATATATATATATATATATATATATATACTTCAGACAAGTATAGGTTTACCTAGCCTCCGGCAATGAATCTGTAAATATGTGCCAAAAGCTATTCTTTCGTTGACACAATTCTGCGCATGCGCACCGATACAATTGTAACCTTCCAATTCGATATTTTATGATGTCCGGCTCAAGATTTTCTTCGGTTATATCACATAATTGACGAGCAAGACATTGAAGTGCCATCAACATATATTCTATTAAGGGGTAGAGAAATTTCAGGAAACCAAGACAGATAAATGGTGACGATCGCGAAAGTAAACTAAATAAATAAAAATGAAGGCAAAGAAGCACAAGAAGAGAAATAAAAAAAGTCTAAAAAATGCAATAATGATAGAAACATCATAAGTTGGAAAATGATTAGAAGAAAAAGACGAATAAAAAACGATCATTTTTATAACGGAAAAAATATCGTGAACATGAATACTAATATAGAATTATTCAGAATACATTTGTTTTTTTTTTATCTGTTTTAAAAACCTTTTTGGTGTATCGGTTCTGAATGAGAAATCGGAGAACCGAGTTCGAATTTCATTAGCGTCCGTTGCATTCACTTAGGCGCAAATACCCGTGGGAAAGATGTCAATCCATCTTTCTCTCTCCATCTATGAGCTGAATAGCAGAAGAAACTGGGTCTTATAGCCTTGGTTGGAAACCAGTATACCCCATAGAAAAACAGCAACCTAATTCTGAGAAATATTCACCCTAGTCAGTCATGAATCGAAAGAGACATGATTTCCCAAATACATGTCGCGTATTAGACTTCACTGACTGAACAGAGTAATGATAAAGGATATAGAATTAATTGATGATGATAGTGATTGTAATATTGGTAGGAATGAAAAACAACTGTGATAAAAAAATTAAACGAGGAAAAATGAAACAAGTCGTAATATTAGCTAAACAGTCTAAAAGTAAGGCAAGAAGATGAAAATGACTTGAAGAAAAATATTAAACCTATTAATAGGTGAAAACAAATAGGAATATAACAAGACATCTACGTAATATATAACCACGAGAATAATAAAAGATATCGATATTACGTAAACGTCATAAATTGAAATATCTGGAAAATGTTCTAAGAGAAGACGGGAAGTGCCACACTGGGATCCGAAGACCAATTGGGATGGCAAAAAATACATTCCATAAACAAAGTAGAGTATTGAGAGGTAGAAAATTTTGGTGAAATCAAAGTACACAAGACTGAATTGTTATGTGATATCGGTCCTCCTGTATGCCAGCGAATGCTGGACAATCACCTCAAAGATGAGGAAGGGAATTGAAGCAACAGAAATGTGATTCTACAGAAATATGCTGAGGATACCATTGGCCGAACATGTGAGCAACAACAATATTTTTAAGAGAAACGAAACAAATGAAAATTATATTTGACACCAAGGACAGGCACTTGAAATTTCTGGGGCTATAATTAGAAAAGTGGGCTTGTAAAGTTTGATATTCACTTGACATATCGACAGAAATAGGAACAGAAGAAAGTAGCCTGTTACACACATGATGTGCTTAAACCGATGGATGGTAGAACAGGATTTGCAAAAAATAATAAAAAGAAAGAACTTATTAAAAGCTAAACGGGATGACCATTATCACCTACGTCTTGGATGGACACGGAACTTAGAAAATGCAAAATGAGTACGGAAAGAAATTTTGAAATTAGCATCGTCGATTAAAGATGAATAGCACAAGGAGGAAATGATGATGAATAGAAGGAAAAATAAAGAAAGGAGCTGTAAATATGATTGGAACGTGTGGCCAGAGAAATGATTTTCTAACCGCAGCTAAGATGCGGCATAAGGCGAGTGTGCTAGTCGCCCAGTAAGGATCGAAATAACTAATCAATTATAATAATTCTAGCGAGGCAAGCTTGCTAACCATTACACCACGTTGAGGGGTCAAGAGAAAGTGGGAAAGAAAATGTCAACAAAACAGGCGAAAAGAAAAAACGAACAATGTATAAGTTTTACGATGACGTTCAATGATATTTAAAGCAAAAAAAAACAGATATGAAAAAAAAGAGGAGCAGCAAAATTATAAGAGAGAGGAAGACAATAAAGAGATGGTAGAGAAAAAATAGAAAAGTGACAACAAGCAACAAAATGTAATGAAAAAACTGAGGAAAAGTGAAAAAAGAAATATGGGAATAGGTGGAAATTTGAACAACTAAAAATAACAATAAATGTTGAAAGAGGCCGTTATATAAATCAGCACAAAGAAAAAGCAAGCGTATAGAAAAGAAAAGATGGTAGCGAATAGCGAGAAAAATTGATTAAAAGAAAACGAGAAAAGAATAATGAAAAAGAGAGTTGAGAGATAGCAATAACAATGTGAGAAGTAAAAGAATAAGGAAAAATAAAGACATGTGGAGATAAAAGAATAAAACAAATAAAGTAACAAAAAACGAGAATTGAAAGCGTTTAAGAAAAAAGAATACAAATGAGGATAAAAATAAAGGGAGAGAAAAAGAACAAAGAAAATGGGATATGAAAACAAATAAACAAATAAAAACGAAAATGGAAGACGAAAGAGAATGATCGATAAAAAAGGATAATGAAAAGATAGATGAAATTGATGGAAGAAGGATGAAAATGGATAAAGAAAAAAGATGTAAACATCTAAATAAAATACTAGGTGAAAAATGGATGAAGAAAATGATGAAAACAAAATAGAGATGAAAAACAATAAGCAGAAAGAAAAATTCGTAATGGAATCAACGGAGATCAAGGTGCAAAGTGTGAACATAGTGAGCTCAAATGTATGAATCAAGTGAAAATTAAGAATAAGAATCTTAATTTACATGTACAGAGAAATAGATATAAAAAAGAAGAAAGTTACGATCCAAAAAATATCTTGGAAGAATAGTAGAAAATAGAATGAAGCGCACAATCGATTTGAAGAAAAAAGTCTGAATTCTGATAAGGAGCGCCCAAAAAAAAGGTAGACAAAAAAGGAGACTTCAAATATAAAATAGAATAAATATGAATACTTTCTTGTCCAATGCAAATCTTACAGAGTGTCAAATGAGAGCAGAAGACAGAAAAGTATTGAGAGTCGTAATGTTAAAATAAGAACAAGAAAAAATGAAATGTAAAATGCATAAGTGTACAGGAAAGTATGTGAGAACGTTGTACTTAGAGTCGACAAATGCCTCTTGGGCATTAAAAGACTTGCTGTAAAAGTGATAGTAATTGAATCGGAACAAGAGGATACAACACATGATCTGTCACTCAGCAAAAGTGAAAAGCAATATTCGCTGCTGATTTAATCAGTGCGGGGATCGTCGAAGGAAATTCCAAGATTACACACGCCCAACTATACTAGACTCTGATTGGAATGGATATGATACGTTTTAAATGTATAAGCTTTCGACTCAATATTTTCTTATGTGTTAGATTTAAAACAAGCGATTAATCATTTAAGATTTATATATTTTGTGTTCGTGCACAGAACTCTGTAATAACTTATAAATACATAAATGTATATTTACAATGGTAGATATATAGTAGCTTATATAATTATAGACTCAATTTTTATGCTTAGAGTTAACATTTTTATAAAAAATAATATATATTTACATACAAACACACAAGTATATATCAGTGTCTGCGTTTGAAAAATAAATAAAAATAATAGTAACTTATTTTTTATGGAATAGAGCTCAATCTCAGAGACAAAGACACTACCGAGACAAATGAAGACTGACGCATCAAATCACTCGTGCCTGGTATCCTAAGTTCGAGTTAACTTGCAGGTCTATCAGGAATCCGGCTATCTCTGGGAATTTTAAACGTTTTATGATCGATATTATATTTCGAACGATTCCTCTATCTTTCATTCACTATTCTCTCTCTCTCTCTCTGTCTCTCTCTCCCTATCTCTCTATCTTGCTCTCTCTCTATTTATATATATATATATATATATATATATATATAAACTTATTTATAAATGGAACTTTGTCTGTGTGTGTTTGTGTCTGTGTCTGTGTGTATGTCCGTTACCTATAGACTCCGAAACGGCTGAACCGATTTTCTTGAGAATTTACACAGTTCTACTATAAGCGTCTGCGAGTGTTCTTAGCTGGAGGTACCCCCGATAAATATCGAAAATCGATAATCGAAAACATCGGGTTATAGAAGGAGTGGTCCAATTTTAATCAAATTTGATACACTTATAAACACAGACATAAGAAACGATATTCAGAACTGTCAAGGTTGCAGTTCTTACAATAGTGCAGAAAATCAATAATATATATATATATATATATATATATATATATATATATATATATATATATATATATATATAAGGCAAGATGTTTTTTGCGTGTGTCTGTTTATCTGTCTGTATGTCTATTATACAAATCCACAATTTTTATCCGATTCTCACCAAACATCACACAAATATTTTTTAGGCTGAGTCTGACCTCCAGGATCATGGATTAGTTTTAAAGCTTCCATTACACCCGAGCAACGTCGAGCTATACTGCTAGTATATATATATATATATATATATATATATATATATATATATATATATATTATTAATTTCGAGAAGTTTGTTACTTTCACGAGCAGTACTATTTTAGTCATGCCGACTTCGAGGTTTCTTGAAGACATTCTTGTGATGTCTTCACTCTTTAAGAATTTTAGATTTGTCTGCTGTTGCTTTCCAAATATTTTATCACTATCTAACCTTTTAGAGAAAAATATAAATATTCTCAGTTGAGCACTTTTGCAGAGAATTGTTTTCATACGACCACTTCTTGGCAGCATGTAAATATAATGGTACATCCCTAATGGTACCAATATGCAGCAAATAAAATTGAATTATTCACTAAAAACATTCCAACATGAAATATACAGGAGTATAAAATCAAACCCACAGAAAAAAAAACAATATTTAAAAAAAAAATAAGGAGGAAACTAACAGCAATAAATGAAAATTCCTGAATATTAGAGAAATCCCAATAATGCCTTCATGAAGCGAGTTTCTATTTTCTAGTGTGACACATAATTCCTTTAGACATAGAAAAGTTCAACGCTGCAGATATTCATACCGAAGTTTTTTACAAATCCAAACAATGATATGTAATGTACTCGATCTTGAAAAAATGTAGCAGATTTTAAAATATAAAGACAATGCAAAAAAGAAATTTTGTGTTTCTTGTTGAAACATACACATTCCCCTCCAATATATTATTATTATTATTATTATTATTATTATTATTATTATTATTATTATTATTATTTCAAGCGTTATCTTACTGGATACTCATATATGAGTAGACACTCCGTTTATTTTTAAACGGTATTTTTTTTTTGCTCACCGCCGTGCTTACTCGAGAACACTTAATAAAGATAGAATATAATTCGTTAGAATATATATATATATATATATATATATATATATATAGAGAGAGAGAGAGAGAGAGAGATAGATAGATAGATAGATAGATAGATAGATAGATAGATTTGTGTGCGCGTGCCAAAATTCAAATATAAACAAACTATATCTCTGAAAAGACTATATGAATAATGACTAAAGGAAAACTTTTCTTCGCCAAAGCAAGCCTTCTTCAAATTTTGAAAACCTAAGGTTATTCTTTAACTTTTGATTATAATTGCATAATAGAAGATAAAGCCTTTGCATTTACATTGATCCAGTCAATTAAAGGACGAAATATACAGGGTGTATAAAATATACTTTAAAAAACTTGGTGGGTAGTTCACTCACACCAAAACAAAGACAGAAGTTCATGGAAACTTATGTCCGCAAATCCTTTGATAAATATCAAGTTTAAATTAACCCGCAATTTGTGTGATAAACCATCGGTAAAAGTTCTTCGGTGATTAGTGATCAGAGAGTTAAAATCCCTGCCCACGATGCAAATGATATGGTTACTTTTGAAGTACCTTCCATGCAGTACTATGAGTTGTACGAGATGCTAGGTCTACTATATGTGTGCTAATATTTGGATCATTTCATAGAGACTGTAAAGTATACTTGGTCTTCCTCGACCCATAGTTTGTGGTGCGAAAGATTTTGTTTAAGCAACTCGAGATTTATTCAGCAGCAATATTTGAATGAATCACCTGCCTTCGGTCTGGAAACGAAATTTAATACAGCCGTGCAACCAAGCGTCTATGACCATTCGTGCGGTCTTTTCCAAATTTAGCTCTCTTCTCACGATATAAATACGTTGCCATTGTTAAAGGGAACACTCTTCAGTTAACTCACTACTACACAAGTTAGACGCTGAGGACTAGTCTCAAATATACACGAGTGACAAATGTAACCTAGTCCCACTGGAACACAGAGCCATCCACCGTAAACTTTCTTTAAACTTAGTAACACAAACATATGTTTAGATAGACGTCTCTCCTTTTTTAGTGTATATATATATATATATATATATATATATAGATAGATAGATAGATAGATAGATAGATAGATAGATAGATGTATGAATGTATAGAAGTACATACATATTTACAAAGTAATACTAAAACGTCTTGTAATTTGAAGCTCAGAATGACTTGTTTAAAGAAAAATATGCTTTTTTGTTTCCATCTGAAGTGGAATTTAGATATATATTCATGTCTGTCGAAACGCAGGAAATGCAACGGAACTCAGCAGGCCGAAAGAATGATCTTTGTTTTTAACTCTCTGTGAATTTGTCTGTAGCGCCTCGTATGCTGAGATATACTATTATGTGCACATATGTCTATTGGATTGTAAAAAAGTTTCTTTCAATTTCTAGACGGAAGTTAATGTCCTTCATTGTGATAAGCGCAACAATTTTTGAATGCAACGTAAAATTAACTTACGATTTACTAAGTGGATCTAACTTATTTACACACAGCATTTTCAACGGACTCCATCTCGGAAGGAAAATAACGTGTTTTTTTCCGTAAGTTCACCGAAGTTAAGCAATGTCGATTTTCCACAATACCTACAAGGGTAACCGCTTGGAAATCTTAGGTGATGTATGCTTAGACGTGCTGACTCGAAATTAGAAGTAGGAGAGTCATGTTCCAGTAACAGTCGGCTTTGTTATATCCACTTGCAAACAATTACCATTGGGAAAGGGATAACTCCATCTTTTCTTATCTCACAAGCTATGGGTTAATTATTAGGGCTTGTACCAATATATCCCTATTATATCTTTTTTAAAATTATTACAATCTAAAAATAAACAGCTAAAGATTGGTAAAACGTAAAAACCAAATCAGGCAATCTTCCCTCGCAGAGTCACTCTATTTTTTCAATGCCTTTCACTTGATAAACCTTCCTGTATCATCATCCGCAGACAGTCAGCTCATCGGAACGGTCAGACATCCGATTACTTCCAGGCAAGATTGAAACCCGACATCAGTCAGGTCGACATCAGTCGGAGATTCTACCTCTAAGTTATCGGCGCACGGTGGGGAAGGCAGATTTTAGTGTGTTATATACACAATATATACAAACACAAGAAGCCAAGAGTGTTCAATTTATTGTTGGAAAACGATGCGTAAATAGTGGTGAGTAGCTACTGTTTTTAAAGTCTTTTTTTAAGTCATTTTCCCAGAGTGCTCAGTCGACGGGCGAGAGCGTAAATAATCATCCGTAAATAGTCATATAAATAGATATATGCATGCATGGATGCATAAAATTAGTTTTGTTCATAATTAAATTAGACTAGTAGTCAGTTGTATTAAAAACTGCTCAATATTTATTTATATTGTATAGGTTTTGAATATTTTTTAATTTTGAAATGAGTTATTTCTGCAATCTAGATATCTTCAGTCAATTTTTAATCAGTGTTTTCAAACGATTTTCAAACAAACAAATATGGATATTTACGAACACGTGACTGAAAATTTTAAGCAACCCAAAATTTTCAAATTTAGGAAAGAATAGCTTAAGGAACATAAAACAATTTCATCCAGGTTAGTATGATCCTAATACGTATCTATAGGTGTGATTACGTCTGGTCTTTACCTCTAATCTTTCATTCAGTAGTTTTGTTTTGTTTTTATTCTGGAAACAAGATAAATAAAAATATTTTTACATGTGTCTGTACATGTACACACACAAACACACACACACACACACACACATATATATATATATATATATATATATATATATATGTGTGTGTGTGTGTGTGTGTGTATGTGTGTGTGTGTGTGTAGGTATATTTATTGATATCCATACGCTTTCACACCTGGAAGAATAGTACACTTTGAAAAAACAGTATCTATTCTAGCATCTACGCATCCATCAGTCAGTAATGAATTAGAACACTCTTAGCTACTTAGCGTGCGATATACCATGTATAGTTCTTACTTATACATGATATATCACACGCTAAATGTTTGCATTCTTCAACCAAGCGTCCATAGCTCAGGGATAGAATCGCCAACTGATGACAATTCGGTCAAGTTTCAATCCTGGCTAAAAGAAATCGGATGTCTAACCGTACTGCTGAGCTGTGATACAGCAAAACAGATCTGTCTGCGGATGACTATATATATATATATATATATATATATATATATATATATATATATAATCTGGATATCAATAAATATACGTATACATGTACAGGTACATATATAAATTTTTTTCTGGTGTTAATGCAATAGTACTCAATGTGATATCACAAAGCTTTTTAGTATATATTAATAAATATACATATTACCTCACGTCTAGAGCACAACTCGAAGTTTCATGTACTATGCAATCATCAGGTCATACCGTTCCGGATTTTGAATATTTGATTCTGGTGCGTTTTTAATGATAGTTTTATGTTACAACGCAGGGATGATATTTTAATAAGTTTTAGTCATACAATTTACTTTGATCGAAAACTTAAAAGTGGAATGGAAAGTAAAATCTCAAAAGTTAAATTAAGAGATAGCATATTTTCAGGACAGACGCTATACATTTATGCCTATGAATCGAGGGGATTACTCATTTCTAGTTTAGAGTAAAACAAAAAATATTAGCATTATGTTGCTATTAATTTCTGCGATAGACTGGTTGCCGACTGCAGGACCTAATCGCTACTAATATTCAACCCATAGCTCGAGGAAGAAGAGATTGATTATTACCTTTTTCAATAGTATTTGTGCATAACTGAATGAAATGTATTCAAATAGAACATAACTATAGCAAACCATAACAAAACAAGATAGGCGAAGCCCGAACTGTTGTCCTATCTTCAAAGCGTTTGACAGAGTCTGAAATGATGGCCTTCTACGCAAGCTGCGAGGTTATGGTATAACTGGACAGTTGTTTGACGTTATCCAGTCATTCCTTTCAAATCGCATAAAAAAGGTAGTATTGAACGGATATGCCTCCCAATGCTGTCATACGAATGCGGGTGTCCCTCTAGGCTCTATTATAAGTCCTATGCTTTTCTTTATCAACATTAACGATCTCCCAAATGTAATAAGATCCCAAATAGGCATATACGCTGACGACACTACAGTTTACTCTCTCATTAATCAAAAATCTGCTGAGGCTGACAAAGCAAACCTCGC
Organism: Ascarosepion bandense; assembly: GCA_037127315.1. Taxonomy (NCBI): domain Eukaryota; kingdom Metazoa; phylum Mollusca; class Cephalopoda; order Sepiida; family Sepiidae; genus Ascarosepion; species Ascarosepion bandense. Next base: position 5,869,623 of record JBBBDQ010000224.1, on the reverse strand, counting down.
TGCCGAGCTTGAAAAGGACCTCCGATCCGTGGTGGACTGGGGTAAGAAATGGCTCGTGAATTTTAATGCTTCCAAAACGAAGCTGCTGTCTATTAACCATCACAGACAATCGCTCCAACACCCCATAGCATGAATCAGGTTGTCTCCCTAAAAGCAAAACACTGCTCCTCCTCAGCTTAACTCTCACAACAGACCTCAAGTGAGATTACTATATAGAATCAATAGCGAAATCAGCTGCTAAGAAAATCGGTTCTCTGTATAGGGCCAGGAATTTTTTACCACCTGAAACAATCCTGCATATATATATAAATCTACCATCCGACCGTGTATTGAGTACTGCTGACATATCTGGTCGGGTGCTTCTGCTATCCACCTGGGTGTCCTTGACAAAATCCGACGGAAGATCTGTAATGTGATAGATCCCGACTTGTCAGCTCGGATACAGTCACTTTCTCACCGGCACAATGTGGCTTCTCTGTGTATCTTTTACAAATACTTTCACGGCTTCTGCTCCGATGAACTTAGCTCATTGGTGTCCCTATATATAAATTTACGCGAGCCACAAGATTAGCAATTAGCTGCCACCCATTTTATTGTGAAACCAATAAATTTTAAACACAAATTTTACCCCACAGCTTCGTTTTCGCACTTTCCACATGTGGAATACCCTTCCATTTAATTGCCTTCTCGACAGCTGTAATCTCCAAAAATTTAAATGTAAAGTCAATAGTCATCTCTTATACCACTAACCTGCATCCTCTTTCTCGTGCTTCTTTCTCCGTCCACTCCACTCTCATCAGTATTCACACTCCCTATAATCTGTCATTCTTTCTCATAACTTTCCTGCCATGTAAACCCCTTCAAAACAGTGGCAGTAACATTGCTTGCTTGGGGCGATATTTTTCTAAAAAGTAAAAAATATAAAACCATGAGATTGTTTTTGTTGAAAATAGTTTTTGTGTTGGGTAATGGTTGAAATTCTTGTGAATTAAATTTAAGAAAATTCTTCCGATGTTTTTTGGAGCATTACAACTAAAACGAGGGTTAAACTACATATTGTTATGTTTAATTTTTTTAGCTTATTTTTACTTTCTTTGTTTTATCTAAATATTCTAAACTTAATTGTGGCTACTTTTACTTAAGGCCTTAATATATATAATTTTCCTGTTGTTAAAATGTTTCTTATTACTAGAGTTAGTAAATCTAAATATAATTGATGAACATAAGTTGTCTAGAACTTTATGGTTGTGGTTAAATATTTTGCTGATATATTTCTGGTTGGATGAATAAATAAGAAGTTAAAGTATACTGGTATGTTCTTATTTGTGGTTAATTCTTGTTGGTCAGATATTTGTCACAAGTAATAAAGCAATAGATAATTATTTTTTAACGTACTTAATTGGAATATTTTGTGCATAATAGTCTATGTGCATATGTATAGAAACGTTTAAGTATATGTTGGACGGTAAAGTTAATGAATGCGTATATGTGTGCGTGCGTATTAATACATTACACGTGTATTAAAGGAATAGACAACTTTGTTATTTTTTATATTTATCTCGGTTTCTGAAGGAGATATAATAAAAAAGGAATATGTTAGATTGAGATAGGTTTCTTGTTTCTTTTACTTTATTATATATATATATATATATATATATATATATATATATATATATATATATGAGTTTGTGTACGTGTGTGTGTGTGTGATGTAGATATATTTTAAAGTATAGAGTGCGATGTGTGTAGGTTTATTAGTACACCACGAATCGTATCAATTTAACAAAAAATCAATTAAAGACAGTTATTGGATTTTTTCTCTCTATGAGACGTTGGACTTAACTGTATATTGTAGATACACAGGAATGTATTGTCAGTATCAATTTTTAAATATTAATTCCACGCTTTCATTACGTCATAAATCTATCTGTTTCTAAGTATTATATCGATCTGTATCACTGCATAGAGAACTACTAAGGTATGTGTGAGAAAGATAGTGGCCTCAGTCATTAAATAGAATAATAGCTTCATAGTAAATGGAAAACATAAATATATTTTCATGAGCATACACATATCTATTCACAAATCAATGCATGAACCATATTTTGTTCTGTAAGTATGTTTTCTTTTTCTATCTATTTATTTATTTATTTATTTATTTATGTATGTCTTATCTTTCTTCGGATTATCAACACTTTGCAAGTTATTTAAAGCAAGAAAATATTTTTGAATTGTAAGAAATATATGGGGGATAATAATGTTTTAGTAATTAATCTTAATAATTAACCCATAGCTTAAAGGAGAAGAGGAGGACTTATGTTTTTCTTAAATTTATTTGCGCGCAAATGAATATAACGAACCCAACTGGTCTGTAACTCTGTTTCCCAATTAACAATTCTAATTCATTATCCATTATACCACATTCACACCCAAGGTTATAGTTACTTGAATTTCTATGCGGTCAACAATCTAGGTACTGAAGAGGATTGGTGTTATTTAACAGTTGCTTGATCATACGAGGATACGTGTTTCAACGTGATGTAGTCTTAAGCCTATCTATCTATCTATCTATCTATCTATCTATCTATCTATCTATCTATCACAATATATATATATATATATATATATATATATATATATATATATATATATATATATATATATCACACATGCTCTCATATATATATATATATATCCAAGCCGTATAGCCCGGTGTTGCTCGGGTGTAATGAAAGCTTTAAAACTAATCCATGCTCCTGAAGCTAAGACTCTTTGGACGCTGGCACGAAAGACTAAAAAGCAATAGCTGTTTCTAGTTAAAGCGAAACATAGACTGAAAGAAAAATGAATGGATGTAAGACAAATTTTGAGTTCCTGGTATCGATACAAATAAGTTTTTTCATCGTAAACTGTATTTTGAAGGCTAAATAAATCCTCTGCTAAATGATATCATGACTGTGACTAAGAACTACAATTATACTTACTTAGATCCAAACCCGAAGTAAAAACTAAAATAAAAGGGTTGAAAAAAAAATCCAGATAAACAAACATACACAAACATCTTGCCTTTTATATATATATATATATATATATATATATATATATATATATATATATTATCGATTTTCTGCACTATTGTAAGAACTGCAACCTTGAAACTTTTGAATGTCGTTTTTTATGGCTTTGTCTATGAGTGTATCAAATTTAATTAAAATCGGACCACTCTTTCTATAACCCGATTTTTTCGATTATCGATTTTCGATATTTATCCGGGGTACCTCGACACAAAGCCTAGCTAAGAACACTCGCAGACGCTTATAGTACAACTGTGTAAATTTTCAAGAAAATCGGTTCAGCTATTTTGGAGTTTATAGGTAACGGACATACACACACACAGACACACACAATTTGTATATAAGCTTATATATATATATATATATATATATATATATACAATACAAGAAATCTAGAAATGAGCTACCACCTACCACGGTTTCACACGACCCTAAAGAACCGTTGTATAAAACCGTGGTAGGTGGTGGCTCATTTCTAGATTTCTTGTATTGTATTCTCGCTCTACTTTGGTACTTTCGTACCTTCGTCTCGAGCACTTTGTTGTTAAGGTTTCGTCTTGGATTTTTTTTTCTTTCCAACGGGCAATAGTCGAATTGTTCTTGTGCACTGTTTGTTTCTGTTTTTTTCTCTCCCATTATTTAACCCACGAGGTAGTTCTCGCCGGGTTACAAGACGGTTTAAATTAGTGTTAAGTTAGCATTATTTTCGGATGTTTAATCTGTTATTATTAATGTTGCTTTACTGTGATTAAGTTCATTAAATATATATATATATATAAAAGCAGACATTAATATCAAAATATAGAGGCTACTGACTGTTCCATTATAAACGTAATGTGCTTTATCTTTTTGCTAGACTTTTTATACACTTGTCAGTGCCGCATTGTCGGCTGTCTGTTGCATTGTGGGTTGTTTATTGTTATTTTGAGTGGCTTATTAATTTGTTTTTATTTACTTATTTAATTTACTTATTCATTTGTTAGGATTCATTTATTTTACTTGTCTTTTTTATTTATTTATTTATTTTCATTTATTCTTTTTTGTTGCACGTCCATTAAATATTTTTAAGTCATTTTGAGATGAGTTCTGATCGCTTATTTAGTAGTTTATTTTGGTCTGTGAATCTAATTATAGCTACTTTTCTTCAAGGTAGTGTTTGCAGTTTTCGGATTGTTTGTTGTAGGCTGAAGTTCTTTTCGCATATTTTCCTTGATTTTAGGTTTGATTTGTCTTTTCGTTTTTAATCTTTGGTATGTTTATATTACGCTACTTTCATTTTCAAACTGCGAATGGCAACAGATCCATTTATAATAACAAAAGAATTAAATCATTTTGATAATTTAATAAAAAATCTTTTTTTATTAAGATCTTTTCAGAATGAAATTCTGTTCTCATCATGTTTTTGTTCAGAAGTATGATGTTTTTTACTGAAGTCTCATTAGTTGTATTATGTTTTATCTACCACATTTGAGCTGATTTGCTACAGTCCCAATGATACAATGGAAGAACGATCAATCTTACAACTAGAAAATTTGGTGCATTTTTAAATCCAAGACGTTTTTTTTTTGTTAAAATAAATGATTTTCATAAAAAAAGAAAAAAACTTCTTTAGCCTACACAAACCTTACAGCAGTGGTATTGATTTTATTTTCAGCTATTGTATATCGGCTATTAATATATAAGATTATTTTCAAATAATCAAACAATCAGTTCAATAGGTATTTTATAATTTTCTGGATCGGTTCACGAGAACCGCATCAAAACAGTAAATTTCCACTGCTGATCATATGTACTTTAAGATAATATTTTCAGTGATGAATGATTTTTTATTTTATGTAAACTGTTTATTTTGCTTGATAATAGATAGCATAACAACATCTGCCCTTTATGCTTAAGTGAAAAGCTACGCATTCTAAAGTACCCAACAATGACGAATTATTGAGCAGTAGAGACGAATTAGCAGTGTTACGTAAACATCGAAAATATTTTTCGTTAAAATTTAATTAATCAAAAAATACATCATCCTCATAAAATAATCCCCCAAAAGGTAATTAATACCCATGTTTAATCCTCGAAATAAAAAAAACGAACATCGTATAAATAAAAGAAAATAAACTCACACAACATTAATAGCAACTTTATTGCATCCACTCATAGATAGTAGTAAAATAAAAAGTATCTACCCTTTCTTAAAAAACTTACATCCCAATAAAAGAATTTCCCAGACAAAACTAAAAAGTGACCTGTCCAAAACTAAGTTACTCCGCTTCCCTCTCCTAACCCAAAGCTCTATCACTAAGGCTACAAACTGCCGGCTAAATCGTAAACTCCCACCACATTTACTTACATATCATATTACTAAAAACTTATCACCAGATAAGGAGCAAACGTAGCTCCGAAACGCTAAAATTTTTATGTAGTGATACTATGCTTTTATAAACCATTGTAACAACCATTACAATATATATATATATATACTGTTAAATATAAGAGACAATGAATTTCTATTATGTTTAATCATGAGACGTTCTAAACGTCGTATTTTGGCTTTAATTTCAGTTGAAAATAAAGACAAAAATTCTCCAACATTTGAATAATGTTTTCTTAATTTGGTTCTAAGCTTTCGGCTTACATGAGCTATCTTCAGAGAGGTTCTTAAGACGGTAATACAATAACATCCACCATCACCGACGATTTTATTTTGTGTTGACATAAAACCCCGCTAGGCAACGGCAATAGTTACCAAAAATAACAAACGCAGTTCGCAAATTTGCAATGCGGTTCTATGACGCCACACCACGTGATAGCGCGAAATGTATTCAAATACAATGTAATGTGTTATGACCGGAATTAAACGTGATTTTATTAAGTGTGGGTTGTTTGGATTTAATGTACATGGCCTCCAATGTCGGACGGTTATTTTTACTGTGTGTTTGAGTAAGGATTATTGTATTGTTGACTAAAATCTGTCTGATATTACTTGTATGTTTATGTTTTTCTGAGAAATGTTATTTAATTGTATTCTGATCAGAAAGGTGACATGTAAATCTACGGGAGAGCGTGGTTGTAGTAAAACCAATATATGTACTGGGTTTTTTATGAGTACCAGAGATGCAGTATATATATATATATATATATATATATATATATATATATATATTTAGGCAGCAATCTTTTTTAAAACATGTTTTGTTAAAAGAAAGTCCGATTAGGAAGATTATATTAAAGGTTGATTTATATTTCCCAGTATTCTTACATGTTTAATTTTTGCTGAAGATAAGTAATGTAAAAATGTTACATATATTGAATTTCCAAGTGCTTTAAGCCACTTCATTGGGCATTTTCAAAGATATTTTTCTGATGTTGTTATTTTATCATCATGTTTTGACTGTAACGTAATTTTTGTGTTTTCGAAAAAGAACGTTCGTTACAGCTATCACGCAGCGCGATCGAATGGACATCATGTGAGCGTTTGTCCATTAAAAACAAAAAAGATTTCAAAACTCCATTTTCTCTATTCACTAATATAATGTTGATGATAGATTGTTTGATATATACTGCTTTTCTTATAGTGAGATCTTGCGATTTTTAAATCACAAATTTTAATATTCTTGTATTTTCAACCAATATTTTTCTTAAGTGTTTTTGAAAATTATGGGTTAATAAATGTTTATTTTCATTGCAATATTGTTACATAGGTGGCATGTAACGCATCTACCTATATATATATATATATATATATATATATATATTTGAGAGAAAAAGAGAATCACACACACAGAGACAAAGAGAGAGGCGGATTAACGAAATAGTTTAACAAGAAATCATTCAGGTTCTATCATAGTAGGAGAATGTATTTTTAACAATCAAACTGAATGAACAAAATATTACCTGAATCATTAGTTTAATTTTGCTTTATTCATGCTCTTCACTATTTCTATGTTAGAATTGATATATCAGATACTCAAACAATTTCTATTTATAAATTATCAAAACCGTATTTTTTGTACATACATCTGCGCCAAATCCTTGTATACTATTCTTTGATTTTAAAACATTATTTTTTTATTAATTCTGACAGCCTTTTGTCTATATTGTAGTGAAGGTCCGACAAATGCGATTAAATATTCTAGTGTCTTTGTACAGCAAGCACAAATAGAATTTAACAATATTGAACATATGTAATCTACAAATCGTCCGTGTATTGAATATCACGATTACTTCTGGTCTGCTGCTTCTACGATGTATCTAGAGATTCTTGACATAATCAAAAGATGAATTTGAAACTTCATCAATCTTGACCTAGTATCTCGACTTGAGTCACATTCCCACTTCCATAATGTAGCTTCATGTGCCCTTTTTAAATCATTTCACCCAAAAAAATGCAATAAGTCTACCAGAACGTAAGGAATCACTCCGTATAAGAAAAAACTACAATTAGGAAGAGTGGACAATAAACGAATAAGAATTAAAAAAATGACGGTTGACATCGCATTAAAATACTTTTTCATAAATACTTTCATGGTAGTTCTCATGGGTTTTCCTGTTTGTTAATCCAACTGAAAGAATTTTAAGTGCATTGACAACTATCTCTCACAATTTTACTGTTGAAGTGCTAAATGTCACCGTATGTTCTATGGTAATAGCTTCTACTTCCGCTTGTGGAACTCTCTTCCAATCTTCAGATATCTAAATGCGATGTGTTGTCATCTTCTGTTCCCTTGAAATGTGTTCTATTATCGACCTCGCTATTTTCCCTTTTAGTAACCGTTTGCATTTTAATAGCTCTTTTGCTTTGCTTCGAGTGAAACGATTAAAACAAATTCAGACCTGATTATTTTTCAGCAAATCTCTTCGTGATCCATAGGTTAAATAGATGAAGTTATTTAATTAAAAAACGTTACAAGTCCTTTCTTATGCGTTTACATTATTTGCAATGTTCGGACTGTTGTCCTAATCTTTGTTGTCATATTCACGACACTTTGGCTATTGTAAGCAAACTTACATTAATCTAATAAACGGCCAAATATAGATATGAATACAATATGGAAACGAGTAATACATATTGCTTGAGAAAACAATAATATCAACAAATTTTAATATGAGCTCCCATAATAAAATTACTGGGGCATTAGGTTCGTAAGCCCCCAAAATTCATACACTGACGTCCCAATGGACACATGGTCCAGTGGATGGAAGCGTTGGTCGAAGTAATCTAATCACTTGACCAAATGAGTTGTGAGCAGAGGTTAACAATCACTTGAACAGTCTAATGACTGGAGGGAAAATAATTGAAACTGAGATATTCGGAAGAGCATGGCACGTGGAAATAAAAAAAAATATATCCTGATGAATTAAATGAAGGTTTCAATAATCTTGGAATTATTTCAAACTTTGGCTCTCATTTTGGTTGATATAGATGTTATAATAGACACCACGTTTCGAACAAGTACTCTCTGGTCATCTTCAGGTGTCCATTATAATGAAGTGGATTATCTCGTTGATTATTGCGAAATATCCTGTGAAATCAATTATTGGTCTTTCACTACCAAGTCTCAAGACCAAACTCATGACCACTAGATGATACTAACACATGTATAACCAACTACAATATCCACTACGCCATTAGTGGTGTATTTTTAGAGCCTTTGATATTCAGTATCTGATGTCAAATGTCATATGTCAGTGTCAGATAATCCACATCAGCCAATCGATGGACACCTGATGATTAACAGTGGGTACTTTGTCGAAACGTTGTGTCCTATTTTAACACCTATATCAACCAAGATGAGAACAAAAGTTCGAAATAATTTCAAGATTATTGAAACTCATCTCAGAAATAAATACAAATTACGAAGTTTTCAGTTCAAAATACCAATCATCTGAAGAAAGCAGGTGCATGCAACGACTGAGACGTTGTGAATATGTCAATAAATATGAGGAAAATATTCCAAACTATGTAAATAGTGTAAGAATTGCATACCTCATCTCAAAATATAGACAGACCTTGACAAAGCCCAAAGTGTACAATGGCTAAAACGTCGTGAATACAACAACAAAGACGGGGACAACAGACCAAACAATGTAAATAGTGTAAATAGTTACAATACATCATCTCAAAAATGTTTAAGAATGAGTAATATTTTTCGTCAAAGTCATCGAGCAGAACGTCGTAGAAGCAATTTATCTAGAATTACAAAATATCAGTAATTTACTTATAACTGAAGGAAAATGGAAATAATGAGACATAAAACAATCGTTCAGATGATATTTTCATTCCTTGTTAATCCTGAAGTAATTATTTCTACTTTAATACAGACGTTAGAAAACGATACCGATGTTATAGCATTCGATGTTCATCATCTTCAGACATTTGTTCAGCGGTGACGAAAGGCCACAAACAGTGGTAATGACTCGCATTTTGTAGCTAAATACATACACCATCAAATAGTTTTATTGTACTTTATATTTTGTAGTATCAATGGAAAATAAGATGGTGCTACTGCTGTTTCTTTCCTCTGTGTTTATCTCTAGCTATAAATCTTCGTAATTAATAAATATAAGTTCGTTAAACCATGTTGTTTTCAGTCCAAACTGCATGTCATATAAAATGATTTCCTGTCCGTTCGACTTGTGTTAAGTATGGGTTCGATATTTATAATTAATTTTATGAAAAAGAAACGAAAATGAAACACAAACAAATGTTTATTATGATATGAGTCAAGTTCTTATCGATGCCTCAAGATATAAAATAATTTTACATCTATATAGTTTTTATTCAGTAGAAACATTAAACGGTCTGATCTATCTATCTATCTATCTATCTATCTATCTATCTATCTATCTATCTATCTATCTATCTGATTATGTCTAATTCTCTCTGTCCATCTGTTTGTTTATATATATAAATATATATATATATATATATATCGATTTGTTTATTATCTATTTATATATCGCTGTAGCTGTCTATCTGTTTATATCTATCTATATATCCCAATCCTTTCAGCATCTTTCTATCTATTGCAATCTGTATCTAAATCAATGACCGCTCGAGAATATCAGTTGTCTTGGATGTGCGAGTGATGTAATGGATAATGTCTAGAAATTTTTAATCGGAGAATCGAGTTCCAATTCCAGTTGGGTTCGTTATATTCCCTTGCGCACATATACTTTTAGGAAATATGAATCCATCTGTTCTTTCTCTAATATGGGATAATTCTTAAGATTTGTATAACTAAAACTATTTTTATCAGAAATAAAAAATTAAAAAATAGCATAGGAAATATCTAAATTTTGGCATTAAATCATCTATAGAGATTGATATGCCGCTAAAAAGAAACTATCTACACACACACGTATATATATATATATATATATATATATATATATATATTAAATATGATTGGTTGTAGAAGACTTCATTAACCGTCATAACAGAAAAAACTTTGTATTTTTATTACTAAAAGTGATGATAATAATACTTAAAAAATGAAATTGAATAACAGGCTAGCAAACCGGTTTCGAACCTCGTTCATTAGAGCTAAATTGAGATTAATAAAAGAATAATTATCAATAAAAGGATAAATGGTCAATAGGTAGAAAACAGTAATTTTTAGGTGCAAATGAGTTGAAGGCCATCGCATTCTATTTATCCATAATCTCGCTTGTATCTATCTATCTTGCATCTGTTGACATTAATTGGCACTATCTGAACGTTTGAAAAGATGATAGAGTGGATGGGTGTTTGTAATACGTTTTAGAACTGATGACACAAGAAATGTCGTGAAAACATGTGTTATCACCACAAGAAGTGGACATATTCATTAACGCCTCACAGACTCATCGCTAAAAAAAAAATGCGATGGTGGTAACCATGTTGAAAATGATGCAACAGAAAATATTCTGTTCTCTTTTGTTTTCTGTATCTCTTGTAATTTCCGTGGTAATGATTAGTACACATTACTCTTTTTGTATTGTCTATACTTAAAAATTACTCTCAAACATGTTCGTACGGTACCACTCCCAAAGCAAAAATTTTTACATCCATACGATTTATTTAGAGCCCTTTATTTGAGTTAGGAAAATAAAAAATGTTATCTAAGAGTCTTAATGTTGATGAATGAAGTGTAAGTCCTATCGAATTAGTGGTAAAGTTTTTCTTTAGTGTTAGTCTTATTTCTGTCAAATAAATAATAATAATACACAGCAGGAACAAAAATATAAACTACTTGATACAGCATCTTAGGATGGTAGAATTTTAGATGAAAGAAAGAAAGGAAACGAACGCATCAACAGGGTGGCACTCAGAGAAATTATCATTGCATTTGGCTAACGTATCAACAATCTTGCAAGATATCCGAGCTAATCACAAAGTCCACAAAAATTCGCCTAGATCTATTCAAACTCGTTTTACCTACTTATCCATCTACATTCAGAAAACAAGACAAGTTAAATGACGGATATATTTGGAGCGAGTGTTTTGAAAGGTTTTGCTTGAGGACAACAATTAGAAACAGTAATGAAAATCAAATTGAAGTGCATTTGGGTGTGAAATGCAATACTACTGACGCTCATCATTTTCAATGAAGAGAACTAACAAAAAAGATACCATTTATATATATATATATATATATATATATATATATATAATATGCATATAGATATATATCTGTGAGTCTGTTTGCATGTTTGTGTGAATAAACACTAAAAATACTATTCCCTGAAATTGTTACTATTTGGTTAATTTTATTTCTTAGATTTCAAGGATTTAAATTTTCGGGACTCACTCGCATACGCATTTTTACACGCCCATATATACATATGTAATTTCAAAACAATATGAATTTTGCGTTTAATATACTTCATGATGTTTTTCTTAAAATGTCGTTTATCTCAAATAAATACGTATATGTATAGTTTTTAATTGTGGTTGTATATAACTCAAAGATTGTCATTTTTCAGCGGAGACTAGTAAAAAGTTTTATTCTGGCATACTTATATCAATGAGATAGAGCCATGACGAGTGAGAAGATCATAACGATCTTCTCAAGAAACTTTGACGTGAGCATGAATTCTCTCTATTAATGTGACTAACACTTGAACCTATATATATATATATATATATATTGATAAATATACATATGGTAATATACTCAAGTATACGCACATATATAAAATTATTATTCAGCTGTTAATAAAACAATGCTCAATGAATCAATGTACTAAAATTAGAGCTATTAATTTTATATATATATATATATATATATATATATTTGTTTGTGTACGTGTCCAAGACCCGTTATTAAAATTAACTGATTGGATTTTGTATTCGGTTAACAGTTTTAATATTTATTGCATTTAATCGGATGCCACACACCAGGATAATATCGGAAGAATTTCCGAAGTTAATAAATTTTTGCATGAGTGCTTTGAACCATCTCTAGTGATTATCACGAAAATTAATATCATCGCCATCATAGAAAAAAAATGTTTTATTCAGCCGGACATGTTATTTGCGCAATATTTCTCATTGAAATATTTATGCACCATAGACAAATGACGTCATATACAGTACGATTAAAGATTAGAGGCCACAACATTTGAAGATGGATTTGACAAAAAAGGTAGTTCTGCCCTGAGTCAAGAGGATGGTTTTTTTGTATAACACTATACCTCGCAAAAGTAATCTGCACCATACCACACAAGCAGTAAGATTCAGTGATGTATGTCAGACAATTTCTGCGACTACATCACCTCTTACAATTGACCATGTAACTCTCCAGGACATACATATACTTTTATCAACTTCTGAAATGCAGTCACTTTTGGCTAAATTATTGTGTAATAGATTTTTATCCACATACTAGCAGTATATATATTGCTTGGGTGTAATGAAAGATTTAAAACTAATCCATGGTTCTGGAGCTCAGACACTTTGGACGTTGGCATGAAAGACTAAAAAGCAATAGTTGTTTCCAGTTAAAGCGAAACCGTAGACTGAAAGAAAAATGAATGGATGTAAGTCAAATTTTGATTTCCTGGTATCGATATCAAATAAGTTTTTTTAGGTCGTAAACTGAATTTTGAAGGCTACATAAGTCCACTGAGCAAATGGTATCATGACTGAGACTAAGAATAACAATTATACCTACTTAGAGCCAAACCCGAAGCAAAAAGGGCTGAAAAAATACAGACATACAGGCAGATAAACAGACATACACACAAACATCTTGCCTTTTATATATATATATAATCGATTTTCTGCACTGTTGTAAGAATTGCAACCTTGAAACTTCTGAATAATATCGTTTCTTATGTCTATGAGTGTATTAAATTTGATTAAAATCTGACCACTCCTTCTATAACCCGATTTTTTCGATTATCGATTTTCGATATTTATCGGGTGTACCTCGACACAAAACCTAGCTAAGAACACTCACAGACGCTTATAGTACAACTGTGCAAATTTTCAATAAAATCGGTTCAGCCATTTCGGACTTTGTAGGTAACGGACACACACACACAGACACACACACACACAGATAAAGTTATATTCATAAATAAGTTTAGATCTAAAAGTATATTAAGATTTTTGCATACACAGATTGCTGTATATCACGAGTATTTATGTGCTTTAATGATCGATATGTGAACGAAATGCACTTAGTTTTGATAACTGGCTGTTTATCTTACATTAAAGTATGGTAGGATTGTGACCAATATAAGAATTTAATGCCTAGTTGTGATTATTAAAATTAAATCTCCCAGTCGCCTAGTAGATTCATTGAGAAATTGTTTCATGAGTGTAATTTTTAACCTTCTGGTTATTGCCAATTCAGCCAGTTAAATGCCCTACGTGATATACGTTCGGGCGATCACTTCTCTTTCGATCTTTAACGTATTTCAATTGACTAAAATAATTCCTAACAAACATAATCAAAGACTAATTTCCTACTGTCCTTAACTTATTAATATCTCATCTTGTTAGTTAATATAACACAACTATTAGTGATTATATGACAGATCGTGTCGGTCGTCCATTTTTAGTTTCCAGTTGAATTTAAAACAAACAACTGAAATCCTGGGTCAATTAATGAACTCTTACGGCGCCGGGAACGAGACAACTAAATTAAAAGAATAGAATTATTAATCATTCATATGTTGATTATATGCCCTAAAAAATTATCTGATTAATTTTGTCGTAATCATTTGCATCTATGTTTCTACCATAGGTAAATGGAAAATTATGTTTTTTTTTACTAGCAGGGACATATATGCGAATTCTATTAATTAACATATCCTAGATACTGATAATGATGGAAAAATGTCGCTAATATTAATAGGTATATTAATATGCATACTCATACACACACACGTATATGTCTGTGTATGGGTAAAATATATATCACGAAACGTATAGATATATGCATACAGAATGTTTTATATATATAACAGATGTTTTTTGGTATTTAAATGTAAACCAATTTCACAACCAACACCCAACATTGCCTGATGACGAGTTTCTATCATGAAACATAGAAATTTCCGTGTCGCAATGTACTTTTAATTCATAAGTATATATATATATATACAAGTGATATGGTTTTGTAGATTACCGTTACAAATGTCTATTCTCGATATGGGCACGTGTGTGTTTGTGTAATAATTATCTGGATTATTTTGAATATTAAGAGTTGTATCAGTTGGGTCTGACGTGTGGCAAGGTTTGCTGTAAAATACATATTACGCATGAAATTGTAGAATATCGAAAATCTTTCTAGATTATATTACTCTGTTAAACTAAATAAATAAATTTAACATTGAGTTCTTTCAAATTCGTCTCTTTCGGGATTTACCTGACTTATATACCAAGTATTCTATGTTATATGTTATATATATATATATATATATATATATATATAAAACGTAGAATACTTGGTGTGTATATATATATATATATATATATATATATTGAGAGAGAGATAAAGGAAGGGACAGGGAAAAGAGAAGGATACAATGTATATGGAGGAAAGTGAAACTGGCCTCATGCTCTGTAGATTTCTATACCATACTGTGTATAGTTATAGACGCTCTATCTCTGATATTGAACACTATAAATATAGCAAACTTTATATATGTATATAGATACAAACACATATATATATATATATAGAAACACGGAGAGAGAGAGGAGGGTGCAATGCATAAATCAATACCATATGTTTTTTATTTCGTGCATCTGCGTTGTTTGTTTATGGTTTTGTAAACTGTACTGTACAGTAGAGTCAGTTGGACACCATGTCGGAGAAAATATGGCCCGTCACTGAATTCACTCCGCCAGAAATTAGAAAACGGCATTCTGTACTGCGAGATATCTGCACGGGAATCTCCAATCCAAAAATATCAGTGTTTGGATGACAATCTGGTTAAAGTACAGACGATTCGGAAAGAGATGGTGATTACGAAAGTAAGACAGCTCGCAAAACTCACTCTGATCGTTCAGATAAAAAAAAAAGAACTTGAAAATTTGTAGCCGAGCACCTCATACACAACACGAAGGAGTACAACAAGTTGCTTGAGGTAGAGCTGCCCTGAGTCAAGAAGGTGTCTTTTGGAAGATCTTATCTGGCAACAGTAATCTGCACTATGCTACATAAGCAGGAGAACACAGTAATGAATGTCAGACAATTCCTGCGACTATATCACCTTTTACATCTGATCACATTTCTCCTAGCTGCAATCAATTGGTTGACTGATGAGACTGCAGCCTTGTCATTTAACATTTAACATTTGCAAATGTTTATCGTTGCGTTTCTGAGACAAAATACGTGACACTACTAAATATGAATCGCGGAAGACTGGCCACGACTATCCAGGTATCAAGCATCAAGTTGACCTAACATGTCGTACATCTCATAGTACCCCACGGAGGTCTCCTTAAGGAGAAGCTCCTGTATCCGTATCTTTTGCAACGTGTGCCGGTTTTAAAGTCCTCTGATGATTAACGACGGTTTATTTTTGATGATGGCTTATTGCACAAACTGAAGAATAAATTCATTTATTTTTAGTCCGACATTTTTATTACTTCAGGCGTTATTTGTAATGAATCCAGTCACTTAAGTGTCATACGTAATGCACGCTTGGGCGATCATGTCTCAAAAGAGACATGACAGACTAGGCAAAAGATTTTCACGCAGTAGGTTGCAGTAGACTAGTTGCCAACCAAGGCTATAGAACCCAATCTGTCTTGTTATTTGACGCATAGCTGGAGGAAAGAGAGAGATTAATACCATTCCTAAGAGTACTTGTTTGTAAGTGAATGCAAAAAATTGAACTGGAATTCCAACTTGTCTCTTCGATTATCTCGTTCCGATATTCACTGCACCACAACGCACGTTCTAATGGATCACTTATTTGAAATATACGATTGGTTTTTTTTTTAAATGCTTATTACGTCTGTCCGTCTGTGCACATGCGAAATATTAACTTTAAAAATGTGCTTCCTGGTAAGTTTCGAATCTGTGTCCCCCTTCTGTATGAAAAACATCTGGCATCCTTAAGACCGCTCGGTCATAGAGCAAACAATATTTTCTCTTATAAAAAGAAGAAGAAGCTTCGAACACATCCGGAGAGTATATTTTAAGTTTTCTAGGGTGAACAAAACTTATTGTCACATCTAATAGTTCCAACATTAGAATGATGAGACGCAGTTGCCAATCGAGTACTGTGGTCAAATCCGGAAAATTGAAATACCAAAGAGTAGATCTCATCAGAAGAATTACCATGGAAACATTAAAAAAAAAGGTATTAGACAGCCATGTTACCACACTGCAAAAGAGATTGATGGCATTTTACTAACTTATAAACTGTCAAATTTGTCTTTGCATTTTGTCAATAATCTCTCAATACATAGCAGAAACTATAGAGTAGCTATGGCAGCAATATTCGACATAAAAGTGTACGATATATTCTTGCAATAAAACATTGTCTTGTACAACACAGTGAACTAACTTTTCTATCAGCGGCCTTAGTAATGTAATTGTTTCGCTTAAAATAATAATAATAATAATAATAATAATAATAATAATAATAATAATAATAATAATAATAAGACCTGATGACTGGATTTGATATTAGAAGACCAAAAGAAACCTGACGGATATACGAGTATTTTTTTCTCGCAGAATATCTCCGTCAGTTAGTTGCCATACTTGATAGCGCTTGGGCGATTGTCTCTTTCAAAACATGTCTGACAAAGTAAAAGAGTTTTTCGCAGTAGGTAGCCATTACATTCTCCAACAAACAGGTTGTCAATTCACGGCTACAGAACCCCATCTGTCCTGCTATTCACCCATAGATGGAGAGAGAGAAGAGATAGATTAAAACTTTTCCCAAGGGTACTTGTGCGTACGTGAAGGAAACAAATTCTACTGGAATTCGAACTCTGCTCTTTGATTTCTCATTCCAAGCCGACATTCATTATACGATATCGACAAAGTCTAAAAATAGTGGAAAGATAGAAATTATTGTAACCTTGCCGAAGAAGTTATAGAAAAGTGGTTCCAAACTCTTTTCGGTTGCTACTCCCTTGGGTAGCAAACCCAACATCAGCGCCCCTAATGATAGTCAAATTCTGATTGTATTTTTGGTGATAGTATTACATGTCAAATGAGTATCTTAATATTCCCCATAATTATTGTTATGCAACTATGATACACTGTTAAATGAAGGCAAGATAGGCTTCAGCACAATAAATAGGTGCCTGCTGTGTGTTATGGATTAGATGTGCCACTGACACCTGACAGCACACATTTTGTCTTATCTCCCTGGTACTTTTCACCGCCATCAGGGAAGAGTACCGCGGACTTTGTGAATCACTCTAATATAATGTGAACATGGTAATCATTCCAGTCGTTACTTGAGCGCTGGCAATGATCCCGAAGTCTAATAGAAAAAAGATTAGAAATTAGAAGAAGAAATGGAAACATTCAGATGATTTTATTGCTATAAATGACAGGAATACTGAGGAGGGTGCTGGAATATTGAAGAGTCTCTCTATCAGTTAATTTATGGTACAATCCATCAGTTACAATTGATGTAAAAGCTCAGTGGGTGAATATTTATAATAATGATGATTAATAACAATCAGACGGAAAAGAATTAAAATGTTTTGTCAATCGCGATTCATGCTTAAATAAATAAGCGTTTGTGTGTCAAAGTTTGCAGACGACGACCGATTCGTCATCACCAAACTCAAATTCGTTCCCTCTTATTACTGCTTGCACCTAGGTGTAAAAATTATTTGGTCTTGCTTACTTATGAAGGTCGATATTCTTATTGAATTCCACAACGACGCTTAGCAGCTAGACTGACCAGGGAACATCATTTTGTGTATTTTTCTTTCACTTCGCTTTTATTTCCTTCTAACTCAGTTCCTTTTCCAATCCTTTCCCGCTCATCTTTCTTTTTTCCCCCCGAACTCTTTTCACCGCTCGGTTCCCACCGCTTCGTTCCTTCATTGAATTTTCCGTTCACGTTTTCGCAGTGTACAAGCAATCAGCAACACAGGACTATCGGTGAAATGGTAAGTTCGGCTTGAGAATAACACGGGGTATTTTCGTGGATTATCGTCAGGCGCTGTGTTGGCAACTAAGTGGATTATTTAGTTACATCCCAACGCGCCTTTGTACGGTAGGGTGATGGCATGTTTTCCAGGAAAATCTTCCTAACAGCCATTGTGATGATCCATGGATCTGAAATGGCGACTAAGTATCCAACATTAGATAAATTACACTCTCAGGCAGTTATGCATAGTGGCTTGAAGATAGTCTTGTAAATACACGGAAAACAAGACTCAATTTCTTTTTAAATATTTTTTTTATTAAACCATCAAAGAAAAATGTTCTACACTTGAAATTGTTGTTGTTATGAAATTTAACTTAAAATTAATCTGATAGAGTCAGTTTGAACTGATATGTTGTCTTTTTCAAATCGTGTGACAATTTCCTTTAAAGATTGTATTTTCTTAATTACAGATGAAACCTTGGAAGTTGTTCAACATATTTCAGTAGAATTGTCACTTACTAGAATAATATTTTACAATGGTAGTTTAGTGGTGAGTTGCGATAGTATTTTGACGTCAAGATTGTTGATTTTTCAGTAGTTTTACTGGCTACAAGTATTTTGGCAAGCTGATTTTCTATCGTCATACACTCGATATGGTGATGGAGATATAGCACTGATAGACTTAGTGCAAAGAATGTCTCTCTTTAAGTAAGTAGATTCATGCTAACTATGAAGTTTCGTGAATAAATCTCTATGATGTCTTTACTCAACCGGGTTGACACCATAACGGTGTCATCACGAAACCGCAAAGTCGGCATGAACCTACTTAGTTAAAATTATAAATGCTTTACATTAAAATTAATTATATCTCAGGCATATCTAAGTGCATTAGTAAATTGGCAGCAAAATCTATAGAGTCGAAATGGTAAGATGTAACCGTAAGTTCTATGCAAACATTTTCTTCTCTTACATTTCTTGCTTTCTTTCCGGTCAAGTTTGATCTTCAAAAATTTAAACGTAAAGCTTCTGACTTTTTAAATTCTATTCTTTTATAGGTTTTCGATCTTAATAATGTTTTAAGTATAGTCTTTCCTAGTCTGTAATTCCCTGTGGGTTAGTGGTTCTGTTGCCTTTTCTAGGGTGAAGAAAATATGTTTAAAAAAGTCATTTTTAACTAATGTTAGGAGGATATGGGTTAATATTGGAATTATCTTTTAAACGATGGAACCACTTTCTTTGAAAAAATATAAAAAAGAAACAAAAAATACTTTTATTTTTTGGCCAACTCGAATTAATTATTTAAGATTTTGGATACTGAGAGTTTTATCAGAAGTGATTTGATTCGTGGGTAAACACTTTTCACTATATTCGGTTAAAGCCAGTAAAAACTGTCTGTAATATAAGAGATACAGAACGGTATAAGCTACTGTCATCGCTAAAAATTGATAAATATCGTTATATTTTCTATCACGGTAGTTATTATAAAATGATTTTCTCATTACTTATCTCCCGATTTTTGTGTCAGTGCGTGTTTTTCTTCTGCTGTTATATCATTATTTCTTCTAAATTTCCTTCTCAAAGCTGAATGCAAGCGTACAATTCAATATCTTTATCAATTCAACTTATTCTTTGTCTTGTTTCGTCAAGTTCTTTTACCAAAAATGCACCTGTTATAGATAGATTAACAAAAGTTTTTTTCCTATGATGGCTCATATCCCACAGGAAATTTAGAAAACGAAACAACAGTGCATATTCATAAAAATCCGTTTTGCATGATATGCAGAATCTTTTAAAAATTAAAACAAAGAGACAAAATTGTCTTTCAGTTAATATTTTTTTAAAAAATAAATTAAATAAATGCATCTCATTTAGGTATAATTATAGAAGTCTATCTTATAAAAAATACTCTTACAGCGTCGCAAGCACTAAGCTAATGAGATCGTGCAGACAACACACTAATTTGGCCAAACCTGGACGCTCACCTTATTACATTGACAATGTGAAACCTGAATGAAAGCTGATGTAAATCATAGATGATTGGAGTAAAAAATAGCATTTAAAAAAAGAAATTATTGTAACCTTTTTTCACAAAACTTTTGTGATAGTTTGGTAAGGTCAAATTGGCAGCTAATCTTAAAATTGACTTTGAATCTGCTGTTAACTGGAGCAAATAATGACTTTTTAATTTTAACGGCTTTAAAACAAAATGGATTTCTACTAATTATCTCTACCTTCAATCAGAAATGTTCATACTAAATTTATGGAGAGTGATTTGTTGCACCTTCTTGGGCTAACATTAACTGATGACATGAGTTGAAATTTTTATATTGTATCAACTCTTAGACTTACTGCTAAGAAAGTAGGTTAACTTTGAAAGTTATTCAGTTTCAATCCATAATCTATCTTATATATCTATAAGTCTATCATTCGTCCCTACTTCGAATATTTCTGCTGCATATGGTCTTGTGCTATTGCAATAAATTCAGAGATACTTGTGAAAATCCAAATAATCATCTTCAATATTATTGGTCTTGACATGCCACCCCGGCTTCGGTCCCTTTCCAAAAGCGGTAATGTAACTTTCCTGTACATTTTCTGTAAATATTTTTATGGGAATTGTTCCAATGAACTTGACTTTATGGCAACTTACTTTCTTAATTTAAGAGTCGTACTAGATTGTCACCAAGGTCTCATTATTTTACAGTTGAATTGGCCAGATGTAATCGTAAGTTCTTTGCTAACAGTTTCTTTTCTAGCATTTCTCTTGCGTGGATCTGTCTTCAGGCTTATTTTTCAGCCAACTTTGATCTTACAAAAAGTATATGCGATGTCAATCGTTATCTACTGTCTTTTTCATTCCTCTTCTTTTATTATATTCCCTACTTAATAAAGTCCTTTTTTCTTCTTCTTTCAAGCTCAGTAACCCCTTGTTTCTTACTGAATCTATTATCTTTCTTTGGCTGGAGTGATTAAACAATTCACACTTCTTTGAAATGTATCTTATTTCAGGAAAGTTAAACGTACATCTTCAGTTAATACAAAAATTCTTCCGTAAACATTGACAAACGTTAATACATTTCTCTTTATTCCATTAGTTTAAATATCTAAAGAATATTATGTTAACTGATTAGAATTCTTTTATTTGTTATATGACAATGTAATTTTGTTTTCTTTTTTTTTTTGAGAGTCTCGCAAACATATATTTCACAAAGTTCTGTATTTTTACATTTAAAATCCCCACTTCATTTATAACTTTGTAATCTTCACCAAAAGTACTTTTATTCCCAACCATATCTCTCCTGCTAATGCAGCCGTTTATTGCATTCCTTTATTAGATATTGTTCTGGATGCTGTTTGCTAAATATAAACCCTAGTGAAAATGCTTGAGGGATTGTTAAAAAGCCCCTTATGCATATAGAAAACAATTTTCAGTCAGTAATTTAGTTTGGTAAGCAACAATAACTCTCTGTGAATCAAACACCCTGAAAAAATTCGAAACCTAATTATTTTATGCGCAGCAGGTTACTTGAAAATATTAGAGAAAAGACATTTTATTGGCAAAAATGATCGTCTTTCTACAGCGTTGTTCAACGAAACTTGTTACAGTGATTTTACATGGTAGATTCACAGAATTTATTTTTTATGTTTAATAATAACTGTTCATTTTTATCTTGTCCTCACTCCAAATTGATTTTACTGAGATGGTTGCATATAAACCAAAAACCTTTGCCATAATCACATTTTATGTATTTCATCATAAATAAAATTATTTCGTTTTCTATATTTTTAGATTTTGTGATAATCAGAATAAAGTATAGTCTTTGATGATAGTCTAACTAATATTGTCGATATTCCTGAGATGAAGTATTTTAATTATTTACACAATTTACATTGTTCGGACTGTTGTTCTCATCATATTCACGACATTTTGCTCATTATATATTTTGGCCTTCGTCAGGTGACAGAAATTTCAATCTGAAACCTTTATTTCCACCACCGGGTTAGATTGTTTTAATTTCACGTGTCATACCTCTTCCGGATGTTCCAGTATCGGTTACCTCCCTTTAATTCAACTCTCAACTTTCGATTCAATTTACTGGGCTATGTCTCGACAATGACGTGGAAACGCCTTTGAGCTTCATCGAGACGGGGAAAGGGATGTTTAACCTCCTTTTGTGACTATTGACTAGCCACACCTACAGAGATATAAATCTGAAATGAAGGAATGATTTATACTACGTGTACTTGTGCGAAATTGAACACAAAGAACTCATGAAACCAATTCTATTTTCTCATTAGTAACCAATACTCCGGGTGCACATTCAAATATAATTCATGTTAAATAGGTAGTAGAAGTTGATAATCAAATGCTTACTTCACATAAAAGATGAAAGTTCCCTTCTAAGACACATGAAAACAAATTTGAGACTCACATTTCATATTGAAAAATGCGTGTGGAGTGAAATGACGGCTAAGCTACCAAACGAGCTTGTTTAAGTAGATAACAAAGCAGGAACTCGGAATTATAGTAAGTTGGTAAATATTGATACTCGCAAGGTATGTAAAGTTGGGGAGAGCCAACAACACAAAAATGCAAATGCATTAAACTGTAATATCACATAATATTTAAATAGTTAAGGAGACTTGATCATTTAGAGAGCGAAGAACGGAAAATTACTAAAACATCGCACACACTTGTTGTGATTAGCATTTATTATTCGGTCGAGTTGACTCATTCATGAGTCTATCATGCTAACCATAACGGTCCTGCATCAAGTATGGGAGATAATTAGGAAGACATTCTGTGTCATAACATAGCTGGTCAATATAGGCGCTTGTTGGGCGAACAACCCATTTTGTTCCATCGTTATGTATCCAGAACAGTAGATTACTCACGAGTTCTTGTTTTGATTGCCAGTAGTACTCCGTAAAGCACATTTTGCGTTCGCTTATGATTTTAGAAATATCGATAGAGATGTGTTGTGTTGTAGCTGCAGTCTACAGGCCAGCATCTAATGTGAACAAGTTTATATACAGCAGTAAGCTCATGGCCTACTTTGAACACATGCTTTTTCTGTGGCTATGAAATTATTATATGTAAAAAATTACTTCCATCTTACATAGAATTTATCCAGTTATAAGATTTCCGTGGCCTACCTGAAATTTTCCATGGCCTATTTTGGTCATGTGGCTAAAAATTAGGAAACACTTCTTTTGAGTACTCTTGTTCTTTTAATCTACAACTCAATTAACTGAAAAAGATAAGTTGGGTGTTGCTTCCAGATGTTAAGTATAGCTCTCAGAGTAATTAATAGTATCTAAGAGTAATTATATAATATATTTTATTACTCTCAGTGTAATTAATAGTATCCTATAACGGTGAACTTCAAAGAAAACCTTTTTGTTTGCTGTATGATTTCTGAAAAAAGTAAACAAAATAATTGCTTTTATAATTAAAACTATTTGTAGCTATTAAAACCCAATATTAGATACTCATTAGTACGAGAGATTTTAGCTTCGAATAGTTAGTTATTTTAACATTATTGCATTCATAAAAAGCTAAAGTTATTTTAATATATAATTATCTTCATGGAAATATTTATTCCTTAATTGTTTATTATGTTATTCTTTAATATGTTAAAACGGTATCTTACAATTTAGAGCGTAAACTGTGATCTATTGCCTCACATGTCATTTGTAGTAGTTATTCTGAATTAACATCGGATCGGCAAACAGCAAATCAAAGATATATTTTGTTACCCGGGATTTTTATCAAGATAGGCATAAAATGACTAGAAATAAAATTTTAAGAATTAATTTTGTCTTTTGATTCTTATTAATGTTTGTAAGTATAAAATCTGACATAGAACGCGTCAGTTTGCTGACATCATCAGAAATTATAAGCAGTTAACAAACAATGATCATTAAGGGAAAATAAATTGACTTTGTGACGTGACCGGTGTCAAGAACGGATTCTGCAGGTTTTCCGTATTTCTTTTAAATCTCTAACTCTTGACTGCTTTATGATTTCTCTAACTTTCTCTCTCCATTTTATTGACTTGCTGCATTTTTTCAAATTTTTATCTTGCTTTTCATGTTGATTCTGTTTGGAATTCTTCGTTCTTTCTCTGCTACTCTTTTTTAATCATTTTTCATGGGCTTTCCTTCTTTTGCTATTTTTCATTCCTCTCGATCTTCTCTTTGTTTCTGTCATTCGCTTTTTCTTGCTTGGTTGTTTTCTTATCCGGAAATGTCTTCATTTCACGGTTTTTAAACGGTCATTTTATTTTAGCATGAAGCCATATCTTTGCATCTTTACACCACTCAACTTTCGTCTCATTCCGCTGTTCTTCGTTACTATTTTTCCACTTGTAATTCTCCTTGACATTTCAGTAACTCTTTGTTCCACCGTTCATTTTCAATCAGTTTTAGTCTGTCAGTAAATCAATTTCTTTTTATTTTCTTTGTCTTTATTGTTAATGGCATGTTTTTTTTTGTTTGAAAACACGTTACGCTCTTCGTCAAATATTTTAAATATTTTAATTATTTGCGGTCATTTCATTCTTCTGCATTTATTTATTCAGTTTTCATTTTCTCGACTTATTTTGCCGCCATTTTTTCTTTCTTTCTTTTCCTATAACATTCAGTTAATGCATTTGCATGCCACATTTTTCCACTTGTAACTCTCCTTGACATTTCAGTAACTCTTCGTTCTGTCGTTTATTTTCAATCACTTTTAGTCTGTAATCAGTTTCATTTTCGCTTTCTTTTTCTCTTATTCTTTCCTTCATTCTTTCTTTTTAGTGTCACTCAATTAATCAATATTTTTTATGTATGTATATTATATTTTACTTTTAAATTTTCCAAAATTATTCAGTCTGTATTTTTCCTCACTTTTATTATTAATATATTTATTTTAGTATTTATATAAATGGAAATTTATCCATTATATCTTTTTGTTTGAGTCTAAAAAATAATTTTGTTTATTTCTTACAAATTTCTGTAATATTAATAAATGGGGAAAATTATTCTTATATGTTATTAAAATGGTTCCTTCTGTTTTCTTCTTCGTCTTCTCATAATTGTTCTTCTTCATCTGATTATTATTATTATTATTATTATAATTATTATTATTATTATTATTATTATTATTGTTGTTGTTGTTGTTGTTGTTGTTGCCAGTTTTTGTATTCAGCTTGACCCAGGTTTTATCCATACAATATGAACTGCTCATATAATTTCATCATCGTATTAAAGTTACAATGAATAAGAAACATACGATAATTAAATATTCAAGTCGGCAATCATGAAAATCATGGCAATAAAATTAATTTCAGACAACAATAAACGTTATGATTTGAAGTTCTTTATTCTTGTTTTACTTTTATGAATTTGTGATTGTGTAGTTAAAGTAATTAAAGAGTTATATGAATAAAGTAAATGAAAGAAAAACAGTTAGTAGCCACACAAAAGTGTTCTCGCTTTGATTACAAAGAATAAAGTTGAATGCGTCTTCATACGTCACACATTGCTTACATTCTCTACTATTGTCATGTTTTAAAATGCATTGCTTTCACTTACGTTATAATTACATGTAAAATCATCTTTCTTCACTTTTCTTTGAAGACTTAAATAGAAGTCAAACAAGTTTTAAAATGTAACTTCAAAAGCTTTCTTACACTCAACTAAAGAAATTGTGTCAACTTTGGCAAGTCTACTGTGAAGGTACAATCATAAAGTTAATCAACATGGGTAATAATAGGAAGATATTATGGGACAATTTATCATGTAAAATATAAGACACGTTTAGATATTTTAGAACATAAAATGTGAGAGCCTTTAAGACAACGTCAAATATTAAAACTATTTACATTTTTCGGTCTGTTGTCATATTTTATTACACATTTACGACGTTTCGGTCGCTGTACGCTCAGGCCTTTTTCGGGTGATTGGAATTTGAAAAACAAGCCCAGTATTTTGATTTCTGGAGTATATCGATCTCGTCACATGAACCATGCCACTTCCAGATGTTTTAGTTACGTTTTTTTTTTTTCACTCAACTCACTAAAATGTTTGTTCACCATCGCTGTAGCCAGATATTGAACACACAACTATTTCGGTCAAGTTACTGGAATTAATCAACGTTTGTTTCCGATGGTCCTTAAATCAATTACAAGATATAGCATTATTTACATCACTATATCATATGAAGTATTATATATAATTTAAGATATTTCATCATATAAAGAATAAAAAAACTTTAATATATGAATTATTATATCAATCAGTTAAGTGCCATACGTGATACACGTTTGGGCAATCATGTCTCAAAAGATTTTCCCGTGGTAGGTTGCCATTACTTTCTGGTAGCCAACAAAAGCTATACAACTTAATCTGTTTTGCTATTTATCCCATAGATGGAAGGAGAAGAGACGGATTAATACCTTTCCCAAGGATATTTGCGCGTATGTGATAGCAACGAATTCACCTTGAATTCGAAATCGGTTCACCGATTTCTCAATCTGAGTCGATGTCCACTGCACCACAAGGCACAGCACAAATGTTATATATGTGAGCATATAAGGTGTGACAAATTAAAACACATCCTTATAATATATGAGGCTCTTTTCCTAATACATGCAAGAAATTTTAATATACATGTTAAAAACTAGGTGCATTCGGGTAGTTTTTATAGAATTGTTCAGCCCAGACATTTATTAATTTTAAAGAAGTACAAAACTATCTCCTTAAAATAGGTTCCTCTGACTTAAATGCAAGTGTTTTAAAGTTTCAACTACTCCGTGATAGTGCCATCAAAATCATCAAATTGCACAAGTTTAGGAGCCATCAGATAGCCTCTTGCATCATATCAATGTCTTCTAAACGACAGTCTATGAGGTTCATATTAAAACTGGTGAGCAACAAAAAGTCAGGGGGAGCAAGGTCTGGACTATAAGGATATTGAAACAGATTTCATGTCCATTTCTTTTAACACAAAACATTATGAAATAGCGAGCTTTTAAATTGTCTTGGCTTGGCACTGTTGGTTTGACTGTTGTAAATTCAGTCAACAGGAGTTGATAAAATGTAAGCTTTTTAATTGATTTCAATTCACTTCAAATACATCACATTCAATTTCTATCTATCTATCTATCTATCTATCTATCTATCTATCTATCTATCTATCTATCTATCTCATTAACTTCATATCTATCACATTTGTTTCGTATGTATTGTATATCTCCAATTCGCTTCCTATCTGTCTGTCTTATTCGATTCTTATCTGCTTGTCTGCCTATTTTAGTTTCGTATCTGTTTGTCTCTTTCTTACAAACCTGCCATCTATCTCTCCCTCCCTCTCTGTCTTTCATCAACTGGTCATATCTGTCTATATATCTATCTCTTTATTTCGTTTACGTCATTTTTATCTTTCACAAACCTGTCCACATTTATAAAGAATTTTACAAACTTACATAGAACAAGAGATAGAATCAAAGACAGACTGATATATTTAAAAAAGAGATAGTTATGATATAAATGAGAGACAGATAGATAGATATAAACATTTTGGAGCTAGCTAGCTAGATAGATAGATATATAGACAAATATGAAATTATATATATATATATATATATATATATATATATATATATATATATATAAAGCAGGTTGACGATAGATTGATTTAAAGAGCTGTGTGATAGCTATGCACAGGTTGATAGATAGAAAACAATAAAATACAAAATGGGATAACCTGAAATTTACAGATGTATGCGTGAGATATGTAGAGAGACATTAGTGTCTGTTTGACCATGGACGGTGGGCAAAAACTGAAACGCTCATTGTCTATATTATTTCGATTTTGTCATTTTGCATATATATATATATATATATATATATATGCAAAATGACATATATATATATATATATATATATATATATAGTCATCCGCAGACAGATCTGTTTCGCTGTATCACAGCTCATCAGTACGGTTAGACAGCCAATTGCTTTTTACCCAAGATGGAAACCCGACCGAATTGGCGGCTGTCGGCAATTCTGTATCTGAGCTACAGGCGCTCGGTAGAAGGAGTAGACATTTTAGCGTGTATATTATCATTATACAGGCCTAATAGCTGAGTGTTCAAATTCATTGCTGAATAAATGATGCGTAGATGCCAGAGTAGCTACTGCATTTCAAAGTCTACCATTCTTCCAGAGTGCTCAATCAGGTTGTGAGAACGTATATATATATATAGAAAACGCCCTTCATATTCTGTGCATATATATATATATATGAACACCATGTGAAGGGCGTTTTGTGTGTAAATGCCAAGGATAAGACAATGACATACTAGGAAATAAAAATATTATATATATATATATATATATATATATATATATATATATATACCGAGAGACAGACAGACAGACAGACAGACAGACAGAGAGTTAGAATCTCCGAATGATGTCATTTCGGTAGGGTTTCAATCCTGGCTAGAAGCAATCGGATGTCTAACCGTAAGATACAGCTAAATACTGATACAGCTAAAAAGAATATTTGCAGATGACTATATCTATATATGTTTATACAAATGCAGAAAAATATCCAAAATAATGGAAGCGTCACTACAGAAAAGAAGAAAGCCTCTCTCAATAATATCAATTATGACCATGGCCACAAAGGGCTGATTGTGTTCAGAAACCAAAACAAAAAAAAAATGTCATGCAAGAATCAACAAACAAAAAACATCCTTGATAATGTTTAATAGATTAGATAATTGAGCTGGCTAGATATAACAGTAAATTCTCTGCTATTTGTTTCTTTTCTCATACTTCTCGTAAGTTCAATGCTTTCCTGCCAAACATAATCAGCAAAAATTTAAAAGCAATGTCAGTCCCTACCTGCTCTGCTTCTGGTTAATCTTTCCTTTTCCCGCTCATTATTGATGGTTTTGCTCTGAATTCTTTCACGTTTTCTATTGTCTGCATGGGTTGAAACAAAATAGAAAAACCTTTTTTTTTTTTGGTTTTATCGACTTGCTTTTCTTCAAATGATTAAAATGAAATTAAAAATTGGTAAAATTTTATTTTACTAGCTTGTATATGCATTGGCTTTTCGGAAAGTAATATCTTTCTAAAGAATAATACATATATTAGTGGAAGGAAATACATTCCTAACACACACACATATATATATACATGTTTGTCTGTATGTGTGTTTGGCTTATACACGTCTCTCTCTCTCTCTCTCTCTCTCTCTCTCTCTATATATATATATATATATATATATATATATATAATGTAGATATCGATGGAATAAAATTCCGAACCCCAAAAACACTATTTTTAAAAAAGTGTTCAATAAAAAGTAGAGTGGATGATATTTAGTCTGTGGTAGACAATCAAAACACAAGTAATTTCTAAAAAATAAAGTAACATTAATGCCCTAATAAATTGTTTTTAGGGTATATTCTTATCTTTCTAAAATTAGAAATTAATTTAATTTTGATTGGTCACCACTAACTGTGTAACAACGTCTCCCTGATTGAGGAGTTAACCTAGTTTTGAACCTTTTAAAATTCTTCAACTTGAAATCGGTCATATTACTTGGTAAGACACAAATAGTGCCGAAACAAAATTTTATAGTGATATTATATCATATTTATGTTATAAATTCTAAATAAATGAATTAATAAATAAATATACACACATATAGATAGAGTGAGAGAGACCTTGTAACGGTGGTGATGTCTGCAGATTGTACTAAAAAGAGAATTTAGTCATATTATCATTTTCAGAACGAGAAAGATAGCTAAATGAAAAGTACGAAGTAATGTCTGGATGTAAGCACCGTAGAAAATATATTTTAGGATTGTACAAATCCGAATGAGAATATTTACAATTCTTGCTCAGCTGCTATCTTATTTTAAACTTCTAATTATGCGTTCTGAAAGTTTCATTTAAATGTCCGAAATAAGTTTTGAAATTTAGTTAATATAAAAGGCCTGAAGATAGCGAAACTTTGAAACAATGATTGCGTAATCCGCTGAATTCCGAATGATATATATATATATATATATATATATATATATATGGATGTATACACATACGGAGAGAGACAGAGAGAGAGAGAGAGAGAGAGAGAGAGCGAGAAAGAGAGAGAGACACCGATACAATATATAACATTTAAGGAAAAACTGAAAAATCTTTTTCATAATAACTCATTTTTCCTTTTTTTTTTTAACAATTTCACCCCAAGCAAGACATTCCATTGCCACTATTGCGCATGGGGCTACATAGGAAAAGGTAAAGAGGAGGAGGAGTTAGATGTAGGAAATGTCGGAAGGAAGGTGATAGATGGGTAAGGATACCGAGGATGAGGGTTGGGCAGATGGGAAGAGTGTTTGAAAGAATGGGAGCGAGTTAGTATGTTAGGAGGTGTCTATTGACCTTACATTTAAACTCCTGGAGATTGTAGCCGTCGGGGAAGCAATCATGTGGAGGGGAATTCCACAGCCGGGAAGTGCGAGAAAAGAAACTATTGGAGTAGAAGTTGCGGTTGCATTTTATCGGTTTCACTGTAAAAGGGTGGGATCTAGTTGCTAATCTAGTTTTTCGTGCAAATTCGTATCTAGGAGGCAGCAGTGATCTAAGTTCATCGGAGCGGAAGCCGTGAAAGTATTTATAGAAGAGACATAAGAAAGCCACGTCGCGCCCGTGAGAGAGAGTCTGCAGGCGGTCTGCCAAGTTGGTATCGATCACATTACAGAACCTCCGCTGTACCTTGTCGAGAAGCCCAAGGAGAATAGCAGGGGCACTCGACCTGATATGGCAGCAGTATTCAATGCACGGGCGGATGGTAGATTTATATATGTGCAAGATAGATTCAGACGGAAAAAAAACGTCCGGGCCCTGCACAGAGAACCGACTTTCATAGCAGCGAATTTAGCAATAGATTCGATATAGTCATTTCATTTGAGGTCTACTGTAAGTGTGAGACCAAGGAGGCGTAGTGTTCTACTCTCTGGGAGGCAAGCCTGGTCCATGCTAATGGGAGGTAGGTGCGATTGTCTATGATGGTTAATTGATAGTAGTTTTGTTTTAGAATCATTGAAGCTTACGAGCCATTTCTTATCCCAGTCCACTAGGGATTGGAGGTCATTTTCAAGCTCGGCTGCAAGGTTAGCTTTGTCGCCTACACCAGATTTTTGGTCGAGGTGAGAGTAAACTGTGGTTTCATCGGCGTACATACCTACTTGGGATATTATGGAATCAGGGAGATCATTAATGTATATCAGAAAGAGCGTAGGACCTAGGTTAGAGCCTTGAGGGACACCTGCGTTCGTATAGTAATTCTGGGAGGCATGTCCGTTTAATACCACCTTCATTGTGCGGTTAGAGAGGAATGACTGGATTATTTCAAACAAATGTCCAGTTATACCATAGCTCCGCAGTTTGCATAGAAGACCAGCATGCCAAACTCTGCCGAACGCTTTAGAGATATCCAAGGCAACGGTTCGGGCTTCACCATTCCTGTCGAGTGCCTGATATATGTACTCGGTGATGGTCGTTAGCATATCAGCAGTAGACCTGGTGAAGCGGAAACCATACCGCTTGTTCGAGAGGAGCCTGTGTGCTGTGAGATGCTGAACCACCTCGGCGTTGATAATGGCTTCGAACACTTTGCCAAAGATCGGAAGAAGGCTGATAGGTTGGTAATTTGCGGGGTCCGAGGGTTCTCCAGTGTTTTTAAATATATGAACTACAGAGAAAGATTTCCAACAGGCAGGAAAGCAGGAAGCAGATAGGCAGAAGTTTACAGAGGAAAGTTCGGGGACACATTTCTTTAAGACTATGATTGGGATTCCGTCCCCTCCACTCACTTTGTGAGGGTCAAGTTTTGAGATTATCTTAGAGACAAGCGAGTGTGTAATATGGACGCCATTCAGTTGAGCATCAGTTCTAGGTGGGAAGTCGGGTGTAGAAACTCCAGACGAGTCCAGTCTCGAATTATTCGAGAACCTGCGAGCAAAGCATTCAGCCTTGTCCGCAGGGGGAGTTGAGGACCTCAAATTTGTTTATTAGTGGGGGTATTGTGGACTTGTTAAGTACTCTTTTAGAGAGTCGCCAGTAGTCTTTGGTGCCGAACTTAGAGGATGCTATGCGTTGCTTCATTCTAGTGAGATTTTGATTTCGCTGAAAAATTACACTTATTTCTAAAAGTACATGGATAACAACTGATTGACAATTTCAAAGGTATATTTTACTAATAAATTTAAATTCAATCATGAAATTTATCGAAGCTACAAAATACTTTTGCAATATTTGAAAATCTATTTAATTTTTGTAATGCTAATTTTTTTTATATTCAAGTGAAAGATGAATTTCCAGGAAGTGAAACTATGAGAATAACTTGAATCCCTATTCATTGATCATTGACGGGAAAAGCTTAAGATGTCCGTGATCAGTTAAGCATTCCTATGGAAGTCTGGTCTACAATGTAGAACTGTTTGGGAATAGGCTGTCTAGCTGGGGCACTCTCCTTGCATTTCGAATATACTGGAAATAAATAGTATATACTCCGTAGAAATAGTACGAAAGAAGACACATCAGTAGTAAAGGTCAGAATTTTGAAAATAAAGAATGGGGCTCATGTGTACATTTTACCTAAAAGGAGTGGAGTGGGCATCTGAAGACATAATAGCAATACTGTAGGTTTAATCACGCATTTTTCTAGTTTCTATAAATGAATCTTTTGTAAAAAAAACTATTCTCTATTTCTTAGCAGCTACCATATATATATATATATATATATATATATATATATATATATATATATATATAGTGTATCGAGGCAGCAAATAATTTTCTAAACATATACTATTAAATATAAGAGACAATGAATGTCTATTATGTTTTATCATGAGCCGTTCTAAATTGGGCATTGTGGTGCAGTGGATATCGGCACGTAATTCAAGCCAAATTTGTTGCATTTTCTTGCGCGCAAATACCTCTGGAAAAGATATTATTTTATCTCTTCTTCTTTCAGCTATGGTTTAAATAGCAGAACATTGGGTTTCATAATCTTGGTTGGCAACCAGTCTACCGCGGAAAATAATGCAAACCTACTGCGTAAAAATATTCTACCTAGTCAAGCGTATATCACGTATGCCTCTTAGTTATATATATATATATATATATATATATATATATTAATTAATTATTTTTTCTGCTTTTTTCTTTTTTTTATCGTGTTGCCCCAAGCAAGGCATTTTACTGCCGTTGTTGTACAGGGTGTTGCATAGGAGGAATATTATGACGAATGAGAGGTTGCAGGGGATGTCAGGAACAGAGTAGGAAAGGGAAAAGATAACTGAGAGAGTGGGGTGGACGAGAAGGAATTTTATGAGGATTGAGAGGTTGCACGAGGTGTCTGGAAGAGAGTAGGAGAGGGAAGAGAGTACTGATGAGAGTGGGGTGGATGTAGAAAAGCATGAGAGAGAGAATGTTAGCGTGACAGAAGATGACTATTGACTTCGCATTTAAATTTCAAGGTTATTTACTTTTTCTGCTTAACATTCTAATAATTCCATCACGAAACTTCGAAATCGCCATGACTGAAATAGCATTGGTCAGCTAAGTGACAAGTTTCTCCACGTGATATATATATATATATATATATATATATATATATATATATATTTCGCTTATTATTTTCAAAATATATTATTCCGATTCATCAGGTATAATAAAATTACTCATATTGATTAAACTTCTTTAGAAATCTTTATTCAATTTAATTTATGTTATTCTGAGAACAATCAGTGTGATTTCTGCAGAATTCTTCGTGACACAGATTCCAAAAAATAAATAATTTTTTACAAAGAGCTCTGTTTTTTATTTATTTATTGGCGTTAAACAAGGCTGATTTTTGCAGACTATAAAATATCTCATTTGAGATTAATGAAATAATTGAAAAATGCCAATTTTAATAATTTCTAACGAAACCCACTTCTCTAACATTCATCAAGCAGAGAGATCTTATTATTAAGACATCAGTGTGCATTAAAAGTGTCATAATCGCTTTGATTAGAACTCGACAGTCAGGAAATTAACCAAGGGAATATTCTCATTAAGATATCTCATTGTCATCGTTATTAAGAAAGAAGACTGTTCATTTTTCGTTGCGTTTCTATGGCACTAAGTCACCTTTAATTATGTGAAGGAAAAAACACAGGTGTTTTCGGAATTGTCAGCACTCTAACGTATCCAAAGAATTCCCACGCCTGCGCACGCTATTCTCAGTCCCTCGCTTTAATGCTTAAACATTTACTCATAATCAGTATGTTTAGCTCTCAAAGAAACGCTAACAGCTTTGCTTTAATAACATCGCCAAAAGCGTTACTAGGACAGAAAACAAATAGCTATAATAAATTTATCCGAATACAAAGCTCGAGAGCAACTCAAGTTAGTGTCTAATATATATATGTAATCCCCTGCATAACGGTGGCAGTAAATTGCTTGGGGCGATATGATTATAAAACCTAGTTACAATACTTCATTTCAGAAATATAGATATTGAGGTCAAGATTGTAAAGTTCAGGGAAAACTTATTTTTATAATGTTTTTATTGTATTATATCTTGTCAGTCGTCTTCAATGAAACTTGCATAAAAGAGGGATTGTAGCACTAATACACAACTGCGGATTTGTCCTTTAGGTCTTCATCGGATTAAAGTGATGTTTACATTGATATGATCACATGCGCATTAAGGTGAAAGGACATCAAAAGAAGATACGCACGAATTTATTCCACAAAGGAGCTGATCTTAGTAAAATACTGTGTGAGATATTCAGATTGTATTTGTGATAGGGTGGAAATAGGTAGGATTTGATTCCATAGAAGTAGCCAATTGTGCCGTAGCATTAAAAGTCTGACTGGTGGAAACAAAGAATTTAAGTCATTTTCTCATTTTTATAGAAATACTGATACAGTTGCAATAGGCTGGCCATCTGTGGAGAAGAACTTTCAAAGTGGAAAATATGTTCCCTCTAGCAATGGAAATGATTTTGAACTATGCCAATGGTTGAAACTTTCATGAGATTGGCAAACAGTTTTACAAGCAGAAATCTGAAATCAGTGCTAATAAGGGAAGACGATAGGCAAAACTGAAACTGAATGCCATTATTGCTCGTAAAATATTTTAAAAAATACTTTTTTAATATTTTTTCTCAAGAGGAAAAAATGTCTTAAATTATTTTTTGTTAGCAAGTTTCATCGAAGACAAGTGACAAGGCACTTGGATTGAGCTCTTTACTAATTCTCCCTTGCATTCGTAAAATATTTTTCAGGGCATCAGTACAGACAGTTAAGCGCTATACATGACACACGCTTGAACGATCATGACACTTTCGATTCATGACTAGGCAATAAGTTGACCTTTCTTTTTATCTGTCCTGCTATACAATCTATAGTTGGAGAGGAAAGAGATTGATTCATATAATTCGCAATGGTATTTACGCGTATGTGAATGTAACAAATCCGGCTGAAAATCGAACCCGGCACACCGATTTCTCATTTAGACACGTAAAACCTTAAATCATAGAACACATCTATACATAGTGTATAAAAAATATCCAAATACTTTATGGAACTGAACGCTTTAGGTTCATCTACTAGGAATTATCTGAGATAATTTTAATTGAATACACACACACACACATACACACACGTCTACACAAACATGCATTTGAATAAAAGCTGAGTATCATTTACCATGTATCTAATTGTGTAAGTAGAATAACATATAATTTAGTAATTCAACGCTAACGAGAAAATTAAATGAATTTATTAAATTACCCATAAGAAGTTGATAAATCAATTACATATATATATATATATATATATATATGTGTGTGTGTGTGTGTGTGTGTGTGTGTGTGTGTTTGTGTGTGTGTGTGTGTGTTTAATATATATAAAATACCACCAAGTGAAACGAATTTTGATTAAAATGTCTGCGAGAAGACCTAAGGCAATACGTTATGAGTCGTTATGGCTCCATTTCATGTTTTTTCTATCTCCTCTATCATCGGTAGCGTTACATAAACGAAGTTCTCCTTAGTGTGTGAGCTGTACTTAACAAGACAATTTTTTGTATATCTCTTCAGCTGGAGTTTTCAGGGATTCTTTCAATATGTTGTTTTGTTATTGTTTTATCATTTCGAGTGCACCTACCATCACTGGCACGATTCTTGTTTTCAATTTCCACATTTTTTCTATTTCAATTTCCAGGTCCTCATGTTTTGACAGTTTTTCAAATTCCTTCGTTGCTATGTTACAATCCGCTGGACAAGCCATATCAATTAATAGGCAAGTTTTTTCTTTCTGGTTTTTAGCCATAATGTCCGGCCTATTTGTTTCAATTTTTCTGCCTGTGTAGATGGTGTTATCCCATAGAATAGTGACATCTTCTATTTTTGTAACCGGTGCTGGGTGATGTTATTATTATTATTATTATTATTATCAGAATTATTTTGTATTATTTTATTGTTACTAGTATTATATTTATTTTATATATTATATATTTTTAAGTCATTACTATATTTATAATATAATACTATTACTAGTACCTATATTATTTTTTGTATTAAGAAGTAAAATTTACCATTTATTTTTATACCGTAGATACAACCCATTATCTTTAAAAGTAAATGTAATTTTGAATTTCCATGTAATGCTTTTCAAAGAAAACAGACAAATTGCAGTTCTGGTTAATACTCTCGCTTTCATTAACGTATAATTTTTTTGTAGATTGATGCTACAGATAACTATTCTCGGTATGGGCACGTGAGTGTCGGTATGTGACGATTTTCTGGATGATGTTAAACATTAACTGTTGTATGATTTGGGTCTGAAAAGCGGCTGCTTAGCTGCGAAATATTTATTACTCATGGATTTGTAGAGTATCTAAAACGTTTTTCAAGATTATATTACTCTGTTAGATTTAATAAAAAGATTAACATTGTTCCTTTGAGTTTGTTTCTATTGGAATTTACCTCGTAAAAATACCAAATATTCTACGTTATATATATATATATATATATATATATATATATATATATATATATATATATGTGTGTGTGTGTGTGTGTGTGTGTGTGTGTGTGTGTGTTTGAGTGTGTTTGTGAGAGCAATGAAAGATTAAAGATTAATATTCAAGCATCTAGCTTTACTTTTTTGTGGGGTTTTGTTTTTAATAATTTTCTATGTGTACATTTACCAAACATAATTTGAAATTTAGACGATTTTTTTCTGCTTCAGCTGAACGTTTTTGGATTGTTGAGCGTTCAAATGTTATCTTTAACGCAAGTTTGTTTTAATTTTTCACTTAGAAATGTTATTTCTTACACGTTTTTTCTTTATTTTCATAATATTAAAGTTTCAACGCATAAACTTGTACAAATTAATCGAAAATACTTGTTTTATTTTTATATACAAGTTGTCCAATAAGAGTTGACCAATCAAAAAAATTTTGAGCCTGCATTTGAGACAGGCCAGCCAGGTGTTAAAACCATAACATTCTCAAAAATCGAATCAGCAACTGAATCTTTAAAAATGTCATCCACACAAATGGAAGATTTTGACAAACACACACAATCCCACTAAAGCAAGCCTTCTAATCAAAGAGAAATAATTATCTTTATCAAAAAGTTACTGGAAAGTACTTAGAAGTGATAAAGTGAATCGTGCCTCAAAACGAGACACATTCTGTAGAATTAAAAACAAGGCAATGACGTACCGTTTTTATACTGCAATTTCATATACCAGTTTTGACAGCAAGTTTAAGTCTAAATGGTCCGCATACGAGCTTACAACGGTCTCTCACAGTGGAAACGATTTCAATGTGTTTCACTACATTCTCTTCATTCCTTTGAGTTCAGAAAATTACGACTTCCTAAATGATTGTTATAACACTCTTTCCAACGGGTATAATATTAAGTCTTGCTTAGGCTACTCGCCATGACGCCTTTTAGAAATACTCTTCACTGATTTCAACGTTGTATTTTAAAACTCACTTTGAGTTCTTTATTTAAGCGTCTAGCCTGGTTCATTTGTGTTAACAGGTGGGGGCATTTACTCCACATCTCCACACTTTAGTTTTCTTTTTATTAGTAAACATTTCTTTCCTATTTACATTATTCGGACTATTGTCCTCTTTTTGTTGTCATTTTTATAATGATTTGGCCGTTCTTTGCTCCGGCCTTCTCCAGGTGCTATTGATTTTTAACAAAGCTCGTTATTACGATCACTCGGTATATTATTCTCATTCCTAGTGCAAAGCCATTTCTGGTAATCATGAGTAACCTTCATTTAGCTTAACTCTCTAAGTTATTTGTTCAATACTGCACTAGGATAGTAGTGAACT
Organism: Ascarosepion bandense; assembly: GCA_037127315.1. Taxonomy (NCBI): domain Eukaryota; kingdom Metazoa; phylum Mollusca; class Cephalopoda; order Sepiida; family Sepiidae; genus Ascarosepion; species Ascarosepion bandense. The sequence continues at coordinate 5,830,557 of JBBBDQ010000224.1, read as the reverse complement.
CAAAACTCTTTGGGTCATGTCACTGGAACTAACCAACGTCTATATCCACTGAGCCATGTGTCCTTCAGCACCTGAAGACCAGAAAGTACAATATCCGAAACGTCGTATCAGTGACAACAAATATGAGGACAATAGTCCAAATAATGTATATATTGTAAATACTACCTCATTTCAAACTTATAGATAAATATTTCATATTATCTTATTAGTATTCAACTCCTTTCACCTATGGGAAAATCGCCAAAATACTGAAACATTGTATTTTTTTAAATTTTTGGATAAATTTTTAGTTTTTCTGTACGCTTCCTCTTTTCTGGTAATCGTACTTGTACGTTCAACGAATACTTGGGGTATATGTACATAAAAAGAATCATACAATAACTGCAGAGGTTCTGTCTATTTTGAATGGTTAATCTTTTCAATTGCTCAATTTTTAAACGTTTTGTCGAATGATACTTTGACTTGACTTGACTTAATGTTGCTAATAGAACACAAAGTTTCTGATTTAAAACTTGCGTCGACCTTTTTTCAATTAAAATTCCGCTTTTAATTTGGAACACCGATAAAACTCTTCCGACAGAACTTACGGAAATATTTTAAGTATTCGTTTAAATTTCAACATTGTTTTTTTATCTGGTCACTTGTCCATAATTTTTGCAATAATTTGAAGGTAAATCCCATAACTCGAATAATTCCTTCCAGTTAGTACCGAATAATCTGTAGAATGTTACTACATAAGCCTTAGCTTTTGCACATTTGTTATGGAATAGGACGTTACAAGACATTTCGCCGACAAAAAAATTTTCACCTGACACGCAACTTGCAACTTTAGAAATCTTTTTAAGGTAAGTTTTCCTTTACTTTCCTTATGGCTTCAGTCATTATCATATTATCTATACCACTGGCTAGTTTCATTTTTACATTCATATTATTTATTCACACATACACAAATTTTCTTTGCTTTTCTTTTATTAGTTTACGTCGCAACGCTGTGTGCTATTTTTCTGTGAGAATTTTTACCTGCTTTAGCTTGACAGCGTGACTTTTTATGTCCTATTTTTCCACACTTGTAGTATTTCGAATTCTTAAAGTGACAGTTATCTACGAGATGTTATTATCTACGTCTGAATCATGGATTAATTTTTATTTTTGCACATTTTTTTGCTGTTTTTCATGAATCTCATTGACATCGTGTTTAAAATTGAAATTTCTCTGGCAATTGTTCGCTAGTTCCTTAAGTTCTTTATTCTTTTCAATTTCTTTAGAATTCTCGTCTCCATTTCTGCGTTTGTTTCTTCGGCACTAATCCTTGAACAAAAACCTTTAAACATATTCGGAGTCAGTTTTATCTGAATCTTTCAAAATTCTCGTTAATGATTTCATTATATGTAACAATTTTTTTTCTTCATATTTCCTCAGATTTATACATTTCCAGCGAGTGTTGAATAGCAAATTTTTCTCGTTTAAAATTGTCATAACATTTAATTTCTTTTACAAAAATTTTCTGCTCTTTTTCTTTTCTTTTTTTCACATAACTTATTTTATTTTACCTGTTTTACCGGTGCTAACCTTCTCGAAATTGTCCTGTTTTTCTCGTCTTCCCAGTCTAAACATTTACTCCTATCTACTAAAATAAGAAGAAAAGGTAAATTTCTCATTTGAATTGTATGTATTAGAACCTTGGATAAGTTCTCACTTATTTTTCATGAAAAGGAAATGTATGATTTACAAAAATTAGTAAGAAACATGAAACTGGAATTCTTGTCTATCACAAACCACTACACCTTTGCTTCATTCTGGCAGCATTTGAATTTTACCCCGGAAAAACGACAGACATTTTAAGATAAACCATGATTCGACCAATTTTTCACATCTTTGTAAGAATGAAAGTTCCGCTCAGTCAGGCTATGTGCGATCGATCGGAACAAGTTATAATCCGATGGGGCAATGTCGAGTGGATACGTTGGGCGGGGTAGAACTTCAATTTAAGCGTATCAAAATAGATTTTCATCCGTTTTGCAAAATGTAACCTAGCGTTGTCATGTTGCAAAATCACTTTGTCGTGTCTTTGCTCGTATAGTGGCTGTTTTTCTTCAATGCTCGACTCAAACGCCTCATTTGTTGTAGAAAGAGATCTCCCGTGATAAGAAATAAGACCAGCTGATCCCACCAAATGCAGAGCAGAAGGTACGAACCATGGATATTCGGCTTTGCCGCCGATGTTGATGCATGACTGGTCTTACCCCACGATTTTTACGCTTGTGATTATTCGCTTTTCATTACCTGTCACGATACAATACAAAGAACTTTCCTTTTCTGCCGTTTAAACAGCTGTTCATACGCGACAAGACGCCGTTTGACGTCTGTTGGCTTCAACTCGTACAGCACCTAATGACTAGCTCTTGAATCATTACTAATGCTTTCAAATGTTTTTGAACTGTTGTGTGGTCAATTCTTAAAGATTCTGCAAGTTCAGTTTGTACCAGAACGAGTATTTTAATAATATTACCTCAGATTCTTTGTGTTTAAACTTTTTGGGTGCTCCAGAGCATTTTTTATATTCAATATCAAAATCATCATTTTTTAAGTGTCTAAACCGATCTCTATAAATTGTTTCTGACAGAGCACGATAGCCGTAAGTCTCTACAAGAACTTTGTGCGCTTCATCTGAAAACTTCTTTTAAATAAAATAGTGCTGTAATATTCTCTGCAAATACTCTTTTCTTTGCACCAAATCTGACATTTTTAAAGCTGTAAAAACAAATTATTTACACTTCGGCGAAATGACATACATTTATTTTCAAGCTTGCTTATAGTAATTCCTTATAGATGCGTTACCACCTGAAACTACAGGCACACAGTTCTGGGAAAACAGTGAGAACATATTTATAGTCCTTATAAATTCAGATATTTTGCCAGTGCGTTCTGAAACATGTTAGAGTAATTTAAGTTTTCTTATTAATTATTTTAATCAACTTATATTTTCTGTTTTTTTTTTAGCTTCAACAACTCCTGATGTTGCTATTGTTTCTGTAGCAGTTGTTGCTGCTGAGATGTTATCACATGAGCTCATATTTTTGGCATATTTGAATAATATCGTTTGTATATATACGCACACAATAAACCGAAAAATTAGAAAAACTTGGTTCAAAATTCTCGTCGACAATTTCACTTTTATCATGTGCATCGAAAGAAATTTTTTTCCTACTCGTTATAACTCAGTCCTAGTTTCGATATTCTCGTCACCACTGTTATAACTCGTTTTCTAGCAGTTATAGTATTAAGTCTTGCTTAGCTTTCTCACCGTGACGTCAGTTAGAAATACTCCTGACCCACATTTTTAGACTCAACTTGAGTTTATTATTTGAACGTCAAGTCTAGTTGCTTTATGTTACTGGGGGTGGGTATTTACTCAATAATATTGTTCTCGTTCTTCAAGTTAATTTTCATTCAAGGTTGACAAACTAACAATGAACTAACAGAACATATTGAAGACAAGAGGGGCAGGAGAATTTAGCGCACAACCTGTGTGTAAATAGTTGTCAGAACAAGAATTAGAAGATATAGCGGAAAGAAATCGTGGCGAGCCATGAACTCTCACATCCTGAAGCTTCACGTTACATAAAAGAATTAATCCTCTGCATACATTTATCCATGCATAATTTGTCGAGATGTTTCTTATTCCGTAATCTTATTTTATCAAAACTTTTACTGCTTTCAAGGTGCAAGAGTTTTAAAAAACCGTTGTTACCATCAGGTAAGAGCAATGAATTCATTTCTTTGTTTTTTTCTCAGAAGAAACAAATCTTTGCACATGTTTCTCCAAATAAAGCATTTCTACCGTTGCCTAACCATTTTGCAAAGCACATGCGTATAAAATAAAACTAGAAGGAACAATAGCTACATTTAAAGTAAATTTTTAATGCACTTTAACAAATAAGATGCGATGGCTTTCAACAAGAGTCACGGTTTTCACCTTTCATTAATGTAAACGTTCATTAATATTCAACTGAATGGCTTATTTCCCTTTAGAAAGTTAAATGAAAAAAAAAAGAACTGTTCAAAACGAGATGAATTTCTGCGAAGTCGAGGAAATGAGATCAAAAAGAAGAAATACACAAAAGTGCATAAAAAATTGTATTACCAATCAGCGATATTATTTATCTATGGGAAAAATTGAGTAAATAAAACAAACTTTCTTAGTGCACACACGCTTGTGTAGTTGTTCAGAAAATTGTCTCCACCAAATTGTATGCTGAAAAATTAGCATAAATCAGCATAAATCATATATATATATATATATATATATATATTTGTGTGTGTGTGTGTGTGTGTGTGTGTGTGTGTGTGTGTGTGTGTGTGATTAATATGGAGAAGTTTGTCACTTAAGTGTGCAGAGTTATGCCGACTTCGAAATTTCGTAAAGGCATCATTATAATGTCTTCAATCTTCAGGGATTATTTTTCAGATTGAAAAATAAGCCTTGAAGTGTGAGGACATCATAATCGTGCCTTACGAAACTTCGAAGTCGGTACGATTGTCTTTCTTATCGGTAAATAAGTGTAAAATAACATCGTTGGCACATCATCATCAAAACACAACACTCTCCCAGCACAGATCGTGGGTAATGACCGCCTGTATCCTCTACCCTAGGTCCCTTTCTATAAACAAAAAACATGACAAGACAAAACAGAAATGACCCTAAACCAGCTAAATCCAAACCACCTAAGCCCATTAACCTCTCCTTCACTAATATCCGAGGCATTCGTACTAACTTTGCTAGTGTAGAAGCGTTCCTGCATGAAAAGTCCCCAGACATCCTCGCGCTCTGCGAAACTAACCTCAACTCAGCTATTCCCTCCTCTGACCTCTTCATCCCTGGTTATCTTCCCCTTTTAAGGAAGGATTCTACTGTCCACATGCATGGGCTGGGTGTTTATGTCAGCGAACACCTCCCCATAACTAGGGTGACTTCACTCGAATCTACTGACCACCAATACATATGTCTCCGCTTGTCTCTCCTCAGTTCGGTTAGCTACCTATTCTTCCTTTACCGTTCTCCCTCCTCTCCTGACTGCTCCCTACTAGATAGCATTGCCGACGACATAGATAAGGCTATTTCCTATCACCCATTTGCCCACATATTTGTATTTGGAGACCTCAATGCCCATCACTCTGAGTGGCTTGAAAACGCTGTTACTGATTCGGCGGGCATTCACGCCGCGAACTTTGCTATTTCCCAATCCCTTACGCAAGTGGTGGACTTCCCCACTCGCTTCCCAAGCACACCCTCGGGTCATTCCTCACTGCTAGATATATGTTTCACCTCTGCGCCCGACGCCTGTCAAGTCTCGCAGCTTTGCCCTCTCGGCAACTCCGACCACGCTGTAGTCTCCCTCAGTATTTCTTTCCAATCTCACTCCCCCCAGGATCCCCCTACTCATAGAACCTCCTACCTCTACCAAAAAGCTGACTGGGATGCCTTTCGCGATTTCCTCTGCGACGTCCCCTGGGGAAAAGTGTTTGACCTATCAGTTGATGACTGTGCCTCTGAGGTCTCGTCATGGGTGAAAGCTGGCATTGATGCCTTCATACCCACCAGGAAGTATTGCTTAAAACCTCATTCCTCTCCGTGGTTCTCTCCGGCCTGCTCAGCCGCCATTGCCCACAGGAACCATTACTTCCATCTATTCCAGAGACAGCCAACTGATCACAATAGGCGCCTGTTCACATCCGCTCGCAGTGAGTGCAAGAGAACCCTAAATGACGCCAAACAGTTGTTTGCGGAGAGAATGCGACAGCACATAGCTGACCGCAAGTTCGGCTCCAAGGACTATTGGAGGATTTGTAAACGGGTGCTCAACAATAGGAAATCCTCAATACCTCCCTTAATCCATGGATTTGACGTTCTCACGTCATCTGCTGAGAAAGCTGAGTGCTTTGCCCGCAGATTCTCATCCAACTCCACACTCGACTCGTCCGGAGTGCACCCACCCGACTTCCCTATTAGAACTGAGGCCAAACTGCATGACGTATATATTACCCCGACAATAGTATCCAGAGTAATTTCAAAACTCGACCCCCATAAGGCGTGTGGAGACGATGGAATCCCGGTGATAGTCCTTAAGAGGTGTGTCCCTGAACTTTCCCCTGTCCTCTCTAAACTGTTTAACTACTGCCTTTCTGCTTCCTGCTTTCCTGCATGCTGGAAATTCTCCTCAGTCGTTCCTGTCTTTAAGAACTGTGGTGAACCCTCGGACCCATCCAACTATCGCCCGATCAGTCTTCTACCAATATTCGGGAAAGTGTTCGAGGCTATAATAAATGCTGAAATAGTTCATCATCTCACCGCCCACAAACTGTTCTCCGACAGGCAATATGGATTCCGATTTGACAGGTCCACAGCCGACCTGCTAACTACTGTAACGGAGTACATGCTACAGGCCCTTGATGAGTCTGACGAGGCTCGCGCGGTTGCTCTGGATATCTCCAAGGCTTTCGACAGGGTTTGGCACCCTGGCCTCCTATGCAAACTACGCGGTTATGGTATTACCGGTCGCCTGCTTGACCTAATCCAATCTTTCTTAAATAACCGCAAAATGAAGGTCGTTCTGAATGGGCGTGCCTCTTCGTCCTACAGCACGAATGCTGGTGTCCCACAAGGCTCTATCCTGGGCCCAACGCTCTTCCTTATTTTCATCAACGACCTCCCAGATGAGATCAGGTCCCAAGTAGGCATCTACGCAGATGACACTACAATATACTCCCGCTCCAGTAAGAAACCTGTCGTGGCGGACAGACAAAATCTCGCTGCTGACCTTGAGCGGGATCTACACTCTGTGGTGAACTGGGGCAAGAAGTGGCTTGTCAACTTCAATTCCTCGAAGACCAAGCTGTTGTCTGTCAACCATTACAGGCAACCTCTTCTGCCTCCCATAAGCATGGACCAGATGATTCTCCCGGAGAGTAATACACTACGCCTCCTCGGACTTACCCTGTCCTCAGACCTCAAATGGAAGCACTATATTGAATCCATAGCAAAATCTACTGCTAAGAAGATTGGGTCACTATGTCGATCCAGGATGTTTTTTCCACCTGAATCCATCCTGCATATATACAAGTCAACCATCCGTCCGTGCATGGAGTACTGCTGCCATTTATGGTCAGGTGCCCCTGCCGTTCTCCTCAGTGTTCTCGACAAGCTCCAAAGGAGAGTCTGTAATGTGATAGGTTCTGATCTGGCGACTCGTCTGCAGCCACTTTCCCATCGTCGAAATGTGGCCTCCCTCTGTCTCTTCTATAAATACCTTCATGGCTTCTGCTCGGATGAGCTTAAGTCACTGATGCCTCCTCAACAGGTGTTTACCCGTTCAACCAGACTGGCAACTGGGTCCCACCCATTCACAGTCAGGTTAGCCAAACGCAGACGACAATTCTACTCCAGCAGCTTCCTCTCTCGCACTTCCCGCCTGTGGAACTCACTCCCGTATTCTTGCTTTCCTGACGGCTACGACCTCCAGAAATTTAAAAGCAAAGTTAATACTCACCTACTAACCACTGGCCTCTAGCTCTCTCCCCTCCCCTGTATAACCTTCCCTTTCTCTCCGCCCATGTACCTGTCATTGCACCTGCTTTCTCAGTTTTCTATTGTTCCTTTCTAACTAGCTTGTACTCCTCACTCTTTTCTAATTAATCTTTCTACATTTATGTAACCCCCTGCACATCAGTGGCGTTTCTGCCTTGCTCGGGGTGAAATGATTAAAAAAAAAAAAAAAAAAAAAAAATATATATATATATATATATGCATATGTGTGTGTGTGTGTGTGTGTGTGTATGATATTCCCCGGAAAGAATGCTATATATATATATATATATATATATATATATATATATATATATAATAAAGTTTCATTCGTTGCTGAAGAAGCAAGGAATTTCTTGTAGAAATGGCTATCCAACGGATTTAAATTTTAAAATTTTTGTTTTATTTTTACATTTGGCTCTGTAAATCGAACGTAATATTTGCATCAACCCCTCCACCTTAATCAATTTTAATATTAATGAAATTAATAATAATAGAATCGGGTTTTTTGGCATTTACCTATCTGATCATTCTTTTGGGTTATATATATATATATATATATATATATATATATATATATATGATGTTCCCTGGGACAAAATCAGCCAAATATCTTGAAATAACTCTTTCATGATATTAATCAATTAATTTTAACAAAACTGAAATACAAAACATGTTATCAGGTTATCAAGAAAATTATATTTTGTCACTAGATGACCCGTAAGGAGGTGATATGTCATTAAACAAACAAACAAAACAATCATTATATATTTATATTTATGGGTTACTCGACGTGGTATAATGGTTAGTAATATTGTACCGCTAGTTCAATTACAACTTAGTCGTGTATTCGATCCTCAAAGTTTGCTCCATACATTTGGCCTGTGCCACATCTGAGATATGCTCATAAAATTGCTATATACCATTGTATTGTCCATATATATATTCACAAATGATTAGCGTATATTCATATTCTAGCTGTACTGTATGTGAGTGCGTGGTGCAGTGGATATTGGCTCTGAGCGAGAAATAGGAGAACCCAGCTCGAATTTGAGTTGGATTCGTTGCATTCTCTTACGCGCAAATACTCTTGGGTAAGGTATTAATTCATCGCTTATCAGATTCTATAGCCTTGATTGACAACCAGTCTAGCACCTAAATTAATGACAGCCTACTGCGGAAAAAATTTCTGTGCAGTAGGTCATGTATATTTCGAGATATGATTGCCCAAGCGTATATCACGTATGTCACTTTACTGACCGATATTGTTAGTCAGTATTAAACAGAAAAGAGACCTCATTTTACTATCCGTTAGAAAGGATTTTATGATTAAGTAATTCAAACGCCCTGCCTTTTTTCAGTGATTCCATAGCTGGAGGGTTTGGTAGTAATTTTTCATGTCACACCTTGCCAAATCCTCTGAAATATCTGACGCGATTATTTCTTAAATGTTAATATAAATACTCGCTTGTTTGAACCTTGTAGGTCTTTGCAGATCATCCAGACTCCCCTGTTTTATGTGTATTTTACTTTTAACTCTATCTCAAACAAAATTTCCATATTATAATACTAATTAGCAAAGATAAAAATAAAAAAATTTCATCGCTTTTTTATCTTATTATCTTCAATGTAAATAATGTATATTTGAGTTGACTCGGATGATTGTATATGTACATTCCAGTTAAAATGTTCATCAATCAGCCACCCGAGCATTTTTGCATACATTTATCTTTGAATAACTTTTAGAGAGAAACATTTTTGTAAGTTTTAAAGTCATATAACTTCCATATTCAAAGAACAAAAATTGGTTAATTCTGTTTTATCCACACTGAGCGAACGCTTATTGACTGCAAATCTCACTGCTCATTCATTGTGTAAAAAGTATTTGATAACCAGGTCTCTTTAAAGAAATTTGTAACTGCTAACATTAATACATTTAAGAGGTGGATTGAAAAATGTATATGAGTAATTTAAATCAAGGAGGTAATACATAAACTAGTGTAACACAAGTAATATTTTTTTGTTTATATTTGGTATCAATTTGCAAAAATCGGTTCCTGTTTCTAAGATAGCTTTCGAACCATAAATATTCTTTTCCCGTAAGTACAAGTTTCTTCAACAGAATGCTGTGATTAACTATATCGAATGCTTTACTAAAATCAATAAGTACACCGAGTCTTAAATGTTTTTGTCAGTATGCTCAGTGAGATCATAAACAAGATTATTTTGTCCGAAGTCTACAGCAGAATTTTTTGTAAAACGAAAGTGCTTAATTATAAAGCTTTTATTTCAAAACAGTTTTACAATCACGTATAAATGTTTTTTATTAACTTGGAAAAGATTGGTAAAGAGGAAATATACGGAGAATCTCATAGTTGGGATATAGTTTCTGTTTTTAGCAATAGCATTATTTTAGAATTTTTTTCTGGAAAACTTCCACCTGCAAAACAAATGTTAAAATTTACAACGAAGGTGTTTTCGTGTGGTTCATGTTTTCTTTTTTCCTACCTTCGGGTTAAATAATGACTTGGTCCTTTGTTCTGAGATATTCGAGCACACTACCTCGTTCATCTTATATTGTGTTCATTTTTAGCACTTTAATTGCTTTTCTCATAAACTCAAGACAATTATTGTCTTTGCAACAATCAATGCATTAAAAATTATATCAATTTCTCCCCGGCTCCTCAATGGGAAGAGAAAGAAAAAATACAAATTAATACTCACATGTAAGGTGAAAGAAGTTCAGGAATTAAAATATCTTTTAATGCTTTGACTGTCGCAGGATTCATTCATGTATTTTTTTCTGAAACTGAGATTTTTCAAAGGCGCTTGTGTAACTGAGGTATTCTCTATTATCAATGAAAACAAAAATGAGAAAATTATCTAAAAATGGGCGTATCCGGATTTAATATAAGTCCTTACTTAATGATCTAACCACCCCGTTAATTCGAAACCATAAAGTTACCTAAATCCTCTTCCGAACGACACAGGTTGGTATAAAATTAAATAATTTTTAAAAAATTTATCATTGTGTATACATGCTGTTACAACAAATTCATTGTCGGATTGTCTGCGACCGAACTAAATACCCCAATCCATGATCTTGTAAGTGAAGTGGGATGTTGCCAACACACTAGGAGGAAAAATGAGACCTACACAAGGTCAGAAGTACTTTCGAAGAGTCAAAGGTCAGCTCACTAGACATGGTGTCTCGATAAATCACTGACGAGAAGTCAACAGGAAAACACTCCACTATTAATTTCAAGAAAAATAAATGCCATTCATAATCAAATTATAAATCCTAACTACATGGGGTTGAGTCTAAAGGAATTGACTCCTTGCCACGTAAGGATCCAAAGGGTAAACATGTGTCACATGACTGTCATTCAGGGAGTGTTACCACCAACGGCCTAAATGGGACACCATTTTCCCAATTGATCCTTTGACCTGAAGGAACATGAGCAACAGATATTTTATCCAGTGTCTTTTCGCATCAACCACAAAGCAAATCTTAGGACATTAAACATCAGAATGTTTAACAACTGTGGATAGCCTAAGACTGTCAAGCCATAGATAAGAAGATTGAATATCAACACTTGAAGCATATGCGAAACTAGGTAGTCAAACAACAGAAATTTTGTCAGTGACAACAACAGGATCACATACGTTAAAAATAATGAAAATCAGACGGTTTGTTACTAGAGCAAGACATGAAGAAATGCGTTCTGTGGTGCTGCCAGTTTTCCAAAAGTGCTCTTGTGGTCAAATTGAAAGGTAAATTCTTCAAAATAGCTCTTATAGCAGTCTATGCACCGACAACGCAAATAAATGAGGAGAAACTAGACGCCAAGTTTCAGTGTAATTCTAAAGAAGTTAGAATTATCATAGGAGACCTCAATGCCAAGTTAGGCAAGGAGAGGGAAGGTGTAACAGTCAGAAGCTTCAAACTAGGACACCGCAATACTATGGAAAAAGTAGGTTCAATAAAGCACAACGAATTACTAGGTAATAATCACAAACTGATTTCAAGAACACCCAAGACGGTTATGGAGATGAAAAAGCCTAGAATGGGATACGAAAAACCAAAATCAACTACATAACTATAACCAGGAGATTCAGGAATACATTTGCTCACTACAAAATTTACGAAAGTACCGACAGCGGAAGCGGCCACCTGCAAGTTATATGTAAACTACAGATGAAACTCGAGCGACTCAAGAAGCCTAGTACAGCATCCAGACAGCAATACGAAAGACACCCTGCATAAAAATGTCAGGACAGTGTGAAAAAGAAATAAGAGGGACAAATTGGAAACGGAAACTTGAAATAAGACACACTAAAAGAAGCGTTAGTGACATCAGTAAAAGACGTCATCCCAATGTAAAACAGACAAAGAAAGAAAAATGACTGAATCATAGATGAGTTTCTCGACGTGATGAAGAAGAGATAGAAAACAATGACAAGACAAGAAAAAGAACATAGGGAACTACAAAAGAAAATAAGGGGCAAATACATACTGGCTAAAGTGCCGAAGTAAAGAGATAGAGCATTACTAACAATGTAAAATACAGGACAATGAACAGGTTGTATAAAAATCAAGGATGAAATGCTCATATTAGAGAAAGAGAAAATACTTCATCGATGGAACAAATATGTCAGAGATCTCTTCGAGGACAAGAGAGAGCAACAAACAATACACAGAAATGCCGACGGAACGAAAATATTAAAAAAACAACGAAGTAGAAGCTGCATTGGCCAAACTGAATAGAATCAAAGCAACAGAAGCAGGCGGTATTGTAACAGACGTCCTTAGACGATTTCAGCGTAGACAAAATTACAGAAATATTAACTGAAATATACAACGGTGGTAATATACATATCGATTTTCATAGCCTAAGAATCCAGGAGCAAAGGAATTTAAACTCCACCAAACAATCAGTTTAATGAGAGTCACATAGCAAAATACACCATCCAAAATCTGATAGAGTGCGCAGTAGAATCAGGCCAGAGATTGGTTAAGAAAAGTGCAGTTTCGTCAAGAACACTGGAACAGGGAACAAGCTATTTATGCACAGAATGTTATCCAAAAGGAAAATACAAATACTGAAGGACGTGTACCTGTGTTAATAGACTACACAAAGGCGTTCGACAAAGTACACCACAAAGAATTGGTAGAGATGCTAGGCAACCTTGACATATTCGGGAAAAACATTACAATAATCAATACCATGTACTAGCAGCAAACTGCCTGCATACGGACAGAAAATGAGTTCAATAGATATACAAAAGTAGAAAAAAGTGTAAGATGAGAATCTGTTTTCTCATCTGATCTATTCCACCTATATAGCGAGGCAATTCTGATAGCACTAGAAGTCCTCTCAGGATTCGTCATTTGAGACCACCATCTAAGATATGGAGATGATACAGTAAGAACAGCAGACACGGGGAGGAAACGGCAATGCCCCTCACAAAAGGTCGCTAAAGAAAGCAAAAAGAAAAAGACTAAACATAAACTACAAGAAAACTGAATGCATGTTTATCAGTAAAAAAAGACAGAAAATGCAAACTACAAGTCGGTCATACTGAAATCAACCAGGTAGAGAAATATAAATACATGTGAAGTGTTTTAACAGAAGATAGAAAGTGCGTCATTGAGATCCAAAGACGCATTGCCATGACCAAGGATGCATTACAAAAGCTGAGTAGAGTATTGAGACCAAAAATTTGTTGGAAACAAAGAAAAGAGTGCTGGATTGTTATGTGATATATGTCCTTCAATATGGCAGCAAATTCTGGACAATCTCATCAAATATGTTAGCAATGACGAAGTTCTGGAGAGGATGGCAAAGAAAAAGAAACTCATACTTAACATCAGGAAAAGACAGCTGAAACTTCAGTTTTTATGTTATGAGGTGTTAGATAATCTCATACGCACAGGACAGATAGAGAGAAAAAGAAACAGGGGAAGGCAATGCTTGAATGACACGGGATATAGAAGGAGAATATTGTCTTTTCGCTATATTTTTAAGACAACATTATGATCTACATTTAAAAAGAAATAATAAATTCTTCTTTTGTGCTTTGGACTCATATTCTCTTCTCGTTATGTAATATATTGATGTTACCCGATAGAAATATGATTGACATTGAAGGCAAAAAACATAAATAGTGCTAGACAAATGTCTTGCATGAAAAGACAATAGACGGGGAAGATGCTAGACAGCTGTGCCTGGCCTTAAATCACACAACTAAGCAAATACCCGAGAAGGCAAAAATGTGTGAAAATTTCGGGTTATATAAATTCAGGGTTTTTTTTCTGGCAGAAATGAGACCACTGATAGAACGCAAAGAGAACAAAAAAAAAATAGAACACAACTCCCGCAGATCAACGACTTCCGACAACTCCCTCGTATGTGCGTAATTCTCTCTGGTTACACCTCCAGTTCACACAACCACCTCCGACGAAGAATAAAAGTACAAGTTGATATTTTTTATATATGTTTGTTATTGACCCTCATTATCAGTGTTGGTTTCTAAGTGTTATATAACAAATAATCTATATACAATTTAACTCACCATTCCCAGGAATTAAAGGATCCAAACAATCTCGCGACCAAGCATTCATGTAAAACACAATCTCATCAGAGTACAAAAACAAATAGAAAAAGAACACACTCAAAAAATCAAAAGGCGTCCCACATCCACAAGAAAACTTACATCTCTAGTCACCTAACGAGTTAAAAAGGGGGCATAGTTATTTATAAAAGCACGTAATAGATTGGGCATTTTCTTTAAAAAGTAACATTGTCGAAAACATGGGCTATTATTTGTGAGCACACTTATGTATTCACGTAGTTTCTCCTGATGTAGAAAGTGGCGTATGCATGTCGGATTTGTCGTGTATATTTTCGCTGAAATATTTCTGGGAGATTTATGAATATATATAATCTCCCCAACACAATTATAGGTTAAACCACAGGGGAGACTAAGGTGTATAATCTTGGCTAGCATCCAGTGTAATAGGATGCCCATTAATTTAAAACCGAGTGGGCGCGGAAGTTCACCACGTAAAAATGTACGGAAGACAAAGCAGTAAAACGTGGTAAAGTTGTGACACGATTATAAACTGGGGAATGTAAAAAGCTTATGTATTTCGAAAAAATGTGATAAAGAAAATATTTGTCTATAATTCTGAGATGAGGTAATGATTAGAATATTAAGGACACATAGTCCAGTGAATAAACATTTTTGTTAGATCTAGTGACATGACCCAAAAACCTGTGAGTTCAATACTTCGCTTAAGCAGCGGTGAACAAATATCATACAGAGTTGAGTTAAAGGGAGATAACTAAGAAAATCAGAAGTGTCATAGCTCATGTAACGAGAACAATATATCCCATTGATCGAAAAAAAGTTCCAAATTTCAATCATCTGTTGAAGGCCCGAGTGCATAACAGCCGAAATATTGTGAAAATGACAATAAAGATGAGGACATCTTTCTAAATAGTATTGGTGAAAAACTTTAAAAAGATTTAATTATTATGGACATTAACTATATTCCTCTTTGCAAAAATAATCAGCGTATATTTTTTTAATTTTTGATCTTTTCTGTTGATTTTGGCAATATTGTTCGGACAGTATGCTATTTATGGTTTTATTTCAATTATGAATCTCTGTATCCCGTTTATACTAATGTTTCCGGATATTTTGCATTTTCAAGAGTACAAATATAAGGTTTGTTTATATTTTGATCAGCTAAGAATTAAATCACTTAAATAACGATCTCTCATTTACTAATTTTCTTTGCAAAAGAAAGCATTCATTAAAGGCTTTTAGAAAGTTTCCAAAGATTTACTGTGAGAAATATTCGTGTCCATTAAATATTTTTACCAAAACCCAGTGGCATTCTCATAAATTCCTGTTGAAACTTTCTAAATCTTTCATCGTTGAAGTATCTTTTTGTATCAACCCCTTATTTGCTAAATGCATTGATTATTTACAAAAATTAAGTAAGAGAAAGAATCGCAGTAATTTCCAAAGTGAATCCTTTTTATCCATAATTAAGATTTAATTTAATAGCTGACTTTTTAGAACTTTTTACTGAATGTTTTTACAGTAAATGTGCATAATAATTAAATTTTTGAAAGGTTTCTTTATTAAACTTTTGTCAAAATATATCAATTTTCTAAAACTTCCCAGTTTGTCATCGGGTCACAACTTCAGCAAGCTTTATTTGGCTGTAGTTGTATTATGGAGATTATATATATTTATTTATTTTCCGAAAGTATTTCGGCTAAAATATATGCAAGTAATTCGGGATGTTTATTACATTTTCTATGCAGAGCGAAACTATGTGAGGCCACACGAATGTACACAAATATATAGCCCAAATTTCTGAGAAAGTTATTTTTTAAAGACAGCTAAAATCTCTGGGACATGTAATGAGGAAGGAGGGTTTAGAGAATCTGATACGTGTAAGATAGAGGAAAAGAGAGACAGGGGTATGTGACTTTGCAACAGGCAGAAACTTGCATAATGTCGTCATACATAAACGTGCAAACGAAGCAGATGTCACTGAATTTTTACCCAATGAATATTGCACCTATTATTATTCAACTAGGCCACTGAATATGATGATAATATAAGCGGTGAGAAATGCTCTTAACTTTTATTGCCCAATGCAAAAATTTCTATGTTATATTTTTAATCGTACAAGTTAAATTGCTACATAATGTAGAAAGAAGGCCTAGACAGTTTAACACTGATATGACTGCAAATTAAAAATGAAGTAAAAGAAAATAGCCTATATCCCGTGTTTGTGCCGAAGGATGTTTTTACTATTATTCATTGCCTAGACGTAAGAAGACGAAGTAAGCAGTGCACATTTAGACAATATATAGAATATATATCGGTTAAAACTAAAATTCAAGTAGTTCATATTTGAGTGTTGAGAATGATTCAATCGTATGTACTTGGCATGATGTGTCTTAGCAAGAATTATCTGAACCGATAAATGTAACTCGAACAGCAATTTTTTTATCATGAAAAGAGCGATAGATTCTGACGGATGGCACGTTGGCACGAGGGAAAGGAGACATTTAAGTATATTGATGCATTTTTCCATGGTCTCCGATCCTCACTAATAAAGATTCGAAGAAGCAAACAGGCCTGGGGTGAAACAGGCCTGGGGTGTTCATATGCATTCAGAGCAAAATGTCACATTTAAAATACAACAGATCATCGTGACAAAAGAAAATGCGATGATGAGGAAATGGTACAAGTTTAATGTTCATGATACTGTGTGTTACAATCGAGTTCCTTCGATATTGAACTGTTAAACCTGGATGGCAGAGCAAGAAAAAGTGTGATAGGACATTTTCAATATTTACATAGAGAAACCATATAAAGCTGTGGAGAGCCATGATCGCCCACAACCTTAAATTATACATAAAAGAATAAAATGCTTATATTGATCTCATAGATGGCAAGTTTGTAAAAAATAAAGATTGTGTTTATTATAGAATGAACCGTAACTGTAACTTCTTAGCTACTGTTATACAAAATGTCCAGAAATTTTCTGTACAACTTTCATTGTTTATTCAATCCATGAAAGTTAATATTCAGCATAGAGCTCTTCGCATGTTAACGAAAAAGAAAAGGAAGATGAATGTAAGTCATAAATAAAAATAGTATACAAGAAAGAAAGGATAGGGGAATGAACAATTTTGTAATCGCGACACACGAATTTTTTTACACTCCACCCTAAGAGGGTTTTTGCCTACGTAAAATTTGCAGTCTGTTCGTAAGCAGTTACTTTAAGCTGTGCATGTATATCTATCTACGTATCTAATTATTTACCTATGCTTATGTATATCTATCTACGTATCTATCATAAAATATCTGCTCAATAATTTGGTGCAGCTATTCCAGTTTAGAAAAACTAACGAGAACAAATATGGAACAGAATCAAATACGGACGCTTATGCATAAATTTCTTCCAGTTTGCTGCAACAATGCAAGCCTCAAACAGTTGATAGAATCTGTCTGTTTTTTTTTTGTTTTTTTTTCTTCTTTTTTATCAAGCAAGGAGATAAAAAACACTAAAATACATGTGGTTATAGAGAGTGAGTAACAGAGAGTGGACAATAATAGATCAAGATTCAAGAAGTTAGAAGATTATGATTGTTATGAAACAGCTCAGCTCAATTGGCGATGAAACAAGAAGCTGAATCCCACAAATGCGAGAGAACATTTTGAAAAATAAATTACGGTTATAACTAACAATTTTACCAGTGAAATATTCACTGGTAAAATTCATAAAATGGAAGTCTCATCAGAATAATTACTGCGAAAATATTATAGAAAAAAAGCAGAGAAGTGGAAAAGTGACTGAAGCTTAGATGCTAGGTCAAGACGAATAAGGCTGAACATTCGTTTTTTGTATTTTTTTAAGGATTTCTAAATACATAGCAGAAGCACCAGACTATATGAGACAGGAATATTCAATGCATGAATTTAATATAGACTTATGAATGTGCAATATAGGTTTGGGCGAGAAAAAATGTTTTGCCCGCTATAAAACAACTTTTCCAGCAGTAGATTTAATAATGATTACAATATAGTAATTTCACATTATATAAACGTAAGACGTTACACAGCCCATAGATATCTATATCTGATAACGGTTATATTTAAGATCATTCTAGTGCTTTATTTTAAATTTAAAATATAACCATTACCGCCTATGTAATAGCTGTTATAATAACAAATTAAACTGAAAATAATTGACTCTAATATTCATAATTCTCCAATGATTAAGATTAGATCGTTAAGATTGTTATTCAACAAGAAACAGACTGTCGCCACTAGGTGCTGGCCACAGACTCATCTCATACACTGCATATAGTCGCATATTATGTTACTTTTGAAGATTTAACAAAAGAAAAACTTTGCTTTAGCAAGTTTTCATTTTGTCTTTTATTTAAATACTTTATATATAAAAAGTGACATAAATAATATTATATAGTGCCTGTGTATATAGTGTCATGTTTGGTATTACAAATAGGAATATACAAACCTTTATGTTTACATGCGTTCACGTAGTGATAGGTAATATATACGTTTATGTCGGTAAGCATAAGAAATGTTTCTGATAATTCAAAATTAAATGCCAATTTTAACTGCTTTGGAATGTTATGTGATATCTGTGCTTCTATATGGCAGCAAATGTTGGATAATCTCATCAAACACGATGGAAAGACTTAAAGCAACCTAAATGTGGTTCAACTAACGGATGTTGAAAAGATCCGTGGATCAAACACGTGAGCAACGACCAGCTTTTGGACAGGATGGAAATAAAAATATGCTTATACTTAACATCAGGAAAATACAGCTAAAGATTCTGGGACATGCAATGAGAAAGAAGAGCTTAGTGAATTGGATACTCACAGGATGAATAGCAAGAAAGAGAGGCAAGGAAAAGCAACGAATGATATACTTGATGAGTTTGAGTAAGTAGATGGCACAGCAGGGTTTGGGATAAATATAAAAAGAAATGGTGTTTAGAGTACAAGGTACAAGGAGATGATGAGGGTCAGATCAACTACGCCCTGAAAGTACCAGGCACATCAAAAAATTATTTATGTCTGAGATTAGAAAACATGCTTAAACTTTTAAATGAAGCTATGGAGTTAACCACCTTTTCTATTACTATCGGAAAAGGAGATTAAATAAAAAATAATGTACTGTCTACCTATTCATTCGGACCATACTATCTTATTTGTCACTATGGAAATTTTCCAAAGCGGTAAGTGTAAATTCATGATTTTACAAATTACTCCAGCCGAATGTTTACCATGTTCATTGAATCCTTTTTCAGTAGCATTCGTAATTCACCTACCAGAGACCTATAGCGACCTTCTTCATTAGAAAAAATTCAGTCACACGGATTTGCACGCAAAATACATTCAGTAATTTTACTTCGCACAAAATCTGCTTTCAATTGGGTTAGTCATTTGTTAGTGCAAGTTAATCGAATGCACATAAATGACGTATGAAAATTTAGTTTTAACTAATTGTCTGTGGAAAACGTTCGCCAGAAAGACGGTTTTGGCTGTCTTCCAAACCATATGGTAAAGTAACAATTAAGTTAGTGAACAACAATTTCACTCATTATTTTTCTATCCTTACATGTAGACACAAACACACATGAATTATATATATATATATATATATATATATGTGTGTGTGTGTGTGTGTGTGTGTGTGATATCTGTGACAAAGTTAATCAAGTGTAACATTTTATTAAAGATTCGTTTTCTTTTACATTCATTTAAAATAAAAGAAAGACAAAACTTAGATGTTTCAGGATAAGTGGGCACCATGAATCTAATTAATTACTCCAGCATATCACTCGTTAATATCAAGACTTCAAGGGTGTCTGTTCTAATATAAATACAGATAGAACAAACATGTACACATGTAGACTATATATATATATATATATATATGTGTGTGTGTGTGTGTGTGTGTGTGTGTGTGTGTGTGTGTGTGTGTGTGTGTGTGTGAATATATATAGGGTGTCACAAAAATGTATACACACATTGCAACAGTCTGTCATGTCAAGTATAAGAGAAAGCTTTGAAGACGAGAAGTTATATTTTCAGCAAGATGGGGCACCTCCACACAGACATCGTAATGTTAGATCTTTACTTGATGGGTCTTGCCAAACATGTAGATTAAACGAAGGGATTTCGTAGAATACCCTCCGCGTTCCCCAGAGCTTAAACCACTGGATTTTATATCGATACCTAAACGACAAATTCTACGCTGACAAACGTGCAAAGTTACTGAATTGAGAGCAGCAACTCGAAACATATATATATATATATATATATATATATATATATATATATATGTTGGACTTTCCTGCAGTTTTTTGTACCTTTCTCAAATGTATAGGGTACGATGTGTAAATTGTCGCCATATCTAATTATTGAAAGTTGTATGTGCGGGTAGAGAAACAGTTATGGCCAAAAAAGTGAAATCAATGACCCGGGTATACATGTATATATATAAAATATAAATATTCGCCAGGTTGATTAAATCTGCCACGTTTATTTTCACTCTAACGAGCTTAGAAAAAGCATGAACGTACTTCTCCCTCATAGCTATAGATTAAGTAGCAGGTTAACCTCGATTCGGTCGCCTTGAATGGTAGCCAGTCAAAAAGAAGAATCACTGTGACATATAAACACGTATTAAATTTATTTGCGTTCATATACTGACAGGTAACAAAAACATTATTCGATAGAAATGAAGAATGCATGTAATAATTCCAAAAAATAAAATAAAGACGAAATTCAATCCGAATTTTAACTCTGTATATATCTGAGATTGAAAAACCATGATTGAAATATGCAGAGCACGTGCCAAAATATGAGATCTCATTCCGATAACTTTCCAAATGCCATTCACTCCTGAGATGATTAAGAAGAGTTAGGAGAACGTTCATTCCATATCGACATTGGTAGAGCCACGGTTACCTTCATTCTATACGGACATGCCTTTTAAGAGAATATTATTATTGATCATGCATCACTTATAGGATTCCGGCAATATTCAATATATTTGATCTCGAAATAATTGCTGAGACGAAAAATAATACTGTGAAAGCAGCTAGGTTTATCAGCATCAGTGACAAAAGTACACCAGAAATGTGGGGAAGAGATATCAGGGGAATGTGAATGTATCGAGATGATGTAACACAAGATAGTAAAAAGAAAAAAGTTAAAACGATGAAAAAAAGTTGTATCAAATCCCTCGACAATTCAACGTTTTAACACTCAAAAATTCACTGACCGCACTCTATATGATAAAACTCATATTTCATTGATTTTTTGCGTCGTCGGTTACCTAGAGTAATATAACCATTTGTTATAATGCCTGAACTGAACTAGAGAACATCGACATCACAGGCAGAGAATATAAAGAACCCGTTAAGACAAGAGGCACGAACCTAGCCTCTTCGCCCAACGTTTTATGTATATGGTAACAATTTTATTTAAAGGTTTCTATTTTTTGTTTGAGATGTATACTTGGAATATTTTCAACATTGGAAGATATTCTACGTCAAGATTAAGTTTTATAACCATAGTTTACACATATAAGAAAAGTGAAAATGTGATAAAAGGAAAACTATGAACCTTGTTCAGATTGTAAATTTTTATTTTATTTTTTGTTCTTTGTTAGGCATTTACGGTAAGGTATATATATATATATATATATATATATATATATATATATATATATATATATATATATATATATTCCATTTTTAAACGAGTTATTTCGCTACCCAGGATTCTACTATGCGTGGTGTCTTCAGGCGATTTTTAATAACTGATTTTACTTTTTTCCTTTGAGCAAAAGGTAGCACACACACACACACACACACACACACACACACACACACACACACACACACACACACACACACACACATTGTAGCTCTTAATCACTCTGGTTTTGTTGCAATTTCTGCTAGAGCCTGCTAGCAATTAATCCACTCAAACTCAAAAAGTAGTTTATGCGTTGCTTTCCTCTCTCTCACTTCAATCTGTCCTGTGAGTATCACATTTTCTAAGCCCTCCTTCCTCAGCCCATCATCTGTCTTTTTCTGACATTAATTGCAAGTGCAATTTTTCTTACCATTTTAGAAGCTCGTTGTTTCCCAAATATTCTGTCCATGTAATTTTCAGTATCTTACTTTAGAATCACATATCGGTTGTTTCGCATTTCTTCTTTCTCTATGAGAAGATTGTTCACGGCAATATAAAAAGTCTGAGATATAATAACATTTCAGTGATCGTTTCCTGAAGTCACAGTTTACCACTGAGAAGCGTAGGGTAAAAAAGTGATCTCATTTTAAAAAATGATCCCAAACAAACTTTTGCAGTTTGTCAAAAAGTAGACATCATTGTCTACTTTTTTAAAAAAAATGTCATTTCTGATGTCACTAGATGTATCACGGTGTAATGGTGTTCGTTTCATTGACCTTCATCAAAGAAACAGAACAAACTATAACTGACAATTTTTATATTAATATTAATATATTAATATTTAATATAATCTACGTGTAATGTAGTCAAAGTCGTTTTGTTCCTAATGTGATTCCATCATTTTTCTTGGATTTTCTCGTTTCCAATTATACGGAATTGGTTTCCATTAAAATATACATAATTACTTGCAAGAAAGAAACTTTTTTCATACAATGTTATTGGTGTGTATGCGTTTGTATTATCTATAAAAAATTGTATACCAAGTAAAAGGAATATATATAAATTGTATAACAATTTGACAGATATAAATATAAAAAGAAACAGCAAATGGAAGTAAAATTATTTATCACACTAAATGTGTAATTACAGATTATATTTCATCATATACACCAACTTATTCAATACACGTAATTGAACACATATCATTTTTCAAATATTGATTATAAACACACAAAACCATTACACTTGATTACTGAAATACGACCTTATACGCAACTGACGCGGTTCTTAACAATATCAAGAACTAAAACATATTTTTACTTCTTATCATTTATTAGGAATTAAATCTTTCAATTACTATCGATGTCTGTAGTTAACACGGCTCATCCTGAGAAAATATGTATGGTAATTGTTCGGATCTCATTGCTATAGTATCTAGAATTTTGCGCAGTACGAGACTGGCATCGAGATTTCCATTTACAGTTGAGCTAGCGAAATGTAGTTGCTTATAGTTTCTTTTTCCACGAACCTCTCGTTTGCGGAAACCACTTTTAGCTCCATGCTTTCCTGGCAACTTTAATCTGCAAAAATTTAAATCTAATGTTAATCACTACCTATTGTTCTCTTCATTACTCATTTTACTTCCCTCTCATTAGTAATGTTTCCGATCCCCCCGTATACCCTTGTGTTTTCGTGGCTTTTCTAACTTGCATGCTGTGAAACCGTTTTAAAAAAGACTAAAACATATGAAAAGAAGACTAGTTTGCTACATGTTTAATTTAATCACATATAATGCAGTTTCTTTAGCTTATAAAAAGACTGATGATCTTCAAGTCAAAACGCTGACGATCACCTCTTGTAAAGAAATAGTGTGGCATTATAAAGTGTTCAAAATTGATAGCTTGTCAAGATTTGACTTCTATGTATAAAACTTGATTTCAGAAAATGAAATAAACAATCATTCTATTCAATGATAAACTGTGAAAAAGTGTTGAAAAAAAAATTGAAGGCGGTGTATGAGCGCTTTTGTTTTGTTTTCTCCATAGGGATCAGCTTACGATAAATTCACATAGAAAACACACTATTTAACATTTATGTTTTTTTTTTGTTTTTTTTTGTTTTTTTTTTGCTTACGTTTATCAAAATTCTGCAGATTACTTAAAAGTAGACAATATGTAAAATTAAGTTGCCTGATCTGAACAAAAAACGAGGAACACGTATATATAGACATTTTAGTATCTTTTTTGTTTATGGAATCACACACACACACACACAAACACACATTATGTATGTGTACCAAAAATACTTTTACAAACATTCGAGTATGATAACACACATCAAAACAATGACAAAAGTCCATATAAACGTATGTTTAAATATCTTTCGACTTGGAGCTGTTTTGACATGAGGACTAGATTACATTCGCCATTCGTGTACAATTGTAGCTAGTCTGTTTTCAACGTTTAATGTGTGTAGTAGTGAATTAATTGAGAAATATTCCATTTAGAAATAGCAGGATTTTCATAATGTGAGCAGGCAGATATGATTTTTTTGATACAACTGCGGGAACGGTAATGGATGAGAGAAAGCAGGCCTGTATCAGTTTTGCATTTCCAAACTGAAGGTAGACCGAATCATTTAAACTTTGCTACTGTTTATTGTCGCATTGCTGTGACAGGATCCGTAGTACCACAAACTATGGCTTGAAGAAAACCAAGATTCACTCGTAAGCCTGATCATGAAGATGATCCAGTTATCAGAATACGTCAAATGACCCTAGAACATCGTATATTTTATAGTATTTTAGGAAATGTACTTCAAAAGCAGTTCCTATATCCATAACATTTGCAACGGGTGCAAATAATATTCCCTAAAATCACTGGGTGAACTTTTGTCGTAGGCTTATTGTACAAACTGCATGGGTAGACTTGCTAACAATAACATTATTTACAGGTTTTTTTTTTCAGTATTTGTCTATGCTTCTGAGGTGAAGTAGTAATTACATTATTTACACTGTTCGGACTGTTGTCTTCGTCATTATTGCCAAATGTTAATTTAAACATTTCCACTTACTCTCTTATTATTAAATGCGATTAGAAAATTCAGAATTCAAAACGTTGCCTGATCTGAACAAAAAAATTTATTTAACAAATGCGCTAAAACTTGGAATGAAAAATAAAAAAAGACTTTTCAAATTAACAACAAAAAAACTGTAACATTGAGAAAAAATAAAAATGGTGTTACTTAAATGTGATAAATATGAGCGGAGTTCAAGAAAGTTCGATTCCAACATGACTACCGATTATTATAACGCCTGTTTTAGATTCCAAATCACTTAAAACCTTTATTTATTTATTTATTTTTAGCATAGCATTTCAATTTAACAAATGCCGTTTTGAAAACGGTAATAGATATTATTCCTAATCCATAAATTTGAATAAATTCCTATCCGAACACATTCATCTAAGCAATCAATAGGTTTCTACACAAATGAGAACTGATTGAATTTTCTCAAAAAATTTTATTGCGTTGCAACCTATTAAATAGATTAAGTATAACAATATGACAAACATTAAACTCTTCTTAAATTCTATCATATCATTCTTTCCGTTTCTAATTTTTTTAAATCATTTCACCCCAAGCAAGGCATTCCACTGCCACTAGTGCGCATGGAGCTACATAGGGGAAGTGAAAAAGAAAGAGTGGTTAGATATAGGAAATGTCAGAAGGGTGGGGGTGACAGATGGGTATGGATACGGAGGCTGGTGGTTAGGTGGATGGGAAAAGTATTTGAAAGAATGGAAGCGAGTTAGTGTGTTAGGAGGTGTCGATTGACCTTACATTTAAACTCCTGGAGATTCTAGCCGTCGGGGAAGCAGTCATGTGGAAGGGAATTCCACAGTCGGGAAGTGCGAGAAAAGAAACTATTGGAGTAGAAGTTGCGGTTGCATTTTATCAGTTTCACTGTAAAAGGGTGGGATCTAGTTGCTAATCTAGTATCTCGTGCAAATTCGAACCTAGGGGGCACCAATGATCTAACTTCATCGAAGCAGAAGCCGTGAAAGTATTTATAAAAGAGACACAGGGAAACTACGTCGTGCCAGTGAAAGAGAGACTGCAGGCGGTCTGCCAAGTCGGTATCGATCACATTACAGACCCTCCGCTGTACCTTGTCGAGAAGCCTCAGGAGAATAGCAGGGGCACCCGACCAGATATGGCAGCAGTATTCAATGCACGGGCGGATGGTAGATTTATAAATGTTCAGGATAGATTTAGACGGAAAAAACCTCCGGGCCCTGCACAGAGAACCGACTTTCATAGCAGCGGATTTAGCAATGGATTCGATATAGTCATTCCACTTGAGGTCCGCTGAAAGTGTGAGATCAAGGAGGCGCAGTGTTTTACTCTCTGGGAGGCAAGCCTAGTCCATGCTAATGGGAGGTAGGTACGATTGTCTATGATGGTTAATTGATTTTTTAATATATGCTTAACAATTAAAACCTAAGTAAAGGAAATAATCTAAACATTATTATCAGAATGAAGAATGCTAAATGCAGGAGGCACTTTAAATTTACTAAACTAAATTTATTAAAATTTATCTTATTGACTTTTATTCCATTTTATTTATTTTGAAAATATCTCAATTGCTGTTGCTTTATTTAGACTGTAACAAAATAATAAATGAGTCTAGCACCAAAAAAAGAAATATAATTTTATTTTAAAATTTGCATTATATTTTACCAATTTTCTGAATTGAAAATTTCTCTAATCATGTATATACATGTGGGTATAATATTTTCGGCTCATAAGCAACTCTATTTTTAATTAAAAAAATCATTACAGTTCCAAATATAATCACTTCGTGTGATTACATTCGGATCGCTCGTCTACGAAGAGCCTCACAGCTAATTAACTGGCCCATCGTTCTCAGTAGAGCATAGGCTATCGACGAAGTGTCGCTATCGACAATAGGGTCGTTGATGCTTTACCACCAGTCTTTATTCTTGCGAATAGTGGTGTTGACCCTACGCAAATCTTTTAATCTTCTAGGCGAGGTTAAGTGCCATACGTGATACTCGCTTCGGCGATCATGTCACTTTCCATCCATGACTGACTAAGTTGAAGATTTTCCCGCAGTAGGCTATCATTGGTTACCAACCAAGACTATTTAACTCTTAGCTGAAGGGAGAAGAGACGCATTATAACTTTTTCTAGGATATTTGCTTGCATGTGAATACCACGAATTTAACTGGAATTCGACCACGTCTTTCCTATTTCTGGTTCTGGGCCGATATCCACAGCAGCAAACAGCACAGCCAAGTAAGGCAAATAGAAATTGTTTGGCCGTGATGTTGTCCGTAGATCAGTAGGCTAAAGCACGCCGAAGCAGATGATAATTTGTCCTACAAAAGAGAACACAACTTTGAATCATGTTAGAGGGCACATTTTCTTGACGGTTTCTTCAATGCGAAAGCCCAGGGACGAAATAATCTAATTAAAATTCTAGTCTAATAGGATATCTATTAAAAAATAACGTTGGCGGTGTTAAAATATTATATATAGTCATCCGCAGAAAATAGCATTTCAATTCATCAATACTGTTAGACATCATACACAAACATATATATATATATTTATATACATATATATATATATGTGTGTGTTTGTGTTTATGACATAATCCATATATATATATATATATATATATATATATATGGATGATATCATTCAATGTATGTGTATGTGCACATGCGTGCATACATGTATATAAAGCAATGAGCACATTTGTGACTTCATATAAGTCTTAAATGCTGCACCTTTGTTTTAAACAAATTTTTCATTTAGTTTTATGCAAACAGAAAACTAAACGCGAAACTTCACCTCTATTTACATATATAAAAAAAGCCTTACATATTATAATTCGTTTATGTAAATACATTGTATATTCTGGAGAATGTTGGAAGATGATGCATGGATTGTATCTGATTAAAATTAAAAATAGGACGGTGACACCTGGTGCATACATAAGTTACCTGTTACATTTGTGTATATTAACATTAAATGAATAGGTACCATATCATTAGAAAAATGTAATACATATACGTCATATCCAATGTCACGTTTTACTTTATACATTTTTCAAAGCAGTTGGGAAGAATTTGATAATTAAAAATACAAAACTAATATTGCTTACCAGTAAAAACTTATAATTATGTCATAAAACCAGAAACGACCATATGTTCTAAAATTCTACAAAGTGAACTTCCCTCTTCTCCCTCATACTCTCTTTTGCTAAATCACTCACTGACACGCAGGTACACACATAAACACACACACACACACACACACACACACACATTGATAAAATTACATATGCCAAAAATGAAGAATTGAATATTAAAATAAAGAATTGCTCATTTTTCATTTGCAGATGAAATATTCCTGTAAATTTCTACATAAATGAACAGCCACAACTCTTTCTCTTTATATATCTAAACTTATTTATAAATGGAACTTTGTCTGTATGTGTGTGTCCGTTACCTATCGACTCCGAAACGGCTACACAGATTTTCTTGAAAATTTACACAGTTGTACTATAAGCGTCTGCGAGTGTTTTTAGATAGGTTTTATGTCGAGGTACCTCCGATAAATATCGAAAATCGATAATTGAAAAAATCAGGTGATAGTAGGAGTGATCCCATTTGAATCACATTTGATACATTCATAGACAAAGGTATAAGAAACGATATTCAGAAGTTTCAAGGTTGCAGTTCTTACAATAGTGCAGAAAATTTGATATCGATACCAGGAAATCAAAATTTGACTTACATCCATTCATTTTTCTTTCAGTCTATAGTTTTGCTTTAACTGGAAACAGCTATTGCTTTTTAGACTTTCGTGCCAACATCCAAAGAGTCTGAGCTCCAGGTCCATGGATTAGTTTTAAAGCTTTCATTACACTCGAGCAACGCCGAGCTATACTGCTATTATATATATATATATATATATATATATATATATATATATATATATATAAGATAATATTTACGCTCTCACACCCTGATTGAGCACTCTGGAGGAATGGTAGACTTTGAAAAACAGTAGATACTCTGGCGTGTATGCATCGCTCATTCAGTAAAATGAATTAGAGCACCCTAGCTATTGGGTGCGTATAATGATAATATATGCGCTAAAAAGTCTACCTGCTTCCACCGAACGCCCATAGCCCAGAGGTAGAATCGCTGACTTACGCTAATTCGGTCGGGTTAAAAAGCAGTCGTAGTCTAACCGTACTGATGAGCTGTGATACAGCGAAACAGATCTGTCTGCGGATGACAATATATGTATATATATATATATATATAATGTTGAGTGGTGATAATGGTTAATGCTAAGATTGTTTCTTATTTCAACTGTTTTATTGATAAAAAATATTTTGGTAAGCATTTTCTATTGTAAAATGCTCGATATCGGGGTGGATAGAGAAATTTCATAGGTTCAATGCAAAGAAATTGTCACTTTAACTAAGCATTTCCATGCCAAATTTATAAACACAAGTTTCCGATTTCTCATGATATCCATCTCTGCTCTGAAAGTGTATCAAATAATGTATCAAATAATGTATCATATAACGTATCAAATATAAACAGACAAATGTATAATGTATCAAATATAAACTGGCAATGTTAGGGAAATTAAAAACCGTCATATTTTAAATTATTTGTTTGAAAAATATTTTAAATAAATACTTAAATAGATAATATGTTTTTAATTGAACAGTATGTTCATATATAATTATATATATACGAAAGGGCCTTTGAAACTAACAATAATTTCCTAGTTTTTTAAAATAGTATATTAATTTTGTACTTTTAAACATTTGTATATAAAATGAAATCGGTTGCAGATGCTTTGCTGGGCGGTCTCTATGCAAGATGTTGCCAAAATGAAGTGTAACATATTTGGCAAAAAAAAAATCTATTCACTCAGTGAAATTGGCAGCGGAAGTGTCTTCGAGATGGCTTTGGTTGAAAAGATCAAGTGAGTGTAAATCAGTGAGGAAATGAAAGGAAAATGCGGTATATATATACACATTTTTTATCTATTAATACATTTTGAAAAGTTTTATTTTGTTCTGGTGCGGGTCCTGGGTATGATCTAAAACTATACCCGACAATGGATGCTTGCATAGGAGTCAGAATTACTTTGAACTTCTAAGTAATTCTGTCCTACGGGGGATTCCTGGCTAGGATCTAGCACTTGTTTGCCCCCTGCCAGTGATACAGTATTTTTAACATTGTCTGATTATTAGCATGAATGAAATTGGGGATAATTGCAAGTAGAATGAGATGTTTGAGTGCATTTCCCTGTGTGTACGAGTGTGTGTATGTGTCATGGTGGAGGGAAATCAAATATGCACTGACTAATTCAAACCAAGCACACAGCCACGTTCACGATCATAAATAGACGGAAAATTGTGACTGGGTTTCCTTCCTTTTTATTGAAGAGCGCACACTACTAGTGAACCGGAAGTCATCTGCGATTGGACAATAAATTGCCAAGAAGTGTCGTACGGTGTGCGTTTTAAAGTTGGAAAAAGTTGTAGGTGACAGGAAGTACACAAGTCGATACCTGATCAGTATCGGCTGGGTCACCGTGGAGAGGGGATATGATGTCGAAAGATCCGAAATTCCCAATGAACCTAGGCTAGAAACATCACTGACCATGTGTATTGAAGAACCCAATAGATATATTTTACGAAGTATATATACATATATATATCAATTCGGTCGGGTTTTAATCCTGGCGAGAAGCAATCGGATGTCTAACCGTACCAATGAGCTGTGTTACAGCGAAACAGCACTATCTGCGGATGACTATTTACGCTTTCGCCAGTCGATTGAGAAATGGTAGGCTTTACAAAAACAGTAGCTATTCATGCATTTACGCATCATTCGTTCAGTAATGAATATAATATTATCGGCTACTGGCGTGTATTCACATTATGTATATAACGCGCTATGATCTGCCTTCCTCCAACAACCACCCATAGCTAATAGTTAGAATAGCCGACTGATGTCACTTTGGTCTGGTTTTAATCCTGGCTAGAAGCAATCGGGTCATTGTCGTACATAAAATGGATAATCTCTACCTATTTTTTGATCAGGTAGTCTAATGAAATATAAAAATATATAAATCTGCAAAAAATTATGTCTTTGGACAAACGTCTCTTGTCTTGTAATAAGAAAAAAGAACCGTCCTAGTAATAAACACAACAGAATGAATGAAACGCCGCCAACGTTAAGGCATGCAATTGAAAACGTGCTTAATATGATGTTGATCTTGCTCATCTTGGAATTCTACTTTAGTTCATTATAAGAGGAATTAATCAAAGAGCTTCAAATAAATCTTATGGAAATTTCTTGTAATTTGGCTTTTTTTCCCGGGACGGGAAATTAGTAATTTGCATAAAATTTGCAGCATCTATACAAAGACTTATAATGTTTTGTAGATTTGTATATTTTATGTTTGAAGACTACATTTGTAAATATAACTTGAAGACAGACTGTCGAAATATTGTTTAACATCATAAAACACTGCGTTTTTCTTTTCTTTTTCTTTTTTTACATCGTGCTCTCCTCTTAACCGCATTATTATTAATCATAATAATAATAAAAAAGAATCATAATACTGGTACTAGTTATGATCACTATAATAATAAACATGAGTGCGTCAGTAATGATGAGAAACTAAAGATTTTATGGTTTATGTAAATTCAAACGAACAAAATCATTGAAAATGCACGACCGGAAATAGGTGTTTTCAGTAAAGTCTACATAGGTTACCTTATTAAGGTTGTCTGTCCGTTTGATATCAGTGTTAGTTGTCAAAAAATATCAGAAAACTGTAAAGTATGCAAAGTACGAAATCATGAGAACGTGGAGAATTTTGCCCATTAGTTGAAAACATCAGATTTAACATAGAAGACAGTCTGTCTTCAAGTTATATACAAACGCAGGTGTCCCTCAAGGCTCCATCTTAGGTCCTACACTCTTCCTGATATACATTAATGATCTCCCTGATTCCATAAGAGCCCAAATAGGTTTGTACGCCGATGACACCACAGTTTACTCTCGCCTCCTACAAAAATCTGGTGTAGGCGTCAAAGCTAACCTCGCAGCCGAGATTGAAAAAGACCTCCAATCCATATTGGACTGTGGTAAGAAATGGCTAGTAAATTTTAATGCTTCTAAAACGAAGCTACTCTCAATTAGCCATCATCGACAATCGTACCTACCTCCCATTAGCATGGACCAGGCTTGCTTCCCAGAGAGTAAAACACTACGCCTCCTTGGTCTCACACTTTCAGCGGACCTCAAATGGAATGACTATATCGAATCCATTGCTAAATCCGCTGCTATGAAAGTCGGTTCTCTGTGTAGGGCCCGGAAGTTTTTTCTGTCTAAATCTATCTTGCACATTTATAAATCTACCATCCGCCCGTGCATTGAATACTGCTACCATATCTGGTCGGGTGCCCCTGCTGTTCTCCTCGGGCTTCTCGATAAGGTTCAGAGGAGGGTCTGTAATGTGATAGATACCGACTTGGCAGTCCGCCTGCAGTCTCTCTCCCACCGGCGCGACGTGGCTTCCCTGTGTCTCTTCTATAAATACTTTCACGGCTTCTGCTCCGATGAACTTAGATCACTGGTGCCCCCTAGGTTCCAATTTGCACGAGATACTAGATTAGCAACTAGATCCCACCCTTTTACAGTGAAACCGATAAAATGCAGCCGTAACTTCTACTCCAACAGTTTCTTTGCTCGCACTTCCCGACTGTGGAATTCTCTTCCACACGATT
This sequence comes from Ascarosepion bandense, assembly GCA_037127315.1. Taxonomy (NCBI): domain Eukaryota; kingdom Metazoa; phylum Mollusca; class Cephalopoda; order Sepiida; family Sepiidae; genus Ascarosepion; species Ascarosepion bandense. The sequence continues at coordinate 5,797,835 of JBBBDQ010000224.1, read as the reverse complement.
GCTTCCCCGACGGCTAGAATCTCCAGGAGTTTAAATGTAAGGTCAATCGACACCTCCTAGCACACTAACCTGCTCCCATTCTATCAAACACTCTTCCCATCTGCCCAACCCTCATCCTCGATATCCTTACTCGTCTGTCACCTTCCTCCTGACATTCCCTATGTCTAACCACTTCTTCTCTTTACCTTCCCCTATGTAGCCCCATGCGCAATAGTGGCAGTGGAATGTCTTGCTTGAAGTCTGATGATTAAAAAAAATGTTCTGCGGAAAAACCGTTTGCTTGGCATAAGATCAATCAGAAAAGTTATGGACACTCAAGTCTGCAGCCTGTAAGTTGATATCCAACAAGTGCAAAAGAATCAAACAATACCCAATAAGATTTATTATTATTATTATTGAACAAAACAAAAGTTTTGTTATTAGGCTGCAATAATATAAAAAAAGAGTAATATCATTATTGAAGAAATAATGTCGAATTAACAAAAATAAAAAAATATTTATCATTAAAATAATTTTATTCAAAAAAATTAAACTTGGAAGAATATATGATATTCAGTTTCCGTATGTAATAATCACTGTTCTATTTTAAAAAAAAAAACATTCACAGGCTTTCGGCTCCTTTCGTTTGAAAATATTTATCATTTTGTCCCCTATGTGGCTCCTTACCTTTTGCCAGTTCATGCTGAAATGAAAAACTCTCGGTTTCATGCAAACCTCTGCAAAAACGCTTGCAATATATATATATATATATATATATTGCCCACAGATAGTTTGAAAGATTACACGGGGCTCATTTTGGGATCATTTTTGCTATTTCATAATTTATAATATTATATAACAAGAATCTACTTGGATTATTTACCAAGAAATGTTTTCTTACCACGGATTGTTACATATATAAGAAAAACTTATGACGCAGTGGAAACTTTTCTTGTGGCGCCTTTTGTTCTTTTCTTGTTCATCGGATTAAAATTAAAAAAATAACCTAAGCTGAACATAAAATTTGTTACAACTACTTCTAAATTAGTTAAAGATTTAATTAATATGAAATTAAATAATAAACAACTTCTTGAAGTGAAATTTACCTTAATAATTGTTACAAGAAATACGTAGAATAAAATAAAAGAATAAATTAACACAAAACAAATTTTTCACAAAACAAATGATGAAATAAATTAGTTGCCCACTGTAATGAGATTGAAATTAATTTGGATTTAAATGAAATGACTTTGTAATTAAACTACAATGCGATTTGCTCAAACAAAAATGTACAGAAAGTGCTTTAATTTCTAGACTATCCACAGTAAACTTAGGTCCAGGTTCTTTTCCTCTTTTCTTGTATATCGTATATTATCAGAATATTGGATATTTAATAGCAAATGTGATGAAACAAAAAAATAAAAATAAACTAAATGAAATCGGTTAAAATATATTCTCAAAACATAAAAAAATATGGTGTGCAGACGTAGTCACATCACCATAAATATCACTTTACTCCGAGGTAGTCCGAAATATATATATATATATATATATATATATATATATATATTAGAAGTAGTAAAAACTAATGGCTTGGCAGTCCACTGTTTATAGTGATTTACTTTATTTAGAGTCCTCGATACTTAATATCGCATTACATATCATAATATTCTATTTTATGTTTAAATTGCCTGATGAGGTGCTAATAAGATAGTACCAAAACACATCGTCTCGTGTTGCAAAAAGCTATGTTTTTATAATAAACTTTACCATATAAATAAAGGGTAACCTCAAAAAACAGGGACTTTTTAACAATTCAATAAAACCACGTCATGGAAGAAAAATATTTTATTCAAAGTAATTGAAGCTTTAAAGAAACAATGATGGAATTTTCATTTTTAAAAATTACGTCCTGTAGATGGCATCCTCCTGTACGAATGCATTCTTGAAATTTGCAGTTGAGACATAGTCAATGACTGAGATTGCTTGTTCATTTAAAAAAAAAACATAAGGTCCGATGATCTCATGTAATGAAACAGCACGCTATACTGTCACCTTACTGGCGTGTAAAGAGAGCACATAAACTACATTAGGATTCGTGTCTGCTCAGTAACTGTAGTTCTGTTTATTCACGTAACCTGTGAGATAAAAATGGGCCTCAAAGGACATCCATAACTCTCTTAGAAATCCTTCTTGATCCATGATTGCTGAAATGGCAGTGTGTTTACTCCGTGGGGACACTGTTTCGCAGTGCTGTCACTTACTCATGCTTGCTAATACACACTTCAAAATTCCCCCTTTTTTGGGCCACCCTATATATATATATAATAATGTGAAGAAAAGACCATGAAAAATTTAATGTTTCTTAACGTTTATTTTTAATTTTACAAAAGTTGAACCGAATGTTATTGTAATATAATTACTTTAACATTTTCGCGACACAGAATTTATGTTTCCGAATCATATTTTTATTATGACTCCATCTTCAAGCGATCATTTTTTAGGAGAATAAAGGAACGTTTTTTTTCCAAATTGAGTGATTGTTTGACTTACATGGTATGAATAGCTTCTGGTTAGGTTTTTAAAGTTAAAGGCTGACTTATTTAATCTTAACGTGTCCGTGCTAAAAAGGTATCAAGTTTAGCCTTATTTTCTTTTTATTTAATATACGACTATTTCAAATTTTTTTTATTTTTATTCGTGCTTACCTCACCTTTTCAGTTTTTTATTTACTTCTACTCTTTTTTTAAACCAATTTGTGTTTGAATAAAGCGATATTTTTATTTATGGCTAGTGTGATGTTATTTTAGATTCCTTATCTTATTGATTGTTGCTATGTAAATTAATGTTTATATTTCTTTATATTTTTTCTAAATTTTATTTCTTATCTAGTGCGAAGCATAAACAGTGTCTACGGAACACAGTCATTTAATTTCAAAGTTTAGTAATTTTTTTTTTTGTTTTTCATCCTCCTAAATCTAAATTAACTCATAATTTACAAGAACCGTTTGAAAATACGAAAATACAATATAAATCAATATATCAAAGACACATCTCTATAAGAGAGGCACTATATATTAAACAACTTTTTTCTACCGTCAACCGTACATTATTTAACGGCAGAAATGGGTTTTGAAAGCTTTATAAAAAATAGACAGAAGTTTACACGATGCCCAAATAGCAGTAAAGAAATCTAATTTTCAGAAACACAAAAAAAAAAAGACATAAAACACAAATATTGCATTACAGTCAAAACATGAGGACAAAATAACAACATCGGAAAAATAACATCCTCGAAAATAGCCAGTGGAGAATCTGAAAGAGCTTATATCTAGCAAAACGCAGGCATGTAATATTTGAAAATTAAATATAAAATTAATAAAATTTTCCTTTTCGATCATTTTTACCGAAACATGTTTAAAAGAAAGATTGCTGCTCATAGATAGATAGATAGATAAATAGATAGTACGTTATTATTAAGAAAACATGCAACTAGCACGTAACATTTTTAAAAATCATTTTTGCAATTCTAAAATGATATAAATATACACAGAGCCAAGATCGTCCCAATTTCTTTAAGCGCGTTACTGTCTTTCCTTATAAATGCGCGTAAAAATGCAATTGCATACATCATACTTTTTGTTTCCTTTAACGTTATAAATGAATTCTTCTGTATATTTTTTTTATATCTGATGCCTCCAAATGCATACTATACTCGCAAAAGGTTAACTTTTCCAATAAATATTTCGTCTGCTTTTTTATACTGAATTGCATCCGTTACGACGAACGAGTGACCCTTAAGATAGAGGGTAAAATTAGAAATAGTAATGATGAATGACGTGTGAGATATAAGTGAAAAAGAACGTGGTAGTAAGTATAATTATTCATATGAGCAGAATACTAATGATTAGTTTTGTCCCGGGGATACAATACCGACACGCAATCATAATAAATACCAAAAGATTGATTCGTTATCTACTGCTTATCAATCCTTTACAGTTTAAAGAAAAGTTTTAAATTTTAAGATTTTTTTTTGTGGTGGCAGAGATTGTAATGATTTAGTGATACAACTGTTAATAATTAGTTAGGGGTAACGATGTAGATTTATATCTTTCCCAAGTATATTTACGTGTAGGTGAATAAAAAATAGATTAAAATAAATTAACCAAATTTAAATCTTGACTATTATTTATTACCCAGCCCACACATCCAAGCTTACAGCCGTCACCCATCTAGTTAGTGACTAGGCTTGATGTTGCTTAATTTTGGTGATCGTAAAGGAACCGGTGTTGCCACGATTACATGGCCGTATGTCCCGTTTAAATATTTTTAATCCTTTAATACAGATCTTTAACATTCGCCTGAAATCCTTATCATTAATTCTGCTGAACTAGATTTGAACAATATCTTTCGCCGACAAAAATGGAATCTACCGAAAAAGAAAAATTTACCATGTTTAATTTAACTTTTTTCTAACTGAGCCATTTTAACTAATGATACTTGATCGTTCTGTCAAATTCGTGTTTCGAGGAGGCAAATATTTTTGACATTTGCATATGTAAGAATTTCTATTATCTCGCTCAAAATTATATATTTAATCGGTTTTATAATCAAGGCGTTCTAAGAAAACTTTCATACAAACTTACATTTATTGGGAATTCTGTTTGAGTCTCAAACATGTACAGGATTCAATGCCGAGAAATAACAACTGATCATTTAGAAGTAACGAAAAAACAGCCTTCCTAAAGCAATGAAGGTTTAGCTGTTGTTAATATACTCGATTTTGAATCACAACTACTTCTTTTTTATCAATAATCATCATGCGTAAAATCCAACTACTGTTTTGTTGTGTTCTCCATAATCTTCCCCATTGCGTTTCAGTGGTGACATTACGTCGGCAAATACCAACAATCTGAATAAATCTAATGTATAAACCTATGACTGAGTTGTGCAAACTGTTTTTAGTCTGTCCGCTTCATATTCAGTTGATAGCTGCAGTATTTATGCACGATTAATACCAAGCAATAAAATTTGCTCACATTCTAGTATCTACATGTATATACTTGTTACACACGCAAAATGAAAAGCATAGATGCAAAATTGAAACTGACGTCAGTTATATAATAAAAGAACCTTAAGAAATAAGCTTATTTACTATCGATCGAATAAATATTTAGTGTCATAAAAACATTACTTACTAAAAGTGTTTTCTGATTAATAATATTGTTTTATGAGTATGAAAAGACATATTTGATGGCTTTAAAAGTCGTAATTTGAAGCGCTTAAGGCAAAAATAGAAAGAATTGTTTTGGTTGAGGTTGTTTAGCGGCATACCAACAGTTATGGCTGTGCCACATCTAAGTGGCTGTTAGCAAATCAGTATCAACGTTAATAGTTAATTTCATGCTTAAATCTAAATAATTTGAACGCTATTTTATGGCTTCATCTAAAAATACTTCGAACGCAATTTTATGGATCTAACAACAGGTAAAATGTGTGTTCTGGTCGTTTTGCTTTAAATATGCATTGTTCCTAATTGTACTATTAAAATATATTGTTGATTGTTTTTTATGCACAAATGCATCGCTGTTATTTTAACTATATAAATATATTTTTATACATTTATAGTTTTATGTTTTGGGATTCACTATTTTTCCATAGCCGGGACTCGAACAGGTGTTATCTTTCTGTTCATAGTGTACATGATTTTAAGTTCCTCAAATCTTTTAATATCCCGATCAAAAGCCTTGTTGGAACTAGTTTATCGCCAAACTCTGGACTAAAATAGGGAGAAGGACGATCAATTGTGAAGTAAAAACTTAAGTAGACTCATAACTTTGCAAAATTAAATGGGTAGATAAGAAAACAACATGTCTAAAAATGACTCCGTTTCTTCGGCGAGTATTCGTTCGTGACGAAATTTAATTTGAATCATTGACAACATGGATCGAATAAAACAAATTTGCTGAACATGCGCTGATGTAATTTACACAAGTTCCCTTTAGCAGTTAGAAGTTACAAACTATACAATGGATATTTGAAGAAGAAATTTTCAGCCTTAAAAAATAAAATAAAAAATTCGTCAAAATACTGAGATATTACTGTGCGCGGAATGTTTTGGTTACTGTTTCAAAGAACAGGATCATGATGCCGATTCAGTTCCGTACAAAGTAAATGCGTTCAATTTCTCACGATTATCATTGAGAATTTATTAATCTGTTTCTTCTCATAGACGAGACTCCCTAGACGTGACTAGTAAGCAATTTAGTTGAAAAAAAAACCTCTAAAGTCCAGAGCCGGTTGAAAATTGATAAAAAGCTTACTTGCTAGGTAAATCGCAAAAGCACTTCTAGCAAAAGAAAGTCTGTTCGACGTGGCTACAATGCGTGAGAAGGAATGTTATCTCTGAGTTGAATAAACAACATATTTTTATATAAAATCAGTTTTCCTCCATATTGGGAAAATAAGTACAGATCTCCATTTTACTTGGACTCGTCCAAGTAGCATAATATTGAGAAAAAGAGAACAACGCAGAAAGTGAGTTAGTGAGAGCGAACTGGGGACAGCTTTATAATCGGACTGTAAAATTCAGCAAGATTACGTCGATGAAAACGACATATTTTTATTATACTATCTTCATTTATAGCATTGAAGATATAACTGGTAACGCACATTGGAATTTAAACAAAAGAGAAAAAATATCTCTGATTTAGAGTGAATAGCTGGCACAGAAAAGTCAAAATTCACAGTAAAGTTGATAAACTTCAAGGCTGTATAATATTACTGCTATTAGAAAAAATAATTTTTCGTGTTATTGACTACAAATAATTTTTTTCGGCAACAGCAAGAATTCCAGAATACGTTATTACAACAGATCCTGGAAAAGCAGGCAACAGGCAATGCGTTAATTTCATTTTCACAGTCGGTCGCTAACTCACTTAGTGGATTTTATTACATCCCATTAGAAAACAGTAGATTCCTATCGTACCTCATTTTCAAAGAATATCAAATATGGCTGGGTGAAAGAAAAGTAATCCAGAAAGTGTCCTTTAACGAAATAGTATGAATATTATAAACATTTGGGTGAAAAGGATTTCATTTTTTATACACGTTGGTAGTTTTTGTTTTTTGTTTTGTTTTTAATCATTTCACCTCGAGCAAGGTATTCCACTGCCACTATTGCGTAGGGGCTTACATAAGCTATTCTGCTGGTCTGGATTTCTTGGGTAGAGTGGGAGTGGAATGAGATGTTGACGGAAACTACACCGTGGTCAGAGTTTCCGAAACGGCAGTGCAGTCTGGTAATGCAAGAGTCTGGGATAGAAGTGAAGCAGAGGTCTAGTAGTGAGTCCATTTCGTTAGGGTTATTGGAGAATCGCGTGGGGAAGTCCACCACTTGCGTAAGAGATTGGGTGATTGAAAAATTCATGGGGTGGACACCAGCAAGGTTCGGGACGGAGTTTTCCAGTCACTTGGTGTGATGGGTATTAAAGTTACCAAACACAAATGTATGAGCCTATGGATGAGAAGAAATGGTCTTGTCGATAGTGTTAGAGATGCTATCAAGTACCGAACAGTCAGAGGAGGAGCGGTAGAGAAAGAAGAGATAGCTAACGGACCTTAGAAATGAGAGACGGAAGCACATGAAAGAATGTTCCAAGGATTCAAGAGATGTCATCCTAGCTTGATGGAGGTCTTCGCTGACATAAACACCAAGCCCATGCATATGGACATTGGATTCCCTCCTGAAGAGGGGAAGGTAACCAGGAACGTAAACCTCAGAAGAGGGGATAGAAGGGTCAAAGTTAGTTTCACATATAGGTAAGATATCAGGTGAGTTAGTTTGAAAAAGTGATTCTACGCTGTAAAAGTTAGTGCGGATACCTCGTATGTTTGTTAAAGAGACGCGGACAGGTTTTGGCGTTTTCTGACTAGCTGGTTTAGTTTTGCTATTTTGTTTGCTTGTTTTAATAGTGATTTAGTTAGAGAGGTCCAGAGTAGAATCAGTCGGTCACTGTTTGCAGCATATGAAGAATGGAGACTGGCGCAGCCTGCAACATAATGTGACCTGGGGTTGCCCACCGGAGGTTCATGCAGGGACACCCGTCCATGCATGATATGGAACTACAAGAACTCCGATATTATTCAACTGTTTTTCAGAACAGCCTCTCAAGACGCTACGCAAGAGTTCGGGCTCCTAATTACAAGTCGGAAGTAGCAACCAGGAAACTGTCAACCCGGTACCCTCAGAATAAAGAGACGTTGCCACCATACTCAATGACTGCAAAAAGCCTACGGCTGAACTAACACTAAGACCGAAGGAGAAGGAAAATGAACTGGGAACCTCTTCCTAAACAAGAAACAAGGCGATCACCTCTACTCCTGTTCAAAAGAAAGGGATGGAAAGTGAAACTGGGCGATAGTAGGTAGTATCTCATACAAAAGAAAAAAGTAAATTGAAGAATTTACTAAGTTTTAAAAGTATAAGTTGAAACCAAACTTCAAAGCCAAAATAATTTACAAAATCTTGTCCAAGTGCACAGCAAAATTAAGTAACAAATACTTAATTTAGTAACAAAAAAAAAAGACCGATCCAACCGAATTAACATGCGGAGAACATAAGCTAAATGTTGAGTGAAAATTTCGGAAGAAAATAATGCCAAAATACAATTCAACTCATTTTTTTTCAGATATTGTAGGCGAGTCAACAGCCTGATAAATAGGCTAGTGCATGAAATGTACTAAAGACGAAGATGATGATGATGGTAAACGTCAACCGTGAGTGTGATAAATTTAATCTCTATGAACTATCTCCAGACAAAGTGAAATGTCTAATCTTTGTTAAAGTTTTAACATAAAGGAATAATGTGGAAACACGCTCTCGAATTATTACAAAACTTGAACAGTGTTCAAGGTTAGTCATACAAACCGTTGCGGAAGAGTGCCAAAAATTGTTAATTTAAAGCATGATACAGCAAAAATCGAAAGAAAGGTACGTCATAAGTACAGCTACTTTGATAAAAGACAGGAAAACCACAAAAAAAATCCGAAGTAAAATTACTGAAAGCATTAACCCATGCTACTACCGTCGTATACTTCATTTCAGAAAAAACTGTTCTTTTAAAACCAAAAATAATTATTTTAATGTCACAAACGACGCTACTGCAAGTCAAAAAGCAAAATAAATACACAAATTAACTTGCTTAAAGTAGTGCTACTAGCTACAAAACTTGAAAGTTCAAATAGAAAACTCATGACAGTGAAAATGAATAACACAATTGCAAGATTTCGGTTGTGCACTGGTAGGGGTATAATAATTATTGATGTACGAAATTGTAAAATAATTTAAAAAGAAATGACAAGTTGCAAGAGATATATCTAGGGAAAGTTGCGTGTAAAATCGTTCTTCCGGGTAGAACTATCAAAGCAGATGTTTCCATATTAAAAGATTCCACCTCAAATTTACTCGGCGTTGATTGGGCTAGAATTATCTGAACTGTGGAATATGACCGATTAATTCATTCTGTTGAAAAGCTCATTGATCTTCAAAGAAAAAAGATTACAGCTAAAGAAACACCGAGTAAACTAAAACAAAAAGGAATTCACAATTATTTTCTCAGAGGAGTTGGGAAAATGTACAAAATCACAGACATTTTTAAAGGAAAGAAAATGTGATGCAGTTTAAGCCTAAAGGAAATAAGCCCTTTGGTACGTTGGAGTCAATTAACACTTAACTTAAAAGAGTAAAAAAACGCGAAGTTATTTAAAAATATATACTCAGTTATTAAAAAATACATTATTAATTCATATTAATAAAAAAATTTAAAAGATTCGTTATTTGGCAAATACTAAACAAATGACACAGTCAAATTGAAAAGGAGATGCTTGCTATAATTTTTTCAGTAAAGAAAGTATCACAGGATGACACTGGAAAGAAAATCCATAGTGCAAACTGATTATCGTCTATTATTAAGTGTATTCTGTTCTAATAAATGAATTTTTAGCTAAACAGCAGCTTTGGGCTACGATTTATTGAACTATTATTTAAAGATGGAATTTCTATCCTCACAATTATTGGGACACAGATGACTTGTCCAGACTGATATCGAAATATAAATAAGATTTTTCAAGGTAGTGTGTTTGACCTTACATGTTTTGTCAACGTTTTCTATATCTTTGTTCATACTTTTCCAGAAGACATTGTAACTCATCAAACTTTTCATACTTGTACTTCCTGGATGGCCAGCGTGAAAATCTTTCAATATGCGTTTCTGAAGTGTTAACGGAATCACGGCGTGTTCCCTGTGCAGTAACACCTCATCGCATATCGAGAAAACCTCCGTAGTTCGCTGATCCTTTTTAACTATTTTCGCTTTTATTTTCTTGATAAACTCATCGTTGAGAACCTCTTGTTTTATTTGTTTAAGCGTTACTGGAATGACCCTAACTCTATTACAGAGGGTAGTTTTTAATTCTCCTTCTAATGAAAGGGAGGTTAGCACTGTATTTTCCAGTCGTTCCTTGTACTTGGGAATTAGTCTTGACAGTCCATCCGCATGGCCGAATTTTTTTGTTGACACGTACTCTATTTTAAAATTGTAATTTAACAGGATGTTACGCAATCTCTGAAGTCTGTTGTATTTGTGCATAGGCAAACCTTTCTTTGGGCCAAAAATGCTGAGTAATGGCTTGTGGTCTGTCTGTAGGGAGAACTGTCGTACTTAAATAAAGCAGTGGAACTTCGCGACTGCAAATATAATCCCAAACGCTTATTTTTCAATCTGCAAATAATATTTTTTCCGCAGGAAGCAAAGCTCTCGATGCGTGAGCTGTCAATTTTTACAATTCCATCAGTCATCTAGTGAAGAATGCATGCCTCTACGTCATACGAACTAGCGTCGTTAGCAACAATGATTTCCCAGTCCGGGTCGTAATGCGCATGAAATAGATCTGACATCAATATTTTCTTTAGTTTTTCAAATGCCTGGTGGCATTTTGCTGTCCCAACTCAAGGCTTGTCTTTCTTTAATAGTTCATTAAGGGGAGCACGCAAATTATGCATATTTGGTACGAATGCCTAGTAATAATTTTCTAGTCCAAAGAAGCTCTGTAACGAAACGATGTTATTGGGCGCCGGCATATCTTTAATCGTGATAGCACGTTCAGGATTCGGTCTCCTACCAACGTTGTCGATTATGTGTCTTAGGCATTTGTCTTTTTTTATGAACGAATCCTATTTGGTCTATTTAAGTTGGAAATCGTACTCCTGAATTTTGGTAAAAACTTTGTGAACATGATCATTATGTTAGACTACGCTTTGGTTTTCATCAAAATGTCATTTAAATAAAATTTGATATTTGTAACGTAAAATTTGATATTTGTAACGTAAAATTTGATATTTGTAACGTAAAACAGCATCTATAGATTATAAACTGCAAGGTAGCAAAAGATTTTTGAAGTATCAAATTGTACATACAATAACGTCTGCTATATAATCACCTGGAAGAAAATAAAAGACGATTAATTTTATAACATCTAAAATTAAGTATTTGAGCGAGATGTAACATTTGTTACTTTATTAAATCATATTGGATATGAATTAATTTTAATAGTAATATTAGCGGTTTTCTTATGAGGAAACGTTTGGCATTCATTGACAGATCATTTAGGCATGCCGTTGGCTCAAATTTATAAAATATTTATCTTTAAAATATATTGCAGTAATTCTACAATATATGATGACGGTAACGTGAAAGCTGTCACACATGCTTCGCGTTCACTACTGCCAGCAGAAATAAATACAGCTAGATTAAAAAACAAAACGCGTTGGAAGTAATATTTGCAGTGTGAATATTTCACAAATTTATATACGAAATAGTTTTTTAGTTGCAGACCGACACAAAAATCTATGATCAATTTATGGTTCAAAGAAAGTAATTCCTACGCATACAGCGAATAGATTACAAAAGCTGGGGTAACGTCTTATTAAATTACGATTTTAGGTAGAAATACCAACCACCCGAAAGTTTAAAATATGAAGATGGGTTATTATGATGGATACAAAATAATACTGATTCGTTTGAGGGCACTGTAATTGAAGCATTAAAAAGCGAACTAGAGATTACAAATATATGGTCTAAAATTCCTATTTTTAACCTATTTTTATTACTATTATTACTGTAGTTGATTTTTATATTTCAAATTTATGATTGATTTGTCACTTAAGTGAGCGGTTGTCTTCACTCATCAGGATTTTTCAATCTGCAGATGGAAAAATAAGCGCTGCCGAGTGAGGACATTATAGTGGTGCCTTCACAAAGTTTCAAAGAAGGCATGATAAACTTTTTCACATCAATTTTATTAATGTGCTATCTCTAACTTTATCGCGGTATCAAGCAATTTATGACAATAAACTACTTACCAAATTATTTTCTCAGTATAATCACAGAAAAAACATCAATTTTTGCACTAAGCATCATCACAAATCAAACTTATATATACATATATTTGTGTATATAGACACTACAAACCGAAAGTTTGAGATCACAATAATTTTTCCTGTAAAAGAAAACATAAATTAATCATTAAATAAATAAATTCATTTTTAATTTTGCATGCAATTATCTAGTAATTTAAATAAAAATGAATAAAAAGTATTTATAATTTATATTAGCAAATCAATATATTCTTTTCATCAAAGAATGCACCACGTGCATTTATTACTGTAGTGCAAATTATTGACATCTTTTCTAGTAAGTTTTAAATGTATGTTAGTGGAATGGATTCCCAAGCAGTGAGTAATTGTGTGAAAAACTCTTGCTTATTCTTCGGCTTATTCTTCGGCATTTCTCTTCGAAGGTTACGATAAATTTCGTCCCAGAAGAGCTCAATTAGTAAACGATCTAGAGAATTAGGGAGGAAAAGTCATGATTTATGAAATTCCTTTAACTTCCTTTGATTTCAGACCATTTGTACAGCTTCGAGCTGTGTATTTTTGTTGCAAAACAAAATTTTGTCCAAATGTGCGGGAGTCAAATGGAATAGCATGGATCTGCAACAATGAATGATAATCTTCCTTTCGCATAATGCCTTTATTTTGAACAAAGCCTCAAGAAAAACTCACCTCCAAAATATTCACAAACCACCGCAACACCATCAGCATTCCTAACATATGACACAATGAAATTGTCACTAATTTGTTTGGAAAGATTTCGTCCAACAAACACTCTTTGTTTGCTTATAAAAAGGTTATATTGGGACTCATCAGTCCATAGTACCTTTTTCCAATCTTTTAAAGTCCAATTCTTGTGTGGTTGTGTTCATTCTATTAACTTTTCTTATTTAATAGAAGATTCCAAGCTGATAACCACCCTAAACTGACAGCTAAATTAAACAAAGTCGTCTTATAACAGTTGTAACAGATATTTGTTGTTTAGAATTAGTCAGAATTTTGTTGGGGAGATGTTTTCCTTCTGTTCTATTTGTTAAACGCGATCAGGTAATTATGTTCCGTAATAGATGTTACACTGTACATCCCAGACTTTTTTCTGCCAACATTTGTGCCGGGTTTTGCATGGCAATTATGAACCCCTTTTTTTATATATGTCGTTTTCTAGCAATCTTGCGTTTGAAATACTTTTCTATAGAAATTATTTCTAATTCGGTCCTTTTTAAATACTCATCCGTTTAGTTATTGGCCCTTTAACTGTTTTTGAAAATTAATTTTAATCCCTTAAGCTTATGCAAATAACTGTATAATTCTTGTAGAAATATTTGTTTGAATTTTACATAAGGGTTTTTATATTTACAAAAGATGTGTATGTATTTATCCAAATATTCAAAATTTTACACGCACACACACACACACACACACACACACACACACACACACACATATATATATATATATATATATATATATGAACACACATATTCTTTCACTTTAACTGAACAGGTTCATGGCGACTTCGAGGTTTCTTGAGGGTACCAACATGATGTTTTTACTCGCCAAGGCTGATCATCTATGAAGAGTGAGAATATTTTAACGGTGTCAGCGGTGTATGAATCTGCTCAGTTAAAGTTACAGACTACTTGTGCTTATCGACGCTATCTTTCCAAACTGATATCGAGCACTTTACGACTAAAAATACCCACTTTGCCAAAATACATTCTATCAGTAAACCCATTGAAAAACAACAACTTTGACGTTAAACATTACCACAACTCAGCACTCTCTCTCCATATATATATATATATATATATATATATATAAACAAAGATTTGTACCCACAGAAAGAACTAATTGCTTTGAACAATATAGACGTCATTATAATAACCTAACCTGAGGAAACTTTCGGCCAACACTTTCAAAGGTATTTGTTGGTTTATCATGAATTGTAAATGCAGAAAAAAGGAGAACAACAAAAGTTTAACTTACAAAAACGGAGGGAAAAGATGGAGCTCGTCTAAAAGTAAACTTTAATCAAATAATTAAAATGTAAGGGAGTGTAAACACACAACTCCATAAGAGTAATAAAGTAGAAAAAATGTAACACTCACAAACCCTCCAGTAATTGCAAGGAGCGAATAAATCGCTCTTTCTGCCTACATAGGCTTCTAAAATACGTAAGTGATGAGCTGAGCGAGCACCGTGCAGGACAGAAAACCATGTGTCCTCGTAATGAGAAGCACATACTTGACTTTCTAGCAAGTATTGTCCAATAGCTAACTCCAGAACAGCCTGAGTTGTTTTTATAGATCACTGAGGGTTACCCGAACGAATATTTGCAGTGACGTGCTGCAAAACCCGCGTCTGCAACCTAAGATTAGTTCGTCCTATGTAAACCGCATCGTAGTGGCATTTAAATTCATAAAAAACAGAATTCCTGTGAAAATAGGAAAACCTGTCTTTAGCAAAGGGAGGAAACACAGGTCTAGTTTGAAAAACAGCACGTAACTGTACTGAAAAATACCCGGACGAAACACACACCGAAACTTTATCAGTTACAATTTGACATTTCCTAACAAGCCATGAAGGAAGGTAAGGATGTAGAGAATTTAACTGAGTCAGAAAATTTTCAGCATCTCCGGTGTCATTGAATATAGAAAAAATATCATCTACGTATCTCAAATATACTAAGGGCTTGTCAACTCTCTCAAACAATGAACGCTCAAAATAACCCACAAAAATATTGGCAAGAACAGGATCCAAAAGACTGCCCATCGCAACTCCGTCAGTCTGAACATACATTGTTCCATCAAAACTAAGCTCAACCCCTTCCGTTGCTAACCGCATGCATTCCAAAAACAATACCTCAGGAATGAAAGCGGGGCCTAAATTACCTCTGTATAACATATCAGCACAAATGTTAATAGTTTGATGCAATGGTACATTTGTGTATAGGCTGACTATATCATACGAGACCATAAATTTATCCTCAGAGGAAAATGCTAACTTTCTAATGAAACTGGAGAAAGTGAAAGAGTCAGAAATGTTGCACGTGGACAACACGTCAGACACAGGTTGAAGTAGTTCTGCCAAGCATTTGGCTAACTCATGTTGTACGGAGCCCACGATAGACAAAATCGGTCTAAGTGGGACCCCTTTCTTATGAACCTTAGTTTTGAAAAAACAACAACCTTGACGTTAAACATTACCACAATTCAGCAATCTCTCTCCATATATATATATATATATATATATATATATATATGTGTGTGTGTGTGTGTGTGTGTGTGTGTGTGTGTGTGTGTGTCGGGCTTTCATTAATTTTTTCATATGTATAGAGTCAGTCAGTTAAGTGCCATACGTGATACACGCTTGGGCGATTATGTCTCGAAACAGACATGACTGACTGGGCAGAAGATTATCCCGCAGTAGGTTGCCATTGCTTTCTGCGGTAGAATGGTTGCCGACCAAGGTTATAGAACCCAATCTATCTTGTTATTTAATCCATAACTGGAAGGAAGAGACGGATTAATACCCTTCCTAAGGGTATTTGCGCGTAAGTGAATGCAAGGAATTCAACTGGAATTCAAACTCGGCTCCCCGATTTCTCGTTCCGAGCCGATATACACTGCACCACAACGCACATCCGTGTATAGAGTACGATGTGTAAATTGTCGGCATTTTTATTTTATTTTTTATTTCGTGCATGCGCGTAGTTTGTCTTTTATATTTTGTGGACTGTACAGTATGGCAGTGTAAGTTAGGCAGCGTCTGTGAGAAAAAGAGCATCAGGACGTAATTAACTCTGTCAGAAATGTAGAAACAGCATGCTATATTGCATCACATTCATATCAGAAGCTTCATTTGGGATATTTAAGGGTTTTTAGGTGGATCTGTAAAGATTTGAATGAATCGAATTGTGATTACAAATTTGTTCGAAGTGATTACAAGCGATGGCAACGTTATGCCTCCATTCTTTTCCCACATTCCGCAGCCTAACACTGGGGCCTATATCTAGTCCCTTGAGAAAGTAGTGCCACTCTGGGTCAAGAAGGTTTTTCTTTCGTATTTGAAGATATTTTTGTGTACTTTCGGTATATATATATAAAAAACTGAGATATCCGTGTTATTTTCAATTTTGCTTCATTCAGACGACAATTTATCTATCGCGCCCTGTATATGTATGCGTATGTGTGACAGACAGAGAAAGAGACAAAGAGAGAAAGAGAGAGAGTGAGAAAGGAAATACATTATTTGAATGTTTAGATCCATTAGTCACAAGGTTTTCAGTTTCATTGAAAGTTAATTTCTTACAAGAATCCGTTACCACTCATACTAATGTCTTCAATGTCTCATTTATAAAGACTATTTCTTTGTCGTTGATTATGTTTTGTTTGTTCTCATCAAATATAAGATATGACCCGAAATAAAGGAAAAAAAATATATAGTTTTTTGCACCGCCATCTTCCACCACTTTCTGCATATCAATAATAGAGAATTTTTTGTCAGGGTTAATATGGGAGTGTATTTTAGGTACATTTGTGTGAAAGAGGATGTTGATAGATTGAAAGTAAATATATGTATGGCCTCTCTGCGCGTGGGCGCTTACTCCAATTCATTTTGCTTTCTAGATGTACTTTCATTTTTTATGGATAATCTTGTTATTTCCCCATTTGATCATATCAGCCTTTAGTTAAAATAGGTCGTTCAGCCTGAATATGAATGATAATAATAGTCGATTTCTGTTTCTGACGTAAAAGAAAAACGAAAAAAACTTAGTGCCATCTTTGTCTGCTAGGTTTCAATCTTAAAAAAAAAAACTTTCATTTTTTCCTGCAGACAATTTTTTTGGTACAAACAAAATTCAATTATTTTTCTTGCTTTCATTTTATTAAGTTTTAGTGAAAATTCCTTCACTCATCCTTTATATCGTTCACTTTCTCGCTTCTCCTTAATTTTGATTTCACATAATTCTTTTCCTATTTTTAATCCCATTATGTATTAAAATCTTAATTTCCCTATTATTTTAAAGATTTTTCTTCTTTTGAGAATCAAAACTAGCAATATCTTTAAATTCTTTTTTCCCCATCGGTCACATTATTTACGTTTCGCAACGACAACAAAAGAATTCGCTCTATTCTTTCTCTACAACATCAATACAGATACATTCACACAAATAAAAATACAATTTCGCTGAATAATATTTCTCTTTCTCTCTCTCTCCCCCTCTCTCTCTCTAGTAATGAATGTATTTATTCTTATGTTATTTTCTTTTTTTTGTACCTTGTTGCACATAGCACTTACTTCACCTAGACATCGATTAATCTTTTCTAAATATTATTCTAGCTTCACATTCAACTTTGCCGTCTCATTGCATCATATCATGTCCGTATTTTCACTTGTCTTTATAATTACACGGAAGACTTGTAGAAATTTCACGGTGAATCACTTCAGTTGAAGTATGCAGCACTAATAAAAATGTATTATATGAATAGAAGTTTTATTTACAGTTTTTAGATGAGAACGTATTTATTTTTGTACCTGCGTAAAACAGAGGAGGAAAAACAAAACGATCAGTTAATCTTATTCATCTGGTTATCTAAAAAATTACCTTTGAAGAACGAAAATGTTTTCCTTGGTTTTTTCCTCGTGCTTCGGAGTTTACAAGGCACGCTGTAAATTTCTCGTTGTGACACACGCGGCAAATCAGACCAAAATATTAGAGAACATTTTGTAACGGCTTATTGGTCCGGTCGAGAACTTTTCATGATACCCTTGTATAAGATTGAATTTAGTGCTGACTTCAACAGTATCTGCAATGTTTGTTTGTTTATATTGTGCTTTTCAGTGTTTGATCGCCTTCACGCTAGAGAGGGGATTATATTTTAAAGTTTATTTTATGCTTACCCGCTCATAATCTACCCAAGGCCTGTAATATAAAAGATTATGGCTTCTAATCTCGATGACGTTGTTTCATTGAAATTCATAATAATTTATAACGTTCCCCAAACATTCTTATATTAGTCGTAATTAATTTCATCACGAAAATTAAAACATTAAAATATCATTTTAATCTTTACAATAAATATTTCCAAATTTAGGACAATGAATGGATATACGCATGGTACAAGTGTTATTGGCATGGTATCTGGAACCGGTTGAGTTTGAAGCACTCGCTCTCGCACAAATAATATTAGGAAAGTATAAATTGGTTACTTCTCTGTTCCACTAGGTTTGGGTAAAATACGAAGGCAGACTTGGTTCTCTTGCTTCATTGAACAAGCAGTTTCTTCACGTTGTTACAAGACACACAGTGGTGGCACCTGGCGAGGATATCTTACGGGCATTTCTAACGTTTCTAAGGACAAAGAAGGAATCGATTTTTTTTAATGAAATTATGATGTTTTATTTATTTTGGAAAGCGGTTATTTAGGATTAAACTCTGTCATGCTAATATTAGCTGACGTTGTGCCTGAATGAGAATATTTGTGAAGACGAATCGGAAAGAGTCATCATATAAACAAGACACCTGCAGGCAGGTGTAAGACGGCGCTTTAATCCTTTCTTTCCTTAACCCATTTACAGTTGTAATATTTAAGTAGAGCTGCTTTCACACGAATTTGAACGTTTTTTATAATATACAAACTAAAAATCAACAGGTATTCATAAAATATAAAAAATTCAAGGCAGCATTCACAGTCAGATTTTTAAAATTGTCACAGTAAAGTTGATATTAAATAATAGGCTTGGTGACTTTCAGATTATTAATTTTAATGCTAATGTGCACCTGCTGTCAAAATGACGGCAAAATATTTGAGCGAATCATTAGTTGCTTCCTCACAGGTTACAACTATCAGTATGACAGGAAAATGTTGTATATATATATATATATAATAAGAAAATAAAAGAACAGGTAGATTAAAGCCAACCCACTGTTCATGCGTGTATTTGGTAAAGATTGTTCAATACAAAGTTTAGAATAATATTGTAATTTTGTTATTACAATGGTTTATAAAAGCATTATACCACTACACAAAAATTCTAATTTTTCAGTACAATATTGTTCTTCTACAAGTGATATTTTAAAATAAATGATGAAAATGGTTTATTTAGGAAATATAAGATGAATTTATGGTTATTTACCTGGAGAATATGCTTGCGCGTGTGACAATATTGTTCAATCAAAAATAAATTTAGCTTGAACTATGAAGTTGAAGATTTGGATCACAAAAGGCAATATAGTAGCCTGTTATCATGGCATGGCACTTTTTAATTTTGTTTGGGTAAGATACATTGTGGGACCATACATTATTTAAATGGGTAGACAATAATTTTGAACAGCAGTTTGGATTTCAGATTTTTTAAAACTTGATTTTGGGTCTGGAATGTTTAGGTCAGAATTAGAATTTAATAATTATGGCACACTAAATCATACTGAAATTGTGAAAACCAAATAAGTATTGTATGGGTCATTTATTTTAGTAGAATAATTTGTTATTTTTTAAGTTATATTGAAGCATAAGTTAAAAAATGAACAATTGTAATTAATTACATTTTGGTGAAAAATATTTTCGATGTTTATATAAAACCATCAAAGTAATTGCGAGTTCAATACATGGCCATAGGAAAGGTGAACAAAAACACAGACTTATGTAGAGATAACTGATACTGAGACGTTTGAAAGGATTATGACTCGTGGAACGATAACTATGTAACAAAATAAAGGGTTTATCTTGAAATTCCAACTACCTGAGGAAGGTCGGAATGTACAACGGCGGATACGTCGGGAATAAGGGAGAAAAAGACGAGGACAATAGTCCAAACAACGTAAATCATGTAAATAATTCTTATGAGCCATATATTATTAGGATAGCTCTTTTTTACATAGCTTACGGCCATATCATTTTGAAACGCCAGTTCTTGTACGATCACCGAAGTTAAGCACAGTCGATCCTAGATGGGTGACCGCTTGAAAATGCTACGTGCACTAAGCTTGGATGTGTGGGAGGTATAATAGATAGCAACACTAAATTGAAAATCTTCAAGTCAAGTTCCAATTCCAGTTGGGTTCGTTATATTCACTTATGCCCTAATACCATTGAGAAACTTATTAACGTACATCTTCTTCCTCGTAAAGGGGCTAACTAGTAGGATATCTATCAGTAAGTCGTTATCTCCTCAAAGAAATTCTTTCAACCTAATCATATTTTCTGGCTTTAAATAACCTGAAAAGAGATGATAAGCAGGAAAACAAGTTAATCAATTAATATAATAAGTAAAACTGACTGATTTATAAAACCACCTACGAAGAGTTTGTTGATTTGATTCACTGAGGACTAGATAATTAATTGAGAAACTCTATTATAAGTAGCTGTACTCCGGAGTTGAAAAGTTTTTAAGCATTTGTACTGATTTCTGTGTAGCATAAAGAAATAAAGTAAATAATTAAATAACATCATATTAAAATGTTTTTAAATACATGATCTTACACTGCATTCATATATTCTGTCAAATCAACTTGGTTAGAACTGAACATTAAAACAAATTTAAGCAATTTGAATACTCATTTTTCCGCGAAAAATTAGCATCGAGAAAACTGGACTAGTCCATAAACGAAATCGTGTAAAAGAAGCTCACGGAATTCAAATAATAATGATTATAACTGAAATGTAGGATTGTATGCAATTTGCCATCTTTTAATGTTACACACCAATTAAATTTTCCGACTGATGTAACTATTTTTGAGTAATTTTTTATACTTCATAAATACGGGATTTAATAAAAAAAATTGAGAAAAAAGTGAGATTTGATATATTTGATCTGATCTTCAACTGTTATAGATGTTGTAGTCTTTTCATTTCGATCATATATAAAAGAAAATGGCAATCTACTGCGGGAAAATGTTCTGCCTAGTCAGTCATATTTCTTTCGAGACACGATCTCCCAAATGTGACTGACTGATACCCTAGTCATCTACGGATATACATTATGATCGGGGATATCTTGATTATTGAGTTATTTTTGAGATACAGTTTTTTGTTCATTTATGCTAAACCAGGTAATACCAAAGACAAAAATCACAACACCAAATTAAGCAATGCCTTTATTCGATTCGTCATTTTCCGAATGAAGTCTGTTGTATATTGTCGGAGTTTTTAATTCTATGTGAAGCTGAAATGCCAGACGTTTCTGACATTTGATTATTACGACGGGTCGATACCGCTTTTTGATAATGTGGCGTTTTGATATTTTGAAGAGGGAGATTATCATTTTCGAATATTTTAGTAAATAAATCTTAACACGTGTGTAGAAGCCCGTTTCAGGATTGTAGAAAGCTGCTATAGATATAAGTGCTGTCACTGAAAACTAATTATGTTTATACAAAATCGGATCACACGGAAATTAACTCATTCTTTGTACACTGAATAGCTCCAATAATTTGAAATTTTGCGTTTATGTATATTAATTTTTCAGATTTTTACATATTTATTCGTGTATATTATATTTACAAACAAATTGGCGATATTGGCACATAAATAAAAGTATGCAGTCTAAATTTGTTTACGAGCGTCAACAGTTAGACAAGCTCACTGACCATTCATGCAATGAACTGCTACAAATTATACGGGCACATAAAACAGCATGCAACCGTATCACATACCTTCTCACATGTTAATTCAGTTTTTGCTATATTAAAGCAGTTCATTTTATTGTACTGTAAATAATATATATATACAAGCGTTTCACAAAGAATCTTTGTAATTCATTTCTTTCAATTTGTAATTCATTTCTTTCACTTTGGATGAAAAATTATTCTCAAATAATAAAAAATATTTAAATCTGTTGCGCGTGTTAAAGATTCGCTTACTTCTTCATTCCATACACGCATAATTTGCTACACATATGAAGGCATATGGCATGTGTCAATATATATGTATATATTGATTGTTATCTGGTGAGAATTTCAGATGATGATGTAATTATAGATGACAGAAACCTTGATTAATGCCATTTAAATGTGATTTCTCAGTCTGTGTGTTACTACAAACTTCACAACCATACACATAAGGAGAATGTTGCGAAAGTTTTCCGTGTTCGTAAAGTATATATTTTGAAAATCATTATTGGCAATCACCATTTAATAAATGGTGAAGCAAGAACTCCAACGAACATGCTGGACTGGATGGAAGCAACTAACAAAGGCATATACATTGATCAATATTGGAACAAGTTTTTATGCAATGTGCATTAATTACCTAGCTAATTGTGTATCTTATACAGGTGCAGTTTATTTATTGTCTGCGAATTAAAATTATTTCCTGAAGAAGTTATTACAAATGTTCCCTTTTATTTTATCTGCAGGTTTGAATTTAGAGTTTTCTCGTTTTCTTTTTTTTAATTTTTTATACCGAAGTATGGCGGGCATTTTACTTGTACGCAGTGGGTGACAAGGAGGGAAAGTGGGAGAAAATACTGAGTATATGAAGAAATATGCGTTGTGGTGCAGGCGCAGTGAATATCGGCTTGGAACGAGAAATCTGAGAGCCGAGTTCAAATTCTACTTGTATTCGTTGCATTCATTTACGCTCAAATAATCTTGGGATAATCTAGTTTTTACTTCTTGAATTGCAATCGCCTAACTATATTACTATTTAACTTGTAAGTTTCGGGGTGAGAGATTCATGTCCCTTTCTAAGACATCTGATATAAAATGAACGAGGTGGGAATTCGTACTTAAATCGATGGGTACTTCACACGCCGCTAACCGTAATAAATACAACACTCGAGGTGGTAATTTGTACTCGACAGGTACTTTACACGTCACTAATCTGCAGGTAGCTAAGATAGCTCCACGTTATCCACGGAACAAAGGTATAATGATTCGTTCATAAATGTGGTGACATAAACGAGTTCAATCCCAAGGCCGATCAATGTGTGCTTGACTCTCTGAAAAGCGGACGAACAAAAACTGAGCATTACTAACAAAAAGAACTGGAAGTGATAACTCTAGATAAAAGCAGTGGAAGAAGAAAAATATACCAACAGAGATCCAATGGTATTTATTTCGAAATTCCCTTAGCTGATCAGTATACACTTGATGAAGGTTTGAGGGTTGTGATAACAGCAACGACAAGTGGACAGTAATCTGTATATAAATATTGATAGTTACTTTTTCAAGACATTCAAACAGAAGTAAAGAATATATTTAACAAAATAAGGAGAAATATTAAAAACGAAAAAACATGCAGTTAGATTGTGTTGGAATAGATTATAGAATTCAGAAATGCACTGACACAGGATTTAAAGCAAATTCATAATCATAATCATAACAATAATCTGCGTTAAATAGAAAGAACAGAAAATCAACGTAAAAAGAATTTCAGTCATAGTGTTTTTTTTATTTACTTTTGTTCCTGGGGGAGCATCGCCAATTGTGGCCCAGGCACCCTGGTATTTTTTTTTATCGAGTCACTATCCCGAAATAGATTGCAAGCTACGGCAGCAGAGGTTATATATGTCTTTTTTTATACCAATCAAAATTAGAATTCATTCTTTTTCTTCTACTAGACTGGTTATTAATCAAGCCTTGATACCCCAGTGTGCTTTGTTATTTAACCTATATCTGGTAGCGAAAGAGCTAAATTCATAACGTTCCCAAACATTTTTAGATTAAAAAGCGAAAATGAATTCAAGAAAGTTTGTTACAGAAAAGAACGTTAATGAGTGCAAAAAGAGACTGGATATAATTTTAGGCAAAAATGAAAGAAAGAAAAAGTTAATTAAAATGAAATGAAAAACCAAAGAAAAAAACACGCGCATAAAGACAGAGGGAAAGGGAGGGAAGAGAGAGAACACTGACATAAAAGAGACGGTATATAATTTTAGAAAGAAATATGTGAGAAAAAAGAAAACGTGATTTTAAAGCAAATAATAAAAGCACTGACGAGCAGTGAAGGAAAATAAGTACGCGTGCACATATACACACATACAGTAATTCTGTGAGTGAGAGAGAATGAGAATGAGTGTGAGAATGATAGTGTAAAAGAGAGAGAATGAGAGAATGAGAATGAGAGTTAGATAATGAAGGAATGCTTGGAAATTACAAACCAGAATTCGCCGGCTTTTTTTTTCTCTCAATGGGAAAATTTAAAGACACTATTTGGTTTTTAACGTCAAACAACCAGGAAATTAATTGCTCTTGCAACGCTATATGAGAGAACCAGAAAAGGTGCTTAATTGTGTTGCAGAATCTTTAATTAAAACGGATTAAAAATGAAAACAGTATTTTTTTAAAGTGAAAATTTGAAACAGCGGTAACATATGATGTCATTGTCTTACAGGCCTGGAGAAAAACGACTCAGCTTGAATTGTGAAAAAGAGGCCGTGGCATCGCTCCTTAAACAAGCATTTCATTCAATCTCAATCTTTATGATTCCTTTGTCACAGTCACTTTCAACAAAATAACAGCGTGTTTTAGTCATTAAATTAATTGAAACTGTTCAATACTGATAATGCTCAATCATCACTTTTCAAATTTGATAGTCCAAAATCATTTACCCAGTCCAATGGGGGGAATTATTTACTACTCTAAACCCAAAGACTTGCAAAACTGTCGCTACGTTATATGTTTCGACGATAATGATAATTCTTCTGAAACAATATTGCTGTTGATTCAGGGTTCACTCACTACGTCGGCGATGATGATAATTCTGCAATTAAATTCTGGGTCCACGGTGCTGAATCAATGATGTTGGTAAAACGAATGACAAATGCCGCACGACGATGTTGGGCAAGTGACGATTTTACTCAAACGTACGCTTCACCGGTTGTGTCTAGACTCTTCCAAAATCAAATTGCAAATACTACTCAAATTTTTATGTCAGCTTGACGTCACTTCCGTGCCATTGACAGCTTTCTTCCGGTACAAACTTATCTAGGACAGGAGTTGCCATTTGATCCCTGTATACAAAATAAATGTCCAAATCCGAAAATATTTTCCTTTTTGCGCACCTGACTGATCTTTTTAAAAAATATACATGTCACTCAAATTTCAAAATATCTGTCACCAAGCGCAAATACATTTCATTGCCCAAAGTTTCCCATAACGAATATTTAACAGCTACTCTAGCACTGTGTCAATGGAAAAATTTTAGATAAACGACTTTCTTTATTTCCATTTAGTTCTAGTATCTGATGATATTACTGTCACGGCGTCGAATCCTCTTTATAACCTACGTATTCCAAATAAAGAAAGTAGTTCCAGTCAAACAGCCGTTCGACAAAGTTTGTAGGAATGGCACCCGCATTGGTACTTCTCTGAAAACATAAATGTTACCTACGTCAAATCAAGGATCAACTATTATCTATCCTTATTCTCTTAATCTACACTTCATATTAGCGTATGTTTAGAATATTGTTGCCAGATATAGATGCTATTAACCATGAGCTGTTTGACAAAATCCAAAGAAGAATAAGCAATACTATTTTTCCTGACCTGTCGACCTGGTTTTATTCACCTTCGCACCAATGTAAAGTTGCTTCTCTGTGCCTTTTCTATAAATATTTTTTAGGCACAGTATTAGATTGGCACAGTACAGGATGTATATTCTAGTGCCGAGTATACCGTATCGGAATGAGAAATTGGAGAGCCGAGTTCGAATTCTAATTTGAATTCATTGAATTCACTTACGTGTAGATACACTTCGTAAAGGTATTGCTCCGTTGATACTTCGTCCAGCTATAATTTAAATAAGAGAATATACTGGATCTCATAGCCTTGGCTGTCAACCAGTCTGCCACAAAAATAATGGCAGCCTACAACTGAAAATTGTTTGCCCAGTCAGCCATGTCTCTTTTGATCTCCCAAAAGTGTGTCAGGTATAGCACTAAACTGACTAGATTTGCGACAAAGTCTCTCTCATCAATTTACAGATGAATTGGCAACGTGTAAACGTAACTTCTATGCTAATAGTTTCTTTCTCACTTGTGTTACTCTCTTCCGGTTCCATGCTTTCCAGCCAACAATGATCATCAAACATTTCAGTCGTTATCCCCTGTCCTCCTGATTACTCGTTTTTCTTGCTCATTAATAATGTTTCTGTTCCTAATTCTTTCACACCCTTTTACCCTTGTCTTAGTGGCTTTACTGCTTTGCATGGGGTAGTACCGATTAAAAAACTAAAAATATATTAATTTTCCTGTTCATATCATACATCATTTATGATCATTTCGACTGTTACCCTCTATCTTGAATAGATTTGTGCATGGTTTTGGCTGAAATTTAGTTAAACAAAAACAAAGCAAAACAAAGATCATCTGAGAATGCAAAATTAAATAAAGCGACGTCATTTGTAAAAGGCTTGGATTTAAATCGCAACGGTAAATGATGCATTGTATATTCATACTCCTTGTACGCATATTAACGATTTTATAGACACTTCAAGATATCGTCTTCTAGGACGAACATGTGTTATTGTGCGTTGTTTAATTTTTTTTATAATAGTAGCTTCTATACTTTTGAGATAGTCGTTTCCACGAGCTATCTCTAATGTTAATACAGTCTTATGTGTAGATAAGGAGACATACTGGGAGGCTTTTAAACCACGAATGAATTATGAATGATTAATTACACTGTGGAACACTTTTTCAGTACCTTTGAGTTGCACTGGACATTTTAACTGATTCTGAAGGAGTTTTAGGCGCTGATTTCAAATCTGAAATTAGTTTTTCTCTAAAAGCTCTAGTTTGTATGCAATTTGAGGATAATCAAATTATACAAACATGAACTTGCGTAAACCATGTATAAGCCTTTTTACGTCCATATATATATATATATATATATATATATATATAGTTTCTAATATTTTGATCATTCGTATTTTGTTTCAGATAAAACATGGCTTCCAAAAGTAGATATCGTTGCAGAAACAAGCCTGATGCCTTCTGCTACATATGTGGATGCTACACACTCAATCGTCAGAGACGTAACATATCTTCGTTCGTCAAGCGTGCGTACATAGCATATCTTGGTGATCAAGACAAGCAATGGGCTACTGAGTTTGTGTGCCACTATTTTGAAGAAAATGCTTGGAGACTGGACCAAAGGAAAACGCAAAGGTTTTCCTTTTGGAGTTCCAATGATTTTGCGAGAAACCACCAACCATGAATCTGACTGTTATTTCTGCATGGTAAACACAACGGGTGTTGGGAGGAAAAATCGACATAAGATTACGTATCCGAACATTCCCTCAGCTTTTCAGCCTGCTCTGCACTCTGAAGAAGTTCCTATTCCAGTTGTTAAAAGCTTGTCTTCAGTGAACGATAAAAACATTGAACATGATACAAGTGAACAAGACAATTGTGACAGGGAATTATCAGAAAAGTGTTCACAGTCGGAGAACTGTTCTTCAGACACTAAACCTTTCTCCATCCCCAAGCCTCTTCCCCAGGTTGAACTGAATGACTTACTGCGGGATTTAAGACTTTCAAAGAAAGCGGCAAGGCTTTTGGCATCAAGATTAAAAGGCAAAACTCTTCTTGATCATTTGATAAAATATCATATTTCAGAAAGCGTGACCAGCATTTTGTGACCTTCTTTTCAGAAGACAGACATTTTGTTTACTGCCATGAAATCCCAAGGATTCTCAAAAAAACTGGATGCACCTCACTATAGTCCTGCTGAATGGGGACTCTTTCAGTCTAAAGTGTGTTCGTTTACTTAATGGCAATTTTTATGGAGCAGTACCTGTCGGTCACTCAGTGCATTTGCTGGAAGACTATGATGATAAGAGAATGGTCATGGACTTATTAAAGTATCATGATCACAATTGAATCATTTGTGTAGAGTTAAAGATGGTCAACTTTCTTCTTGGACAACAGAATAGTTTCACCAGGTTTCCATGTTTTCTCTGTATGTGGGACAGCCGAGGACGAGACAGACATTAGGTCCACAAGGACTGGCCTATTCGTGACACCCTTGAAGCGGGCATGCCAAATATCATACAAGACTAGTGTAAGCAGAGATAAGATCATCTTTCTTCTTCTTTACATCAAATTAGGTATGAAGAAGCAATTTGTCAAGGCACTGGAAATCTAAGGTGAATGTTTCCAAAACATCATCTCAGCTTCACCAGGGTTATCATTTGAGAAGATCAAAACAGGCGTGTGTGATGGCCCACAGATTCGAACCCTAATTCGTGAACAGATGACAGCTTTAGAATAGGCAGCATGTTTATCCTTTGTAACAGTCGCTCGGAACTTTCTTGGAAACAATAAGGCGGAGAACTACAGTGAACTTGTGAACAGAATACTCCTCGCTTTTCGTGATCTCGAGTGCAATATGAGCATCAAGCTTCATTTTTCGAACAGCCGCCTTGATAAGTTCCTTGACAACCTGAGGGCTGTGAGTGACGAACAAGAACAACGATTCCATCAAGATCTAAAGGTCATGGTAGAACGCTACCAAGGGCGATGGGACAAAAGTATGATGGCTGATTACTGCTGGAGCATTAATCGAAATTGCCCTGATGAAGTGTACAAACGCAAAAGTTACAAACGCAAATTTCTATCTGAATAAAATACACAAACAAATTGATAAGCTATTCCTATAATTTCCTATAATAACGAAAAATTAAAAAATACATCAAAATGTCAAACTGCATAAAATCTGTAGCTTGCAGACAAAAACCGACTTCAGATTTAAAATCAACACACATTAACTGTAGAAATGTCTTTTTAAATGCAACAAAATTAATGTTCCCCAGTGATATCTGTAATATTATGCATGAATCTGTTCTATAAACACATTTGTAGTTTATCGTAAAATATCTGACTCCGATAACAGCCCAAGAACAGCCAGTTAGACGAGAAAAGAAAATAATTAAAATATGAAATGCATTAAAGGTGTGCTGATCTCCCAATTCTCCACAGTAAACCTCAGACAAGGCTCATACACAATATCATCGATCATCCGAAAGCAATAGTTGCACAATGCGCTGTACGAAATCTAGCTTACGCTATTTATTAGCATTTCCGCAAAACCTCCAACGCAGTTTTCCTACACACTGGTTTCTTTCATTCCGACCTGAAAATATCTACCTAATACATGAAGCCGAATCGGATTATCTGTAAAAAGATTTTTCACTTATAATATTTTACATAGTACACACACCCATATAGTCTTTTACTGACAGTTCTCTTTTGGTCGGTTAGTATCAGATGCTTACATTTCTAGGGCAACTGCTTCACCGATTATGCTCCAAAATATGGGAGGTGAGTTTGAATCTAACCTGAGGTTTATACTTTATTACTAACGTACGATTTGTTATGTTTATAACAATTATAAATACGACCTGAAAATCGATGAAAAAACAAAACAACAAAACTAAACTCATTGGGATATTAACAAAACTAATTGATAATCAGCAATGCTCAATCCAAACATTCAAACCATATTACAATTTTAAACATTGATTAACTGATAATAAATTCAGTTTTGTATTTTTAATATTATGGACATTAATTAGAAATATTTGTTTCTAATTTCAATTAGCAGAACTAATTTGGATTTATTTGTGGAAGTATTCGAGTCCGATATTTTATTCGCGAGGAAATACTTTTTTATATCTCGCTCATTGTTCTGTGCATAGCTTTCAAATGGAAATCGATTCCATTCTGTTTTATACATAGATTCTGGTCTAAAGGTGTTGTAATGTACGACAAGAGTGTGTTGAGCTAGAGGAAACGCCTCACTGATTGCTCTCCTAATAACTACAGAGGTAATAGGCAGAGCGTAGAATGAGACGGGCGGTAACATTCGTACTATCTTCTAAACCACATCCCTTTACGAACAAAAATGCCCTCGGAGCTAACTTTTTTATAATTATATTGCCCCAAGCAAAGCATTTTACTGCCACTGTTGTGCAGAGGTGTTACATAGGAGAAACATTATGAGAAAGAGTGACAGGTCATATGATAGGGCTTGTCAGGAAGTGGGTAAGAGAAGGATGAGAATACTGATTAGAGTGGAGTGGTCGGAGAAATGAGCATGAGAGAGAGGATGCAGGTTAGTGAGATAGATGACTATTGATTTTACATTTAAATTCTTGGAGATTGTAACTTTCGGGGAAGCAAGTAAACGGAAGGGTATTCCACAGGTGGGAAAATAAACTGTTGGAGTAGAATTAGCGTTTACATTGACAAATTCACAAGACATTGAGTCTTGCCAATTTTACGTTGCTTTTAGTGATATGATGTGTCTTGCAAAGATTCGGATCTTGACCAGTTAAAGAGAGAACCGAATATAAACATGCCAATCTGTCCCACTACTAATAATGACAACCCGGATGCAATAAATGTCAGTTAGATCAGAAGAGAAATTACTTTAAATTATTTTAAAAGAAAATTTATTGAAAGTGTGTTGATATCATAATTCACCTCGATACACCATGTTCGGGGGCCTATTTTGCGTCTGTACTGAAGGGCGTTCGCCACAAAAAGTTGGCCGAATATTATTCGTATGGACATTTATAGATTTAATTCGTCTTTGAATCTACTTGTTGAAACGAAATACTATATTTGTTTAAACTTTCTCGTTCTGTCACTAAAACTAATATGACAAGGCGCTCCTTTATCAACTTTGAGTGCTGACCACTTGACACAATAGAGACATCAAATACTTTTTGCCATCTCAGTAACGCCAGGTGAAAATTATTTTAACTCTTGTAACAGCTATGAAAAGGTAAATATGTATACATTTTTTATTTGTTATAAAAATCAATTTACGTTAAGTTTTCTTCTGACTGTAATATCAGTTGTCTTTCAAATAAACTCCGAGTGAACAATACAAGGAAATGCCACTGAATGTTAGGTTATGAATGCTCCTTTTTTCTTGGCTTCTTATTTTGCGTGGCGTGTCTGCTTCAGGATTATAGCTTTCCACAACTGCCTATCCTTTGTTGCTCTAGGCTTTGTTTGTTACCTTACTCTCCATCATTCACTGTTCTGCCTTCCATTTGCACAAGCATGTTATGTAGATTATTTACTGTTTATCTTTTCTTGCGTTCAATATGTCCGATGAGTATCAAATGCTCCAAGCACACTTTCTTTGCTACGTGCCACTGAATAACTCTCTTTCTGATTCTAAGTACAAATGGCTCTTTTTTCATTTTTTTAACATTTCTTACTTGCTTAAATGTTCCGTTCATGATATTAACAGTATCCTTGTGTAGAGCCACATTACTTTGTCTCAACTCTTCTCATTATATGTAGGAACATTGTCCCTTATTCTAAGCTTTATACGATAATGGATATTAAAAAGCAGTTCATCACTTCTTTCAAGTTCATTGCTCACGCAAATAACTGATTAATAGCTATAGCTAGGTTTCAATTATTGCTCGGTTAAGATACATCGCCGTTTTTTTTAACAAAATCTTCGGTCAGAAATGGATTACCTGGTGCTCCTAGGATTTTCATGATCCTGATTGATTAATCAGCTTGTTTTCTAATCTATATTATTGTGTAAAGATTCCACTATTACTTCTAGATTTTTATTGAAAAAACTGCAACATTTATCGTCACAAACCTGCAATATTAGTTGGAGGTAGCGCTAAGTACATTTTACTAATTCAACGAATTATATAACAAGCAGATGTATTTTTAAGAGGATTATCTATTTGTTTAATTATCCACTTACTGCTACATTTTTGTTGTTTATCATAATATATTTTTGTCATATTATTATGTATTTATATTCTTTCAAAAATTAATAGAAATACTTGTTTATTTTTATTACTTTTTTATTACTCGAAGTTGTTTTTGTCTTTTTTCTTTTCTTTTTAACAACATTTTTAATAGCTGCAAATAATATTTGTTTTTAATCTGGACAGGGACATATTTTAAAATTTTATTGGGCGTTTCGAGTCTTAACGTTTATTTTATTTGAATGCTAAATGTTTAGTGTATTTTAATTATAAATTACGTAATGTCATAAATTAATTTTGCTAAGATTTACAGAAGAATTCTTTACGCTTTGGATGTTTAATATTTATTAATTAATGTTTTTATTTTTCCGAAAATTTATTTTATTTTTTCATTCTTTATTGAATCAGTAATGGATTATAATAAGTTATTCTAGATCCTATTAAGTTAAAACTAAGTATTTTCTTCTTAATATGAGTAGATCGGCTCTTCTATCGCCCGGTCGTTACTCTTTCCCCCCACTTGGAACAGTAATGGAGGCTCATCCTTTGGTTCTTGTTTAGGAAGGGGTTCTCGGTTTCTTTCCTCTACCTAAGTCATAATAGTGGTACTGCTTCTAGATTTTTTTATTATGTGTGTGGATGATGGCTGAGCTGGCAGTTTTCTGATTGATGCTTCCGATTGGTAATTAGGAGCCTAAAAGCTCGTGTATCGTTTTAAGAGGCTACTTCGATCAAGGATTGAATATTTGGGTTTCTTTTAGTGCCATGTCGGGCATGGATGGGTGTGCCTCTGTAAGTAAAACTCTGAGGCCACATGATGCTGCAGTTTGAACTAATTTCGTTCTCATATATGTTGCATTGACGACCGACTGCTACTCTAGGCCTCTCCTTACGAATATCACTAAATCATGAAAATAAACAATCAAAGATATAAAGCTAAACCTGTCAAATAAAACACATCTAAACCCCTAAACATCTCTTTCTCAAATACCCGTGGTATTGATACCAACATTTGCTGTGTGGAATCGTTACTATACGAAAGACCCCCGACACCCTAGCTCTCTGGAAAAGAAACTTCAACTCCACGATTCCTTCCACTGACTTCTCAATTCCTGGATACCTTCGTTTCTTTACTCTCAAATGAACTCAAATGCAATGACTATATCGAATCCAAAGCTGCAACTACTGCTAGGAAGATTGGATCACTGTGTCGAACCGTGAGGTTTTTCTTGTCAGAATCTATTTTGCACTACTATAAATCTACGATTAGTCAGTGCATTCCAGGTCGGGTGCTCCTGCTATTTATCTTGAGGTTCTCGACAAAATGCAAAAGACGGTCTGCAATATAATCAATCTTGAAGTTACATCTCCACATCAATCACAGATGTGATGTAGCTTCTCTCTGTCTTTTCTACAATTATCTTCATGGCAACTAATCTGACGTGTTTTTTTTCCCTTGGTGCCCTGATTACATAAATTTAAGCATGCTACTAGATTGGCGTTTAGTCCCACTCTTTTACATTTTAAGTACTTAATTATAACTACCACTTTTACTCAAACCATTTCTTTTCTCGCACATTTTGCCTGTGGAACTCCCTTCCGTTTAATTACTTCCCTGATAAATGCAATCTCCAATTTTTTAAAAAAATACACACACTTTTACTCAGTAATTATTTTATAAACGAGTGTATGCTTGCGTAAAAAAAATGACGGCAAAATATTTGAAAATATTACGTGTGTGATCACAAATTATACCTTTGAGCTTCACACACACACACACACACACACACACACACACACACACACACATATATATATATATATATATATATATACAACGATCCGTATTATAATAGAATGGATATATGTATTTGACGATATAATTATTGAAAAAATAAAATAATAAAGCACTGTTGAACTGTTGAAAAGACAACATGCGGCAAGTGTTTTCATAACTGGTAGTAAAGTTTAATAATTGCTTGTAATGCATGAAAGAGAACAATCTTTTCATGTTTTAACATGTGCATGACCATGACATTACAATATATAAAAAACTTCTATTTTGGGTAATTTTCACGTTCTAATGAACGCTAGCAATTTGTCGACCAATATGTGTACTTTTAATCTTTAGCAACACAGTTTTCCGATTACATTTGTTACCATATCTCACACGCCTGAAAATGATCTCGGAAAGAGGTTAAAAGTATTTGGGTACCTTAAAAAGTGAATGAAAATAACATCTGTCAAAGTTATGGCTCATTTCTGACATCTTTTGATTGTAATACGCAAAAGATTATCCGTGAGTATACACAGATTTTATTAAAAATAAACAAACATAACGTTTGCAATTTATTTAATCTGACATATATATATATATATATATATATATATATATATATATATATATATATGTATAAGTACACAGCGGTATTTATGATAGTAGAGAGGATATAATAAATCTTTGCATAGAAAAACTAAAATATTTTCAACATTTTCTTTTCCATCAAATCTGATGTAAGCTTTTCAAACACTAGAATATTTTTCATTAAGATGTCAATTTTCTAATTTATTGGGGATCGGCCAGTTTCTGGTAAATATTGTGTCTACTAGAGTTACTAGATAAACCCTGTTTAGATGCCTGCTTTAGAAAAATTTTTCTTGAATAACCATACAGTCAACCCGTGGTTTATAATTCAACTATGCTGAGCGAGCCTTGGAATTTGTGAGAGAAAGCACTTAATTTGGTATGATCAGTATTTAAAGGCAGCTAATACGTTCAAAAGTTTTATCATGTTTGCTTAAAATTTTGTGAGTGTCTTCATCATCATCATCATCATCATCATTATAAATGTCTATTTTAAGCGAGCAATGAAAAGAGTAAGAAAGTCCAGATCGAGGCAGCTCATTCTGCGTAAAGTATATGTGTCCTCAAACAGAGATATTTTATTTGTCATTATTGCATAATAATGGCAGAAATTAGAATGAGGTTAACAAACAAGGGAAGGGTCTCTTGAGGAAATGGATTAACACTTGTTTTTTATGCATTTTTAAAATAGCCATATATACAGTATTCAATGAAATTCGCACACTAATCAGTTTTGCAAGCCGCTATGTTTCTACAATAACACGCATATATTTTTTCTGGGTAAAAGTGCAGTTGAATTTACACTAGCATTTGTTCACCAAGATGGATATCTATTTGAAAAGAAGTTTTCAAAGTCGGCTCTTCCTGTTCTTGCAACATCAAGCACACTCCGTCTGGGCTGACGGGAAAG
Organism: Ascarosepion bandense; assembly: GCA_037127315.1. Lineage (NCBI taxonomy): Eukaryota > Metazoa > Mollusca > Cephalopoda > Sepiida > Sepiidae > Ascarosepion > Ascarosepion bandense. Next base: position 5,762,433 of record JBBBDQ010000224.1, on the reverse strand, counting down.
CAGCTGCCACGCAACGACACTTGATGAGTGACGGAACAGGTGCGGACCAATTGCGTTTGTGTAAACCACGTCACGTTTGAGCATATTGATTATTCCGTTCCATATTTGCGCACCTGCCGCGTCGAACGGCCTACCACGTCTGGCCGATCCAGTCGCAGACAGCACATTAAAAAGCAAGAATTAAAATAATAAGACATGACTCTATGACTTTCGGGCGACGACGAGCAAAGATGAGAAAGAACGATTGAAGACTTCTCTGAATCGATATTGTAACAGAAAAGGAAAAAACCAGATTCTTCTTAATTTGAACCGACAATATTTAAGATAAGCATCATTGGAAGAGAAGGAATTTCTCTATTTGATCTATGTATATTTTGTTTACGCGCGCTATCATGACTCTCCACAACTTCCTGGCTTTTGTTGCTCTCAGCAATTTTTTTTTGTTTAGCGACATATCAATTCTTTATGGGTCAATTGATGCCGTTATTTAATTTTCTTGAGAAGATTACTAGTTTCTGGACAGCTGGGTTCATTTGATGTCACTCTCAAGAGTTTGGTCAATACGTTGTATAGCTTTCACTCCTTTTCACAATGATAACGCAAGCTGGTTTAGTCACTTCAGACAGATATTATATAATCGAAATATATTGAAACACGAAAACATGCTCCAGGGATAGAAAGCTACTGTCTAACCAGTAGGCTGCACGTACTTTCCAGAAGCCTCTATTTTATGAGTTTCATCATCAACACCATCATTATAAATGTCTATTTTAAGCAAGCAATGAGTATTGCTGGTATAATTTGTTACAAAAATATTTTTTTGGTAAATTTGATACAATGAAAATTTATTGCTGATATTTTATAGAATTATCATAGTCTAAAAATTACTTCCATTAAAATTTCAAAAAAATTCCTGAGATATAGATATGCTTCTAATCATACTGTGTTATTTCTGTTAAAATATCGAATCAGAGAAGTCTTGAGGAGCGTGGAACCACTTCTTAATTGCTGTTGCTTCCAAATTTGCCAGGACTCATTTCGGCAATGTGGTCATAGGTTGGTCACACTGCTTTAGATATTGTCATAAGTAACCTTACACCTCGAGAATACAAAAATGTGTTCTTAATATAGTAAATTGACTGGAGAGAAAAGTATCAAGACGTCAATTAAGAAACTGAACACATTTTGACCATTTTGGCCAATGAATGTTATTTGAGAATTTGCGCTTATTAATGTTCAAACAAAACATTAGAATAAAATGTTGGGTTGTAGAATATACACAAGGAATATCTGTGACAATGCATGGCAGTATTATTGACAACTGTCTGTGAATATAATACTATATATTTTATTACATAGAAAAAAGGGAAGGCATATTCTGATTTGCGTTGTTGTGCGAAACGAGAAATCATGGAGCCTTGAAGAAGGTATTAATCCGCCGCTTCTCTCTCTAGCTATCTGTTAAATAGCAGTCCTGAGTGGGTTTTATAGGCTTAGTAGCCAATCAGTTTACTACAGAAAAATAATGGTGACCAATGCAAGCAAATCTTCTGCCCAATAATTCATGTCTCTTTTGAGATATGCTCGTCCAAGCATGGCGCTTAAGTGGCTGATATTTTGATCTGAGATGTATTATAGTCTAGCTTATTTTATAAGAATTGAGCCTGGGTATTAATCGGCGAAGCCCGTGTATAAAACAGTCCCATCTTGAGTAATTACGAGTACATTCTCTTGCTGGCTTATATTCTGCCACGTCTGCGGAAAAATTAAGGCTATGGTAAGAGTCCAGCTCCATGTACACCCCTATATAATTTAGTATCTGATAGATACGCTCTCATGATAGGCAGAGTTTATAGTGAAGAAAATAATAACTTGTGATAGATAAAAAAATAATTTCAATTTTAGATTTGTTACTCTCAATAATAGCAATGTCTATTTTAGTAAATGTTGATTATTTTATCTTAGAGAAGTCAGAATCTTCAGTACTTTCTGAACACCGTACATACAATAGTCGACCTGATATCGAGCCCACATTCCGTGGATGCTGCTTAAAGCCACATTTTTACTAAATATAAAGGAACTACATTTCTAACACTACATCTACTTCTGTAATTAAAATAAAGATCTCTCAATCCCTCATTATCTTACCTGAACTTATTTTTTGAATATTTAAATTAATTCTTTATGACGATAATTTAATACAGTATGTAAATATATTAGAGCAGACTATGCAATTGTGTAACAAGCAGTTCTAATTTATCATAATTAATTTGTTATTATATATAAAATATAAATGTCTTTCATAATAATTTATATCCATTTCAGTTTCAACTTATATATAACACCCTGTAACCAAATTTGTTATTTTAGCCTTTGACCTGTAAATGTTATTACTTGAATGAAACTGGAAAGCAAAGGAAATTATTATTACTTCCTTCAAACTTCGTTTTTCATCACAGGGGGCAGTGTTCAGTGTGGGGAGGAACAACGTCAAATAGGAGACACTGTCAGATCCCTGAAAATAGTTTCCTCCGCTGCATTTAAAATTGGGGTGTAAAAACAATTTATCACAGCTCTATATAATAAGTCTTCAATTGCCTTCAAGACCCCTTCCCTATACTGTCTGCGGAAAAATGAAAACTGGTGTTTTTGTCAGACCCTGTTGAAGAACTATGGAAAAATGGAATGCAGAATGTCAATCAAAACATTTATCCCTGACGCTCATCTTGATAAATTCAAGAACAGGAGTACGTACTCAGAGGAGCAAGACGATCACTACCACCAGGATATAATGGAATTTGAACGCCGCTTATAACGAAATTATGACGGGAAATTATATATAGAGATTGATTCGTGAATGCTATATGCAGTATAAGGGCAAATCGTGAAAAAATCTCATTCATATTTTTTTATATTTTGTGGTATCTCTCTTGTGTAATTCTTGAATAAATAAATACTTCTTTTGAATCATATGTCGTTTGTTTTCGTTTTGCGTGGTGCGAATGTCCACAGCCTCATTTTTGCCAAAGGGAACAGGTACATTCTGATACATCATTATCTTGGTTACAAATTATATTTTCGAAATAGTAATTGTTAGATGATTATAATAATATATTTGGTGATATAGCATTTTATTTTTCAATTCAGGAGTTGCTAATCTTGCTGTATATAGTTACATTATCATGAGTCCAGTGACTCATTAAAATCGTAGAAGCACCACATGTACTGCAGACGTAGTAGGTGTGGCTTGTGCAAGATAATCTGACATAGCTCATCTTTTTCCAGGCTTGTTTTATTTCAGATTTCTTTCCGAGACTGGCTTTCAATCTAGATTATAGTCCCAGTCTGTTTTTCTATTTGACCCATAGCTGGGGAGAAGGGATGGATTCGAAATTGGTTGTCCCATTTCTCAATCTTAATTACTACAGCAATATAAACGGATAGCTAACGATACTTATGTTTTAATTTCAGATATGTAAAGATCTTCATTGATCGTAATATATAACCTCAAAAGAGAAATAAGATACTGTTAAGTTAATTATTGATAAAAACATAACTTTGACAGACTGTGTAAATACTTCTTGAACGTGGGGATATCAGCTTTTATGTTTCACAATAAAATTAGTATTAACTAACTAATATCTAACATATACTTATGCTTTCATGATATTATGTGATTTTATTTTAGTATTTATCCTTATAAAGAAGATCTACACTTATTGTTTTTTAAAATATGAAGGTTCTTTGTGTAAAAATGCAAAAATATTTATCTATACAGGGTGTATCAAAAATACTTTTACAGACTTTGGGGGCAGGTTCCTCACACTAAAAAAAGTGAAATGTTCATCCAAACATATGTCCGCCAATCCTTCATTGTTTAATTTTAAAAAAAATTTACGTTAGATGACGCCAAGTTGCCGTATAGTCTACGTTGCATTTGTCATTCGTGTACATTTGTGGTTAGCATGTCTTCAATGTTTAACTTATGCAGTTGTGAGTTGACTGAGAAATGATTCGTTTAGCAATAGCAAGATATTCACATTTTGTAAAAGTATTTCTGGATTGTATTTTAAATTGTACATTTAACAACATCTACCTTAAACTTTAAACTAAACTCAGAAACAAAGGATTTGCAGAAACACGTTCATATAAAAATTTATACTTGTTTTAATGTGAAAAATCCGTCCCAAAGTTAGTAAAAGTACTTTTAATACACCCTGTATATCAATATAAAATACATGGGCCAAAGAAACATATTTGATTAATACAATATCACTATATCTGAATGATATATCTTACTATTTTAAGTGCGAATATGCGTACCATCATATTCTATAGAATTTATCAGTCTTCCCTCTCCTGATATTACCTTTTACATTTTTTCTTAATTTAACATTAATTGCTGCGGTTTTGATTGCTTCCGAGAGATCTTTGCTTGAATTTTGTATCCCATTGTCAAATAAATCTAATTTAATGAAGAACCGTACGTTTTCTGTCAGCAAAGCCTGGGGAATATCACGTTAATTTTGCGTATTTGAAAAAAGAATTAGCAGGTTTGTCAAGGCATTGCTTTCACTGAATATACTCTTTGACGTACAGCTTTTTGGTTCTGACATGTGTCACTCAAAAAGGAAAAAAAAAGAAAGTTTGAAGTTCAAAAACTTAATATAATGAATTGCACTTTTCTTGATAACATCACCAACTTCGAAGGGACATTTTTAGCCAACTTACTCGTGTTGTCTTTTAAGTTTTGTGAGTTGGTTATTTGTCCTTCTGTTTGACAGCGAATGTTGGACGATCTCTTCAAGGATGAAGGAGAGGCTGGAGGCAGGAGAAATGTGGTTCTACAAAAGAACGCTGAAGATACCATGGACCGAGCACGTGCCCAATGACGAGGTGTTGGAGAGGTTGCAAAAGAAGAGAAAACATAATTAACATCAAGAAGAAAAACGTAATGAGGAAAGAGGCCCTTAAGAATCTGATACTCACAGGAATAATTGAAGGAAATAGAGACAGGGGAAAGCAGCACGACACTTACTTGATAGGCCTGAGCAAATGGATGGTGAAGCAAGGTTTTGGAAAGATATCAAGAGGAAAGATATTAAGAGTGACAAGAAACAGAGGCAAGTGGAAATCCATGATCGCTTACGCCCTGAGGAGAAACAGTACATGAAGAAGAAGAGTTGATTATTTCCACTTTTTGAGCTCAACCATCAAATGAAGCTCATTCATAACGAAAGACACACTTGAGAAATCAGTTCTAATATAGTTCGTCATTCAACTTAGCCGCTTTTCTTGATTTTCATGTAATATTAATTCTTTTAACAAAGAAAAAAATTATTGAAGTGTTACGTGTTATCTGTCCTTGTTTATGAAAGCGAATGCTGGACATTTTTCTCAAAGACGAAGAGATGTGAAGCAACAGAAATGTGGTTCCACAGAAAGATGCTGAAGATACCATGGATTGAACATGGATTTAGAGAAAATGGAAGGAGAAAGAAAACCTATACTAATCAAGAAGCTGACATTTTTGTAGCATATAATGAGGAAGGATTACTATTGCTTAGTGATTTCGATCCTCACTGGGTGTCCTTTACTTTCGACCTTTTTCCACATCCAAGCTACGCTTAAAAATTACTAATGAAGAAGGAGGGATAAAATGTCTGAGTCTCACAGGACAGATTGAGAGAAAAAGAAAATCAGCTTACTTAATGCGCATGAATAAATGGATGATAAAACAGTGTTGGGGAGAAATAAAAATAAGAAAGACATTTGAACTTTTACAAGGGACAGGAAGATGCGGAAGGCTATGGTCACCTACGTTTTGAAAGAACATAGCATATAAAAGAAGAGACATGTTTGAGGGTAAATAGACTAATTCCCGATCGCGATTAAACGTCAGCTTGGGAATTTTGTTCTAAGCGTACGCGCTCGTGTATGCCAGGTTAAAAACTGACCTTGTCCCATATTCCATCTAAGTAGGGGCCTCCTTCGTGTAAATACTCAGAATGTCGAGAGTGATTGAAATTCTTTCAAGCTCTTTTTTTCATAGAAAAACTCAGTCGGGCTTTCACCTACGACTAAGATAAGGCTGAGAAAAATATTAGACATGCATAGTGTGCGATCCCGGTTAAATTTTTACCTTTGGCTCGAGTGTACATGCGTGAGTTTCCCACGTTAAACTCAAACTTATGTTTAATCCCGCCTCGATGCGGAGACTTTGTGTAAATACTCCGAGAAATCTCGTAATTGTAAAGCGCTCCGTCTTCGGGCAGATTGCGACTCTGTCAACAGACCAAGTCGCGACTAAGACTCGGTCGAGAAAAATGTGACTACTTCCACGGGGCGCTGAGTAAAATTTGATCCAAGCTCAAAATTTGATCCACGTTAAACTCAGTTTTGTTTCGCTTCCCCTCTCCGTGAGGAAACAAAGTAAATATTCAGATTTCATAGAGAGCTCGAAATTGTCAATTTTGACACTTAGACAGCGTGTACGCGCTCTGGTTCTCGTTGTTAAATCCGACATTGTCTCTCATCACGTCTTAGTGGCAAGTTTGTTGGTAAATATCTTGAGTTCCGAGAGAGCTTGCAATTGTCAATGTCCCTTTCTTCAGGCAAAGTACAACTCACTCGGAGCCCTGACTACGGCAGAGACTCGGTTGTGAAAAATAATCAATGCAACGTCCCGGATCTCGCACTTCCTTCTGCCTGGGTAAATTTTGACCTTTGGCCTGAGTAGACGCACTTGCATTCTTCCTGTCAAACCAGACATTGTGTGACGTTCCATCTTAGAGGGATGTCTTTGAGTAAATACGCACTCTTCTGGTAGAGTACTTGTCAAAGTGCCGTTGGAGTCAGTCGAGACATATAACCGTTACTAGCCATAATTGGCGCCAAGGAATCGAAATTTATACGAAGTGGAAAACATACCTTTTTTTGGAACTCACATAATAATAGGGGCGATTCGAATAAAAACCATCCAAAATATTAGAAAATGCTGATGGTTTATCAAGACTGATACAAAAATACTGATCTGTTTGAGGTTATGATGATTGCAGCATTAACAATTAAAATAAAAATAAAAAAATATAATATGCAATGTATTTGGTGAACAACCAGTTAACCTGGAAGAAATAAAAGTGAAATCAGAACAACACATGTCTATTTCATTTGTATCCTTGAGAAAGGTACAAAACCGAATCGTACACCCAAGTAGTAAACTACCAAATATGGACGTCGTAGAGCGAACCTGATTATTCTGTATGATAGTGTCACTGTGAGATCAGTCTACTGTAGTATGCACTATAATTACCTCTCTAATCAGTAGCTATGACTCTCATATAACAGATGGACCCAGCCATCCTACTTTATCAGAAAGGTAGCAGGGCATTCCACTAAAACAATTTTGAAAATAAAAGTGGACTAAAAGAAACTAGGAAAGCTAGACGATTTTTAGAACAACATCCAGACTTCAACGCTTACTAGCAATTTGACGCAGTACATGTCTGTAGAAAGAATATCAATATGTATCATATTACAAAAGCTGATGTTAAATTAGTTTCATAGTGGACATCTTGAAATTTCAAGGATAAAATCTCTTATAAATGTTATGCATACTCGATAAAAGTGAAACTAGATAACGAAAAATTAGTAAAAGCTTGCAGAAGCTGTGCTCTGTCAGCAAAATTATCCCAATACACCGGCAGGAATGTCGTCAACAGAATTGATATTTGTAAGGAAAATTAAATCGGTGTTAGACATGTTGTTGTTAGACCGAAAAGTATAAGAACAGATAACAATAAACGATACCAAGATTTTTCAAAATAAGCGCATGTGTGTTTTTAAGATATATAAAAATTGAAAAGAAATGTGTTAAGGTCACAAACTGAAAAATGACTTTTAACACAAAAGTCATTTGAAGTTAAACAGAAAATTTACTAAAGAGAAAGCAGCAAAAAATGAAAGGATAGCTTTGACGTACCAACACTACAATAACTCGTTGAACGTACAAGTATGAGCACCAGAAAAAGTAAACGCACGGAAAAAAGTAGTAGTTGATCCAAAAGTAAAGATATATGCAGTTCAGTACATGGCGAAATCTCTCAAAAGAGGAATGGGCGGTTACTCAAAAATAAAAGAAAAATATTTAAAAAAATAAAAGAATCTCAAATTGCTTGGAGTGGGGGGATGAATAAATAAATCCCACTTTGGTATGGGATCAAAGTTGATATGCTGTTCAAAATAAAAAATCAATCAAACATTAACTTTGCAGTAAAGTGAGTTAGAGATAATTAACATTCCTACAGAGATTCATTATTGACAGTAACACACATAACAATATTAAATAGATGACAGTGTTCATAGCAGACACAGAGTGAAAAAATAGTGAACTCGTAAAAGAAGAAGTAAAGTAATAAAAAAGAAACGACTAAACCTTAATTGTATGAAAATTGAAAGTATCGCTGCCAACAAAAAAGTCTGGCATACAAATTAGAAAATGGAGATTGCAAAATCAAGCAAGTACAAGAATTTACCTTTGGAAGATTTTTAACAGAAAGTGCAACACCGGAATCCAAAGGTGCTTATAAATTCCTAAATATTATTTCCAAAATTAGAGCAATGTATTTATTTAGACGCAGGAAAAGTTCGTTAAAACAAAGCTGAAAGTCCTGATGTAATGATGTTTATGATATAATATTATTCCTTTTAACAATAGGATCGAAATCTGGAAAATCTAATCACAAATAAATAAGGTAGAATAAATGTGGTACTACAAAATGACGCTGAGAATATCATGGACTTAACATGTGAGCAAAAGGAAAATTTTATAAAAAAAGAACAGAAGCAAAAAAGACACTTACGCTTAAAATCAGAAAGAAACAATTGAAATTGGAAAGGCACATCATGAGAAAAGATTGTTTAAAAAATTTGACACTCATAAAACTCATTGAAGACTAGTAGGATAAAAGAAATCAGAGTAGAATCTAGCTAAGTTGTTTGTTTAAATGGTTCGTAAAGCAGGGATTAGAAAAGATAGCAAAAATTTAGAGAGTGCCATGATAGCGCACGTTCTGAAGTAACACAGGACAAGATGAATCTTGTTTATCGATTCAAATTTCTTGCCTATTCACTTTGTGATTTCTCTAGAAATGTCGCAAGACAATATTAAAATCGCATCTTCTTGGTTTTAGCCTAATTAGTCAATTAGTTTTATTTCTATGATCTCTTCAACTGTTTCACTGTTTCCAAACTAGGGTTTACATCACGTAATACTTTTATAGCTTATTTCTCTTTTGAGATCCCATCTATTTTATGACCACTACTGTACATTCTAGTTTTGAAATTAAAACGGGAATATCATTAGATGTCCTATATTTCGATTATTATAAAATATGATGGGCAGCACTTGAGCGGAACAATAAAATATCGTACAATGAAAACTGTCACTGAAATTATTTTAAATAAATCAGTGATTATGATCTGAAGGTGAAATGAATATGTATCATGTTATTGAAAGAAGGTTCGTAATTTTATTAGGAAATCGTTTAAGTGATCATTAAAGTCTAATAGACTGTATAGTCAATTGTCATAAATACACATATTTATATTACATTTTTTTTAATCATTTCACCTCGAGCAAGGCAAAAATGCCACTGATGAGCTCGGGGCTACATAACTGTAAAAAGATTAATTAGAAAAGAGTGAGGAGTACAAACTAGTTAGAAAGGAGCAATAGAAAGCTGACAATGCAGGTGCGATGACAGATACATTGGTGAAGAGAAAGGGAAGGATATACGGGGGTGGGGAGAGAGCTAGAATCCAGTGGTTAATAGATGAGTATTGACATTGCATTTAAATTTCTGGAGGTTGTACTTGTATTATCGATGTCTTAAATCTATGAATCCATCTAAATATATATATATAGAGAGAGAGTGTGGATGAGATAGATAGATAGATGATAGATAGATGATAGATAGATAGATAGATAGATAGATAGATAGATAAAGTACTATAAATCATTTCCATAGAAATAATCGCGCGATTACACACACATCAACACATTCATAAAAACACACTCACATACGTTATTAAATACCTATTTTGTAAGAATGTAGATACTGTTACATCATTTTGACAACTTTATAATTTGATAGCAAAGCTTGGGTAAGATTTAATGGCAGGAGTGTATTTTTCCTCTCATTTCCGTCACTTGAATCATCAGTGCTTCTTAAATAACAATGATGTCAAAACTTATATAACTGACCTTCAGCTATTAGAAATATACTTCATTTACATGACGTGTCCCTTCAAGACGTACACGATCATGGCCTTCCACATCTACCTTGTAAATTTAACACCCTCTCTGTTATCCTACTCAATCCCACACTCCACCATTCATCTGTTCAAATCCATTAGGTATGTCACACGTTGCTTTCCTTTGTCTCACCTTCCTTTCATCCGTCCTGTGAGCATCAGATCCTCCAATCCTCCCAGAAACCTCAGATGTCTTTTCTTGATATTAAATATCACTTGTCTTTTCGTGTCCATCTTCTCCAAAACCTTGCCGTTTCTGACATTTTTGTGCCCGCATGGTATTAGATTGTAGACCTAGATTGGCTGGAAACTGGAGGTTCAATGTGTCTTTACCGAACAAGCTGGTCTTACGGCAACAGCTAACTAAAATAGTGCTGCGTGAATTAATATGAGCGGTTATTAAGAATAGGTGGTGGGAGAGGCTTAAGGATAGCATTAGGTCTTTCACCGCTAAATATAGCCGTCGACTTGTCCTGACGAAGGTTACGAAAGCGAAGAGACTTAAAGATAGTCTATCCTGGGCGGAGGCAGGGGGCGATCCCATAAAAATATGATTAGCTAGACAGGCCCTGGAACGTTTGATCAGCAGTCGGTACCGGGGTCAGGTAATTAGACATAGACTAAACAACTGTCTAACGAAGCCATCAACATGGGCGCAGAATTGCGCAAGGAAGAGATCCGTCAAAGTGGCGATCGATATATTCGAGAGGTCAATACTTCGGAGGGGCGTACTCTGAGGTCGACCGATGATATGCGCGAGGTGTTTCGGGGGCATTTTGAGATCTAGGTGTGATCACGCTGTTGGAAAAGGTCAAGGGTTTTCGGTGGGACTTAGTTGATTAGATGCTCATAACTCTGCTAAACACAGAGTTAAAGATTATGGCCAAGATCCTGACGGAGCGTTTGGAGTCAGTTGCCGAGATACTATTGGGACGTGAGCAGACTTGTGCTGTGAAGGGCCAAACAATTCAGAGGATCATGTATCTGATCCGCTCTATCCTAGAGGGTGTAAAAGACAACTAGCAGGCCGGGTTAATCAATTTAGATAGGTCCAAGTCATTTGATAGGGTCGACCATCGATATCTGGCAGCTTTCCTACAGACCGCCGTCTTCTGCAAGTGGATCAGACTACTGTATCACTCTCCCAGTGATGTAATACATGTAAATGGAAAGTGGTTGTGAGCTTTTGCGCTGTTTCTGTCGGTTCGTCATTGTTACCCTCTGTCGCCCTAATTTGCGCTTTGGCGTTAAAGTCCCTCCTTTGCTGGCTGAATGACAAGGCGTGCAGTCCCGCCCTACGCGGAATCGCTGTTCTTGGCGGGGCTCGAGTTAGGGTTTCTGCATACGCCGATGACGTATCAAAATGAATCTAAGCGTATCTGGTGAATCACTCCAACCTTATAATCACCACATATTCTTTAGCCTCCATCATCTTTTTTAATCGCAACAATAAGATTCTTCCACCTTATGAAAAATTTTCTAGAACACCTTGTTTGATCATTCTGTTTAACTTTGCTCCCATTCCGTTGCTGAATACTGCAATTACGAACCACGAGCTAGCAAATATGGAATACTTTGTCAAAACTGAACTTATGTCTGCGTACAACTAAATTGAGTTTGATGATACGTTTCAATACAATTAACACCCCTATAATTCTGCTCAAATGAACTCGTCCACTGTTTGAAGTTAAGACCTCCAGTCATATTTTTCAACAAGCGATTGGAGAAATTTTATTAGGAAAACTAAGGAACATAATTATATACCAGAACGATATAGGGGTAGGAGAAAAAACCAAGGAGGAATTACGGCATAAAGTTGAAGAAATATTAATAAAAAATATTTAAAAAAAAAGATTAACAGTGAACTGAGACAAATGTAATTTAAATTGTAAGAATTTGTCGTGTTTGGGCTATCATATATAAAAAAAAGGAGTATCACTTGATGAGAAATTAACAAAAAAGATTACAGATATAGCGAATTCAACGAATACGAAGAAATTAAAGTCCTATTGTGGGCAAAAAATTGCTACAGCAAGAATATTCCTTGGTAAAGTGAAATAACTGAGCGGTTTTCAGTGTTACACAAGAAGAGCAGTGAGTTTGAGCGAACGCAAAAGCAAAAGCGTGCTTCTGAATCACTAAAGCTGATCATGAGGAGAACGCCAATAATAAAAGTGCTCAATCCTAAAAGAGAAATAACCGTAATCACTGACCCAAGTGAAAAAGCGATCACTGTTTTTTTTTATCGCAAGAGAAACATCTAATTATGTATTTATCAAGGAGAGATTAGTTATTAAGAGATTAATTATCGGCAGAGATTAACTATTGAATATTAATTACTGAGAAACAGGCATCAGCAATCACATAGTGCAGGAAAAGAGCGCATCATTTTTATTAGGTAAAATTTCTTTGTTGAAGTCAGACCATATGCCGTTGGAATTTATTTGAAGTCCAGGTGAACATATGCCAAAGGTTACGTCTTCAAGAATATTCGTTACGCAATAAAAATCGTGGCGTTTCATTACGGTGTAATATATATGAAGAGAAATACTATTCCTCATGTGGACACCTTGCAAGGTTACAGTTTGTGAATGGAAAAGAAGATGAGCGCAAAATTAGAAAGGATAAAATAATTCCCTGGATGAAGAAGTGCTTCCTATAAAAAGACTTAAGAGTGAAAGCGAGCTGGATCCGGTGTCAAGCAAAATAATGGAAATAATCAGAATTGATAGATCGAGCAATTACTCAATGTTAGAGCAACTATTCAAGGAGGCAAGACACAATTTGATCATAGAAAATAGTATAATATGTAATGGAGAGGTAATAGTAGCTTCACGAGTGCTAAAGCAAGACGTATGAAGAACAGTGCATGACGCTGTGTATTGTGGAGTAACGGCAACACACAGAAGGTTAAAACTGCAAGCCTGATAACCAAGGTATTCGAAGCATGTTGAGGAGTATATTAAAAAATGCCCAAAGTGTAATCATATAAGAAGTTTCAGGTAGAAAGTAATTCATTCGTAGCTTAACAAAGCACAGTCCTAGGTTAGAGTGCACATAGATCATCCGACTATCAGGGAGATTTTTAATACTAGTGGACGCCTACTCAGGTTGGCCAGAAGTAAATTAAACGATAGAAGAGCGGCAACATTAAAACAGGTTTTAAGAACCGAGTGGTCGAGAAATGGAGTGTGTAAAACGATAGTTAGAGATAATACCCCTGAGTTTTGGGATAAGAGTTTGTGTTTCTAGTTAACGCGGTTTGAATGCGTCTCATACAAGACACCGTCATATCATCCACCATCTAACGGCATAGCAGATTATGACACACACTGGGAAAATGATTTTAAAGGCGTTTTCAACAATTAATAAGAGTTCTTCTCAAAATTATCCTTTTGTGTAGGTCTGTCTCATGCGGGCTGAAAATCGAGCCCTTCGGCGTCAACGGGAAGGTAGATCAGGGCGCCCATAACGATGTCGTTTACTACGAGGCAGAAGGTGTGGTATAAAAAAAAACTAAGTGGCGAGTCGGGAAGAATCGAATTTCCTGTTACAGAAACGAAAAACACAGCGATAATTGAACAGGAAGGTCAATGTATTTTCTCTTATGCTGAGTTTATAAATAGGAATGAACTGGAGAATATGAAGATATATGTGACTCAACAAACACCCACACACACACACACACTTATATATATATATATATATATATATATATATAAACTGTAAATTTGGTATTACAAAGGTTTATATATGCATTATATCACTACACAAAAAAGTTCATGTTTCAGAAAATACTGTTCTTCTACGGCTGACATTTTAAAAAATAAATGTTGAAAATAATTTATTAGAAAATATATGATACTTTAATTTTATCTGGTAATATACATTATAAGAACATATATTATTTATAATTTTTAACCGCAGTTTGGATTTTAGTTGTTTTTGGAATTTGATTTTTTACTACCTCATCTGTTAAAAGGGATTGTCTAGGTTAGAATTAGAATTAAGTAATTATGGTATAATAATGTATATTGGAGTTATGAAAATTAAATAAGTATTGTGTCGGCGATTTATTTTAGTAAAACAATTTGTAAGTAATATTAGAGATTAAATTATAAATGAACAATTATTATTAATTATTAATGTCTAAGTTATAAATGAACAATCATAATTAATTAAATTTGAAAATAAATATTTGCGGTGTTTACATGAAACCGTCAATTCATCACTACGATTAAGTATTACTTTATTTTTAGGGAACCTTAATCTGCAGCTTTTCATTCTAGCACAGACGGCAGAGGTCAAAATATGATTTACAAATTACTGTTTTTTCCAGGAATTTAAAAATTTAATTTGGGTGTTTTATTTTGATCTTTTGACTGCCAAAAATATGCAGAAATGAATATTTGGCTTCAGTACGCGTTGATTTTGAAGGAAGTTAAATTCAAATAACACCTTTGCTTAAAAGTCTTCTTAGTATATTCAATGTAAACTTTTTTAATAGCAGGGTTGTCATTTGATGATATAGTACATTGGTAAACAATAGAATTTTATTAAAATCAAATATCAATGTTATTTTCATTTTTGCGTTATTTAGACGAAAATTTACCCATCAAACTTTATTTAGATATGTGTTATATGTGTATATATCTTCATTTGTCAATGAAAACCGAGTTTTAATGATTTATCTATCTAATATTTGTTGCAGACACCTGCTCAGTCAGATGTGTGTTCCTTAAACCACCACCGAGGTAACCTGTCATCTTTTCAGAAACTATGCTAAAAGTTTCATTGTTCCTGGAAAAGTCCATATGATCTGGCGTGATCTTAGATTATACAGTACCAAATAGATCAATCCTCGATCACGATGACTTTGGGCTTCTTACTAACACAATTATTTCATCGATGGATTTTAAACCATTTTTCTTCTATATTTAACTCACACTATTTCGTCAACCCGCCTTATCGTTCTTAGTCACTTCCCAAATATACCACAAGCGGGACTGTCTCTTCAGTTCGATATCGACAAGTCAATCCCTTGATATATCGTCTATGGTGAAACTTGAACCAGAGTATCATGGCTAGGTCGCTAACTTTCCAGCCATGCGTCCATATTGGTGTGTCAATAGATGTGTACATATGGCTATGCAGAATATATACCGTTTATTGAATTGATTGGTCTTCTGTAGAAATGATCTACGTTAAAATACATTCTGCCATTTATCTAAATGGCTCTTGTTCGTAGATGCAGCGCCAGAGGGTTCTTTAAATTTGCCGTAATCCACAAGAACATTTCCATTCGGTTCCGTATAATTCGCATTCATGCAAGTACTGCACAAAATCTTCAAACATTTATACACTTGACATATTTATCATAGCCTCCAAGGAAACGAACCTTTCAAGAATTGTCCTCTACTTCCGGAAGCATCTCCCTCACCCGAATCTCAGTTCACTTTTCTCGATGGAAAAGATTTTCTCTTTCTACTCACGTCCAACCCCAAATATTCTCTATCTTCAATATTTGATCTATGTCATCATTTAACCTACCACAATCTTGCTGTACGATCCGACCCCGTTACCTCGCTCAGTCGTCATCACATTTCTCGCCTTTTATCAATTCTTTCTACTTGACACTGTAAACAGCCATGACTCGACGTTACAAGAAAATTATGGCGGACACCGCAGATGCAAATGGCGCTCGAGCATGCCCCATCAATAACTTTTAACACGCTAGCTTTTATTTATGTTCGTCTGATTAGAATCTCAGCGAATAATAACCGATTCTGATATCGTTTGGAGGATGAGGCTGGAAAGGCAAGATGAAAATAAAGTAATAAACTTTTTGCTTTGCTTCCTGACCGCCATTCTCGGAAAAGAATAGAAATAAATACGGATTGCGAACAAGTAACGCGGGTGTTGAAAGATAAGTCATGATTATTTCTTTATATTCAAGACTTACAAAATCGTACGTCGTTCACTTACATCGATATGAAATGGATTTTGAATTAGATGTTATTTTTACTGCCGTAAACATTATTTGACTGATGACGGCAATTGAGCACTTTTCACATCAACACTGTTTAGCGTGGTCTAATTGGTAAGGCACAGTTCAACTGTTAGTCAGGATTTTTTATATCTATACCTATTAACATTAATGAAAATTAAGGTTTTTAATTTATTAATATGCCATTATATCATTTAAAATATTATTTTAGCGGATAGTCATATTCTGGCATTTTCTTTAATTAGGTTTCCTTTAATATTCAGGTCAGTAGACAAAATAAGGTAGTGTTTGAAATCACATATATATGGTAATATTTTTATTATAATTTACTAGCAGTATAGCCAGGCGTTCCTCGGGTGTAATGAAAGCTTTAAAACTAATCCATGGTCCTGGAGTTCAGACTCTTTGGACGTTGGCACGAAAGACTAAAATGCAATAATTGTTTTCAGTTAAAGCGAAACCGTAGACGGAAAGAAAAATGAATGGATGTAAATCAAATTTTGATTTCCTGGTATCGATATCAAATAAGTTTTTTCGTCGTAAACTGAATTTTGAAAGCTAAATAAGTCCTCTGAGTAAATGGTATCATGACTGTGACTAAGAACTACAATTATACTTACTTAGAGCCAAACCCGAAGCAAAAACTAACATAAAAGGCCTGAAAAAAATACAGACATACAGGCAGATAAACAGACACACACACAAACATCTTGCCTTTTATATATATATTATCGATTTTCTGCACTACTGTAAGAACTGCAACCTTGGAACTTCTGAATATCGCTTCTTATGTCTTTGTATAGACAGAGTGTATCAAATTTGATTAAAATCGGACCACTACTTCTATAACGTGATTTTTTACGGTTATCGAGGGTACCTTGACACAAAACCTAGCTAAGAACACTCGTAGACGCTTATAGTACAACTGTGTAAATTTCCGAGAAAATCGGTTCAGCCGTTTCAGAATCTACAAGTAACGGACACACACACACAAACACACACACATACACACACAGAGAGATAAAGTCCCATTTATAAATAAGTTTAGATAAACAAGAAACATAGTTTACTGCAACACAAGAGCCGTTGTGTTTCGGTAATTTATTATTAGTGTTTCGGTAATATTTTCGTCGGGTACTGAAATATTTTTAAAGAAATATTTCACTGCATAACGAGGTGCTAATGAGACAATGCCGAAACACAACGGCTGTTATATTGTAGCAAACTATGTTTTTACTTATAACAAAATATTGATAAAAATATTCCCATATATAATGCTCCCCTAATTATCGAGCACTTTAAATAAAGTACATCACTATGAGCAGGGGACTGCTAACCCATTAATTTGTACTACTTCTACGAAAACTTATATGCGATGACTGTTATATATATATACAGTAGCGGCCATGATATAAGGAACGGAAACAACAAAGACATAAATATGTGTATTATTTAAAATGTAATGCAGGATTAGCAATGAAATATTTACTGAAAAAAGATTAGGATGTAATGCATAAATATTGTACAAATTACAAAAAATTGCATAATAGATTTTTTTTAATAAAGATTAAATGGACCAATGGAAATAAGCTACTCGACAAAAGTTAAGGAACGATCTTATTAATACTTGATTTTGAACAAAATATCAACAAAATTTAATATTTACTAAACTTCCCCTTATTTTCAATGACTTCTCTCTATTGTCGACCACATGATCTAATGAATTTCTTTCAAAAATCAGCAGTAAGTCCCTCTCATTCGTCTTTCAGTTAATCCCATAGGTGATCCTGGTTTTTCAGGTTTCTCTTCTGAGCCCTTTCTCCAATTATCTTCTAAACATTTTCTATTGGATTCTGCTCGAGACTCTGGGCTGGCCACTTTATTAGGTCGATTTCTTCTTCTTCTTCTTCTTCTTCTTCTTCTTCTTCTTCTTCTTCTTCTTCTTCTTCTTCAAATAAAGCCATAACTGTCTGAGCCTTGTTGCAAGGTGCATGGACCTGCATGAAAGTACGAAATTGATAAAGGTTATGGTGTAATCTCGGTACCACATGCTGCTGAAGAAGCCATTTGAAATCTAAGCATTGATATTGCCATGCACGCGGATGATAGGGCCAACTGCTGGAGATGAAATCCTTCCCCACACCATCACACTACCACCAAAAAACTTAACGATTTTCTAGACACATTGAGAAGACAGTCTTTTACCTGTTCTATGGCTTACGTATGTTTTACTCTCAAAACCAAATATAGTAAACTTGGACTCATTACTGAAATTAACTGTGCGTCAGTCCAAGCAACATGTTCTCTCGCATACTCCAGGCGTGCCTTTTGGTTTCGCTTTGAAATGAGAGGCTTCGAAATTGGAACACAGGCAAATAATCCTGCATTTTTTAACCTGCGAGCGACCGTTTTCTTCAGAATCATTTGTGTTTTCATTAAATTTACGGATAATTGATGTAGCCGTTTCAAAACGGTTTTTTGTAGATTTTCTAACAATTCTTCGATCTTCCTATTGCGATGTTTTTGGTGGTCTACCAGTTTTTGATTTTGCATCTAACGTTTTATTGGTTTTATACCTGCTAATTACACAATGAATGACACGTTTAGGCTTATGAACAATATCAGAAATTTCTGAAATTAACTTTTTTCTTGATAGTTAGCGATAATGAGTTTTTTCTTCAAAAGAGAGTGTTTTTCGTGTAGAATTTGCCATGTTGCTTAAAAATAAAGTTCTAATGATAAATGAACATTTACTTATTGTTGAAAAGCTCCATCGAGATTTTTTAACAATGTCAATTAAAATTTTATGAAAATTAATAACATCGTTCCTTAACTTTTGTCCAGTAGTTTTGTTTTTTTTTCCTTTGTTCAATTTAATTTTTATTAAAAAATATTAGGTAAATTTGTGTTAATTTGTATAATATTTATACATTACAACCTGATCATTATTCGGTAAAAATTTCATCCCTAATCATACATTACTTTTTAAGTAATACACATATTTATGTCTTTATTGTTTCCGTTCCTTATATTATGGCCGCCTACGTATATATATATATATATATATATATATATATATATATAAAAACACACACACACACACACACACACACACACACACACACACACATATATATATATATATATATATATATATATACCTTGTATGGACTGGTAATGAATTATCCACTTCCAACAATCTGAGCCTATTACCGTACACATCAGATTCACCATCATTCTCTCGCATATAATCCACTTGTTATAGGGGCGCATATTTAGTTTAAAATAGGTTTTGCTTGCATTTCAGAAATATTAAGTTTCAATTAGGATACTTCTCGTTGACAGCATTAACACTTTTACCCTAAAATTTTGACTGTAATATACTTGGATAGAAATAAATTTTTCGGCATTAATCTATCGATTTCAGTCAAACCATTTTACAATTTGTTTCATATTTTTGTCAAATATTTATTTCTCAAAATCAGTCACTAAATCCTTAAAGGAAAATCCTTTAACGAGACTGAAAAATAATTTCCTATTACAATGCTTCAACTGTTCATCTTTTTCAGAATCAAAATCAAGGCATACCTAAATTAGCAGCATCAATTGAAGGACTTGCTTCCTTCATTTCAGGTTGCCAATTTTTAAGTCTTGAATTTGTTTCAGATAAAGATGAACTGTTGATGCATTTTTTTTACAACTTTGAAGCTAATTTTTCAAATTTTACCACAATATTTCTATCAAGTTCATATAGACATCAGATTCTGTTTTAGCTCAACTAGGTCACTTGTTCGTAGAGCATCAATTAAGATCACTTTTAATGATCGGTTGCTTAAAGACGTGATAAAATCGGCCCGCAGAATAGTTTTTCCCGTTGCCTTTACCACGTCTTGCAATATATTTTTTCTTCGGGGCTAATGTTCTTAGTCTACCCTGCTATTTAGCATCAATTTAATGGTGGGGGAGAAGAGACGCATTCATACCGTTTCCAAAGACATAAAATCAAAATTTGATTCACATGTGTAGTCCAGAAATTGAACTCTGTTCATTCCACTATCATTTCTAGCCATACTTCCTTAGACGAAGCTATTTTTCTAATCTTTTCAAATTATATCTGACTATCAAATTTTTAAAATAATCAATTCCATAATATCCAAAACTATCACCATTTTAACATAATCCCATAATGCTTAGAACTGTCACGTCTTCTAATGGGATCCCATAATGTCCAAATCTATCCCCTTTTCTAAACTCATAAAATAATACGTATGTGTTCCATAGGCACATCCTACTTTAAAGAGGTCATGAAACGATGTTACTACCTTGTTTCTAACTCTATTCTGATAATGTGTGAATTTTAGAATAGATAAAATATCATTGAATTACATATCTGCTATTTCTTTCGGAGGATTTTGTTCTAAAATAAAAACTTTGTATAAAATTGATATAAAATTCATTATTTCTTGTAAAAATTAATTTACCAAATAGAAAATAATTATAAAAATACATGCGTTTACAATGATGTAATCATTTCATATATTTTACGTTTAAATGTTACATTTTTCAAAATGTTTGTTTTATTAAGTATGCACTTTGGGAACACAGAGTGTATGTGGATGCGGAAAGAAGAATGTCGCTGCTGGGCGCTAGGGAATTGAGTTGAAGAAGCCTCGGAGAAAAAGGCTTTTGTATGCAATTTTTAGCTTTTGAATTTTTTGCTATCAGCTTTTTCTGAAAGAGTCTTACTGAGAATTTTCTAAAACCCTGAAGACAAAACTTCCTAGATGCTGCATATGAATCATTATATATGAAATGAGTGCAAGTTTTCTCTGGAGATTTTTATCTTTCACGTTTTTATTGTTTTTTGTTTTTTTATGTTACATGTTAGACAATAATGGCAGTGATAAGCACACGTGTTTGTTGTATATCAAAGATAATTTACTATTTTCCGAGCAGCAACAATACACTACACTCTGTAATACGGTGGAAGAACTCGATGCGAATATTACTTATTGGTACCCTCACCTCAAAAGCACAATGAATATGAACTCTGACTTTTGGGAATTATTAATATAGCAATACTAATTATTAATAATATTATTGAAACACACAAACACGCACACATATCTATCTATCTAGCTAGCTAGCTAGCTCTCACTCTCTCTCTCTCTCTCTCTCTCTCTATATATATATATATATATATATATATATATATATATATATTTAAAAAATAGAAAACCGCTTACTAATATTCCAGCTGCGCTCAACACACAAAAACTCGGAATAAACGATTAAAAGCAACACAAAAATATATTTCAAACTGTCAAAAGCCTGAAGAAAAACTAACAACCGCAAAACAAAACTCCTTCAAAAATGGCTCAAGGAATGACCGAAAGCGTTTGGAAAATAAACAATATGAACAGTTTTGTAATCCCTGACTCCACTAAACAAATGATTTTAAAACGCTGGAAAAACAAATTGAAAATGTTCAAGTTTCCTTCACTATCATACTTAAGATATTTCAAATAAAGATTACTGTTCAAATACACAGTAATCATAGAGAGAGAGAGAGAAAGAGAGAAAAAGAGAAAGAGAGAGAGAGTGTGTGTGTGTGTGTGTGTGTGCGTGTGTGTGTGTGTGTGCGCGTGTGTTGAGTTGTGATAGATTTTGGCGCAAAGACTGTTGTTTATTCGGTAGTTTTACTGATAAAAGTGACTTTGTCAAGCTGGGTTTTTTATATAAAAATGTTTGATATCGTTTTGAAGATAGAGCGTTGATTATTTTAGGTCATATAATTTGTCACTTTAACTGAGCCGGTTCATGGCGACTCCGACATTTCGTGAGGACGCCTTTATGATGTCTTCGGGACTGGATTTATTTTCTGCTCTTTCTATTTTTTTCAAAAATCTAACAGTGATTCTGTAAACTTAGCTTAAGTTGGTTTAACGACAACACTAGTGCAACATCGCACAAGCCGTCTCGGTATCTCTTTTTTTAAAAAACATAATATAATACTGAAAATTTCCGACAAAGAAACGAATTGATCTAATTCATTTTTTTTACTATGGAGAAAATTGTTTCAGTTTAGGATAACAAACAGTCTTTGGGAACGGATTAAGTTCGTAAACTCAAGTTTAAAACAGTAGCTACTCTAGCATCTACGCATCGTTCCTTCAGCAATGAATTAGAACACTCTTATCTATTTGGCGTGTATAATGATAATATACACGGTAAAATGTCCGCCTCCTTCTACCGAACGCTTATAGCTCAGAGGTGTGATACTACCGCAGTGCAGGCCTCACTGCTGCCCTCAAGCCAGAACCTGGTCGAAACGGCACTAGATGTGACGCCTCAGCCTGGCTGGCCGTCTGTCTAATGTGACGCTCGTTCTTGATGACGGTCGTGACGATCCCAGTTGTGACACTGTCACCCGGTCGCGACGATCTCGTCCGATGATGTCGCCACAAAAGCTGGACTACAGGACGTCTTTTGCAACAACGGACCACTGTCCCACGTTGTGATTAGATCCCGAAGTCTCGTCGTGCAATTTCAATATTCGTCCCTCTTGGCCGGTCCGGACACTGGTGTACACTTATGAGTTGAATGGAAAATAAACAAGGCACCAAAAAAAAAAAAAATTAATAAAATGAATGAACGCAGTCGAACACGCCTGGAGAGCCATGTAGAATGTCTTTATATAAAGAAAAAAACAACAATATATCTCTTTTCCCAAGAATACAGTTGTCGAAAATGATATACAACCGTCGAAAATGATTTTTACAACGGAGCGAGAAAGTTCGCCAAAAGCATGAAAGCTTCCAATCGTTAAATGAAATGTTTAATCTAAGTTTCGTTAGCGTTGAAATG
Source organism: Ascarosepion bandense (assembly GCA_037127315.1). Lineage (NCBI taxonomy): Eukaryota > Metazoa > Mollusca > Cephalopoda > Sepiida > Sepiidae > Ascarosepion > Ascarosepion bandense. The sequence goes on along the minus strand of JBBBDQ010000224.1, from coordinate 5,739,245 downwards.
TACTTCTAAAACAGCAAAGTTCTTTCGGGTTCTTGACGGAATCTGACGGAATGTGCCGAATCGGAGCGGCCGCTGGGGGAGTGTGTAGGGGTACTGACCGCGGTGGCGCTCTGCCCAAAATCTGAACAATTAGCTCTCTAACTGAACTTTTCGTGTCGAGCATCTATTTTATAACCAATTTCGATCCTCTCTGGGAATCCGGCCTGCTCACGGTCTTCGGCCAATGAAATCGGTCCTCGCCCACTCGACTTGCGGATGTCTTTAGCTCAACGAATGAGATTTTGCCAAATCATATCGGAGCTTGATTCTGTTTTCGGTTCAAACGGACCCTATGTATCAACCAGCGGCCTTGACATCCGGGTGACCTTGTTAAATCACTCTGACACTCGTTTTGTCTACGCGCCTTCTGATTAGCGGAATACATTTCAAATCTAAAAGAAATCCATATTGAACATGAAAGAGGCGAAAATCATGAAAGACGAGAAATGTATATTTATCCAAAATAACTTTATTTTGTTTCCGTGTTTTTAGAAGCACTTGATGATACTAATTTTTTTTTCCTAAGCTCACATCGCGTGACGCAATAAAACACTAATAATATCACCAATATCAATTTCTCTCTACGTTGTTTTAAACCAACCACAGGAAAGTATCCCCGCGGGAAAAGGGAAAGCATCACCGTGGGAGATAGTTTCACAAGTGGTAGAATCTGTTTTCCAATGAAATTATTTTTAAGTTTCGATACTGGATATATCAATAAATCAATTTCTGCTGGTTCGATGCTCTCGATAAATCTTTAATAATATATAAAGCAGTGCATAGATGTCTAGGTACCCTTAGAAAGCAAAGACAAGCGAATGATCTGCAAGAAAAGTGACTGACCGCTTCTGTTTATTTGTGACGGTGGAGATCGCTCCAAATACAGGGCAGGACTATCTCATCAAGACCTTTCATGTAAGTATTTGTGTTGAGTCTAAGGTCCTAAGGTAAGATGAACAAAAGCATAACATCGGCATTACTATTAACCACTAAAAAAAATCTTCGTAATCATCATTAAAATCATTGAACTCTTTCCGAATCCTCTGTATTGTTTCCAGATTGACACATAATCACTCAAAAATGTTCTTATTGGAAGTTCGGCCGCTAATGCCAAACTGTACAGCGTGCTGTTTCTAAATTCCAGGGGGAGTTAATTGAGTAATATTGTTTTTTTTCTCCCACACAGTGCCTACTTAACCCTACTATACTCTGTAGCCGACAACATAAAAAACAAACAGCACACATGCCAATTTAAAAATATAATATAGCGTCAATTTACCAATCTCACCCTCTATGTACTGTGGCGGTGTTTCTTTGGGACCAGGACTCAGTCGCCTTGCCTGATGGGATTGCAATAGTTAAACATCGTTTGACCGAGGGCATTACTGTCAAAAAAGATTATATTGAAAAATACTGAAAAATTATTTCTTCAACTCTTTCTTGGGGAGGCTTAGAACTTTTTGCACGACGATCGTATTTTCAGTTTCAGATGCATAAAATATTCTGTATGCTATGTCTTATTATAGGTAGAATACGAACAATATATATATATATATATATATATATATATATATACGTAAAGAATCACAAGATAGCCAAAACCTACCGCGGTTTCACACAACGGCTCGTTGGTTTAACGACAATACTGACGAGCCGTTGTGTGAAACCGCGGTAGGTTTTGGCTATCTTGTGATTCTTTACGTGTCTTTGCTCTACTTTTGCTTTTCAATTGTACTTTTGCATTTGTTTGTATTTGTATCGAGCACTTTTTCTTCTTTTTTTGTGGTTGGTTCCGTTTGGGTTTTTTTTCTTTACTGCGGAGTATCGCATGTCTTGTCTTTATTCCGCGGATTTCTTTTTTCCCCCCCTCTTATCCAACGCCTTAGAGCGACGGATGGTAACGGAATTAGATTCTGTCTGTTATTCGTTTTTCTTAAAGTTTATCTTTGTATAAATTTAGGATTTAGATACTTACAGAGTCTGTTTAGTTATTATTTTGAATATATATATATATATATATATATATATATATATATATATATACTCAAGAAAAAAGTTTGAATATTTTACAAATCAATAGGTCATATATATATATATATATATATATATATATATATATATATACGCATATATGCATATATATATATATATATATATATATATATATATATATGCACCGCTCATTCAGTAATGAAATAGACCATTCTAACTACTGGTGAATGATACATCATACCCTAAAAGTGTTCCACCTTTTACCGAGCGCCCATAGCTCAGCGGTAGAATCACCGACTGACGCCAATTCGGTCGGGTTTCAATCCTGGGTAAAAGCAATTGGATGTCTATCGTACTGGTGAGCTTTGATACAGTGAAACGTCTGTCTGCTAATGATTATGCATATGTATATATATATATATATATATATATATATATATATATACATATGCATAATCATTCAAATAGTAATTTTATATAACTATTTTTAATGAAAAAATAAAAATAAAATAATAAAAGTATATAAAAACATATATATAAAAACAACAATAGTGGAGTACCTATGATATCAATATTATAAAAAAAATTGGGGTTATGAAATTCCAGATTTTTCTAAAAAAATCAAACTTTTAAGTCTAATTTTGATTTTGATATTGTGAAATGATCTTATATGTATTCTTATGTCTACATTTAAAAATCAGTCCATTTCGTGGGTTTAATATTTCCTGACGGAAATTATTATATTTTATTATATTTGATAAGAGCTACTTTCTCCTCCAGGCATAGATTACATCTGTCCCTGAAGTTGTTGGGAATATTAGCATGTAGGAAGATGGAAACAGAGACTTTATAATCACAAAGACTCATTTTCCAATGCCTCCTTCAAACACAAAACAGCCCTAACAAAATACTACTGGATATTAAAGGACAGAGTACTCACTCCACAGGTTAAATGGAGAATCATCAAATATGATACTCCCAATATATATATATATATATATATATATATATATATAGTGATGATCATCCACGTATACTGTCTTGATATGTATAGGAAAGAATATTAATATAAAGTTTTGAATTTAAAAATGTACTTTTTTTTTAACAGTATTTGTTTATTTTTATTATATTTTTATTTCAGACCGTCCTCGGTCCTTCATCAGAAACAAGTGATTTTTAAATTTGAATTATCGTGAAATACGTTTCTAATTCAAATTTAAATATGACTTGAAATTTAAATATGACGGTCTGAAATATAGAATATAATAAAAATAAACAAATACTGTTCAAAAAAGTACATTTTTAAATTCAAAACTTTTTATTAATATTTTTTCCTATATATATATATATATATATATATATATTTAAATTTTTATATGTGTTATGTCTTGAAGTCTGTCACAATGCGTTGAATGAAATAAAGGAAGGTCGGGAGGTGTTTGTATGACCTGTTTATTATAATATTTCGAGACTATAATCTCATCATCAGAATGGTAGAGAAAACCTCAGAATGACCGTGTTTTTAGCTGTCCATCTATGAATGGCTGGCTTTATCCACTGATGCTGTACGTGTGTGCGTGTATGTTCGTGTGTGTGTGTGTGTGTGTGTGTGTGTGTGTGTGCGTGTGCGAGTGTGTATCTATGTGTGTTTTGTTGGTTTATTTTTTTTATTTTTTTTCATGGTCTAATGGTGTGTGTGTGCGCGCGCGCGTGTGTGTCAGTGAGTGTGTATGTGTGTGTGTCAGTGAGTGTGTATGTGTGTGTATTCAAGTTGGGGTTTTTATTGGTCTGATGGAATCAGTTAGTAGGATCTGGGAGTTGATGTAACTTTGACCGGGTCAAAGAATATCAGTTACATTGCTGTTGTCTTATCTGTCTGATTTATCTGGTGGTGTTTGCTCTTTGTGTGTGCTGTAATTGAATCTACTTTTATGTGTGTGTGTGTGTGTGTGTGTGTGTGTGTGTGTGTGTGTGTGTGTGTGTGTGTTCTGTCCTGGTACGTGCTTTGTTGTGGGCACCTCTGCTACTACAGCCCGGGTGGGGGGAGAAAATGTGTTAGCGTGGTTATTGTAACTATTTTTTTGTGTGTGTAAAGGCTATGTGTAGTATTCTAATTAAATCTACTTAACTTATTTATCTGTGTGTGTGTGTGTGTGTGTGTGTGTGTGTGTGTGTGTGTGTGTGTGTGTGTGTGTGTGTGTGTGTGTGGTGCGTGCGTGCGTGCGTGTGTGCTTTAGCCTGGTTAGCTGTTTGTTATAAGGGAGGAAGAAGTGTGTGCGTGGTTATTGTTACTGATTGCGTGTGACCTTTGTTGTCGTGTTAAGTGCATGTTGTGTGCATCTTGGTGTTTTCTATACTGTTATGTAATCTAGGTTTAACTCTTGGCGACTGTTAATTGTCGGATGTAATTTAGATATTATTAAGGACTCTTTAATGCGTAGGTTACCTATGTTGCGTTCCTTAGCCAAGATATTAACGGTTATGGTTTTGTCCTTATTTTTGCGTTTTTTAAAGTGTTTTTGGAATGACGACGCTTGCGTGTATAGATATTCTTTTATTCTAATGTGTAGATGTCTTGTAGTGCTGCCGACATAGAATGCATCGCATATGTTTTCTTTTAATTCATCATTATTATTTTATATTAACTTTTCGGTGTATGTTGTCATCATTTAAAATTACTTGTAGGTATTTTACCTTTATTATTATTACTATTATTTTATTTAATATATAACTTTCTTAAATTTCTAAATATAATTTTTTATTACTATGTTATTGTTACTACGTTTATAATAATATAATAATAATACTATTATTAATACTATATTTTGAATTAACAAGAAGAATTTACCATTTATTTTTCTAGCGTAGATACAACCTCTTATCTTTAAGTTTAAAATGATAAATTTCAATGTCATGTTTTTCAAAGGAAACAGACGACTTGCAACTTTGGTCAATACTCTCGCTTTCCTTAACAAAAATTTGTTATGTATCAAAACCATTGACGCTACGTGTCGATCTAATACATTAAGTTTAACCTCCTTTCCCCTTACCCTTACGTTCATATTTTCTTTGTCTTTTTCTTTTATAGTTTTTCTTTATTTTTTCTTTCTTCTTTTTTTCACGTGACTATTTTCTGGATGATTTTAAACATATACTGTTGTTTGATTTGGGTTTGAAGAGCGACTTGGCCGCGAAATATTTATTACCCATGGATTTGTAAAGTATCCAAACGTTTTTCTTGATTATATTACTCTGTTAAATTTAGCAATAAATTTTAACATTGAGTTCTATTCGAAATTTGTCTCCGTTAGCATTTAACTTAAAAAATTTCAAGGATTCTACGTTATATATAGCCCGGCGTTGCTCAGAGATTTTTAGTGGCTATGTTGAAATGGTAAGGTCAAGTACTTATTCAAAAAGCTCTAGTATGAAATTGCCCTGACGCGTAGGTTAATAAGGGCAAAGTAAGTATTGGTTTTGTTGTATTTATAAAATGGGTTTACTTGGTTAATTTTGCCAGTAAACTAGAACTATGTATGTACAATTAAAAGAAAGCGGGCGGGCGTTACGGGAGCCTGTAGTGTGAACCAAAAGAACTGGATGCATTATCCCTGCAACGTCGGAGGTATTGGCACATTGTTGAATAGTTGAAATTGTTATGGCATATAATAAGGTAGATGTTACAAAAAAGACCCGATTTTTGATGGAATACAACTAAGCATCTCGGAAAAATTAAACGATCGCAGAAAGCAATATTTTCCTTTAATTTTCGCTGCACCTTGTATGTCAATTGAAATTTATGTACGCATCAGACCATGATCTACGAGGGAATCGATTTTGGTTGAATTTTAGATGAAGCATTTTAGAGAAATACATAAAGTTGCAAAAGATTATCCGAAAATATGTTTGTCGTTGATTCTTGATTCCAAAAAAGTTATTTACTTAAAATGTTCGGACCTTGATACACAAGTTAGCCGAGTTTGGTTGAATTTGAATAAGGCGTTTCGGAGGAAAACAGTTCACAAGTTTTAAGTGTTTCGGTGTTTCTGTCGTGCAAACACACATTTAGTTATATCCATTTATACATATAAACGTAGAAAATAGCAATTGTAAATTTGTAGATAACGAATATTTTTAAATTATACACCCTTGTGCAAATTAATTGAAACAACTTCTTTAGCTTCCTTTCCTTTACTATTCAGTCAGTTTTAGACCCAGTGGGTTGCAGTGTGTAATTGATTTTTTTTTTATTTTAGATTTGCAGTGGTTTGTAATAATATGAATTTATTTACGGGGTGTATGATAAAATTTGTTTAGCTTTGAAAAATATTGCGTCATCAGTCATTGCACTAGTTGTTTATCACTCCCAGACACACTTTTATCGACTATCGATTAATTTTCCTATCGTCTTTTCTGAGATACAAGAAAGTCTACGAAAATTGTAACGCTTCGCGAACACACTGATAAGTCTTACAGTGAGACCGCGAATATTGCTTGTGTTACCTTATCCTCTGTCAGTCAAGACGAAGAAATAAACTGGATGTATCAATCCAAAACGTAAAGAAAATTGCGATCGGAAGAGAAAAGCAACGCCAAGGGACGACGTATACGTAATCAGGGAAAGTGTAAAAGATCCGAAGAAGACACTATTCGTTTTGTTTCTATTAATTTGCACAAGGGTGTATATTTAAAGCGACAAATATAAGGTCTTTAGTCAATACAACGATCTGATTAAAATGAGATATATTTATCTGGTTCTTGCAGTTCCGTCTAATATATTTTTAATGCAGACATTAATGTCTTACTCTCATGGAAATTTGTTGTATAAACTATCTTAACCTTGTGCCAAACAAAGTTAACATTTAATTCCATTCATCTATCTCTATCTATTCATGTCTTAATATATGTCTATGGATATATAATTGAAACTTTCGACTGATAGAAATCGATTAAGACGGATTTTGTTTACGGAACATTATTAGTGAAAGTTTGACAGAGATGTCAACAGAAAAATATAATTGTCAGGAAATATATAATATTTTGTGAAAATAATTAGTCCTTCGAGAAACTCTATACGACGCCAATAATTTCTTTGCACGTTTTGCATATCCGATGTGTACATAAATTTTCACTTATTTTTATATAGAATCTGATATTTAAACACACAACGATACACTCGTACAAACAACAGCGCACACACATATACATATTCACGTGAAAAATATATCTTTACAGCAGTTAGGTAGCATATATACATTCATATATATATATATATATATATATATATATAGTTTTAATGTATGCTATATTTATGGGTTAAGGTGCTCAATATCAGAGATAGAGCTTATGTGAATATAAAAGTTGACACAGAAGTCAACATCCAGAGGCAGCAGTCTGCTTCTTTCTTTATTATTTATTTACAAGTGTGTTTGATTTGTACAGCTGCTTTTTATTGTTTTTCTTTTTTATTATTTCTGTTATATTCTCGGTGCAACTTTACGTGTTTTTACCGTGTTTTCGTTGCATATTTCGTGAAGAGTATTTTTTTTATAATCATATCATCTCAAACAAGGCAGTTTACTGCCACTAGTGCGTTGCATAGGAGGAAAGATATGAGAAAGAGTGACAGGTTATAAGGGGTGTCAGGAAGTGGGTAAGAGAAGGATGAGAATACTGATGAGAGTGGACGGAGAAAAGATCATGAGAGAGAGGTTGCAAGTCAGTGAGATAGGAGCTGCCTATTGTATGACTATTGACTTTACATTTAAAGAATTGATGTGGGGCTGTGTTATTACATGAGTATCATTAATGTTTTTCTCATGCATTTGTTTTTTTCGTTTTCTTTAAACTAAATGTTGCCTTTTTGTACAATGTGTTGTTTTAGTGTTGCTGGATCGAATTATATTTTAGGGTTCTTTTATAATCTTTCGTGGCTTCGTTGAACCAGGTTTCATTGAAATAATTTCTTAGAGAGCCTGCGTTTAATTGATTGTTGTATCTGCTTATTTTTTAGCGATGTGTGGTTGGAAGATGTCTGCATACACAATGGTTTATAATTGGGTTTTCTGTATGGTTTATGGATACCATTTATTAAGTTATATATGATATCTCTAAAAGCAGCTTTTTTTAGGTAAGTTTTTATATCTATGTTGAATCCCATATTTTCAGAAATCCGGACCCACAGTTGTTCCACAGAATAGCCTTTAGAAAAATTATAAAGATAAACGTTACTAACAAAATAGCTTCTATGAAAGGCTATCAACAATGCATAACTGATCTGTATATATAAATAGTCGAGCAAAAACGTAAGCCGTTTGGTCTAACGAAGGATGAAACAGTCTCTCGGTATCAATGATCACTTTTATATATATATTCGGGCAATATTTTTTGTACCAAATGGAAGGAATATTGTAAAGTCTGATAAAATGAGCTAATTGGCTCATAGAAATGAACTATAATTTATAACTATTTGAAATGACGTGTTGAGTTTTCCTTTATAAATATAATATTGCTCTGGATAGCATCTATTGAGCTCTCTATATAGATATAACACTTAATATTTTATATTAAGTTAATCTTGTTGGATTATCCTCACCGTTTACGGACTGGACATATGTATATATATATATATATATATATATATATATATATATATATATGTGTGTGTGTGTGTGTGTGTGTGTGTGTGTGTGTGTGTGTGTGTGTGTGTGTGTGAGCGTTTTGTTATATACATGTGTGTGTTTCGTTATATATATATATAGTTACATAAAATTATAGGGTAGGTATGAATGGAATGAAATTCCGTATCCCCTCAAAAAAACATTTTTCTTAAAAGAGTGCTCAATACAAAATAGAGCGAATAATATTTATTTCTAAATAAATATTATTAGCTCTACTTTAAAACATAAATAAATTTTGATATCACTAAAGAATCACCATTTTCTTTTGACGCAAACTGTCTTATCAAGTGATGATGTTGATTTCACGTTGAAAAGTTTTAAGTTTCAAAACTAGTGACACGCTTTTCATCAAGGAGACATTGTTGCGCATTCATTGCCGAATACACACACATACACACACATAAGTCTGCCTTCTACCGAACGCCCATAGCTCAGAGGTAGAATCACCGACTGACGCCAATTCGGTCGGGTTTCAATCCTGGGTTAAAAGCAATCGGAGTCTAACCGTACTAATGAGCTGTGATACAGCGAAACAGATCTGTCTGCGGATGACTATATATATATATTGTATCGAGGTAGCAAATAATTTTCTAAACATATACTGTTAAATATAACATACAATGAATGTTTATTATGTTTAATCATGAGCCGTTATAAACATCATATTTTGGCTTTAATTTCAGTTGAAATTAAAGACAAAAATTCTCCAACATTTGGATAATTTTTTATTAAGTTGGTTCTAAGCTTTCAGCTCACATGAGCTATCTTCAGAGAGGTTATAAAGACGGTAGCACAAAATCATCCACCATCATGAGCCGAAATCTTATGATTAAACATAATAGACATTCATTGTCTCTTATATTTAACAGTATATGTTTAGAAAAAATATATATATACACATATCGCTCATTCAGTAACTAACTACTGGCGGATGATACATCATACGCAAAAAGTGTGCTTCCTTCTACTGAGCTCCCATAGTTCAGAGGTAGAATCTCCGACTAACGCCAATTCGGTCGGGTTTCAATCCTGCGTAAAAGCAATCGGTTGTCTAACCGTACTGATGAGTTGTCAGACAGCAAAACAGATCTCTCTGCGGATGATTATATATATATATATATATATATACGCTTCTATAACTAAGTAACTTTCCAAAATCTCACTGTAGTTTTGCATAAAGATAATCTATTTTTAGCGCCTACACATATGATGGTTGTAATTGTTTCCTCTCTCCATATATATATATATATATATATATATATATATTCTTTTTTTTAATCATATCACCCCAAGCAAGGCAAAAACGCCACTGATGCGCAGGGGGCTATGTAAGAGTGAAAAGATTGGAAAAGAGAAAAACCGGAAACCACATCCTAAACAGGAAACAAGGGATGAACCTCTTCACCTGTTCAATAGACGTGGGTGGAGTGTGAGCCGGGCCGATAGTTTAGTCTATCTATTCCAATATATATATATATATATCATTAATACAAATATAAAATGCTCTATTTAACTGATGAATATTGATTTTATTCTCCCGACTCTAGAGTATATATAGCCCTGATTCATAAAATATATTTCCCCTATAAGTAACCTTATATCCTTTAATAACAGAGATGGCATGTTGAGGATCTTCTGGAAATAGAAATGATGCACATGCCAATTCCAGCCGAGCGAGGCACATGACTGCTGCTAACGAACATTCCTCTCCATAGCTTAACTACTATATAAATGTCAATACATTGGAAAGTAATTACAAAATCGAAAATGGCTATGGAGATAGCCGAAAGCGCTCGAGATAATAAAAATTATGGACAATTTTTACATTCTTCCTCAATTCTCCTCTAAAACGGAAGAACTTAGAATTCTAGAAAATTTCAATAAATAATTCATTAATTCTATCTTGTAAGCCGTAGTTAATGAAAGATTTTGGAATGAAAGTTTGCTGCCTATATCTATGAAGCTTGCATTTCACCGTCCAACAACAGGAAAAATTACCGGACTTATATTCGTATATTCGTGGGGGTTGAATTTATTAATTTATTATATTCCTTAAGGAAAAACTTTTTTCAACTTTTTTCATCTTTATTTTTATATTTATTATGTTTTCATAAATTTTATTAATTTTCTATAAATTTTATTAATTTTATAAATTTCGTTTTTTTATTTAAATATAATTTTAAAATTAAATAATATGTCATGATTCACCCCAATTTTTTTTAATAACTTCATCCCATTTATTTAAACCAAAAACCGCTATAAATTGTTTGTCAACACGTCTGTTAACGTTTCTATGAAGATGAATTTTTTCTTCTTTTTACCTTTTTCTTTCCTTTCCTTTCTTTTTTCTTGGCTTACTTCCCTGTCAACCACCACTTCTTTCTTTCTTTCTTTCTTTCTTTCTTTCTTTCTTTCTTTCTTTCTTTCTTTATCTTTCCACTCTCAAGACTAAATTTTAACTTACAACTCAGTTTAAAAGTAAGGTTTTCCAAAAATCTAAAGATAGACATTGCTTTCTGTCTACTTTTTTTAATCCCACCCCTTCATTTTTTTTTTTTTTTTTGTGATGAAAATTGTTTTTGAACTTCTGCCGGTAATATATCTTGCTTTATTTTGAAATAAAGTTACCGGTGAAGCGAGAAATTTCTCTTAGGGATTTCATGTAGAAATAGCCATACAACTGATTCCAACATCGTAATTTATTTTATTTTATTTTATTTTATTTTATTTTATTTTATATATATATATATATGGGGAGGTGCGTGCGTGCGTGCGTGCGTGTGTTTGTGCGTGCGAATTGTGCGTGTATGTTCATGACTCACTTTATTATGTATATTCTTCTGGTATCGGGTTGAACAATTGTTTAACTTCTGAATCGCTTCTATTCATTTAATGGATTAGTCTTTGTTGTATTGAAAGTATCTTTCCGAAATGTGGGTTTTGCACTCACTATAAGCAGCTACAATTTTATATTTGGGAAATAAAGGATAGAAACAGAGACACATCTAGCTAAATTATGTTTATCATAAGAAAATAATATCAAATTTAAAATACTGTTAAAAATTACTATATACAGATAGACCTATGTCTTTTTTGCAAATATCTTCATGGCACCTGCTCTGATGAGTTTTTAACTCGGTTATACCGAATATCTTAATTTAAGCGTGCAACTAGATATGCATCCAGTCTTCACCCTTTTAAATATTTAAATAAAACCGCCCCTTCTACACTATTAGTTTTTCCCGCAATGTGAAACTCCCTTAGTGTCTACACTTTAATCATGAACACCATGAAAAATAACATATCAATTCTTGATCTGAAATTTATCAACATAACCTATAACACATAATTATATTATGCATAGGAAGGGGTATATAAAATAAAAGTAAATCGTCGAAAATTCTTGGAATCCACAACACATCATGAAAGAGACATGCTGCTTAGGGGCATTCACTAATATAATTGAGTGTGGAGGGATTTTTGTTAGTTGGGGTTTTTATACGGTGAGATAGTAAATTTATTGTCATCAGTGTTAATTAATATGTCAAGAATATTATATTAGTGAATGCCCCCACTATTACAAAATAGCCATTCTAAAAAATCTATTATATCGTGCAAAAGTCAATTCATCTACAAATCAGATCTTCCACAGTGAACTAAAAAGCATAAAACAGACACTCATCAACAATAATTTTCCCAACTACATAGTTGATGAACAAATACGTTATTTTCTTAAAAAGCTTAACATGGAAAAACCAACACATGATACTAGCCCAACCAATCTCAAACATATCACTCTCTTATACCGTAGCCAGATGCACTCCAACTACCAACTAGATGAAAATATCCCAAAAAAGCTCATAAATACTAATATTTCTCCGACAGACTCTAACAAAAGAATTACTATTTTGTCACTGTCTTGGGCCATCCGCCACGGTAGGGATGGACTTGTATTTTCAATTTAATTCTCTTTATTGTTAATAACTTAAATGTTCTATGTTTACTGTGTGTTAATATTTATTCTTTGATAATGGCTTATGTGAGCCGAAAGCTTAGACCCGATAAAAAAATTAACAATTACTGTGATTTTTTGTTGTCTTTCAACGATATCACCATCAAGTATATCAGACGGTACGAACGGATCCTACACAAAATTAATAGACAAAACTTGTCTATATTATTCAATGAAACCTGAATTAATATATATATATATATATAAATGAAAGAGAGAGAGAAAAAAATGCGTGAGAGAAAGACTGTTCACGTATGTTTTTTACAGACTGGCCGATAAGTGAAATTTGATAAACATAATAATAACCAACGAAATAAATGGAGTGATAGACGAATTAATTGGGTGAAGTATGCGATAAGTTTGGCTTCAGTGTCAAAGTGTTATGAAGTTGTATGAGCCTAAAAAAGTTAGTAGAAATTGAGAGTCACGTGATACTATGGGTCTTCTCAGATCATTGAAACACAAAGACCCGATCCTGCTCTCATAGATAAGGAGAATAGCAAATAACAAATCGTTGACTTTACATTTCTTTATGACAGAAGTGTGGACTCCAAAGAATTTGAAACATTGAAAAATATCAGGAGTCTAAAATAATGAAACAAGTTATTAAAAAAGAGCGGAAAAAATAACTTAAAGACGTTATCTCGCACTAGATCAAACCCCAAATCTAATTAGTTCGTGCCAGTCATAAAGCCAATAACCCTTGAAAGTTTCATCTAAATCTATCCTGCAACTCTTGAGGACCAGGGACAGCCAGCCAGCCAAACAAACAAACAAACAAACAAACAAACAAACAAACAAACAAACAAACAAACGCGACTAAATATAGAACCTCTCCCCCCGCCTAAGTTGCAGATAATAATTATTGTTTATAATTAGGCCATTAGATTAAATAGAAGCACGAGAAAAATACTAAGAATCAGACTTTTTGAACACGTCTTTCTCAACGAAAAATAAAATAAAGTTGAACTTCCAGAGGGAAAGAGCGCTTTTGCTCATTTCTATTTATCTATCATATCTATCGTGAAAAATAGTGGACAGTTGACCCTAGGATAAAGAGTACGGTATTATTTCAGTTAGTTTTTATTGTTTTAACCTAGATAGGGAGTATAAGATAATACGCTAAAAATCCGTCTTCCAAGTGGCTAAGGCTTAGAGGATGAATCGCCGACTGATAACAATTCGATCGGGTTTCAATCCTGGCTAGAAGCAATCGGATGTCTAACCGTACTGATGAGCAGTGATACAGCGAGACAGGACTGTCTGCGGATGACTATACATATGTAGTTAGAGTATTAGCAATCCAAGCATTTGACTCGGATTCGATTTTCCTCATGGTTTATTTGTCAGCATATAATTCATTATACTAAAACGAATGTAAATCTTACTGTCGATTATGACAGTATTTTAGATATGTCTGTCGTTGTATTGACGAACTTTAGAAACATTAGACAAATTGCAGAACGTAGGAGAGAGAATAATCAATCCAGTAATGTATAGCTATCTGTCTATCTATCTCTCTATCTATCTAGACGTGTGACGACGTGCTTAAATCATAAGTGTTTCGACCACAAGGCCAGGTTTTAAATTTCAACATGGCCGATTTGTCAGAGAAGTGACTTTTTGATAATTCCGGCCGAGGAAAACGATCTCAGCGAGCAACATTGTTTGCAAAGTATGCTACTGTTGGGTCCAGCTCCGCATATTTGCTGTACACATGTTTAGCTTTGTTGAAGGAACACAAATAGGCTTTAACGGACATCTGAATGAGGGATTAAATAAATACACAACCAGGCTTCTGTACTCGGAGGCAGATAGTCAGCCATTATTTAAATTGTATATGATTTTGTTTAACATGACTGACAAGGTACATTTATATCTGAATTATATGCTCTTATACGAAAGTAATTGTTTTCTACTCTAGACTTAATGAGTGTAGAAATTGCCCAAACAATTGTTGATTCCAAGCACTTTCAGGTAATCTATAACATATTTTCAAGGATATTTTTCTGTGTTAACTCCTTGTCAACTCCTTGTGAGCCATTGAATGACGAAATTTATTTTTTTCGCAGATTTAAAGTACTAAAACATATGATGCATATAATCCCGCATTTACAATTGAGTACAATGTAGATGATGCATTTTTTATATGAGTGTTTTATTTAGTTGTTGTGTTGAAGATGTATTTTGAAATACAATTTTTATTTCTTTAAGAAAGTGTAGGATCAATGTCGTGAAAGAGTTATTTCGTGTTGGTTATATGGTTGATTTCGTTTAGCAGAATATCAACCTCTATTGATTATTTAGTGCATTAATCTAAATATTTTTAACGCAATTACATTCTTTTAACTACAGATAAAATGTATTGTTGTTCCTTCTACTATAAACATGTACTGCTGGTAATTTTAGCATGAAAGTATATTTTTACACTTTCATATTGTTTTGTTTGTGTTTGAGGGCTCACTATAACCTAATATATTGGACCCTATGAGGTGATACAAGATCAACTAACGGTAAAAACTAGAATCTGAGGATAACGCTGATTAAGGGGTAATTTCAAGCTACTCCAGAACTCAAATCTCCCTTGCTACTGGATACAGTTTATTGTCACACTCTGGACATTCAAAGATTTTAGTTACCTTACTATAACAGTGTTTAAATTCTAATTAAGCAAAAATAAACATTAGTAAGATCAATTAAGAACACTGCTGCATTTGTAAATTGAGAATATGTCTGAAATATTAATTCCGCATCTTACTTATTTCCAGACGGCAGCAGAAATTCCCTTCACATATGTCTCCCATAAATACATCCAAAATAATTGTAAGACCTTAGTGTCAATAATGTCTTCAGCTAGCAATATCTTACCATAATGTAGGAGGTATTTCTTGGAGAAATATAAGGGATATATTTCTATCAAATTCTGCAATAAATTTAAATGGGTAATATATTTGCCTGAAGTACTCGGAAACAACGAATAATAATAAAAATGACTAGTCACTCGTATATAAGAATGGTTGACTACTAGGGCTAGCCAATCCCTGTTGCAGGCATCTGCTTAAAGCACATTTGTATTTTTTCAACACGCAACTGGGGCTTATACTGCACCCATGCTGAGCGGACTTTAGTTACAGTTGCTGGGAGATAATGCATTATCTGGTTAGATCAAAAGCTAGAACAAAAGCTAGAACAAAAGCTAGAACAAAATACCGTGGCTTGTGACTTTGTACTACCAAAGTGTGTTATAGATTACATGAGCTGGTGATTAATTTCTTGAAGAAATGTATTTTTATGACACACTAAAATATGCAAACTGGCTAGCAAAAAAAAAAAATTAACATTGTTTTAATAAATATTTGATTGTTGTAAAAATTCAAGAACAAAACTCTCCATATCAAGAAAATATTTGCTAGCATTGACAACTGCGTAACAAGGTCAGAAGCGAATATAACTTACATTAAATTATTTCGGGTTACAAAACAATGAATTATATTTTAGACGAGAAGTGTCTTTTGATTGTAGGAAACAATAAGCACGCATTTGCGGCAGATCCAAGCTGGAATGGTATAAACAATTTGTCAAGATATAAAGTAAAAGAGAGAAACTATTAGTAGTAGGCATTTGGTCAAAAGAGGGCGATTTGAACTAAAACCGAGAAAGACCAGGTAAAACCGCGGATGAGCGCGGCCTTTTGCCACTCAATGCGTGTGTGCTGTCACCTTTGAACATACTTCCACTCTACAACACGTCAACTGATAAAATAAATTAAGTGAACATTTTTTCATACAGATGTTGTCTGTCATTATACTTTAAGCCGTTCCTCATCCTTGCCTCGAGTTATACCAAAAATATCACAGTAAAACAATATGTTGTAAATTGGTGACTGTTGACTTGCTTTCACTTTTTTGAAATCATAGATTGAAGCGAATCTGGTGGCAATCTGAAAGAAAACGAGACGATCATCGTAATGGACGGTATCCAAGATAGGTAGGTGACATTTTTCGATTACCTATGTTGGCTATGCTATGTTTTCATCACAAGAAAAGTGCTAGTTTACAAAAATAACTATGATAGAAAAGCATACTTTTTGCAGTTGTGTGTAAAGTGTGGCCGTGGAAATACGGGGTATCCTTTTTCGATTGTATTAAGGAGGGTGGTGTGTGCATACGAAGGAATTAGAGTTAAAAAAGATGAAGTAATAGTCAAAGAACGTGGGTTTGAAGGAAGGGATTAGTCGTTGTAAAACCTGACAACATTTTTCTGACTCTTCCACTGGTTACGTTTGGTTTCGGCCCCATCCAGTTGTAGGCAAATGAAAGCCATCAATAAAATATCGCTACATTGTAGAATGAACTTAAGGAACGCCTTGATAGGCGCTTTGTTAGGTTAATTTGGGATGTTAAGAAAGCAAGTTAGACATATGTGGAAAGAACTTAGGTAGTTTTGGGTGTTTGTTTGTTTGTTTGTTTGTTTGTTTTTTACCTTCTCTAGTTTGGTTGTTGTTGTTTTCTCAGGTATATTTTAAAAATGGTATGCACTGCAATAAAGAGCAGATTACGAGCCCAATAATCATATATTTGAGAATTAGCAATTCCGTGTGTAATGGAATCTCGTCAAGTGTTCACATAGGCATACGAAAGCCATTTATTCCGATGTTAATTTGAATACTAGGGGCGCTGTTACCGCCTACGATCATGGATTGTGCATCGGGTGTTTGTAGATGCTGTACACTTCGAAGGGAGAAGGAAGAAACAGAAGAAACGAACTTGTTGAACATCGTGGAATGTTCGGATGTATGTAACTTTGAAAAGAATAAAATACAAGAGCAATAACATAAAGAATTAACTTTCCATTTGTGTGTGTTCTTAAAAAGACGAACTTTTCAGACATTACAGAACTCTATGACATTGGGCTAAAAAAACGAAAGCAGAAAAAAAAAGTGAGTAATATTATAACAGAATAAGTTAGGTGTGCTTTCACTTTTCTCTTCCAGTGCATTGTGCTATATATTATTTTATTTTTGGTTTAAACTTTTTCTTCAGGTTATAACAGAGAGGTCGATGCCTTAAAGTATAACTTACTAAAGGAAAAACAAAAGAAAACGATAACGAGGCAAAGGATAACTAAAGTAAACCAGGTTGACCAGTGGATTGGGATTGGCGCTGAAATAAGCAAATAAATAAATTAGGAAAAAACATAAGTTTCGCTAGAAACAAGGAAGAGAGTACTGGATTGTTATGTGTTGTCAGTTCTTTAATATGGCAGTGAATGCTGGACAATATCTTCAAAGATGAAGGAAAAACTTGAAGCAGCTGAAATGTGGTTTTACAGAAGGATGCTGCGAATATCATGGATCGAGCATGTAAGCAATGATGAGGTCATAGAAATGATGGAAACAAAAAGGAAATTAATACTGAGCATCAGGAAGAAACAGATGAAGTTTCTGGAACACGCAATGAGAAAGGAGGGCTTGGAGAATCTGATACTAAGAGGCTAGATAGAGGGAAAAAGAGACAGGGGAAAGCAACGGATAACATATTTGAAGGACCTAATCAGGTGGATGATGGAACGAGGGTTGCATGGTGTAACAGGATAAGGCGTGCTCAGAGTCACCAGGGATAGGGAGACGTAGAAAGTCATGATCACCTACGTCCTGAAGGGACAGGGCACATAGAAGAAGAAGAAGAAGAAGAAGAAGAAGAAGAAGAGGAAGAAGAAGAAGAAGAGGAAGAAGAAGAAGAAAGGAACAAAGGGTAACGAAGGAATAAAAATAGAGTTAATGTTCAATTGAAAAGGCGAAGAAGTCACCGTATCAAATGGCTGCTATAATTCAGTTATGGTGTGTAATAATTTATGTAATCACCCGTCTCGGAATTGATATTTTTAAAATGTGGCTTATATGTAGTGTTATAGAGGACCTCGTGAAGTTTGGTCGCTCCTCGGCCGTAATTGTTCTGGCGTTAACCATTACTCCACGTCGGAGTGCCAATGTGTCTCAGTTTGTGTAGACGAGTGACTTACTTCGTGGAAAAAAAGGAAAAAATAAAAGAAAAATATTGTTTTATACAAATCGCTCGTTGGCCTGATTCATTGTTATGCCTAAGTTAGGGGACTAACTATGATTTTACGTCAAAAGAATTAACAGGCAGAAATACGTTGTCACAATGTAGTGTGAAAAGGATGTCACCTTTGATATCAATATTTTCTTTATTTATTATCTTTGCATGTGTTTGTCTGTATCAATTGTTATTGTTTTTTATTTTATTCGATATTATGTAATGTATTCTACAATTAGCGTCATTGGTGGGTGGAAGGTGATGGTTGACAAAAGAAATGTACTTAAAATGTTTCTAGATAAACATTTTGAAAAATGGTAATGAAGGAATATTATAGATTATATGAGCTGGTGATTAATTTCCTAAAATAGTGTATTTTTATGAAACAATAAAAATATGCTAGCAAAGAAAATAGACATTGTTTTGTTAAATATTTGATTGTTGTCCAAATTAAGAATGCGAGCAAAATTATTCATGCCAGGAAAATGTATAATTGTTTTGAAAACTGCGAAGCAAGGTTAGAAGCGAATATAACTCACATTAAATTATTTCGTGTTACAAAACAATGAATTATATTTTAGGCAAGAAATGTGTTTTGATTGTTGGAAACAATAAGATAAGCACGTATTTGCGGCATGTCAAAGTTGGAATAATATAAAAAATGTGTCAAGATATAACGTAAGAGAGAGAAATTATTTGTGGTAGGCATTTGTTTGAGAGAAGGGAGTTGAACTAAGACCGAGAAGGACCAGGTAAAACCGCAGAGGAGCGCAGTCTTTTGCCCCTCGATTAGTGCGTGCTATCACCTTCGAACGTACCTCCTCTCTACGACACGTCATCTGATGAGAGAATAAACTAAATAAATATATTTTTTATGCATACATTTTCTTTCATTATATTTCAAGCCTATCATCAACATTGGTTTGCAGGTTATACAGGCCATGTCGTTCCGTATAACCAATTTCACTTACAAGATATCGTTTTCAAACTTGTTGCACTCTGGAATCCCCCCCACCAGACGGATAATTTCATGAAGTCACCTTCTTGACAAATCGAACATGGTGTGATTAGAACCCCTATCAGAAAGTGAACAGATTACGCGCCCATGCAATCAACAAATAGTCAGATAATATCTGTACATATTAAGTCTAGAAAAAACATTTGTTCGCAAGGAAATATAATTAAAAATAATAAATATGCCTTTACAGTTTTCTTTTAAATCATATATTGAAGAACGATTGCTTCGTAAACACGCACATACAGATTTATATATGTGTGTTTGCGCATGCGTGAATATATTCACGTAACTAGCTAACTAGATAGATGTTGCGTTTATTTAGATTCGGTGCGTTATAAATATATCCTTCTTTTTTATTTATACTTTGATTTTATTCGATTATATTTCTTCAAATTTCCTATAAACCCATAATTGAATAATCCACATGGTTATTACTTTTCTTGGGTCGATATCAGTGGTTTTTTTTCCAAGTCATTCAATGAAAGCAAGAAAAGAGATTTATATTTTTTGTCTTTTTCAGAAATGAAAATAATATTTTATATGCTAATGTTCACATCCCGGATGGCCGCTCGGTCTAGGCAGGAACCTCATGATATGCAGTGCAAACACGTTGAAGATTTTTACAATAACGAGCTGTTATTTTGAAATATGACAAAAACTATCAAAAATTAAATAAATGATAGATACATACATAAGTTTTCATTGCATATATGAATACACACCCACGCATATATAAATATACAGAGTATTTGGCGTTCACATGGGAATGAGTTTAAATATATATTTAGTACTACATTCACGCACACACACACACACACACACACACACACACACACACACACATATATATATATATATATATATATAAGGTATATATGTTTCATGGGTCCTTATGAGTAAAAGTTGGCCCATATTCTTTCATTCTGACACAGGAATACAACTAAATTAGATATTTAAATACATATGTGTATGTGTTTGTGTGTATGTCTGTATATATAGACGAGAGTGAAATAAGTATATGTCTTAATTGAATATGTTTTCTTTAATTCATCATTCTATGTTTTATGCAGAATACCTATGCCCAGTTTCTATCGCATATATTGAGCATGCTGACTTTATAAAATTGCAAAATTTTAAAATATTTGTAAGTCTGACGGTGTATGTATCTCGAGACTTTAGTTAAATTCCAATATACCCATGCGATCTGGAAAGAATGTGAATATGGTTGTTGCATTTTAGTCAAAGTCGTGTAAATGTTCAGTTGCATATACAAAAGGTACATTCAAATAAATAGAAAAACATATTGTGACATTGCAGAACACACACAGACAGCATTATTCTTCAGTATGGAATTAAATTCTTCGGTGGCTGGAGTGTGTATACATCGGATATATATATATATATATATATATATATATATATATATATATATATATATATATATATATATATAACATGCTAATATATCCTCCCCTGTCGTGCCATGCGCCGATAGTTTAGGGAGTAAGCACTCCGAATGATACCAAATCAGTCGTATTTCGATCCCGTCTGGAAGTAAGAGGATGTCTACCAACACTGATGAGCTGTAATACAGCAAACAGGCTTATATGTGGATAACTAATATATGTACATATTTTACACATTGAAGACAATTGAAAAGCAGTTGAATTCTTATATTCCGTTTACTACCTTGAAGTGAAGAGGTCTGTTTGCATTGTTTATATAACAGCAGGAGAAAGCCAAATCTAATATCAGTATCATTTCAACAGTACAATGTTTTAAGCAGCTCTCAACCAAATACGGTGATACCTCTTGTAGAACTGTCAAGCATTCTATGTCGATAGTATGATGACTACCGTTCGAAATTTTATCTTGACTTACTCATCCACCCTTAAATCAGCACTAAAAGTGGCCCATCATCATACGTCACACAAATTAGGTTGCATCGTAAAATTTTAATTCACCAAATACCTAATTATTATCTTGATCAAAGCGGCAAGGGGATTATATTTTTCACGTGTCTTTTCTTTCTCGCATTCTTTTCTTTCTCACTCTACGGCATTATATATATATATATCTGTGTGTGTAATATATATATTACGATGGGTTCTCCTTTGGGTCCATCGCTGGCTAATATTTTTGTTAGTTATTGTGAAGATTTGATTTTTCTGGCAATGTTCGTCCTTTAATGTATCATCGATATGTGGATGATACTTTTTGTCTTTTTGATAATGAAGATGAAGCCAATAACTTCCTCACTCTTTTATATTCTGTTCATCCGTCCTTGCAATTTACCATTGAGAAGGAGTCAAATTGCTGTCTTTCCTTTTTGGACGTTCTTGTACATAGGAATTGTATTGGCTTTTTGACTTCAGTATTTAAAAAGGATACTTTTACTGGATACATTGGGATTCATTTTCCCACGCCAACGTAAAGTTAATTTAATTAAAAGTTTGACTCATAGGGCTTTGAAAGTTTGTTACAGTTCCTTTCTTCACGACACTTTCCAAAATTGGATATCTTATGGACATTCTGGATTCCATTTTGTCTCATGTCATCGATACTTTTTATGAGGTTAAGTCACAAGTAGTTAAAAAAATATCCAATTTACTTACGACTACCTTACATTGGAACTGATGTTAAGGATTTAGCTAGGCAAATTTCTCAGTCTCTTGGCAAATGTTATTTTTCTGCCAATATTTGTGTAATATTTTTTACACGGTAAATTCTTTCCTCCATTTGTAAGGATGTTTTATCTCTACTTCATATTAGTTCTGTTATTTATCAATTTCAGTGTAGTTGCGAATGCAACTACATAGGTAGAACATCTCAGCGTTTGGATCAAAGAGTTAAACAGCATTTACCTCCCAGAAGTTTGGACTCAGCCCCCAGTAGTAGCCAACTTGTGAATTCTTGTAATAAATAGCAGGAATTGGATGGTAGGATTGAGTGCTGAGAACTTTACAATTTTATCAAGGTCTCACACTCTCTCTTTCATCTAAAGTTGCTAGAGTCCATATACATCAGATCCCGAAGGCCCTTTTGGGTCTGAGTGTGATTGAATTCTAGTTTTCCTTGAATTGTTCCCCCTCAATTCTCATTTCATCTTTTAATCACGATTTAGAAAATCCCAGAAATTAAAAACTTGATAAGGTCTGGGCGAAACTGGTTGTTTTTCTTTGACTTAGTTTTTAGTATGTCATCGAAAATCCTATTATTTCTTGCTATTATAAAATTCTGCCCTGTGAAGAATCTTTTCAAATACACACACACACGCACACACACACACACACACATATATATATGTGTGTGTGTATATATATAAGAGAGAGTAGGCTGAGAAAGAAAAATATCTACTCTCTCTCTCTAATATATATATATATATATATATATATATATATATATATATATCTTTTAGACAGGTCAGAATAAATAAATTGCAAACATTGTGTCTGCTTATTTTTAATAAAATCTGTTCATACTCACGGATAATCTTTCTCGTATTATAATTGATAGATGTCAGAAATGAGCTGTAACTTTGACAGAAGTTATTATCATTCATATCTCAAGGTACCCAAGTACATTCAATCTCTTTCCGATATAATCTTTAGGGGTGTAATTTATGGTAACAAGAAATAACCGCACAAATGTGTTGCTAGAAAATACTGTAAATTTTTTCTGCTTCAGATATAAGGGTTGACCAATTGATAGCGTTCATTAGAACATGAAAATTATCCAAAATGGAACATTTTTATATGTTATAATGTCATGGTCATGCACGTGTTAAAACATGAATAACTATTCTTTTTACAAACATTTTAGAACATTACTACAATATTAATAGCTGATTCTATTAATTTAAGGCTTAAAGTTTTTTAATTAATAATGCCTCGATAATCTGTAGTTTGCTTTTGTTGTTTTCTTGATGTAGGATAGTTGTGTTATCGATTATTATGTTTTATATTGTAAATGTAGAGAGGAATGTTGTTGTAGATGTCTAGAAATGGAAGAATGGTCAGACAAATGCAAAATAATTCATCTAGTTAATGTAATTATTGTAAATTCAACATATATGCTTTAACACGTGCATGACAATGACATTGCTATATATAAAGAAATTCCGTTTCGAATAATTTTCAAGTTCTAATGAACGCTAACATTTTGTTGACCCCTATGTTTGAAGCAAAAAAAATTACAGTAATTTTCAGCAACACAATTTTGCGGGAATTCTTTTACCATAACTCACACCCCTGAAGATGATCTCGGAAAAAGATTGAAAGTACTTGGATACCCTGAGAAATAAATGATAATAACATCTGTCAATGTTACAGCTCATTTCTGACATTTTTCAATTATAATACGCAAAATATTATCCGTGAGTATGAACGGATTTTATTAAAAATAAGCAGACACAATGTTTGCAATTTATTTAATCTGACATGTGTAAAAGAAAAGTTGCTGCCCAAATACAAATATACATGTAACGTTATTAAAATTTAAGGACAATGTGGATAAACGTGTTTTTAGGACTATTATTATGATTTATATATGATGACAAGTAATTAAATAAATTATATGCATTCATATATTTCTATTAGCACCGTGAAAAAATTACTGTTTTTAGAAATACCTCAGAGATCACAAACTTAGGCTATTTTTTCTAAGTTAGCATTAACATTTCTGTAAAAATCAAATGGATAGTAACTATAAGCAGAATGAACTTTTCCTTAGAAACATTCAGTCAGTCAAGTGCCATAGATGATACACGCTTTGGTCAATCATGTCTCGAAAGAGACATGACTGACTAGACAGACTATTATTCCGCAGTAGGTCGCCATTGATTTCTGAGGCAAACTGGTTGCCAGAATAGGCTATAGAACCCAGTCGGTTCTATTATTTAACCCATAAATGGAGGGAAGAGACAGATTACTACATTTCCCAAGGGTATTTTTGCGTAAGTGAATGCAAGAAGTTCGACTGTAATTCGAACACGGGTAGAACATTACCAAGAAAAAAAGGATCAGACGCGAAGATGCGGCTCCGTGGCCATAGGCAAAGTTGTTTAAGTTCGCTAAGTTTTGAGTCAGACGCCCAGCCAACTACGTGCCGGCGTGATCGGACGCGAGGCAGAAAAAATATACAATTCCAGTAGTCAAATAAATAAATAATAATTATAAAACATAAAACTGCCAACCTACAATAAACTCATAACTAACAAAAACCCACAATCATACAAGAAGACAACCACGAACACAATTAGCACGATAAACAAAGAACATAAACATATAGCTGTCAAATTAAAGATAGATGAAAGAATAAACTCATTAGCCGAACATCAAGCTTTCATAACAGCAAAATACCACAAAACCAACATCGTAGAATAACCTGCATTCCGACTAAACATCCTTGCGAAAAGCGAGATAGGAAAAATCAGTAACAAATATTAGAAACTATCAAAACCATCTTAAGGAATATTTGGTCTTATCCAATGGAAAACACCAAAGCTGTCATAGAGTGGTTTACAACAATAAAAAACAAAAACGAAGTCACTTTCATCCAATTTGATATGTTGGATTTCTACCCATCCATCACGGAAAACATATTAAATGAGGCTATACAACTAGCACAGCGACCTGTAAAAATCAAGGACGAAAATATTAAAATAATTAAGTACTGCCGCGAATCACTGCTATTTCACAATAACGATTCATAGACAAAATATCACAACCTATTTGATGTAACAATGGATAGCTACGATGGATCAGTGACATACGAATTAGTAGGCATACTCGTTCTTTCATACCTAGCCAGAATCCTGGACAAAAAGAACACGGGACTACACAGAAATGACGGACTTATCCTGATATGATAAACCAATGGTCTCAAATTAGATAGATCCAGGAAAAAATAGTAAACATCCTAAAAATCATTGAATTCAAAAAAGAAATAAAAGCAAGTATAAAAACAGTAAACTTCCTAAACGTCATTCTTGACTTGAACAACGATACATACGACCCATACAGAAAGGATAATGACACCCCAACTTAGTACACACATCCTCCAACCACCCACCTTCAATCATCAGACAAATACCCATATCAATCAGCCGCAGACTATCTGAAAACTCATATAACATATACACTTTCGATAACAGTAAAACACCATACGACGAAGCACTAAAAGAATGTGTATACACACAACAACTACAATATACACCTCCGCAACGAAAACGCAAATACAGAAAAAGAAATATCTGGTTTAATACACCATACATCAAAGCCGTCAAAACAAACATAGGTAAGACATTCCTGAACTTAATAGGAAAAATCTTCCGGTGACAAACTGATCACCAAAAATATTCAACAAAAATGATTTCAAAATCAGTTACAGTTGCACAAAAGTTATAACACAAATAATAAAAAGCCACAACAAAAAATTAACAACATACAATAATGCAACCAAAGAAACACAATGCGACTGCAGAAATGGAACTACATGTCCACTCCAGAGAAATTGCCAAGAAACAAACCTACCATATAAAGCCACGTGCAAACAACAGCACAATGTACTATATCGGTGTCACTGAGGGATCATTTAAGAAAAGAAAAAAAAACAACAATTTTTCATTCTGCAATAGAAAATACTCGAACAGTACTACACTATCCCCATACGTATGGCATCTATTTCAACAACAATAAGCTGGAAAATACTGAAAAAAGCGCCTGACTGCAACAACATTACAATAAATTGCCTACTTTGCCTTCATGAAAAAGTAACAATTATATCTCATGCTCTACAAAATAACTGACATAAGATCAGAAATAATTTGCAAATGTAAACACAAAAGTAAAAAGACCTTTTATCACAATTTATATCAAACGGGTAAAAACAAAAAAGGAACCGCTGATAACACAATCCTATCAATTTGTCTCTAGTTCAAACTACCATCATAATAATTGCATTTATTGTTATTATCATTTCCCCACCATTACTAATCACTACTACCGCTCTACAATAACTATTTGCTACCACAATTGTTATTATCATCAACCTCACTCCAACTATTACTACCACATCACACTTACTATTGCCGTATTTATCCGCAATCATCATTAATGTAAATTATTCCTCTCTTCCGCAGTAAAATTATTGCCACCACATAAAACTAACAAGCATTAAAAATTAGAATTTCCACCATTTAAATATGAGCAACCACCAAAAACAAAACTAATAACTAACTTTAAAATAACAATACAGCCTTAAATAATTAAAAATAATAGCAATTTTTACCTGTCATAATTTCGCACAGACCACATCATATGTGCGAGAAAATATTGTTTAGAGAACAGAAATAGACGAACCGTCTGCGTGTTGACATCGCTACAATCAAAGTCGCTAAATGCACTATTTGAATATATTAATCAAATGCGTATGTATGTAGCAACGTACACGTATACATATATATGCCAAGCCTCATACGGTTCACATATAGTTATATTTGTGTGAGCCCCGGTGGGCTAGCGTGTGTGTGTGTCTCTGAGTACGTCAATGGATGTACAAGTGTGTATCTATGTTTGCGGTTGTCACCACGACAAATTCTCCTCTCAATTTTCCTCCCACTTCCAAAGAAATATACCAATATAAGCAGACCTACATATATCAAATATTTTCTAAAAATTTATCAATTTGTCTGACAATCGCTAGAGCGTGAAACCTAGGGTCACAAACTCACACCTATCTAAATGAATATATATATATATATATATATATATATATATATATATATATACACTATAATATGCCTAACTAGAAGATTTACGTTATCTCTCTCTGATCATAGCACAATTAGGTTTCACTTAAATATACACAGATACCTACTAAACTCCATCCGCAATTTAATAAATTATTCTGTATAAATTTGCGTCCAGGTACTTAGTGTTTTTTTCTTTTCTTAGAAAACATTGTATTATGCCGATTTGGGATAATTAATAACAAAAGTGATGAAAAAGCGTATAGAAATCAAACAAAATTAGCTAGACTATGTAACTAAAAATAAATGTAAAAAAAATAAAACCTTCAAATTTTAATGGTCCATCGTGAACATGTGCAGTTACATCAACGGAAAAATCAGTTAATATATATATATATATATATATATATATATATATATATATATATATATTATTTTTTTTATTTATTTAATTTTATTCCAAAAGGATGAGCAAATAGCTAAATCCCCAAAACCCGATCCTATTAACATTATTTTCATTAATATTAAAATTGATCAAGATAGAGTGCTCGATGTAAATAGTATGTTCTATTTGCTGAGTCAAATATATAAAAATAAAACAAAATTTCGAAATTTAATTCCGTTGAATGGCCATTTTAACGAGGAAATCCTCGCTTCATCATCAACAGCGGAAAACAAAACCTTTTTGTTTACCGTCGAAATAGTTAAATGCTTTCTCTTCTGCTCTAACAGATTCTTTTCTCACACATCCTGTTTGTGGAACTCACTTCCATTTGCTTGCTTTCCTAATAGCTACCATCTCCAAAAATTTAAATGCAATGCTAATAGCCCTCTTCTGTCTACTGATTCTCATCCATATCTTATTATCATTTGATTTACATCCGCTATACCTGTTTTTTTATCTCACTGTAACCCCCTTCTTTCCAGCCTTACTTGGGATGAGATGATTGCGAAAAAAATAATAATTTTTAACTTATTAGCATGAAAATTATTATATGAACAAGATCATATCACAATTCTTGTGCTTTTATGTATAAGTATTTTTGTTCGTTAAATTTTGACGTAAAAAGAGAAAAAGAGAAAATTATATAGTTAGACAGTATATTAAGACTTTAAGTTACGCAGAGTTTTATTCGAGGGCTATCATCCCTACCATAAGTAAACATGTCTACTTTCGGTGATTTTATCAAATTACCTCTACGGTATTTCTTGACAAACTGACTGTCACGCCATATGAACCATAACCGTCTTCTTCTTCTTCTTATTCTTCTTCTTCTTCTTCTTCTGCGCGAGTCTATTGAAGTCGTTGGCAATCATAGCATTCCTCACTCTCCTGTCCCTTGTAGCTTCAAATATGATTTGTCTTGCTTTTCTGTATCTATCCTGTGAATATCAAATTTTCCAAGTCCACCTTTCGCGTTAAGTTCTTCAGAAACATAAACTGCTTCTTCTTCTTGTTAAGTGCGTGTTGTTTTTTGCAATTCCTTCTAGTAGATCGTATTCTTACTATCATTTTGTAGAACCATATTCATGTTTTTCAAATCTTTTCTGCCATATAGGGGAACTGATACTACATAACATTTCAGTACTCTTCTCTGTTTCTAACGATATGCTCCTGTTTCTTATTTTACGTAGCTTATGTGCCTCGGGATGTTCATGTCGCAGTCAGTTTCCGTCCTCTTTTAATACGCTTCGCAGATTTTAAAAATGGCTGCACCAGTTTGAATTCGATAGCTTTAATCTGTAATCTATATGTTAGACTCTCCTTTTGAGAATAACTATACTTTCGGTTTTCTTGCAGTTGATGATTAGTCCTTTCTTCGCTTTTTCTTTCATTACACTCTCTGAGAATTCTTGCATACTTTTGCAAAAGTAAGCGCAGCTAAGTTGGTAGAAATTCAAAATTGCTTTCCAAGTTTTAAGCAGTGACGCTATCCGCATAACCATGGGAAGTGGTTAATATATTTTTCTTTCATAATCAATCTGTTAAGTACTACAGGCTCGAGCGATTTCTTTCGATCTGTGACTGACCAGGCAGAAGATTTTTCCCTCAGTAGGGTGCCATTTTTTTAGGAGACTGATTACCAACCAAGGCTATAGAATCCAAACTGTCCTGCTATTCAACCCATAGATGGAGGGAGAAAATTTGGATTTATACCTTTCTCACTCGTATTTGTGCGTAAGTGAACGCAACATATTCAACTAGGAATTCGAAAGGGGCGCTCCGATTTCACATATCATAAAAGGGACGTGCAATTTGATGCAATAGATATCGGTTCGGCATAACCGATATCTATTGCATCAAATTGCACGTCCCTTTTATGATATACAGTAATAAAAGTGGTACTAATTAAAATACCCCCTTTTTAGGGTTCTGTTGTTCTTTATGTTTTCTCTTTTGCGTATACGAATTAGAAAGAAAATATTTTCCATTTTATTTTTTTATTTTTTTTGCGTTGGTGCCATTATTAAGTCAGATTTATGATCCAGTTATTTTATCAATTCCTCGCCGTTAACTAAAACCACGGATACATTAGGACCACTGTACAATGTTATTCATTTGGTAAAAAAACTGCTTACTGAAGTTTATGAATGTGCAGTTTTCTTTAATAAAAATAAATAAAACTGAGCGTTAATATCGTGTGTTTTTGTTTTTGCTTTTAGGTTTTTACCGATATAAACTCCAGAAAAGAAAAGAAACCAGTAAAAAGAGAAAGGGAATCGATTAATATCTTTAAAACATCCCAGAACGACGTATTTTTTTTATCTGAGAAATGAAGCTGGAATCAGCTGCAGTTCAAAATATCAACCCTGGTTGTTACACCAATAACATAAATCCCCCGGTTTGATATTGGCTCATCATGGCTTTACTTTTTAATACCCAATGCCTAGTGCACTTTCCCATATAAAGAGTGCGATAGTTGAACTGTTGTCTAAAATGAACAAAAATGAAAATAACACAAACATCGCATTTTTCTCTTTTGCGTATACGAATTAGAAAGAAAATATTTTCCATTTTATTTTTTATTTTTTTTGCGTTGGTGCCATTATTAAGTCAGATTTATGATCCAGTTATTTTATCATTTCCTTGCCGTTAACTAAAACCACGGATACATTAGGACCGCTGTACAATGTTATTCATTTGGTAAAAAAACTGCTTACTGAAGTTTATGAATGTGCAGTTTTCTTTAATAAAAATAAATAAAACTGAGCGTTAATATCGTGTGTTTTTGTTTTTGCTTTTAGGTTTTTACCGATATAAACTCCAGAAAAGAAAAGAAACCAGTAAAAAGAGAAAGGTAATCGATTAATATCTTTAAAACATCCCAGAACGACGTATTTTTTTTATCTGAGAAATGAAGCTGGAATCAGCTGCAGTTCAAAATATCAACCCTGGTTGTTACACCAATAACATAAATCCCCCGGTTTGATATTGGCTCATCATGGCTTTACTTTTTAATACCCAATGCCTAGTGCACTTTCCCATATAAAGAGTGCGATAGTTGAACTGTTGTCTAAAATGAACAAAAATGAAAATAACACAAACATCGCATTTTAACAGATATATTTACCAAAATAAAAAATAACTTGAAATACTATTAAAACATGTATTTAATAAAATCGCCATTGGCTTCAATCACGGTCTCCAGACAACTTCGGAATCCCCTGCATCTCTTCTAGGGGTTTCTTTGTTTATGTTGCCTTCATTTCATCTTTGTTGTTACAAGGCGTTTTGTTTTTGTTTTATTCTCTCAATTGCGCCCCATACATAATTAAAATGGGGATTGCAGTCTGGCGAGTTAAATGTCCAAATGTAAGAGGTAATGTCTGACAACCTTGAATGGGTTGTCCAGTTTGTGTTTCATGGTACAGAGTCTTGTTGAAGACACACTCATGACACAGGACAAGGCTACATCCTCAGAGCACGATGTAGGTTTCCGTGTTGAGTCTGATGCTCTGTGGGAAGATGAATGAACGTCGTCATCATTAGCGATCACTCCAAACACATTCGTAATCACCATTAGACTTATCCAGCTCTTTCTGAATTGTCTGCACTGAGCTCTTATTGACACCCAAACGTCCTGAAATGTTCGTACTGGAATTTCCGGTGTGAATCTCACGCAGTAGGGCATGCCATTTCCAAACTATTGATGTAGAGAATTGCGTCATGGTGCTATTTTTTCACAGACAGTGCCCAACTGACCTTGTTATACTGTGCAGTCGATAAACTAAAAGTAAACAATGCGCATGCTCTAAATAAATAAAAACGAATTTAAATGGCGACAATTTAACTATCGCAAACTGTATACAAGATAATTTAAAAATAGCTAAAAAAAGAAAAGAAAAGAAGAAAACCCAGATTTATTTTCCCGCGTTAAAGTAACATCTCCAACATGCTAAATGACGATTATCTTTTTCTTCGTGTTTTGGAATACGAAAATATTTCTCAACTCGTTTGCTTATTCTCACTGTTACTCTTAATCAATTTTCCTGGTTTTTTAGCGGGTGAGGTAACATTTTTGTTTTATTTCTGTATTGCTGTATATTGTTTTTGTTCTTGTAATGTTTCTAGATTTCTTCCTCCACAAGAATGTTGTATCTCATTACTCATTTATTTAATTTTTTTCATTTGCTCTATGTTTCGCTATCTTCCGGGAACGCATTTTATCTATTTGTCTCTACGAGTTTCTGTTGCTCGCCATCATTTCGCGTTTCTGTAACCGTCTCTCTTTATGCTTAAAGGGTATCTCATGATTCTAACTTAATCTGTCTCCGTTTCCGGGTTTTTTTTTGTTCGATTATTTTTCAAATTCGTTTTCGTTGGAAATATTTCCTCTCATCTTTCCCGTTTTTGTATATCATTTTCTGAATACGTTATTGTTTCTTTCTACATGTCAATGGAATTCTTCATCTGTATCCCTCACAATATCTCCCGATACATATGTGCCTTCAATCCAACCTTGCCCCCCCCCCCCCACATCACGCACTCACCCTCTCACTCATTCCATCTCTCTCTCTCTCTCTCTCTCTCTCTATTTCTCCCTCTCTCTCAAACTTCTAGATTAATCCATTTCATCATGGGTCTTATTCTTATAAATCGCCGCTCGAATGACAAGTTTTCACGAATTCAAACGACTTTGTAGATGCCTGTAGCGGTGATTGGTAGCCAAGATCATTAATGTCTATCGCAGTGTGTTAGAGATTAGTGTCGGCAGGATTAATCTCAATGTAATGAGAAACTACTGGGATTAGGACAGACAGAATCAAATTAACCCGGAAGGCTCAATGCAGATAGCAATGAAGAGTTTTATAGCAAGCTAATTTTTACTACATCTAGTTTAGACTTCAATTGCGTATTTAAAACCACTTACAAAAAGTACCAAATGAATAGTATATTTTCAACTTTAGAAACATTTAATTTTACAAAAATATAAGAAACCTAATATAAATTATAAAAAAATGATATTTAAAAAAACTAAAATTTATATATACATATATTCGTCATCCACATACAAACCTGTTTCGCTGTATCACAGCTCATCAGTGTGGCTAGACATCTACTTGCTTCTGGCCGGGATCGAAACTTGATCGCATTGGTGTCAGTCAGAGCTGCGATAGGCTCATGGAATTAGAGAAGATAAATTTTAGTGTGTTATATATAAGCGGTGTATACACACGTCAGTCACCAAAAGAACTCAATTCATTGCTTAAGAGTTATGCATAAATCGCAGAAGTAGTAACTGTTTTTATATAAATTTTCCTCTCTAGAGAGCTCAATCGTAATGAGAGCCTAATATATTCGTCATCCACATACAAGACTCTTTCACTGTATCAGAGCTAATCAGTGTGGCTAGAAATCCACTCTAGAGAGCTCAATTGTAATGAGAGCATTATATATATATATATATATACGCATACACACACACGTCGATGGCTTAGGGAGTAGCGACTCTGACCGACACCAAATCGGTCGAATTTGGATCCCGGCCAAAAGCAAGTGGATGTGTCTAGCCACACCGATGAATTGTGATACAGCGAAACGGGCTTGTATGTGGATGACTAATATATATATATATATATATATATATATATATATATATATATATAACTAAAACTGACAGATTATTTTGTCCGTAAAACAACTACCTTGGCGTTAAGTATTTTTTGATACCCAACACACTCTTTCTCTCCCTCTCACTCACTCACTCTCTCTCTCTCTCTCTCTCTCTCTCTCTCTATATATATATATATATATATATATATATATATATGTGATAATTAATCTAAACTTATTTATAAATGGAACTTGTCGCTGTGTGTGTGTCCGTTACATATAGACTCCGAAACGGCTGAACTGATTTTCTTGAAAATTTACACAGTTGTACTATAAGCGTCTGCGGGTGTTTTTAGCTAGGTTTTGTGTTGAGGTACGCCTGATAAATATCGAAAATCGATAATCGAAAAAATCGGGTTATAGTAGGAATGGTCTGATTTTAATCAAATTTGATACACTCATAGAAAAAGACATAAGAAATGACATTCAGAAGTTTCGAGGTTGCAGTTCTTACAATAGTGCAGAAAATCGATAATATATATATATATAAGGCAAGATGTTTGTATGTGTGTCTGTTTATCTGTCTGTATGTCTGTATTTTTCAGCTCTTTTATTTTAGTTTTTGCTTCGGGTTTGGCTCTAAGTAAGTATAATTGTAGTTCTTAGTCGCAGCCATGATACCATTTACTCAGAGGACTTATTTAGCCTTCAAAATTCAGTTTATGACGAAAAAAACTTATTTGATATCGATACCAGGAAATCAAAATTTGACTTACATCAATTCATTTTTCTTTCAGTCTACAGTTTGGCTTTAACTGGAAACAACTATTTCTTTTTAGTCTTTCGTGCCAACGTCCAAAGAGTCTGAGCTCCAGGACCATGGATTAGTTTTAAATCTTTCATTACACCCCAGTATATACTGCTAGTAAACACATATATTCATATACACACATATACAAAAGTATTATTCTGGTGTGAATAGAACAGTGCCCAATGTCGTATAAACAATGTTATTAATCATGTTGTTCAATATAAAATCATACGTCGGTAGCAGGACTCAGAGATTCATTCACTACGCAATCCTCAACTTGCATGAATCAACTCAATTTTGTTTATGTACTAACTTTATTAATAAGGAAGGTTTTGACAACTCCAAAATTTAATAGATTAATGCATTAAAACTAAGTATACTCAGCATTTGGCTGATATTAATCTGACAAAAAAATAAAATTAAAATAAAAACAATAGTTAAAATAAGTGGGAACTACATAAACGTAACATTTAATTTAATCCGCCCTTTCGCCGAAATTTTCAAAACAACATTTAAAAATTCGACCTAAATTTAATTCGCATGCATTTCCCAAAACATCCAAAGATTTTCAGCTTAAACAATGTTAAAATTAGTTATATTTTCGTTCACAAGATAGTTAATACACTATAGTTTCGTTAAGAACATAGATAAATATATTTCACAAATTTTTACCCTTCTGAAAATGATTCCAACTGCTAAAAATATAAGACCTGTCCATTAACCGCCTCGTGCATACACGAAAGTATTATTTATAGAGCTCGCATTTAAATGGGTGACAATGTTGAATTTTATTTTGAAGCTACAGCATATATATGAAAATATGGTTTTAGTAGCCATGTCGTATTTAAATACTAGCAAATACTGTAAAAGAACCGTTTTATCTATATATTAGTAGCAATTAAGAACAACAACACAATTATTACCTGAACTATCGTTGGTAAAACTAAAACTTTTAATAGAAAAGGACATAAATGTAATTTATGTCTTTTAGAAAGACTTGTCATCTTAAATCAAATAAATAACCCTTATTTATTAAATGAAAAAAATAAATTAATGACCACATGCTGCCATAGAAAAATACTCAGATACTTAAAACCAGATTAACATATATTAGACTAGGCGTTTGTTTCTCTCTTTATCACTCACTTACTTTCTTCTTTTCCGCGCAAATATTCATTATTATCAGTAATTTTGAATAAACCCCATTTGAATTCATCTCACAGATATTTTTTTAATTTAAAATTGAAATTTTAACAGTATTTACATTATTCGGACTATTGTCCTCATCTTTGTTGCCATTTTTACGGCGTTTTGGCCGATGTACTATCCGGCCTTCTTCAGGTGCTTAGAATTTCGAACCAAACCTTTTATTACAATCACTCATTTCTTGCGTTAAGCCTCGATTGAAAGTCATGAGTTATCTCCCTCTAACTCTGCAAGTTACTTGTTCATAACTGCTGTAGCCTGGTATTGAACTCACAAATCAAAGATTCAAGTATGGAACTAACCAACGTCCATATCCACTTGGTCATGTGTGCTTAACTTAATTTTTGGGACTTATAAACCTAATGTCCAGTAACCCTTTTTCATCCTATGGGATGAAGTTGAAATATCGGCACATATGTTAGTCTTCAAAAATCTCCTAAGTCGACCAAGCATAGAGATAAACACAATATGGGAACCGCAAATACGGAGTGCCAGAGAAAATCACCAGGGTCAAAAAATTGCAATATGAGCTCTAGTAAAAATACTAAAATCAGGCATATTAAAAAAAAACATTAACATAAAAAATTGCAATATGAACTCTGGTAAAATAAAGGGTTACTGGACATTAGGTTTATAAGTCCCAAAAAGTCAGTAGTTTTTGCCTTTAAGGACACATGGCCCAGTAGATATAGATTTTGGTTAGTTCCTGACTTGACTCTTAAAGTTGTGAGTTCAATTCCAGGCTAGAAATAACTTGCAGAGTTAGAGGGAGATAACTTATTACTTCTAATCGCGGTTTACACAAGGAATGAGGTTGATATACCCCAGTGATTGTAATAAAACAACGTCCGAAATGTCGTGCAAATAGCAACAAAGATGAGGACAATAGTCCGAATAATGAAAATGCTACCTAATCTCAGAAATATAGACAAATACTTTTGACATTTTAAATTGAGTTTTTAAGTTTATGTTTTTTATCTTCTCGTATTACATATTATACACTTATACACTTGATAACTTTTAAAATAGTATCATAATATTGCAAGATTTAACTTCCACGAACTTCGAGTTTGTAATATGAAACTGATGACTGCGTAGAGCATGAAACTTCAAGTCGTGCCATAGAATTAGGATAATGCGCATATTTATTAATAAACACACACACACACACACACACACACACACACACACACACAATTTGTTACCCCCCAGTCACTTTCCCTTCTCTGCCTACTATTTCATAGTTTTTAGTTTTTCTTTACCAAACTCAGCACATACTTTCTACATTTTACAAATGACCATGTCGATGAAAGGGAAAGATACGTTAAGTGAGGTACTGCCGAACTCTCGATAGAACCTATTGATTATTGTGAAACGTAGTTTTATCTGATATTTCTTGACATTTTAATGTCAATTTCAGAAACAAAGACAATCTTTAAACAAATATAAATATTTTCATATGACTGACTGGTTTTAGAGAAACAAATTATGTGCGCTGCTTTCGCAGCCTAGCATTATTAAAGTAAATTGAAACATTTTCAAAAAAATGAATTTTGAAGATGCCTTGCAAAACAATTGTTGAAATTGTTCGATTGCTATCTTCTGTGCATTACAGCACCTTCCCACGAATTAAGCAATAAGAAAGCGCAGAGAATAGCAAAATATTCTTTTTGGAAAATAAGCAGAAATCGGAAATTTTTCTTATAAACAAGAAACGAAAATGATGAACTGCTGTGTAATACCAAATCTATGCAGCAGTTTATTTTGGACAATCTTCTCACAAATGAACACAATTAAAGCAGCAGAGATATCGGTCTATTGATGAATGTTTTCAATATTAAGAATAAAACAAGTGACTAACGAGAAAGTTTTAAGAAAACTAGAAACTGTAAGGATACTTACAATTTATGCTCTTTTATTTTTCTTACTCCTTAATAATATTTTCTTCTCTTATATTCTTTCAGCTTTAGCAACCCTCCGGCGTCTCAGTAGCTTTGTTGTCTTTTTTGGGGTAAAATGATTTGAGCAATAAAATAAAGACAAATAGAAATTATGGGTCAATATAAAGAAGGTCGTAGTTCGAGAGAGTATCGTAGGAACAGAAGTTATTGTTGGGAAAACAAAGCAAAAGAGTTTTACTAATTACATAGAATGGAAAGCTTGAGTAAATCAGCCAGTCAATTATGTGCTAAACGTTTGGGCCATCATGTCTTTCGAGACATAATAGGCTGAGAAGGCATGTCGAATTTTTTTGCAGTAGACTGGTTGTCAACCAAGAATGTAGAACCCAATATGATATTTAAACTTGAAGCAAGAGACGGATTAATAACTTTCCCAAGAGTATTTACACGTAACTGAATGCAACAAATTTAACTCGACTTCCCGACAATAATCACTCCTTAAATCGTACTCTAATGTTGTTACTCGTCATATATATAAATAGGAACAGTCTACTCTCACCATATTTGGAAAGAGCCAGAAGGACGCCGAGTCCTAATCTACAAAAATAATATTAAAAAAAGACTGGAGAGTTACCGAAATACATTGTAAAAACCAGAATGGCGAGATAAACTGCGGGTAAGCTACTGAATGAAATGGAATGAAAGTATGTCAAAAATATAATAAAGGTAAAATCTGCTTAGAGCGAAAAATAGAGCAAAATGTGGAGAGCTATGATCGCTGACGTTCGGAAAAGCCATTGCACAAAAAGACGAATGATTATAAGTTCTTGTATTTAAAGCCTTTGAAAATAAAAAGGAATGAAAACCATTCTCAAAATTTCAGATAAAGTTTCAAAAAATAAAATATTCTAATCATGCTGCTTTCAGCCAATAATACAGCTTTTAGCTTTTTTATCCTAAAAGATGTCAAAAGAGAAAATCAAGTGCCAATTTTAGAAGAGTTTTCTCTTGTTAATTACTTTACTGATTCCTCGTAATTTTCGTTGGTTATTTTTCTGTTCCTCCTCTTCTCCAAACAACAATGCTTTATGTATAACTGCCAAGAACTGATAGGGGTAGATAAAAAACAAATAAAAGACGTATGAAAACTGTTCACGTTTGAAAAAAGAAAAAGATGATATTCTTTTCTTTCTTTCATCCGTTATTAGAAATATTTGTTGATTCTGTTTTCTCTGTTTGCTATATGGTTGCAATGTGTGCGCATGCGCGTGACTTTTTTGTTGAACGAAAAGATTGTTCATCGATTATTCTTTTTAACAAGACAATGACTCAACTTTTTCCTTTTTATATACTCGTATATACATGTCTATATTTAAATGCTCATACATAACCACACCCACTTTCCTCTATGTGTGTGAGGGTTTGTGTGTCATTCGTGAACAGTGTGTGAAATGTAAGGAAAAAGGTTTAGCATCACGGAAGTGTCTAGACAACTAATGGGTCTTCGAATGACCTTAGATGTCATGTAGGACATTGGGAACTGAAAGCAATTCGAGCCACCAACGCAAAATGAATACTCAAACATTTATTCAAAAAAAGATCAATGGCGACCGATTGCAACGTAGCTAAGCGCAATACTCAGCTTGTAAAGATGAGAAGTAGTGTTCAATTCGGGAGTGAATTTTAATTTAAACAAAAAAAACTTCCGCAGGATGTAGTCATTTAAAAAAATGAAAAACGAGACAATTTAATGAGAAATAATCAATACAAGAGTCATTTCTACTATTAAAAAACATGAAGGAAGAAAAAACAGCTTGAAGTTAACTTCTATTTTAATTCTTGTTCTTTTATAGTTTTCATACTTGAAATGAAAATTTTTATCATATTCCCTAACACTCAGTAACACCTGAGTGTTAATATGTCATTAACTGGCGCTCTCAAAAAGCATCTTCATTAGTTCCAACGTTATTCAACTAAATAAGAACGATTTAGTTGCACAACTTTTCTCCAGTTTTCCTTCAACTTGAAGATTCGGTCTTCCCTAAATATCAGTAGTTATGAACTCATTAAGGTATTTTTTATGTCATCGAAAGAGTCACATTTTTTACCACTGAGCGCAAATGCTGTGGCAAAAGAAATGAATTATGTTGAAGGCCTGGGAAATGTCAACGAGTGTGTAATACAAAACTGGTTCAGGCGTTTCAAAGAAGGTGTTACTAGCCTCAAGGAAAAACCAAAGTCAGGGAAACCTACTCTTATGGAAGATGAGGCCTGGCTTGAAATGGTTGAATAATAACAATGCACAAGCATTCGTACATTATCAGCAGAAATGGATTCCTCAAAAAGCACCTCCATTATTTTCCACTTTTTGAAAGGACAGTGTCCAAAATTTCTGTATGTACGGGCAAATAACCAGAATCAAACACGTGAAAATTTGCAAAATACTTTTTATGTTGCTGGCGTCGAATTGTTAGTGGGGAAGAAAAATGTTACCTAAGAATATAACATCCTAATAAGAGTAATCAGTGGCTTCGTTTCGGCGCGTTATATATATATATATATATATATATATATATATATATATATATATTATATATATATATATATTGGGTTGTCCGGAAAGTTCATGTCAATTTTCAAGAAAATTATAATGCAAAACAAAATTATGACATTAAATATTTATTCAGCTAAATATGAACCATTGTGTTCCACAACATTTCTTAAATTTTTCCTTCAACTTAAAGATACGGTCTTTCCTAAATTTTGGTAGTTAAGATCTCATTAAGATGTTTTTTTTATGTCAACCAAATAATTAAATTTTTTACCATTGACGTTATTTTAGAGGAAACTAAATAAATAAAAATCTGAAAGAGCAATGTCTGCTGAATAAAGCGTGTGGGATATCCCAGCCAAACTGCAAAAAGCTTTTGCTAGGTCACTAAAGAAACCTAAGGTCTGATAATTTCCTGATGAAAAACAACACTTCTTTGCCAATTGTAAGCGTTTTTGTTGCAATGTTGCGTTTAATTCATCCGAGCAGAACTTTTAAGAATCAAGTGACTGGTTACTTGGAAAAAGTTCATAGTACTGAATTCTTTTTCACACCCATAGCATAGCCTGATTTCTGAGGATGTGTATCTGCTTTTGATGTGTTTATTGTTAGTTCATGTCGTTTAATACAGGGTCTTTTTCTGTGAACATTGTTGTAAACGACGCATTTTTATCACCGGTCACAATTCGATTTAATTTTGTTTATACAGCAAATCACCAGATAGAAATGCGATCCAAAACCTCATGTGGTATCTTAACATCATTGCGATTTGAGTACCCAAGATTCTTAAATGCTCATGGAAGACTGATTTTGATAAATCTAATGTTTCTGCCAATTCTTGTATCGCGAAATTCAGATCATTCTCAATCAATATCTTGATTTAGTTACTATCTGTAATGGAAAGAGAATTACCTGAGCAAAAGCTTATAATCACTTACTCAAAACTGCTTTTGTACAGTTCTATCAACTAGAGCACTTTCACCACACACAGCACATATCATTTTTTGTTGCTTGCGAAATTTTATTTTATTTTCCTTTAAACATTAGAAAAATCATCAAGTTTCTAAAATGAAGCTTATAATCTTCCATATTTATAGAGATGCAAAATTGACACGAATTAAGTAAATTTAAATTTTCTTTCTCAGGAGATTGTTTGAAGTGTGCTCTAAACAGAAATATAAACATATTTTAGATAAACTTGACGTGTTGGAACAACAACGACTAAAAGTGTGTATGAACATTACAGACACTCTAATATATATATATATATATATATATATATATATATAAACAACTTTGTGAAGAAAAATATAATATGAGTCTTATTGCAGGATTCAAACAATTTTTGTTCAAACATGACTGAATAGTGGCTTGAAGCAAAATCATTCTCTTCATACAATCTTGGAATCTTATATCTGCTCATTTTCGTATGCGACCTAAAATTTTCTAGAAAAAATATTACTTCCAAAGAACAGGATATTTGGTCAGGTGAATCCCTTCATTGTCACGCTGAGCACTTTTCAGTATATCCTCGGAAACGCACATTTTTGCATATAAGTATATAGTTATTTACTAAATAGATTTTCTAGTATTTAGTCGTCAAACACTTCTCACTCTCTCTATCGATCTAATGTAGCCTATCTATCAATCAATCTATCTTTCTTTATATATATATATATATATATGTGTGTGTGTGTGTGTGTGTGTGTGTGTGTGTGTGTGTGTGTGTGTGTTACTGAATGTCTTAACTTATATTCTAGAAAAACATATGCTTGTAAACTAAAATTTATGAAAAAATATGTTAGTAAATATTTAAAATCAGATATGACAAGTCTCTTGGCGAACAAACTTTTAAAATGAATGTTAAGTTTCTATGAGCAAAAGTTTCGCACGATGAAGCGAAAAAGGTGTTTATGAGATTAAAATCAACAAGAAAAAATACAGTTGAAAAGGAGGAGAAACTGGAGTACCGAAATGTTTTGAAGTATCAACTATTTCTGGTCAGACGATATATAACATTAATAAATCTCCACGGTATAGAAACGAAACAAAACCAATTTTAGCTTACTTATTTCTACTAATTTCTTGATAGTTGAATAAACAAAATTCTACTTTATGTATCTGTGTGTCTATTTCATAATGTTTATGTATATATGTGTTGTATTTAAATCTATGTACATATATTCAATAGATATAATTCATTTTCTATTATTATTTATGTATACAGCACTGTTATCGGATTTTATGTGATATATTGAATCCTTGCATATAACGAACTTTTTGATTTTCAAGTCATACGAAAACACTTCAAACGTTTTAATGGGTGAAACGAAAATTTACAAAATTTACATCCCAAAGAAGGCAACAACATTGACTGGAAAATCAAAATACTTAAAGTTTATTCAAGGTTAACTAAATTTCCCACTTATGAATTTTTCTGACTTACAGAAAATTTGTTCTTCATAGAAAAATGCAATAAATTGCACCCACATTTACAATTGCCATGTAACGCGTGCTTTCTATAAACAAATTAAAAAAGGTTTGTTTGAAAATGTGAGAGTAGTAGAATACGATTGATGCTATTATACAACTCAATATATTTGTCTTCTTACTGTCTGTGTTTGGATATATGCGTGCAAAAATATAAATTTAATAGTTATATTTGTGCAGCTAAACTATTCTGATAAATGTTCCATTACAAATGACTGACAAGATACTTCTTTTAAATGTTTTCTTATTATGATTGTATGCGAAGAAGATATTTCTTTCTTGGACTTAGTGGATGTAACAATTTTTGAACTGATTATTTGTCTAAAGCACTTTCTGTTAATCTCTTAGCCGTTTTAAGGGTTTTTTGTTGTTTTGTTGCATATTATGCAGGTTACTGATAGATTTTTGTAATGTTAATCCCCGAACACGGAAAATTATTACTCTATTTCTTTTTTTGTTATTTTTTTGTTACTTTTTAAAATTTCACCCCTAGCAAGGCAGTTTTACTGCCATTTGCGTGCAGGGGGTTATATAGAAGAAAAGTGATGAGAATAAAGAACAATTTATAGGGGGTGTCAGAAAATGGATAAGAGAAGTATGGTAATACTGGTGATATGAGAGTAGAGTGGACGGAGAAAAGAATTTGAGGGAAAGGATGCGAGTCAGACAGACAGTAGAAGACACTTTACATTTAAATTCTTGGAGATTGTAGCTGTCGGGGACGCAAGTATGCGGAAGGGAATTCATCAGGCGAGAATTGCGAGAAAAGAAATTACTAGAGTAGAAGTTGCGTTTACATTTCATTAGTTTCACTGTAAAAATGTTTGGGACTAGTTGATAGTCTAGTAGTTCGAGTAAATCCATGCAGATGAGACACCATTGAGCTAAGCTCGTCGGAATTATTAGTAGAAGAAACATAGGAAAGCCGCATTACGCCGGTGAGAAAGTGATTGCAGCTGAGCTACCAAATTGC
The DNA here is from genome assembly GCA_037127315.1 of Ascarosepion bandense. Classification (NCBI taxonomy): domain Eukaryota; kingdom Metazoa; phylum Mollusca; class Cephalopoda; order Sepiida; family Sepiidae; genus Ascarosepion; species Ascarosepion bandense. The sequence continues at coordinate 5,695,711 of JBBBDQ010000224.1, read as the reverse complement.
ATATTTTTCGTTTGATTCTCTCAAGAACTCCAAGGTGAATCACAGGGGAACCAGACTAGATATGGAAGCAGTATTCAATACACAGTCGGATATTAGATTTATATATGTGCAGGATGGATTCCGACGAGAAAACTTCCTTACCCTACACAGTGAACCGACCTTCCTAGTAGCAGATTTAGCTATGAACTCGATGTAGTCATTCCACTTGAGGTCTGCCGAGAGAGTTAGACCGAGGAGGCGCACTGTTTTGCTTTCAGGGAGATTAGCCTGGTCCATGCTGAGGATAGGAGCGATTGTCTGTGGTGGTTAACAGATAGCAGCTTTGTTTTGGAAGTATTAAAATTCACGGGGCTATTTTTTACACCTGTCCACCACAGATTGGCGGTCCTTTTCAAGCTCAGCAGCTAGGTTCACTTTGTCAGCCTCAGCAGATTTTTGCTTGAGGTGAGAGTAAATGGTAGTGTCATCAATACTCCCTTCATTACACAATTCGAAAGGAATGACTGGATTAGATCAAACAATCGTCCGGTTATACCATAGCCCTGTAGCTTGCGTAGAAGGCCAGTATGCAACACCCTGTCAAACGCATTGGAAATATCTGGGGCAAGACTTCGAGCTTCACCGTTCTTATCGAGAGCATGTTATATATACTCGGTGTTCGGCAGTTGATGTCGGCAAAGTTAGTTCTTTATTTTTATGTATATTTTAACTTATTTTTATACTTACTTTCGTGTCATGAGATTATTTAGTTTAGTCACGCGCAATTGTACATTTACATAGTGATTTTTAAACTAACACAGAAATATGAAAAAAGAGAATTTCGGTGAGATAACGCGTGACAAATTAATAATTTTTCTTAAAAAGGGTAGGAACCATAGAGAAACTGCTGCCAACACACGGTGGAATTTTTTGAGCACATAATGAATAAAGAAGGGTTGCAGATTTCAACACTCATAAGGTTCATAAAAAGGAGAGAAGTAACGAATAAACTACAAGATGAGATTAACCAAATGTTTGTAAGAACGAATTTGACATAATGGATGCAAGAAAAAGTTATCACTGTGTACGAGTGAATAGCGGATAAAACGGTTAAATTATCGCCATATGGCAAGACTGAAACCGAGTTGGAAAGAAAAAAATACCATGCTAAAAATTACACATCTTGTTAATTCTGCTGCATGTATTCTAGCAGGAGGACTCCAAAGGCAGATACAAGCTACAAGGAATAACTGCTTAGTATTTCTTATATTGACCGTGTCATGAAGGAAGATGCGACTATAAAGATATGTCTATCAGGATAAAGAAGAGGAAGTCGGACGTGATATGACTATGTGACCAGATCACAACGCATTTCGAGGACCATCCTCCAAGGAACTGTACAAAGAGGCAGGACAAGTGCTTTCATAAAAAGAGATGGTCGAAATCATCGTCGAATAGAGCAGCTAAGGTTTTGCCTTGACTCAAGCACTGGCCAATGACCAGATCAAGTGGAGGAAGCCATTACTTATCGCGCCTGACACAGGTAAGACACGTTACAGGAATGAAGACCAAGTTGCCTAGATATTTAACGAAGAAGAAAAACTGTACAATAACAATGAACTTTCATTTAATTTTGCCTGAAGTTTGAATGCCAAATAAACGTTATTTCAGCATTACTCAATTCTCTCGAACAATGCAAAATCAGTAACGTATTTTACATATGCGCGACAACTGATATACTATTTTCTTTAGTTTAAAAATTTAATAATTTTTAAACTAAAGAAAATAGGAAATCTATTTATATATTAACATGTATATTAATCCATAACCGGCAGGAATCATTGATTGATATTTCTTTATAGAGCAGCCGATATTGAGTAAACATTAAAACTTTTTTTTATTAGCGTAAAATATTCTTGGGGATCAGAAGTATCCATTTTATACAGGTAGGAAAAATTCTCATCTGTATGTTTGGCTAAACTAGATAAATAAATAAATAAATAGTTTGTTTCTCTCAAAATGTTTTCTTAATATAGAAATAAAATTTACTGATATTTTAACATCGAATGATTTTTCGCTGTAAAAATCTGGTTATAAGAAATTAAATCAATCGACTGGGAAAAATTTCACTTTTGCTCTCTTTTCAGCGAGAGAATAAATGAATAAAACATATTTAAAACAAAAAGAGAAATTATTTTGAAATGAACAAGAATTTGATTGATATCTTCAAACGTAGAAAAATACATTGAAAGGTGAGGTTAGTAATGACCTGATAGTTTTGTCATAACATCTTCATTGGCGAGAAAATATTTCACGGACATGTCCGCCAAACAGGTAAAACCCGAGAATATTTATTTATAACGGGTAGTTTTTAGCACTCTTTTCACTTTAGTTCATTATATATAGAATGAATTATATATATATATATATATATATATATGTATGTGTGTGTGTGTGTGTGTGTGTGCGTGTGTGTGTGTATGTGTGTGTGTGTGTGTATACAAAATTATTCTTAGAAAAAATACAAGACGCTAATAATAAAAATATAACACAACAACACATCAACATAATTTACTGCAACCAGATGCATAATGATTATAAGCAAGACGAATTCGCTATACGAAGAATTTTTAAACACCATATTTCTGTCGTAGTTCCTGCAACAATATATAAAAGCTATAATATATTTATTAGTCTCATAATCTCTAGCGTGTTTCAGAAACAACAAATCACTGAAGAAATTATTAAATTTTATTGGGTACGTAAACTGACATTAAGCTTAAAACATGACAACATGTACGTATTAGCTTTATTTATTGTATTAATTTAATTTTCATTTTATGGATTTAATTAATTCCTTCAAGACATTGATCATACAATTAAAATAAAACTTTTCTGACATGTTTAATGATTTTCTCAACCGTGAAAGCCTCATATTTACCGTGTTTATAATAGGAAGCAGACAATATTATAATCTTATAAAAAGATTATCAACCCTTACATGTAAACAGAATTACTTTTATGCAGTTAATCATTTTTAAAATTAGGTTTGATGTCATTTATGCAAAACAGGAAATTTCTTCCTGTTTATATATTTTTTGTTAATATTAGTAATTACAATAACCTAAAAATGTGATTGATGTTTTATCTCTACAATATCGTTTAATTCCATTGACTTAAGATTTTTTAAATCATTTTTTACATAATTTTGTTTTCCCGAAAATTAAACTTTCTAAATTACAACCGATTTCAGAAAACGAACCACTCGGCCACATACTCACTCTGCTTTGTACTTTAGAAATTACAATTAAATTATTAATAATATATAAACACTTTTTAAAAATGAACATATTGTCTTAATGAGAAATTACGATACATATGATTTTAAATACCTTGAAAGTGTTCCAACAGAGTCATTGTGTTTGAAAGGTGTATTGACCAAGTACGCATTCTAAAAACTGAGTAGAATATTGAGAGACAGCAAGTTTTCGATGGAAACAGAGAAAAGAGTACCGGACTGTTGTGTTATATTTGTTCTCCTTTATGGCATAGAATTCTATACCGTCTCCCCAAAGATGAAAAAAATGACTTGAAGCAACCGAAATGGGGTTATACAGAAGGATGTTGAGGATACCATAAACAGAATATATGATCAATGAACAGGTTTTGAAGAGAATAGAAATGAAAACTTAACACCAGGATGAGACTACCAAAGTTCCTGGGATACGTTATGAGGAAGAAAGGTTTGAAAAATCTTAACCTCAGAGGGTGGATAGAGGGAAGGTTAACAGGTGGAATGCAACGTGTGATATATTTGATGGGCTTCAACAAATGGATTACAGAACAGGCTAGACAAATAGTATTAGGAGCATCAAATGCCCGGAAGATGTGGAAGGCCATGATTGCCTACATCTTGAAGGTACACTGCACCTAAAAGAAGGAGATGATTGTATGAAAAGGAATAATTGCCGACATGATAAGGATGAAGCTGTTTAATCTTTATTTTACAACCTTCACATGGTTCAAAATTGTTTATGCGGCTTTTTCTAGGGGACATATTTTCAGTTCTGCAACAATTTTTCCCATAGATTCATAGTTGCAAACTCTGTGTTCCAACTGTAGGGAAGAAAATTTTAATCAAACAGCTCTTTAAAACAGCAACATGCTTGGATATTTTCCTCTTTATTCTAATAAACTTTACTTTTAATCACCTCCTCATTCCCTTGTGTCACACCTTTTTCTGCATTCCCATTTAAGTTGTCATCTTGAGAGATAGTTGCGCCTTGTATTGGGTGAACTTTACTATAATACAAGAAATAAAAACATTTCGTAAAATAATATCTCTATATAAAATAAGTAGAAATCGTTTTATTTCTCAAATACAGTTATAATAACTTTAGAGTATTTAAGCAGCAATTACTAATGTTTTTGATTCTCCTATTAATTTTCATCTGATATTTCATTTCCGTTTTCGTATCACCCAACTAGAAACCATTCATCAATGACAGATCATGATTATCAGTATTGCGATGCAGACCCCCTATTACAATCAACTGGTAAATTATACTGAAAATTGTTTTGCTCTGGGATTTTAGCATTTTGACAATTTCCTTCTTCTTCTTCTTCTTCTTCTTCTTCTTCTTCTTCTTATTATTATTATTATTATTATTATCTTTTTCTTCTTCCTATTTTCTTTTATTATTATTACACTGGCCAACACATTTTTTGGTGCCCAAGGTTTCTAAGCTAATTTACACTAATTTGGAGGTGCTGATTCCGAAAATAATATTAATTTTCTCATCAGGTCAAGTTTTTGAGACATTTGCTATTTTATACCTTTTTTTACCTTAAAATTAGGTGTTCTGCCGCCCTGTTTTGAACCTATTATCTCCATTTAAGTTACTCTTAATTAAAAAGTTACTTTCTTCCTAATTTCCTCTTCCAGATGGTCTTTACTTCTTTTTTGCAACCACTTGCGACACAGCACTCCTCTTTTTTCTTTATCCATTTCCATCCCCTGCATGAACGGTATGTTTTACTCATTTCTTCTTTTGCACAATGTGATTGTTTACTTTGTCAGCCAACGTGGCATTCCATGTTCCATTTCTTATTCAGTCTTTCGATTTCTTTAACTCCTCATTTGTGGTTATTGTTTTCACTTTCTCAGACAGAAAATAATTAAGCTGCATTATTTTACTTTTGTTGCAGATTTGTGGAGCAAAATTTAAGCATGGCTTCATTAGGTGACGTTGTTTAAACAATCCAAATGTGTTTTGCTATATTTGCGGGTAATATACGTTGCAATTAAACAGGAAAAGGATAAGTGAATTTGTGAAGTGTGCATATTTTGCTTATTTGAAAGTAATGGTGGGTGATCAAGATAAGGCATGAGCACCTCATATTGTATGCAAGCAATGTGTTGAGCATCTTCGACAGTGGACAAAAAAGGATAGAAAGTCACTGCTACTTCTGTGCAGTCAAAACGAAGAGAATCAACATGAAGAACAGTAATTCGTTGGTTTATCCAAATCTCAAGTCTGCAATGATATTCCTGTTCCAGTGTTTAAAGGCTTGCCCGAATTAGAATTGCCTGGTTCTGAAGAAGACTAAACCTCTGATTTGTCCACTGACAGTAGTGAAGCCACTGTTTCAGATGTCGGTTTTCCCCCTTCTTCACTACCACAGCTTTTTTCTCAAGGAGAACTTAATGATCTGACGAGAGATCTCAACCTTTCCAAAGAATCTTCTGAACTTTTAGCTTCAAGACTCAAAGACAAAAATCTACTTCAGCCTGGAACTCTCATAACCTTCTATAGAAAACGCCATATTGAATTCTTGCCATATTTTACTCAGGAAAACCACATAGTATTTTGCAACGACGTTGCCAGCCTGCTGCGGTAGCTTGGTGTCCAATAGTATGATCCTCAAGATTGGCGCCTGTTTATAGACAGTTCAAAAAAATTTTAAAATGGCAACTTATGTAGATCAGTCCCTCTATGCCGTTCAACGACCCTCAAAGACAAATATGATTGAATGAAATTTGTTCTGGAAAACATTTCAGACAGACAGCATCAATTGATCTTATGTGTCGATTTGAAAATGGTTGGGTTTCTCCTCGGGCTACAAGGTGGCTACATTAATTTCCTTGCTTCTTGTGTTTGTGGGATAGCAGGGCAAGAACAGAGCACTGGATAAAAAAGATTGGCCTGTACGCAGTGAACTGATTCCTGGTTCTCTCAATGTTCTGGCTTCTCCTTTGGTGCAGCGTTCCAAAATTGTGTTTTCTTCTCTTCACATAAAGCTTGGCATCATGAAACAGTTTGTGAAGGCTCTTGAGAAAGATGGTGACTGTTTCAAATACATTTGCATGAAATTTCCAGGCCTAACCACAGAGAAATTAAAAGCTGGAATTTCTTATGGACCCCAGATTCGAAACTTAATGAATGATGGAAATTTATGTAATGTTATGAATCCTGCAGAATTGAGTGCCTGGACGGTGTTTACAAATGTAGTAAAATTCTTCTTGGGAAAAATAAAGGCGGCCAACTACAAAGAGCTTGTTGAAACATTACTCATAAGTCTGCATCAACTGGGTGCAAATATGCCTGTTTTCCAGAAAATCTAGGTGATGTGAGCGACGAGCAAGGGAAGCGCTTCCATCAAGACATCGGCGACATGGAAGTTCGCTATCAAAGTCGATGGGATGCCACCATGCTTGCAGACTACTGTTGGTCTATCAAGCATGATGATGCTGGAGCCTCCCATTCTAGAAAATCAGTAAAACGTCAATTTATGTATGATGATGCATATGCTTAACATTTTCTACAACTTCAAGATTTAATTGTGAATATTTTGGTGTGATTTAATAAATATGTGTCTTAAAGTTACATAAAAACATTGTTTCTTCGATTTGCCTGTCTTTATTGTAGCTTTCGGCTTCCAACAGTGGGGGCTTACCATAGCAGAAAAACTGATAGAAAAGAAATGACAGCATTTCTGGAATCAGCGCCCTCAAATTAGGTAAAAACATTTGAAACATCTTAGGCACCATGACAATTTTTTTTTGTTGGCCAGTGTTATCATTCTCTTCTTTTTCTTAATCTTCTAATTATCTTCCTTCTTCTCCTCTTCTTCTTATTTTTCTTCTTTTTTCTTCTTATTACCTCCTCTTATTTTCCTTTTCTATTATTATCCTATTTATTCTTATTCACATTCTTATTTGTCTTCTTTTATTGTTATTATTATTATCATTATTAACAACAACAACAATAATAATAATAATATCCTTCATATTTTTCTGTTTATTACTAATATTATTATTAGCATTCTTTTTTCTTATTATTATTATCCTCTTCTTCTTCTTCATCTTCTTCTTCTTCTTCTTCTTCTTATTATTATTATTATTATCCTCTTCTTTTTCTTCTTCTTCTTCTTCTTATTATTATCATTCTCGTCTTATTATTTTTCTTCTTTTCTTCTCTTTATTCTCTTCTTCTTTTTCTTCTGTTATTATTATTATTATACATCCTTTTTCTACAACAACAGACCTTAGCACAATATAAAATAAAACTGATATTTCTAATTACATCTCCGAAAGCGATAAGCAGCAGCAATTCTTCCTTTCATAACATTCTTTTCTCCTTATAAACACTTATATCGAAATCATTAAATATGAACGCTAATAGAATTAGAACAGAAAGAGATTCATTCTAGATTACTGTTTCTGACGGTTTGATAAGCATAAATGTTGTTGTGGGGAAAAGAAAGATTTTATTTGATCTGAATACGAGATACTTCGTTTCTGTTGAACAACTAATTATAAAAGACGCGTTGTTAACTTCAGATGGATTCTGTAAGAGACCGATACAAAAGGGTCTATATCCACATTAAAAAGGGCGCTATATCCCCATAACCTGGGAGGTTGCTCAGCAAAAGAAAATTTACTGTTAAATAAACGTCATATAGAAGACAACCTATAATTTTTATGAAAAAAATAAATTTGATGAAATGTTTTCTGGCCTGAAGAAACTAGTATTGAACCGGTTTGTCATACGATCACCGATTAGTAAGAAATATATATTTGAAAACCAAATACCACTGTCTCAACCGTGATGCATGCTGGGGGTCCGAATTATGTTGCCAGAGGTTGTGCTGAAAGAAGGACCGGTGTAATTCGTAGTAAATAGATGATATCAGAAGAAAATAAAATGATCATGTTAAATTGAAGCGACATTTTAATGTAAGAAAATTAAAGCTTTTACATAAAATGATTTTTTAAATAGACAATGGCTTTATCTGTATGAACAAAGTTGTAAAAAACATGCTTCAGGAAAACTACATCAAAATTTTAGAATAGACATTAAAATGCCTAGATCTCAAACAAAAAATTTGCATTAGAGTGCAACCTAGGAGGTGATTAAATCTGACATATAATATATAATAATAGAAATATGATAAAATATAATGATAATAAAAATATAATAATATAGAATAATTAGAACAAAATATAGTAATATATGATAATAGAAAATAACAGGGAGAAACCATAATTATGATTGATTATTATAAAGTAAAATAGACTGTAGTGCATATAGAAAAGGCAGTATTATAATGTTTTGAACTATATTGAATAATATATTGAAGTATAATTAAATCAATTAATTACAATTAATTGGTATACATATTTGGGATTCTAGGAGTATACATTTGTAGAAAGATGCAGCAGTGATGTAAGATAAACAGTGTTTATAGCTGTTAAGAAATCGATTAATATGTTTTCAAAGTACTTTCTCTGTATGTTCTGTTCTTTTTAATTAGATTATATTATACACATATGCCAATATGAATCAGGTGTAAATAGATATCAAATATGGAGTGGAATCCGACTAGTTCTGTCGGACAAAATGCTTGCCGCGGGTTTTCTGTTTTTTTAATCGTATCGTTTGATCTTTTTTGAATAAATATATATATATATATATATATATATATATATATATATATATATATGTATATTAGGGGTGTAAGTAAGCATGTATGATTTTAATATTTGCTATCTATAAAGAAAAGAAAATTGCATATCGAAAATAGAGCGCTTGTATATATATATATATATATATATATAGATAGATAGATAGATAGATAGATAGATAGATAGATAGATAGATGTGAGTTTGTAACCCTGGGTTTCACGCTCTTGCGGTCGTCACCACGCATATATAATATATAAATAATATAATATATATAACAAATTGCATATATCTATATATATATATATATATATATATATATATATATATTGATACTTATAATTATATACACTTTTCACACACACACACACACACATACACACATATATATATATATATATATATATATTCCCGATATATATATATATATTCCCGATATCATCCAATTTTCTTTTATTTATAGACAGCAAATATTAAAATCATACGTGCTTACTTAAAACCATACATGTTGTCTGTGTATGTGTGTGTTTGTGTGTGTTTGTGTTTGTGTGAGTAATTCAAAACTTGGTACAATTTGATGTCCGAATAACAGAAGAAAAATTGATCTAAAATTATATTTCTCATAATGTAGTAATAGTAAAGGAGGCTCGAAATGTCCGGAAAGTCATAAATATATATATATATATATATATATATATATATATATATATATATGATAATGATATACATTTCTCATAACCACTTTAGAATCAGATACGACTATACGTAGATTATAACTGCGCCATCTCGTCTAAAGCAGCACAATTCTGACTTTGATTTCTTACAAGATTTCAAACTACTTTACGCGGTCTCATAGACGTTGGTGTATTTTAGACTCTGTAGCCTCGTTCTCAGAGAGGAAACGATGCAAATCTATCGCTATATTATCCTTATTTCCAGGCCAAATTTTCCGATGAGCTTTATTCCATTAATTCTGATCTTTCTAACTAGGAAAACCGATATTACCTCAACATGAATCCTCTTCATTTACAATGTGTTTCAAGAGTAATAAAATGACCTGGTAGTACAACTTCTGTACTGAGCTTCTATGAGTATTGTATTAAATTGGCATGTTATCATTTCAATTTTAACATTGTCTATCTTCTTTACCTTCATTATTTTCATCTACTACTATTTCCTTTCAAATTCATATTGTACACGACATTCATGCCCTACCATGGGTGGCTCTCGAGCTTTGTATTGGCTGAACTCAAGTACAAAAAGCTTATTGTGACCATTATGAATAGTATGACATAAATTCTGATAAGAACTATATAGAGAAATTAAAAATGGTATCTTAAACAGATTTTCTAAGCGCCGCTTAGATGTGGTACAAGGCCGAAAGTATGGAACACCCAGTGAAGATCAAACTCACTACTCAGTTGTAACAAGTTATATCGTGAATAGCTTGCTAACCATTGCACCACATCGGTTGTCCAAAAATTGGTTTATTAAGAATGTTCTCTCTAAAAGACATTCTTGTATATTCCATCAATATTTAATAATTATTGGTAAATAACTCATTGGTTGTTTGTTTAACGACATATCAAACTCTATGGGTTATTTAATACTGAAATTTAAATATTTATTTTTTATAAATAGTAATTGTTTTAGTAATTCATGGTTCATAAATTATCCCATAGCTAGAGAAGAGCTGGGTCCATACTTTTCACAAGGTTTTTTGCTCGTAAATTAATATAATGGCGCCAGTTAGAATTAGAATTAAGCTCTTCGATTAAAAATGTCCATTGTTTATTACACCACTGCACATACAAGCTTACAGCGTTTGCTATTTTCCAGTGGGAAGTGACTAACTTCAGTGATCGTACGAGAACATATGTTTCAGCGTGATGTGGCGGTAATCCAGGCTAATAAATTTCCCATTTCAATACATAAAGATTTGCTTTGTTCACCGAGACATTGTGTACTGGTTAGTAAGATTGTCATGCTTGCCTCTAAGTAGCGAATTTGGTCCTCACTCTGTGCTTTATACTTTCTGCAGTAAGCTACGCTTAAAAAATAAGGCACTTCGACGTGGTGTAATGGTTAGCACGCTTGCCACACTAGTACGATTACGACAATGTATTGAGTTCGATCATCATATGGTGCCCCATATTTTTAGCCTTGCGTCACGTCTTCGAAAATCATTGAGTACTTCTACATGGTTTAGTGTTTGTCTCGCTAGAACCATTCCGACTTGTGATGCAGGAGATATCGTTTCGGAACAAGAACTCCGAGATCCGAGTTCGAAATCCAGTTGAATTCGTTACTCGCAAATAACCCTGGGAAAGGTATTAATCCGTCGTTACTCCCTCCAGCTATGGAGGGAGAAACAGGACAGAGTGAATACTATAGCCATTAAATAGCAGGAGAGATTGATTCTATAGTCTTGGTTGACAATCAGTCCACCGCAGAAAGTAATCAAGACCTACTACGGGAAATCTTTTTCCCAGTCAGTAAGGTATCTTCCGCGACATGGTCGCCTAAATGTGTATCATGTATGACACATTACAGATTGAGTTCGATCCATATTTTGTGCAAAATCTGAGTTATACTTAAAAAAAAACACCATAAACATTTGCTTTTTAATAGCAATATACGCCAAAATGTCTTATACACTAAAACACAAGTATGGAATTATTTACAAATTGTTTATGTAATTGAAAGATGAGTATCCATGCTCTTTATTATGTTTGCATCTAATGACTCTTTTCATTTAAAAACAAAATAAAATATAATACGGTAAAAGAACCCGGACGGAACATAAAGCTTATTTATAGGAATGTCCACCCACAATTGCAACATAAAAGAAATTTGGTTATCCATATTGAAGCTGTTTCGCCTACAGCGCGAACAATTGTCCTGAGTATTTCGTGCTGTTAACAAGTGAAACCAATTATTTTGCTTTCCAGACTCTTGTCAATCTCACGTGCCTAGCTTTAGTATAATCCAATTTGTGATTAATGTGACAGAAACTTAGCAAAACACAAGAAAATCTGCCTATATTATTTACAGATAGTATACATTTGAATTTTCTTTTGAAAACATTAAACTGTTATTCAAAATTAGAAGAAGGCCCATAAAAATTGTTTTCTGTCTTTCTTCGTATCTTAAAAAATAGATTTCAAAAAAGATCATATGAAATGAACCAATAAACATTATATTTCAAGTCAAGTTCAAATAATGTTGACTGATGCCAAGGAATGAAACAAAAATCTCAAGTAGGCATCTACACTGACGTCACCACCATTAACTCTCGCCTCGATCAAAAATACCCAGAGGCTGACAAGACGAGCCTCGCTGCTGAGCTTAAAAAGAATCGTCAATCTGTTGTGAACTGGGGTAAGAAATGGCTTATGAATTTTAATGCTTCCAAAACAAAGCTGCTAACAGTTAACCACTACAGACAATCACTCCTACCCCCATTAGCATGGATCAGGCTAGTCTCCCTGAAAACAAAACACTGCACCTCATCGGTCTAACTCTCTCAACAGACCTCAAGTGGAATGACTCTATCGAATTAATAGCTAAATCTTCTACTATAAAAGTCAGTTCACAGTATAGAGCCAGGATGATTTTTCTCATTTTGAATCCATCCTGCACATATATCAATCTACCATCCGCCTGTGTATTGAACACTGCTGCCACATCTGGTCGCGTCTCCCTGCTATTCACCTCGGAGTTCTTGACAAAATCCAACTGACTATCTACAATGTGATTGATCCAGACTTGGCAGCTCAGCTGCATTCACTTTCTCATTGGCATAGTGTGGCTTCTCTATGTCTCTTCTACAAATAGTTCCACAACTTCTGCTCCGACGAGCATAGCTCACTGGTGCTCCCTCTGCATGAAGTTACTCAAACTATTAGATTAGCAAAAAGTTTCCACCATTTTACACTGAAACTAAAAAATGTAACCACAAGTTCTACTCTAATAGCTTCTTTTCTCGCACTTTCCGCCTGTGGAATTCCCTTCCGTATATTTGTTTCCCTGACAGCTACATCTTCAAGAATTTAAATATAAGGTCAATTGTCGTCTCCTGTCTCTCTGACTTGCATCCTTTCCCTCATGTTCTCCTCCCCTTCCACTCTACACTCATTCTTCTCTTACCCATTCTCTGTCTGACACCGCCTATAACTTGTTCTTCCTTCTCATCACTATTTTTCTATGTAACCCCCTGCACACCAGCGACAGTAAAGCTGCCTTGCTTGAAGCAAAGAAATGATTATATATATATATATATATATATGAGTGTGTTTGTGTGTGTTTTGTGTGTGTGCGCGCGAGTGTGTGTGTGTGTGTGTGTGTGTGTGTGTGTGTGTGTGTGTGTGTGTGTGTGTGTGTGTGTGTGTGTGTCTAAGGTAATAAACATTCACCCGAACAAGTTTGATTAAAAATGAACTGTTTAATTTTATTGCAATTTTCCAATTTTCGGATCGATTATTGTACTCTAAATTGTTGATAAACATTTCCAAGTTAATATATTGTTATTGTGTTCAAATTTCACAGTAGTTTTTAAAAAAGACTGTAAAGTTCGAAAGTTATTTTATTACAGTCCAAATACACAATAGCTAAACTGAATAACCCAGCAGCTAAAAATTAAAGTACTTGTATTTAATGAAACTTTTGTGCTTCTAAATACTGCAGCACACTGGGACCGTCTCCCCGAGCAGAAATATTCACGAAGTTACCTCTAGAAAAATCAGACATTTTTAGAATCCTGACGTTCTAAACGCTCAGTCACAAATATAACTATTAAATGGTAAACAGGTGAAAATAAGTTTAGATTTCTCTTACATTAAATAAAAGAGGAAGCAGAAAAGTGTAATAAAAAATATATATAAACAATGAAAAGGGCGATTTAAAGACTAGAGATGTACCACAGGAAAATTTCCATCATTTGCTACTAAAATATCATTGATCATCACACATATCAATTTCGTAGAGGTGGGCAAAATTCTCATCTGTATGTTAGGTTAAACTAGGTAAATTAATAGTTTGTTTCCTAATACAGAAATATTATTTACTGATATTTTAATAATGAACGGTATACCCCCTGTGATAAATCTGCTTATAAAAATGCAATGGACTTGGTACATTTTGTATTCGCTGAAAACAGGATAGAAATAGTGGGGTTTTTTTATCATTTCACCCCGGGAAAGGTGTAAATGCTACTGATGTAACTGAAAGAAAATTAATTAGAGGAGGGGGAAGAGGATTACAAACCAATTAGGAAAAAGAAATAGAAAGATGAAAATGCAGGTGTGATGACAGAGAGAAATGGAAGGATATACGTGGTGGGGGAAGGGCTAGTGTCAAGTGGTTAGTAGATGAGTATTGACATTGCATTTAAATTTCTGGAGGTTGTAGCCGTCAGGAAAGCAAGAATATGGGAGCGAGTTCCACAGGCGTGAAGTGCGAGAGAAGAAGCTGCAGGAGTAGAATTGTCGTCTGCATTTGGCTAACCTAACTGTGAATGGGTGGGACCCAGTTGCCATTCTGGTTGCACGAGTAAACACCTGTTGAGGAGCCACCAGTGACTTAAGTTCATCCAAGCAGAAGCCATGAAAGTATTTATAGAACAGACAAAGGGAGGCCACATCTCGTCGGTGCGGAAGTGCCTGTAGTCGAGCCGCCAAGTCAGTATTTATCACGTTACTAACTCTCCTTTGGAGCCTGTCGAGAACACTGATGTGAGCGGCAGGGGCGCCTGACCATAAATGGCAGCATTACTCCATGCAGGGTCGAATGGTAGACTTGTATATATGCAGGATGGATTCAGGCGGAAAGAACGTCCTGGATCGACACAGTGACCCAACCTTCTTAGCAGTGGATTTAGCTATGGATTCGATGAAGCGGTTCCATTTGAGATCAGAGGAGAGGGTAAGGCCGAGGAGGCGCAGCGTATTGCATTCAGGGAGAATCGCTTGGTCCATGCTTATGAGAGGCAGGAGAGGTTGCCTGTGATAGTTGACAGACAACAGCTTGGTCTTGGACGCATTGAAGTTGACAAGCCACTTCTTGCCCAATTCACCACAGAGTGTAGATCCCGTTCAAGGTCAGCAGCGAGATTGTGTCTGTCCGCCATGCCAGGTTTCTTACTGGAGCGGGAGCATATTGTGGTGTCATCTGCGTAGATGCCTACTTGGGACTTGATCTCATCTGGGAGGTCTTTGATGAAAATAAGGAAGAGCGTCGGGCCCAGGATAGAGCCCTGGGGGACACCGACATTCGTGCTGTAGGATGAAGAGGCATTCCCATTCAAAACCACCTTCATTTTGCGGTTGTTTAAAAAAGACAGGATTAGGTCAAGCAGGCGTCCTGTAATACCGTAACTCCGTAGCTTGCAAAGGAAGCCAGAGTGTCAAACCCTGTCAAAAGCCTTGGAGATGTCCAGCGCAACTGCACGAGCCTCCCCTGACTCGTCGAGGGTCTGGAGCATGTACTCCGTAAAAGTTGTTAGCATATCGGCAGTAGACCTGGCAAAGCGGAAGCCATATTGCTTGTCAGAGAAGAGTTTGTGGACAGTAGAAGAGTATTTCAGCATTGATTATGGCCTCGAACACTTTCCCGAATATCGGTAGAAGACTGATAGGGCGATAGTTTGATGGGTCCGAGGGTTCACCACAATTCTTAAAAACAGGAAAGACTGAAGAAAACGTTTAGCATGCAGGAAAACAGTAAACAAAAAGGCAGTAGTTAAACAGATTAGAGAGGACAGGGGAGAGTTCAGGGTCACACCTCTTAAGGACTATCACCGGGATTCCGTCGTCACCGCTCGCCTTATGGGTGTCAAGTTTTGAAATTACTCGGGATACTACCTCCGGGGTGATATGTACGTCGTGCAGTTTGGCCTCAGTTCTAACGGAGAAGTCGGGTGAGCTTATTCCAGATGAGTCAAACGTAGAGTTGGATGAGAATCTGCGGGCAAAGCACTCAGTTTTGTCCGCAAATGATGTGAGAATCTCAAATTTTGAAATAAAAAACAAAAAAAAAACCTTCAAACATGGAATCGTAGAAAAAATACATTGAAATATAAGGTTAGCAATGACTTAATATTTTTTTTTATTAAACCTTTAACGCCGGGAAACTGTTTCACACATGGGTTTGGAAAACAGGTAAAAATCGGGAAAATTTATTTTTAAACAGTAGCTTTTATTCTTATTTTCACTTTACTTAATTTCATATGTATATAACATTATTCTTACGAAAATACAAATTAATAGTAATAAAAATAACACAAAACTTCAACATATTTTACTACAACCAGATACACAATAATTATAAGCAGGACGAATTAACATTTTTTTATATTTCACCTTAAACAAGGCAGTACTGTCACCGGTGCGCAGGGGATTACATAAAAGGAGAGTGATAAGAAAGAGGAACAAGTTACAGAGAGTGTCACAAAACGATTAGAACATTGGGGTGAAAAATGCTGCACCAGAGTCGAGTAGAAAGGGAGAACATGATACAAAGGTGGTCAGGGAAAAGATGTGAATCAAAGAGATAAATGATGGCAATTGACATTGTATTTAATTTTTTGAAGTTTGTAGCTGTCAGGGAAGCAAGTATACGGAAGCGAATTTTAAAGGCATCAGTTACTAGAAAAAAAAGCTACTAGTGTAAAAATTGAGGTTATATTGGATAATATGAAGAACTACTAAACACCTTATTTCTGGCTTAATTCCTGAAAACATTGTAAAATTTATATTATATGAAAAGTATTTAAAATTTATAATCTATAGCGTAATCTCATAATTCGTATTTATTTCTGAGATGAGTAATTTACAATAATCTTGGGATTATTTTGAACTCTTGGTTGATAAAGTTATAAATAGATATATTATAACAACGCTATCACAATATATATAGATATAATATAACACCTATATCAACCAAGATGAGAACAAGATTTCGAATTAATTCCAAGATTATTGAAAATTATTCATCTCAAAAATAAATACAAATTATGACAAGTGGCACAAACACACTAACATAATCCAGTTGTCAAAATCCATCTGACACTGAATATAAAAATGCTCCAGAAATACACACTAAGATCATACGGTGTCGTAGTGGATATAGTAGTTGGATATATGTGTTATATATATATATTTGTGTGTGTGTATAGATAGATAGATAGAAGAATAATCGTGTAAACACAGTACAATTTTAATTTTTTTAATTTCAATGGCAACTGTAGGTAGAGCAATGCCAAATCCAACTTAAGTTATAAAACAGCTGCTTAATTACTGCTCTGGTTTAGCCAGTGTGGCTCAACTGCACACGAGATTAGAGAGATATTTGCCTCATCATTTTAGTACTTGATGTGATCAAATGTTGGAATTTGTTCTGTAGACTATTTCGATTTTTTGAGCGTAGATTTATATAAACCAAGTGTCACGCTGAATATAATTAATTCGCACAGTCGCGTATTTTTCTTTTAATTCTAATTTGCAAGGATTGTTGATGTTGGACTTGACCATGGCAATTATTTCGTCATAAAAGACATTTAAAATACAGGACATCCCTACACAGATATGAGGTTCAAGAAGAGTTCTCGTAACATCACTTCAAAGTTTTTGCCGATTACAATGAATGCTCCCAACAAAAGTTGGTTACATTTGGTCTTGTGTTAAGATGACACAATGTCATGTAAATGTCTCTTGTTTTACGACATAGACTAAAACCTGTGTGTAAGTTTAGGTTCATTTTGTTTCACGGCATATAACACTGAATGTGTTATTTAATGCCGTCTAATTTTTAGGATGGGTTCGTATGAATAGAATATGTATTCTTAGTAAGAAATTAGTTTGTAGTTCAAGATTCATTAACGTATTTTGTAAAGAGTGTAGTTGTCGTGAATCAAATGTATGTTTAATATTTCTTTTTCAAATATATACTGCTGGTATTTTTAATATATAAATCTATTTTTATATTTCCATAGGGTTTCCCAGTTTTTGGATGAATTATTTGCCCATATCTGGGAGCCTAACAAGTGCTATTATCTCGGGTCATGATGGACTTGAGTACCACAGCAATTATGAGGTGGTTTCATGCTCCACAAAACCTCCTGATTTCTTGCTGTCGAAGAATGTAGCGTATAATCATACCCAGGATGCCCAGATTATGTCTCGAGAAAGATTTCAATTAATGGAATAGTTTAGTTTGCAAAACAGGCTGATTTCGATAAATCTGTTACAAGTGCTCAATAAGTAATGTAAAAGCTGGAAAATTCTATATAAGTTGCAATAATAAAGTAAAGAACAATTAGGAAACGTTTATCAATGTAACATGTTTAACTTTTAGTAAAGCTTTACCAGAGAATGAGATAAGGAGAAAAGGGAGAAAGAAATTCTGGTATAGTTGCTTTTGTGTCAGTCGATTTTTTATCTGTTCCACGCGTATTTGAATCAATGTTAGTGTAATTTGTGGTATGCAGAATTCATGGAGGAACGATAAGACTAACCAATGTTTAAAGAAATTAACGGATTCCAAACCAAACTGAAAAAAAAACGTAAATAATTCATACAAATGTATACACGTAAGTGTGTGTGTTTCTGTATGTGTGTATATTAAACGTTAGATGTGTTTGTTTTTCGCATGTTGATTTGAGAACGTTTTAATGCACATACTGTTTTTTTCGATAAACATACGTTAACTTTTAACAATGGATTCAATAAAGGTTTGTGATGTGTGTTTATAGTTGGTAATATTGCTACTAGTACGCTCTCGACGAATACGCAGGAATGTACAATGTAAACAGAAAGCCCTATACATGTAGGAAGGTAACGTGTGATCATGATGGATAATTATTTGCACTCAGTTTCGTGCTAAGTTAAGCTAGCTGGATGTTCAATAAATCACCGTCACTGAACAACAAATTGCATTATCTCATGCTGCATTACAAGCATGGGAACGAGCAATATGAGTGAAAGAAAAAGATGAGGAAATGGAGTCTAGCAGTTGCTCAGATATCACAGACAAGAACATAAGGTCCACGATCGGATAAGGGACCACATTCTGGCAGATAAGAACTGACAAGGTTTTGGAGTGTAATAAAATGTAATGTTAAACAAGAAAGTCTATGGCTAGTGTTATTTAGTCATGTTAGCCTTGGCCTTACAGGATGTCCATTCCTCCTTGGAAGACTGCCGTTAATCAATCTTCTTATCTCGGATCCTTTCATTAGCTCTTACGCAGAATTACACTAAGCTTGTTAAATAAATATAACTTTCTTTCAAGTCGATTGGCATATTTGTGTGTTAGTGGGTGTGTATGGGGTGTGTACACAAGTTTTATAAATTCCTGTAAAGCTCCGATAACAATTAAACTAATTATGCATTTTTCTCTACACAAATACGCATAATTTGAAATGCTATGAGTGACATATGTGTAAGAATAATATTATATATATATATATATATATATATATATATATATATATATATATATATATATATATATAATCTTTAATCACACAAACACACATACAGACATATATATATATATATATATATATATAGTTTTATTTAATAGCAGGTATCCAAAGATAATAAGATAAATGCTTCATTAGCAGCATTTGAATATTTTTTCTTCATTTTTTTCTTTTGGAAACCGCTGGGTTCATTTGCATATAATGGCTTTGTGATAACACCCTTAAATGTGATCGAAAATGGAAGTGAGGAAAAAAAGAGACAGGTGAGCAAGAGCCTGAAAATGTTTCAAGTCTTATGCTGGCATCGTTAAGAAAAGGCGCAGTTGAAACATATTCTCATTGTCTCTTTTCCCTTCTGTTAATTTCGGTGAGTAATTTTCTGATGCGCGCCATTTGTCATCATTTGCCGTTGCTCTTAATAGACGCTGATGAATCCATTGCTATGGATCATACAAATCCATTCTATCTTCTAGCACAGTTAGGGAAGAAACCATGATCATCCCATTCTGTTTCATTTCAAATAGATTTTATCTCATTTCTACGGTTTCTTGTTGAAATATATAAGCCGTTGATTGTAATTTGAATTGAAAGGCGAAATCTTGATCATTAACTGGTATTTTTGAAGGGACTTCATCAGATTTCAGGAAAAAAGAACTGATTCTATTGTAAATTTAATTAAATTTTATCATAGTATTTTTGATGCTTTCGTTTTGTAAAAAAATATTTGAAAACCGGAAAAAATATAAGGACATAAAAATAGTATCACTGGATTCGAACACTAACAGACTATACTACTTCTCTGTATGAGAGTGTTAGATTTTATTAATAAAGTTAAATTGTTCATAATAAAATTGATATTAATCTATTGATATTCATATGATACCCATGTTATATTTATCTGAGAAATTTACCATGTGAGTTTTAATATGTAATATATCTTATTCCTAGAAATAGATAAAACAGCGTTAGGCATTATCAATTTAGAGTCAACTACGTTGGAAGATCTCATATCTTTTTTTTTAATCATTTCATTATTTTCTTTATTTATCTGCGAATTATGACATGTTGGGAAATATAGTGGATTGGCTTCCATTTGCCTTATACATATCTGTGAATTCCGGGTTTTGTTTCACTTTGGTTTAGAGTCTACGACATAAGGCTCGATAGCTCAGTCTACACTGTTACGTAACATATACTTATTGAAGTGAGAAGAAACGGGTTCATGCCTCTCTTCAAGTGTATTAATTTGAAGTGAACGCAACAGATCCGGTTCAAAATTTCTCGCCTAATGCATTTTCCACGTCATAACCGTTAGGATAACCACAAATAAAAAAAATATCCTTTTATGAAAAAAAGAACAAAATTTGGAATTCACGGATTGCTTTTATAATTTTACTTTGATATACTAAGTTGACAGCGACTCTGATTATCTCTTTAACATGTTTACGGTTTCTCCGATACCAAACCTTAAGATTTTGTGAAAAGTAAAAAATAGATTGTGATCGCAAAATAAGAAAAAACAAATTCTAGACACATTCATAGTTTTCGATATAATATAAATCATTCACTGTCCTACATCTGTGCTAAAATAACAGAAGAAAATTGTTATGTATGTGTATGTATATTATTTTATCCCTCTTAGTCGCACGAATTGTACATATTTTAGCTATTGTAGCCTGACTGATCTCACCTCTTTTCAGGTTGATTTTGAAATTATGAGCAACGACGAAGTTTTAGAGAAAATGTAAACAAAAAGGATACTTATATTTAAGTTCATGAAGAGGGTAGATATTTCTATGACATACAATGAGGAAAGAAGGTTTGGAATATTTGATACTCACAGGACAGATTGAAAAAAAGGACAGAGGAAAACAACGCATTATTTACCGAGCTTGAGTAAATGGGTCGCGGAACGAAGTTTAGGAGAAATAGCAAAAAAAGAAAATGACTTAGGATGTACAAAAGTCAGGAAATTGAGGAGCGCGGTTATCGTAAACGTTCTGAAGTTACATGGCAAATAGAAAAAGAAAAATAGTTTTTGTGTGAATGGCTTAAATATTATTGTGCTATTCAATGAATTAATGAAATCACCCACCCTTAGACAAATACAAACCCTGTGTTGAATAATAAAAAAAAACACAATTTTAAAAACATAATTTTTCTTACAAGAAAAAATGACGCAATTTCTAAAATCTCAACGAATCAGATTATTACTTAACTTTTTTCAGATTTTGGAAGTTTTCAGTAACAATTCGAATTATTTTTAAAGTTTCTTTTGTAACTGTTTCTTATACTTTTTTTTAGAGCTGTCTGGCATATTATTTTTAAAGTTTCTTTTGTAACTGTATCATATACTTTTTTTAGAACTGTGTGGCATATATATGTGCACACTCAAACGTATGTTTGCTTAGTGGCATATCAACTTTTATGGGTCATTTAACGCCGAAATTTATTTTTCCTGGGAACATTTGTAATTGTCTTTATAGAAATATATTACTGGTAATCTTTTTACTATGACAATACATTGCTGGTATTTTCAGTATAAAAATTTATTTTATAGTACCTTGGCCCCAATTTGGGGTCAAATATCTGCCCAAAGGTGGAATCCAAACAGGTGCTACTACTTCGCTTCAGGGTGAACCAGGGAACAGCATTTAAGGGGTAGTTTCCCGCTCCTCACTTTCTCTTGATCTGAGGTCTTGTTGCCAAATGTAGTTTAGCGCCATACACAAGAAGGAGAAGTTGTCATAATTTACGAATTAACACTGGACCTATGCAAATACAGTTTGAGTTAAAACTGAACCGGCATCTATTTAAGTTGATTCGGGTTTTTGTGCTAAGTAAGAAAATATGCAAAATTAAGCTAGTTTTGCAATTATTGTTATTTTTGCAGGCAAGATGTATTAGTTATTATTAGTGGCGTTGAGATATCGATGAGTGACCTCCCATCACCATATTCATTATTTGCTCCCTACTAGGACACTTCAGGTGCTATAAGCCCATGTGATGGTGGATCTGGGAACAATAGTAATGAAGAGGTAATTCCATTCGCAAGAAAACGTCCATTCTCTTACTGCTGGATGAAGTTTATCAACATAACAAAAGAACACTGAAAAGTACCTACGCACAACAGGAATAAACTGAAACATATATATTGGTCAGATGCCTTCATTTTTCGTTTTTTTGTTTTTTGTTTTTTGTTTCTTGACAACAATCTTTAGTTAACGTGCAAAATGTATAAATCGACTTGTACGTTCTTTTGAAGTCATTTCACGACTCTTTCTGTATTTAGCTGTATATATTTTCTAATAGATATAAAACTTTATTTGAAATTTGATCGTCGTCCTATCAGCAACGCGATAGGTACCGAACTAGACTGTTTTGTTTGTAAAAATATTGCACCGGAAATATCCGTCCGTATTCATGTCTAGATGTGAATTTAGGTCATGTACGTTTCATAGAAAAAATGGGAAAAATAACTTTACTCAAATTGCTGTTATTTAAATAATGGAAACTTTTATTAAAAATCTAGTAGATTCGAGATAATCCGACTGACATTGATGCAAATAAACCAGAATAAGCACACTAAACAAAGATGCTTAAGGTCAGTAATAATATTGACAATTTCCGCAAAAGGGAGATAGAAACTAACAATTATAAAGAGAGAGATAAACATTTAGGCATATAGTTATTTGAATTATTTTCCCTTATTTTCTGTTCTGAATGAGATATTTTCAGTTTAAGTAATGATTTCGGCATGCCAAAATCGTTTTGGAAGTTTGTGGGAGGTACAATTCAAAGATACTTTTTTCTGAGGGAGAAAGAATTTCGTTTGCGGAAGCGCCTTTGACTTTTATGACTTAATCTTCTTCGTGAACTTAAGGATTGAAGCGAGGAAGTCTTAAATGTCACATGACGAGATGTATCCATTAAGCAACTAACGCCCACCTAATCGAGCCAAACCGATATCGTTGGTGATTTATATACTTTTTCCTCCCATTATATGACGAAACACATTGTTAGAACTTCTTCTCTTCTCTTGTATTGTTGAATATCTTTGGTAGAAATAAAAAGAAAAACTTATCTTGTCATCGGAATGAAACCATGACATTCAGGTTTGAAACATTCATAAGTGAAGATTAAAAAAAAGTGTTTAGATTGTATATTTAACACAATACTTATTTCTACTTTCTACTTCCGCAACTTTCCTTATAATCATATCGCCCCAAGCAAGGCATTATGCTGCTACTGATTTGCAGGGGGTTACATAGGAGGAAAGTTATGAGAAAGAATGTCAGGTTATAGGGGGTGTCAGGAAGTGGGTAAGATAAAGATGAGAATACTGATGAGAGTGGAGTGGATGGAGAAAGGAGCATGAGAGAGAGAGGATGCAGGTTAGTGAGATAGGGCATGACTATTGACTTTACATTTAAATTCTTGGAGATTGTAGCTGTCGGGGAAGCAAGTAAACTGAAATAAATTCCACAGGCGAGAATTGCAAGAAAAGAACCTGAAGGAGTATAATTTGGTTTACATTTTATTCGTTACACAGTACAAGAGTGGGAACTAGTTGCTAATCTTGTGGCTCGAGTAAATTCCTATAGAGTGGGTACCAGCGACCTAAGTTCATCGGTGCAGAAACCATGAAAGTATTTATAGAAGAGATACAGAGAAGCAACATTGCACCGGTGAGAAAGTGACTGTATCTAAGCTGCAATGGCGAGATTGATCCCATTACAGATTCTCTGTTGGATGCTGTCAAGGACGCCTAGAGAGATAGCAGGAGTACCAAACCAGATATGGCAGCAGTATTCAATGCACGGGCAGATGGTACATTTATATATGTGCAGGATTGTTTCAGACAGGAGAAACTTCCCGGTCCTTTACAGAGAACTGACTTTCTTAGCAGCGGATTGAGCTATGAATTCTATGTAGTCATTCTACTTGAGGTCTGTTGTGAGAGTTAACCCGATTGTTTTGCTTTCAGGGAGACTAGCCTGATTCATTGCGATTGTCTGTGATGGTTAATAGATAGCAGCTTCGTTTTGGAAGCATTAAGATTCATGAGCCATTTATTACTCTAGTCTACCACGGATTGGAGGTCCTTGTCAAGCTCGGCAGCGAGGTTTGCTTTAGCAGCCTCGGCAGATTTTTAATCAAGGCGAGAGTAAACCGTAGTGTCGTCAGCATGTATGCCTACTTGGGATCATATTACATCTGGGAGATTGTGCGATTTGAAAGGAATGACTGGATAAGGTCAAACAATTGTCAAGATATACCATAGCCTCATAGCCTCGAAGCTTGCGTAGAAGGCATGCATGTCAGACCGTGTCAAACGCTTTGGAGATATCTAAGGCAACAGTTCGGGCTCCGCCGTTATTGTCGTGAGCCTGGTGTATATACTTAGTGATGGTCGTTAGCATATCAGCAGTTGATCTGGTGAAGAGGAAATCATACTGTTTTCAAAGTAGAGTCTGTAGGCTGTGAGATGTTGAATCACCTCGGCGTTGATGATTTATTCGAACACTTCGCCAAAAATCGGTAGGAGGCTGATAGGGGGGTCAGCGTGTTCACCAGAGTTTTTATATATTGGTAGCAAAGAGGAAGACTTCCAGCAGGCAGGAAAGCAAGAAGTAGAGAGGCAGTGTTTCGAGAGTTTGGAGAGAACAGAGGAGAGTTCAGGGGCACATTTCTTCAGGACGATTATTGGAATTCCGTCGCCGCCGCTCGCGTTATGGGAGTCAATCTTTGAAATTATTTTAAAGATCACTGAGGGGTTAATGTGGATGTCATTCAGTTGGGTCTCATTTCGGAGTGGGAAGTCGGATACAGATATTCCAGACCAGTCCATTGTCGAGTTGGTGGAGAAACTGCTAAAAAGGCTTTTAGTACTGGTTAGTAGCTGTATTAACTATTTAGGGGTTATTTTATGGTACCAGTAGTAGAACCTGTGCTTATTAAAAAAAATAAATATGTTAATTTATCAAACGATAGATGGATATTAATCCCTTTGGAATGGATGATCTAGATTATTTTGAAATTTGTTGTTTTACTTTGAGGCGTTTGAGAGATCAAATGGCCAGATTTGATGGGTGAGTCTGTAACAAATAAAACAAATATTGATAAGCATCCAAAATCTCACAGCTCTCCAAATTCAATGCTTTTAATCTTCTGCTCATTACAGCTGGACACTCAGTGTGCTTCTTCAACTTACAATTATGGGACACGACACCCTGTAGTATGATTCGATTCTTAATCACTAAACTAATTTTGATATCCATTTGATCAAGGTCATGTTCCAGCGGTTGATTGGAACGAATATCTGACACTACTGTTGTCATAGTTTCTGTAATTCCAGCTTCTCTGCATATTCAGCATCACTGGCATCAAGAAGAGGGACTACAACTGACAATGGTGGATTATCATCATTAACTGAATATTTGTAATCATGCCTTGCAAGGTTGAACCTGACAAATGTTTGAAATTTTACAATGGCATTTATATTATCTCTAAAATATTTAAGCCTATTTGTGTATCGCTTCTAATCAAATGCATCCAGGTCATCCCTTGCAACTTGACAATTAGCTTCACTGTTATCTTTAATATATTGTTTCCTGTCATTGTAAAGATTACATATTATTAGTTTATTTGTTATATATTATTTCTCTAATAGAAAATGCAAAGGAAGCAAAAATGATTTCATAATGATTATATATTAATATATTATATATTAATATATAATGATTGATTAATATATATATTGACACATCTAGATTGATCAAGTCTGTACTTAGAAGATATAAAGAAATAGGTGTGAATACCGTAATTGTGATAAGTATTATAATGACATTAGTTTATAATTGTTGTAAAATAGTGTTGAAATAATTAATTTTGCAAATAGTGTTATTTACAAAATTTATGAGTTGCACTTTTATGTCTATTCAATGTTTCGTCGTAAACAATTTATGTAAAATTAACGACTTGCCGCTTCCCTATAATTGAAAACATTATTAAAAACATAAAGTTACTGTTTAATATATATATATATATATATATATATATATATATATATATATATATATATATATACGATTTGATAAATAAAAATAATATTGCATGAAAAGTGAGGAGAGATTTGATTATGCATTTCGCCAATAAAGGCTTCATCAGATCTAAGACGAAAGAGAGAAATGTATGCATCTGTTTATTTGCGTTTGTTAAACAAAACACACACACACACACACACACACACACACACACACACACACACACACAGAGAGAGAGAGAAATACACACATGCATAATTTTCTTTCTTTCATCTTGGATATGATGAAGCCTTATCTGGCGAAATACGTTATCTATTCTCCCGTCTCTTTTCATGCAATATTTTAATTTATCAAATTGGCAACTTTAAACTCTGTCAAGACATCAATATCCTATTATATATATATATATATATATATATATATATATATATATATATACACACTCTCACATCCTGATTGAGCACTAGACATTTAAAAACAGTAGCTACTCACGCATTTACGCATTGTTCATTCAGTAAGGAATTTGAACACTCTCGGTTACCGCGTGTTTTTACCTCATATATAACATTAAAAATCTGACGTCTTTCACCGAGCGCCCATGGCTCAGAGGTAGAGTCGTCGACTAATGTCTATTCGGTCGGTTTCAATCTTGGCTAGAAGCAATCGGATGTCTAACTGTACTGATGAGCTGTGAAACAGCAAAACAGATCTGTCTGCAGATACATATATATATATGTACGTATCCTCGCTTCAAAATATTTATTCAACAAAACCAACAATTAAAATGAATATCACAGGTAATTCTAAGAGAAAATAAAAACATAATGAAGATATTGTCTTTCAACACCGTTTTAAGCTAAATGTAGGAAGAAAAACCCCATCAATACTAGAAAAAAGCAATTAACAGCTACTGGATTTGGAAATCTTCTTTTCTGGAAAATTGTTTTCAGACAAATATTTTATAAATTTCAACTGGCAGGAATACTAGTTAGTCTGTCAATGAATTCCGGCGAATATTTTAGTTATCATTTAAGTTTTATATACATTTGTTTTTATAATCGTTTTACCTCAAGCAAGGCAGTATTGCCACTGGTGTGAAGAAGGTTACAGTGAGAGAACAAAGAAGAGAGAAAATATCGGTGCAGGAGTTGTCAAAGAAAAGGCAAGATTGAGATGGGAGTCAAGCAGATAGAAGATGGTAACTTAACGTTACAGTTAAATCTTTAGAAACTGTAGCTATCAGGAAAGCAAACATGCGGAAGGGAGTTCCAGTGGCGAGAAATAAATGAAAAGGAACTGACAGAGTAAAATTATATACAGAGCAACTAGTTATTGTTCAGTACATTCAACATTCGTCATATACTTTTTATGTGTAAAAAAATGCACTCCGTATCCCAAAATGTTACATTTAATATATAAATAATAGGTGAATAATATATTAAGAAAAAATATGTTTTTAATATACGTATCAATTCTTTCTGGTAAGATGTGCGACAAAGTGGGAAAAGTTTTCGTGTGACGCGTTTCATTCTTTATGATTTTATCGGACTAAGTATATATTTATTCGAATACACATGCGACGCAAGGATTTTTAAATTTAAAAATGATTTTCTTAATATGTATTTTGAGCATAAATTTTAGTCGATTACTTTTAGTTTCTTTTTTTCCTGAGTAATTACCCTTAATAATTAACAAGAAAAACATAGGGGAAACCTCAAGAAATTTAAATAATTGATTACGTGAACACAAAAGTCATCTTTTACAAAACAACACAGTAAATAGATTACTTTTCCATCGTAATAAGATTTACCTTAATTTTGATATAAAATTGCTACTTTAATTAAAAGATGAAACAATTTACTGAGACTAAAATGTTTAGAAAGTGCTCCATCATTTACAGTAAGTTTTCTTGCAGTTTCTTACAAAGTTTGTAATCTTCCATTATCACAATGTCGGTTATTTAATAACAAAGTTGATGAAAACACACCTTAACAGAAAAAAGAATATAAATGAAATAGGCTAGATTTTATACTCAAATCGTCTTTAAATTCCAAATTTACAGTATCACTCGTTCGTGCGCATGCGTAATCAGATCAATGTAAACATAAACTTTGTCCAACGAAGATCTATAGGACCAAACGCGTCACACAAATACTTTTTCCACTTTGCCATACGTAGTTCCCTAAAATTGTTTGTGATATATAATAATTTATATATCGTTATCCCATATATATCATTATAAGAAAAAAGTAGAGGTCCATTACTTTTTTATCTACTTTAACCTAACATTAAATTTTACTTCATAAAAATGTCAATCAGTTAAGTATCATACACAATATACGTTTGGGTGGTCATATCTCTTTCGATCCATGACTGCTGAGGCAGAAGTAATTTGTTTTCCGTCGTAGGTTGTCGTTTCTTTCTCTGGTAGAGCAGTTTTCAACAAAGGATATGGAAAACAATCTGCCTTGCTATTCAACACATGGCTGGATCCAGAATGATGGGCTAATGCCTTTTCCAAGCACATTTGCGAGTAAAGGGATGAAACGATTTCAACTGGAATTCGAACTCGGCTCTCCGATATCCATTGAACCACTGCGCACACAGAAATATATCTTTCCCTATCTACATATAGTGGAAAACTTTCTGAAGAGAAAGACTATATTTATTCACTGAAGCACACCACATACAAACAGTATATGTATTCTTTATATTTGCACAGTATCGCGGATAGAGGTTGTGTGGATATGGACAGCTTCGATACATAAATCAACTCTTCATGTTGACTCTAAATATAATTCTTTCGCTGGTCTTCAGACCACGTCTGAAGAAGCATTGTTAATGTATTTGCTCACTTTCTCTCTACCTATCTTTCTTACTTCTCATACCTGCATATTAATAATTTCAACCCAAGGAAGGCAATAAAGTCACGAATATGCAAGGAGGGGTTTACTGAGAATGAAATAAACAGTGAATACTATATTGAGGACAGAGTATATCGAAAGAAATATCTAATTTAAGTGAACGCAAAAGGGTAACCCGGAATTTAAACTTGGTTGTAGGTTCCTGTTATGTTAACAGCATGCCATTCGTATTAATTATGTTTTTATTTTATATATTTTGCCCGCAGAATATATTATAAATAATTCAAGAGTGTTCAGACTTTGATTTCAAACTTCGTTCTATTTATAAACTAATGCAACCTGATGTAGCAGAAAAACTTTAAACTAGTAGATACTAATTTACTTATATTTAGGTATTTCTATTGTTTTTATTCAATCAGTGGATCAACTATAGTCATTTGTGGCCCAGTACGGCAGCAAGACATATTAACTGACATTCCGACCCAAATTCGGACTGCGGGCAGTAGTTTGGTGACCCATGTTCTAAACCAAGTCATTCTTTCTAATTAACCTTAGTTGGGGGAAAAGACATGCATTCATACGTTTCCCAAGACATTGAACGAAGATTTCACACAATGAATAATATTTGCCAATTTAGGAACACACAGCGGAACAAAAGTAAAACAAGCTATACAAAAAAAAAAAAAAAAAATGAAACCAATATTTGTAGGTTTTATGAAACTTCCTTGGTTGTGTTTGAAGCAGTGGATGAAACTCAAAATTCTATCGTTCAATAACTCAATATATATATATATATATGTGTGTGTGTGTGTGTGTGTGTGTGTGTGTGTGTGTGTGTGTGCGCGGGAGTGTGTGTGTGTGTGTGTGTGTGTGTGTTAGTTTATTTTAACGTGCTCGATATTATACAAAGTCCCAAAAATTCTTTTAAATATTGCTTTGTTTGACTGTGGCTCCTATGTGATTAAACGGTCTAAGATCAGTTGGCGGTTCCCTTAGAAAACGCATATTTTCCTAACAAGATTTCTGGATTGTTTATGCCAGTATAAATGAATAAATATACTGTTTAATTATATAAAAGAGAGTTTATACTGAAATACATGTAGCTATTAGAATTAATGTCTAAAGAAATTAGTTAAGAATATGTCGGAGTTAATCTGTTTTGTACGCATTTTGAAAAATGTCGTATATATATATATATATATATATATATATATATATATATATATATATAATCAGATTTCATTGAAAAATAACAGGCAAGTTATAATCATTGAGATGGGCATTGCCCCTTTCGGATCACTGTTAAATCCGATCTCATTTAAACACACACACACACACACACACACACACACACACACACACACACAGATCTACAAGGCCTTATCCGTTGCGTACTTATTGACAATAGACACATAATAGCATCCTCATGCAAAAATAAATGATTAAAAATAATGGAAGCATTGTTATTAAAAAAACAAAATCCAACAATTTATAATATCAATTATAAACACTGTAAAATTGTGGCTACCGTGTCCGGAATATAAAACAGACCTGACTCTACATACATAAACGCTACACATATTCTATTGCACATAAAATAAAATTCACCCTTGATAATGGCTAAAAGTTTAGCTAAAAGCGCTCGGAAAAGCAAAACACTTGGAGAATTCATATATAATTTGAGTTATCAAAAGAAAAATATAAGAATAAATGAAAAATTATATAAACAACTTAATGATAATAACTTGTCTGTCACTTTCAATAAAATCTGCATAAAAATTAATTTCTGCTCAAATAGACTATTTTTCAATATATAGATAGATAGATAGATAGATAGATAGATAGATAGATAGATAGATAGATAAAAGATATAGATATATTTGTTTGGGTTGATTTATAATACTTTTTTACCACCATAATCTGTTGCAGAGTAGCAATCGTCCCGGAGAGACAATTCGCCTCATTTTACCTGCATTTCTGTTAACGCGTGACAACCGATTATTGATTGAGGCTCGTATAACATGCTTTCTCGGTTTCCTTATGTCATAATTTTTACCTTCAAAATGAGGACAGTTCTTGCTTCTTTCTTTTTTATGGTCGCTGTTCAGCATCCCATGAATCTTGAAACCCACGCAGCAAACATCACTAAAGCTTCCTGTCCCTGACAGGCTATACTATGGACACACGTGAAGCGATATAAAAAATAGGTTCATATGCAATATTATATATTTGAATGCAGGCATATAAATATTAATATAATCACTAACGATAACGTAACAATTAACTCTAAACTAGTCCGATCTGGTCCAAGGCCAGAGTAATTGAGTTATCAGCATGAAAAATGATATTGACGTACTGATTCAAATTCTACTTGAAATCGTCGATTTATCACAACTGCCCTTAGAAATGCATAGCTCTGTTTATTATTCCCTGGAATCTAGAAAAGCAAACAGTTCTCTTTAGCCTTGCTTGGCAACTATTCTAAAGAAAAAAGCAAGTTAGAAATCTAAACGCTTTTGGCGTGGAGATACTTGGTTAAATTATAGCAGTAAACTATTGTATTGAGTCTGTGACACTTTTCTCCACAGACATGTAGAGAAATAACAAACATCCATATCTTAATAAATGTTGTTAAAACCAACTGAAAACCTCTGTCCGAGATTTTTCATATTGTATTTTTCCATGTTTAAAACAAATTGTACATTGGAATTAAAAATTTTTATAAACTGTCCAAAGTGAACAGTTTGTTCTGATTTGTTCAAGTACTTTTGAAAGCAACAGTCTTTACCAATAACAAGATTCTGTCAATTTCACTTCATTCCATAGAGGCTGTATCTACTCCTTCCTCTTTCTACATGACCAGGCATGTCCGATTTTCTTGTATCAGCCTTCATTTTAGTTTTACAACGTTCTACCATACTTATTTTAGAGGTCAACTTATTTCAATTTTAAATTCTTTGACACAACGGCAAGGAATTAAGTATTTGCAATTATTGTTCATGTTATAGCCCATGTTAGACTTTACCCGGCTATGATTTATCTGTAGAGTAGAACTTCTGAATATTGTTTTGATTCAGAAGATCTAGAGCCTATATGCACTCCAGATCTTCTGAATTTTTCCTGAGAAGTGAGTAAAAGGTTAATTTATTACTATAGCTTTTAACTTACTTGAGTAAACTGGACTTTTCCACATTGACCCATTTTAAGACGAAAGACAGAAACAGGCAAAATATTGCCCCTGATATGCGTGTAGTATTGACATATTGTATTCCAAATTAGATTCAGCTGGTTATTTTTAGGGAAATACTTATCTATGAGTTTAAAAAAGTTGAAGTTAACTGATGGATTAAAAGGAGAGTTATAACATATGATTTTCCGGTTTCTATTTTTGCTTTTTGAACTCCTGAATTTTTCCACAAAGGTAATTTTTGATGATTGATATCCGCTTTCTTTAAGGATTCTATCGTAAATTACATTGTCTTTATCAAAATTTCTTTACTGCATTAACACACACTCATCCAGTAAAGAAATATTTGATAAACACAACCCTAAAAATAACCCTCTAAGCAAAATCTTCAATAAAAATACAAAAAACTAAGCTATGGCTGCTCCAATAATCTAGATAAAATAATTAAAGTACATAACAGCAGAATAGTAAAAGAACACAACAAAAATATTTCAAACACTAATACCAGTTCGCCCCATAATAACAACCTCTGTAACTGTAGAAACCATAACCAATACCCCATGACCAATAAATGTCTAACGAAATCCCTGATATATATATATGTTCGATTTCATTCATGGAGAATCCTAAGTATGAAAAATATATATCAGAAATACCATGAACGTATTTAAAAAGCGATTTTACAATCACCTCTCATTCTTCAATAACAAAGAAAAACAACACATGACATCTCTCTCCAAATAGTTTTGGAAGTTAAAAGACGAAAATAAAACGCTTAAAGTTAAATGGAAAAACCTTAAGCAAGCAAGAACAGCTAAATCTATAAAGGAACCATGTTTCCTTTGTGTTCAAGAAAAAGCTGAAATCCTTAAAGATATGAATAGTAACAAGCTTTTAAACCATGAAACCACAGTAAACTGCAAGCACATTAAAGAACTAACATTACAATCATGCTAGAAAATTCTAGAAAAGCCAAATCTAGGACACCCTAAAATTTTTCTAGAAAATTAAAAATTCTATAGAAAAAAATCGAATTACTAAAGTCTAAAGTAAGGTTTAATATTCATAATTAGATTAGAAATATTTCAAAACATTAAAAATTCTATAGAAAATATCGATTTACTAAATTCTAAATAAGGTTTAATATCCAGAATTAGATTAATTAAAAAACCTGTCCTTAATACACACATTAAACTTCAACAATTACCTTAAATACAAACACACCTATTACCTATTAACCTACTACCTTAAATACAAACATTCAATCTTTCCTCCTACATAAAAGTCTACTTATCACGCACTTCTTACCTGCTTACCTATTACCTAAAATTTTTAACATTAAAATTTACCTCTTACATTACATTTTACCACAAACGGTGATCTAATTAAAATTCGAAATTTATTAGAGAAAATCGGTTTCCAAACTGTGATCTAATTAAAATTTAAAGTTTAATTGAAAAAATCGAATTCCTAAATCCAAAATTAAGATTAAATATACAAATTTAGATTATGTATAAAAACTCTGCTTAAATACAAAAATATTCGGTACTGAATAAGCATCCCACACCTAACCTGTCCCTCTAAGAAATCCTAAAGGATATAGTCTAGTCACTAAATATATAAAGAAATTACAAATTACACTCTAGCTGCTAATGTTAAATCTGTCTAGAAATCAAAGACACTCATAAAACAAACATATTCACTACCCACACAACTCTCCTCAAAATTCTATAGGTCAATCAACAGGACTTGTTCACTTATCACAACCCCCCACTGCCAACATCTCATACACAACTGACCAAGTATAAGAAAAAAAATTTAAAATTAAAAATTTAATAGAAAGATCTGTTTCCAAACTGTGATCTAATTAAAAATTAAAAATTTAATAGGAAGAATATATTTCCTTAATCCAAAATTAAGATTAAATATACAAATTTACATTAATTATAAAGACTCTGCTTAAATACAAATATATTCTGTACAAAATAAGCATCCCACCCCTTAACGGCTCTTCTAAGAAACCCAAAGGATATAGTCTAGTTGCAAGATAATAAAAACGTACATTCTAACTGCTAATGTTCAATCTGTCTAGAAATCAAACACTCTCATTAATCAACCCTTTTATCTACCGACACCACTTTCTTCAAAATTCCATCGGTCAACACACGAGACCTGTTCCCCTATCACTATCCTCACCAACATCCCAAACACAACTGACCAAATATAAAAAAGAGGCTTTCCATTCCTATACATACCGCCTGATGAGACATTGAAGATTCAGTGTCGAAACAGATGTACCATTTGTAGTATATATATTAAAAAAATATGTATATGTTTTGAAATATTATTTATAACATATATATATATATATATATATATATATATATATATGAATATATATCTCTGTCTGTGTCTGTCTGCCCGGTCTAACGAACACTACCCATTCAAAAACGTGGTAAGAAAAAAAAAATATGTAAGAAAAAAAGTTTTTGCGAATTCAACCAAAATCTGGTAACTTGTAAATCAATGACCGAACCTTTGATGCAGAATTTTTTTTTCGAATCAGTGTACAGGGTTTTACAAAAGTCGACGATAAACATAATTTCGGGTGGTCTTTTACGCTTTTTATGCATTTCTCCAAGACGATTCATTCGAAATTAACCCAAATTGAGTCACTGGTTCATCAATGTCTGTTGCCTTGATATGTGAAAGAAAATTTGAATTGAAACAAAGGGTGCTTCAAAAGTTTAAGCAAAATGTTGCAAATAGTGAAAAATATTGCTTTTTGCGATCGTTTATTTCTCAGAACCGTTTAGTTGTATTCCAACATCGTTTTTTTTAACTTTTACCTTATTATATGTCATAACAATTTCATGTTTTCTACAAGGTACCAACCCCTTCAAAGTTGCAGGAGCAATGCATCCACTTCATTTGCGTCACAACGTCATCGCATCACATTACAGGCTTTCGTAACGCCCGACACAGTTCTTGCAATTGTACTTGCATCATTCCTGTTTATAGGCAAATTGCATATCTTTTGCAAAAAGAAAACATGTAAGAATACTAAAGAAAGTAATGGTTACTAATTCAAGTACATTCAACAGTAAAATATTTACTTTGAAAAGTTCTCAATACAAAATTAGAGCTTAAATATATTGTAATTATTATTATAATAACATACAACTCAATAGCTAGAAAGTTTCGATGTTAAAACACCACCATCAAGCAGCAAAATGTGGTTACTTTTTGGTAATATATATAGATATATATTAAACATATATATTAAAAGAAATAAAATAATAAATAAATTAATAAAAAAAAAAGAACAAAGAAATCATCCAATGAGATGTAGTAGGGTGGGAGGTTATAAAATTTTAAAGAATGGTGTGAGTACGACTCATAGACAATAGCATTTCAATGTTTTGCCACAGAAAGCCAGACATGTCAAAAATTTTAAATCGGAAAAAAGAGAAAAAATTAATAGGTAAAAAGAAAAAAGAAGAAAGAAGAGTCAAGAGAAAGAAAATGGAAAGATTAGAAAAGAAAAATAGAAGCATTGAAAAATATAACATAAAATAAAATAAAATGAAATAAAATAAATTCTAAAATAATTAAAATCAAAACTAACATAAAGGATAAGAATAATGTAAAAATATAAAAATCAAAATTAAATCCAAAATATATATAAATATAAATTCTTAATGGGATTTTTTCATAAGTACAGACACAAGAATAATAATAATTAAAAAATACATAAGCTATATTTAAGGTATAAAAATGGCAAATAGTAAAAATAATGCGATAAAATTGAGATAATGTTAGATATATTTAAAAGTATGGAAAAATCTATGGTGTAAAAAATTCGATTACGTTTGTTCAATAAGTCAATTTTGAGAAATTTTATTATATAGATTTTTTCTTCTAAGCAAAGTAAACACATATAACGATTTACATGTTCTAGTTTTAGTTAATATTTTTCATTTAACTGTAGAAGTTTTATTTGAATTTTCAATTGCCAGTAGTATTTAGAGAGAGGAATAGAATTACTATATAATTTATTAATTGGAAGATGTAAATAAAATGACTAGTAATATTTAGAGTGAAAAGTAGAATTACTGTATACATTATTAATTGAATGATGATGGTGTTTTAACACCGAGACATTATAGCGATTGTTTTGTCGTATTCTATAATAATAATAATAATAATAATCACTATATATATATATATATATATATATATATATATATATATATGAATAAAATATAATAAGATCCTAACTCGGTGAAAAGTTGTTGTTATTCTACACTTTTCTCTCGATTTCGAATTTGTTTTTCATTTTTGTCGTGATATAGTTTATTTATTTCGCATATCACTAAAGTGTCGATACCCACAATTTGAAAAAAAAGCGCTGGTTTAGGAGATTTGGTACTTTTCTCTCTGTGCTTGTGGTCAGCACAGTGCGAGCTTCATATTTTACATTGTTAAGATTGATCTCAACAGTAAACCTGGTGAATCAGAGCTGTGTTAGGGTCCTCACCCTACAGATTAAAGGAAGTTGGTGCGAAGATACATCCTTGATTCAAACTTCGTTCTATTTTGGTTTACTTATTTCCCATTTTATGTCCGTATGCAGGCGGTTTGTTCCCAGTAAATTTTTTGCGTCATTCTGATATCTTTTCCGACTAAATGAAGTTTTTCTGCTAGTACCAGTAATCCAAACGTCTATTAGTTGACAATCACAGCTACACGATTTAGCTAACATATGACTTCATTTTTTTAAGAGTCTGTCTGCTGTCTGAATTGTAGAGGCCTTGCGCATCGTTATTAATTTACTGACTGTTAAACTAAATTTAGAGAGGGTGCTGATTAACTCACATTTGATGTCATCAGATTATTCACACAGCGTTAAAAGAATTTACTGTTTCGAAATGGTAATTATTTTCATTGATTTCTCCTTTTCATTCCGTTTTATGGATTGTTTATTTATTTGTTTAGCAGCATATCAACTTCTTATGGGTCATTTAATACCGAAATATAACTGTCTTGGGAACATTAGTAATTTCATTTATAAAAATGCACTTTTTTAAAAATGTATTCCTGGTGATATATATATTTTTAAAACGATATTGCTGGTAATTTTTCCATGAAAATATTATTACTGGCAATTTTTTTCTTTTTATTTAAATGTATATCTGGTAATTAGATTTTCTTCAAAAATCTATTGCTGGTTATATTTTTTTCTGAAAAATATATCGCTAGTATTTAAAAATATATTGCTAGTATTTACAAAAATGGTATTGCTAGTATATTTTAAATGCATTGCTGGTACTATTTTTTCTTTGCAAAATACATTACTGGTAATTTTTTTCTTTAAAATACTTTACTGGTAATATTTTTTAAGTATATTGCTTGTAACTATTTTACTATGAAAACATATTGCTGGAATTTTTACTATAAAAATGAATTTTCATACTTTTATTGTGTTTTGACCCCAGTTTGGATCTTAAATATTTACCAACAGTTAGAACCCTAATAGGTGCTACCATATTGTTTACCTCAAAACCACAGCCATTATGAAGTTGTTCAACGTTCCTCAAAACTTTTCGATCAGAAGCCTTGCTGTCGAATTAATTTAACAGCATACCCAGAAAATAGTTTTATTGATACACGTTCAGATTAATCGAAATTGTTAGTATTTGAAATTTAAGTTTCATATCATTTCGTGTCTGTTTATTACAATGTTTATGGGAACTACGGTGGAGTATAATAGGTTGCATTTTAGACTGATTAATCGGAGAGCTGAGTTTGAATTCTAGTTGAGTTCATAGCATTCACTTACGTGCTAATAGTCATTGGAAAGGCATGAATCTATTTCTTACCCATTGCTATGATAAAGTAGCAGATCAAACTCTGGCTTTAGTAGAAACCGGTCTAGGAGATAGAAAACCTTTCATTCAATATTATATATTGCTCTAGCAAAGCCCCTACGATGCAGCTCAGAGAAGGATCGTTCCCATTGACTCGATGATCTCGACTAATGTGGATTCCTCAATATCATTAGTGGTCTGGTCCTTCCTTAATATATCTCTAAATCCACAAAATTCACTACATTTCTACATTTTAATTATTGTAAAGATTATTAAAAACAAATCTATTTTGTTTACAAAGAGGCAAAACTACTAATCAATCAAGAACCGATATTATCGAATTATAAATACCATCGCAGTAGTAAGACTTTACCGAGATCTTGTGTCACCTTTATACAAGTCAGAGTAGACCAAAGAAAGATTATTATTGCCATATCTGGGCGGCTGTGCAAAGGATGGTGATCACTTTTTACTCTGCAGTACATATTCCAGAGAAGCAAGGTTAAAAGTCTATCTCTGTTTTTTATGACAAATATTTACCGGAACTACATTCATTAGCTCCATCAGTTCAACCAAACTAGATCCTGTAGAAAGACCTAAGATCGGGTGTTTTTGAGAAGGGTGGAACCACCATGTTGTTATTGTTTCTAGGTTCACCCTGAACCGTGGTCAGAACACCTGTTAGGGTGCCACCTATCGATAACCATTCGACAGTGCATAGAATACTGTTGTCATGTCTAATCAAGCGCGCCTGCTGTTCATCTCAGGGTTCTTGACAGGCTCCAAAAGAAAATCTTTTATGTGATCAGTCTAGACGTGGCAGCTTGACTCCAGCCACTTTCTCTCCGACGGTATGTGGCTTTGCTCTGTCTCTTCTACAAATAATTCCATGGCTTCTGCTCCGAATAATTTAGGTCACTGGTTCCCTAACCATAAGAATTTACTCGAGCAACCAGACTGAAAACAAGGTCCCACCCTTTTACACTTAAATCTACCAAATGCAGCCAACAATTCATCTCCATCAGTTTCTTTTATCGCACTTCTCGCCTGTGGAACTTCCTTCCGTGTACTTGCTTTCCTGACGGCTACAACATCCAGGAATTTAAATGCAGTGTCAATTCCCATCTCTTATTCAAATGAATCCAGTCCTTCCCTCGTTCTTTCTACATCACACCGTGTATCTTGTTCTTTTCCTTTCTCACTCTACCTTCGCAACTATCTTCACACCTGTATTCACAGCTTTGTCTTGCCATTTCTCTGGCACCCACATAACTGGTTCGTCTTTCTCTTCACTCTCCTGCTGCCTAATCTTGTACTGTCTATGTAGATCCTTGGGCATCAGTCGCGTTACCGCTTTGATTGGGATGAAACGATTAAAAACAATATAATAATATATTTTATAGTAAAAATATCTCTAATACATTTATTAATAAATTACTAGCAATACATTTTCGAAAAAAAATTACCAGCAATGAATACATATTCTAGTCATACGATCCTGTCCTTAAAATCTTATCAGCATTAAATAACCCGTTGAGGTTTATATTGCAAAACAAAATAAAACAAACAAATCCACCAGTTCAGACTTTCACAAAGTGTACCTGTCATGCCATGTACACAAGGTCAAAGCAATTTTTTTCCTCCCTATTCTATTACCAAGAATAAAGTTTTACCCAACTTCTTCCTGAAAATCACTAATTTGTAGAAGTGACGCGAAAGGCGGTGCTTCCCGAATCAATAAAATCTTAACCTATTCCAACCTAAGTTCATATCATAATCTTCCCTTCCTTCCCTTCTTACAACCATACAACACTCTTATTCACTGACTCACTACCTTGAGTGGCTCCTGTGCATCGTATTGGGGAAAGTATAATTAATAAAACGGTGTTTGGTCTATAAGATTCAAAGTTATAAACGCATCAAAATGTGATACAAAGATTCAAACTTTTCATATGATCCAAGTTGTTTATTTCAAATTTTTGACACTAGTCGTTTTCATAAGAATTTTACTACTTTTGGATTAGCCGTATGTTATTACTATATATTTTAGTAATCAGTTTTAATTTATCTTTGGACATTTGTGAAGAAATCAAGAAATTGCTCAGTTTTAAACACGAGTCTTTCATTTACAAATGTTAATTCGAGCCACTCAAGCGATCATGCTCCGAGGAAAAGGAAGTTTTCGTTGCTTTATGACTCAAATATTTTATATCGATTAATCAATGCATTAGCATTGCGACAGAATTTACCATTAAGTAGATTTATTCTCATAGTCATCACATGTTTAATGTCACCTTTAAGTGAGTGGGGTTTCGAGACAATAATGCAAATTTATGTGAAAGGCTTTGGATCGAAAGAGGCCAATACTAAAGTCAAACCACTATAATTCTGTTTTTATTGATGTCATCTTTTGATTAGAATATCCAAACAATCGGAATATTAATCAAAACTAATTCTGTTTGAGTTGAAAATGCAAAATGTTATTACTAATTGACTTTGCAACTGTTTAAGGGAAACAAATTCACGTAATGGCTGACTTTAAATTCTGCTTTTGCAGAATTTACGTTTATTCAAATTTTTTAAAAACATTCACTTCCCAAATTTTATTAAAAAACAATATTAAATGAAAAATAGAATATTGAAATAAACTATTTCTGTAATTTTAAATGTAATATTATAAAAATATTTTAAAAAAAAGATACAAATATCTGATAGCAGATCGTAATATTTGCTCTATAAGCATATCAATCAATTTTCTTTACTAATAAATAAATAGTTTGAAATGTTGTGTAAGATTTCAAAATATTTGTATAAAAAATTACAGCTGAATTAAAACTATTAGGACAAACTGAATATTCAACAATGGAATTGGAATGAATTTGGAATCAATATATATCTAATGGTGGTAACGCCGAAATGAAAACACGAAGTAACACAAATAGTTCAATGACACCAGAAGAAAATCTTCAATAGAATGTTCAAAAATTGAATAAAATAAGTATACGGTTAAAAATCCACAGTAAATTGAACGACACTGCCTTGCATAGTTTCTTACACCACGGAATATCGAAAGAGAGAGATCAGTTGTGAAGGGGGTAAAAAATACCACTGATAATGAAATATTTGGTTTTTGTGTAAAGCAAACCTATCAACTGAAAAATATGTCATTAAATCAGACTTCAAAGTAAATCAGCCATTAAACAAATCAAGCCATTAAATAATATTTGAAGTGTCGTTAAATAAATCAATATCATAGAAGAACTGACAAAGTAAAATGCAATGTCAGAAAGCCGTAAAATAGACGGTAATAATGCAGAGAAAACGTACCTCATCAAAAAATGAAAAAAAAAATGCTCAGAGACTTTCCAAGATATGCAGTAGCTGCAAACGAAATGGTTGGACAGATCAAAAGGGAAATATAAATTTACAAATCATAGAAAAAACAAGTCACAGTAACTGACGCCTTGCGGTGACGTATGTAAATCAGTCAATTATATAATATGAATAATGGGGATTAACAAATAAAGCTTATAATTATGTTAACCTCTGCAAATAAACAAAATATATATATAATTTATTTTTGTAAACAATAGATGCTATCCAAACAGTGAGCATTGTTTTTCAAGTTTTATCAAACTTTGTGGGATAGTAAAAGCAGAAATATATATTTAGATAGTAAAATAAAATGCGAATATTTCATTAACAATATATATTGATTTTTCCAGATACAGATCAATTCTAACACGGCTCTCAGAATTCTTATTCTGGTATCAAATTCCATTAGAATGTTGAGTTTCTATGGGACTGTGTGTATCTAATTCAGTCTAAAGAAGTAGACGTAATTATTTTAAACAAAAACAAACAGAAAATGAATGTTCCAGCACACGACACAATAAAATTGACAGGTGTAAAACAGGGAATTAATCATCCAGATATACTGTGACTCAGTAGTGTTGTAGAGACACCATATGTACTGCAACCGCTGAAAAAGTGGGGTTTCATTGGACACTATAGCCTGGCGAAGGCCAACCCTCTCCAGGCTGGTTTGAATTCAGAGTTATCTTTCTCTCAGACCTGTTGCTACCTAATGTTACAGAACCCTGTCTAACCTGGTATTTACATATAGCTTGGGAAGATGAGATGAGTTAATAACATTTCCACGCACGTAAGTGAATGCAATAAATTCGACTGGAATTCGAACTCGCCTCTCGGATTTCTCAATCCGAGCCGGTATTTACTACTCCACTGTGCCTCCTGAAATTACTCATACCCTTGGAAAAAATATGGAAAGAGTTTGTAAAAATTGCATTTCCTAAGAAATGAAAATCTTTTTTTTTCAACAGCCACTCAAATTAAACTCTTACTAAATGATGTTCTAGTATAAATGTAGGAAGGGGAAATAAGAAAACAGAGTTGGAATATGTAGGAAAAAGTTAGACATTAAATTTGTAATATTATGGTGATCTGGGAAGAATCCCCTCGGGAGTCTGTTCTAGAAGTTAGCGGTCTTCGGGAAGAAAATGTCTGAGTAGAGCTTCCTTTTTACTAAATGTATACGAAGAGAAATGGATTTATTGGACCCTGGCTACGTAGCTTGGCGCATGTTAAATGTGTAGGCCTGAACTGGCCAAACTAAAGGATGTAACTCATCTGATTGTATACTATGGAAATACCGATATAGTACTGATGAGCTTGCGAATTGTTGTCTTTAGGGAAAAAGGATGCAGGGTTGAAGACAATTCACCGCGTAAAAAGGTTTAAGGTAGGAAGTTGGGGATTTGAGATCTTCACTCGAAATATGGCAGTAATATTCCGTTTTTGGTCTGATGTAAATATTGTAATCATAGACTGACAAAAAAATAAGAAGAACCGACAATTATTCGTCGAATACACAAAAATAATGAAAATTGGGATCGAATATGAAATAATATCACTATTACTTGATTTTCATTGAAAACTATCATATACGTTATATTTTATATGCAGTGTCCTTTCAGGACATAAGCGATCAACAACTTCCTTCCATTTGTATCTTTAAGCAAATCTTGATCAATTTTTCGTTCTCACTCTACGAGCCACTCGT
This sequence comes from Ascarosepion bandense, assembly GCA_037127315.1. Classification (NCBI taxonomy): domain Eukaryota; kingdom Metazoa; phylum Mollusca; class Cephalopoda; order Sepiida; family Sepiidae; genus Ascarosepion; species Ascarosepion bandense. The sequence continues at coordinate 5,652,236 of JBBBDQ010000224.1, read as the reverse complement.
TGATTGCTTTTTTCTTTATATATCAACTCTTGCAGGTTAAATATTCTTGTAACATAATAGAAACAAAAAAAGAAACTCATAGATAGGATTAGGGAGTTTAAATTTCGTGGTCATTTGATAAGGAGTAAAGTGGGCTTGGCAATATTAACACTCGCATAAATGTTAATTTCTGGAATGAAGTCTCTAGATGAGGTTTTTCTGATCATTACAATCTCAACTACTTCAATCTTCAAACTTTATTTAATTTAAATATCCTCACAATCTGCATTCATTTTTTGATAAAAGTTGATTGATACGTCGTTCAATTGATGATGGAATATGCTGGATTATCGATGGTGGGTGAGTCAGGGTGAATATAAATCGGGTTAGCATTGTTTTTCATGTATAGTTGAAAATTATTAGAAACCAAATTTAACGTTACATGTAAGAAACCATCTTGTTAAATATTATAGTTAATAACTTTGTGTAAGTGTTCTTTTTTCTTATTACGTTACAAAATATACTTGTCCTTCACATATTTAACCCATCATATTTTTAGTATCTAGCTGACAATCACTTCTCTTGAGTGGCAGGTATAGTGAACCGAGGACAAGATGCTTTGGAGTGCCATGATCAATCATGTCCGGAAGGAACACTGCCCATAAAGAGAATATCTTGTTTTGCCTATATGTTTTTACAACAGTGTTTTAAAGAAATACTTGCCCTACCTCTGGTTGACTATTGCACTGTTGCTTCTACAGAATAAACCGCTTAATGTGTGAATTATTTACAGGTGAAAGCTGTGTGAAGAGTCATCTTTGACTGAATGCATTTACATTGTTTCTATTGAAACCGTGCAATCAATTTCAGGAGAGATCCCATTGATGATGTCCGAGGTTGATTCGCAAATATTAGATATTTCAAGATGAATATTTATTCTCATTAGCGCAGAAACTAGTGGCCACCTGCAACAAAGATTAAAAATACTGACAGTAATTGGCACTTTTAGAGTTATGCCTGATTAGGATGTGTACCGTGGGAGATTGGTGGAAGCGCCTGTACTCAATAATACGGGAAGTATACGGACGATAAGCGTCCAGAATACTCAAGTTCAGCTGCCAGCACCAAAATGACAGCTGGGTGCAGCTTTCTGCAAATAAATGTTGAATCAATACTAAGCCTCTTTGTTTCAAAAAACTATTAAACACTTTTAAAATTCATGACAGGTAGCAATATAAAACTTAAAACCTGTTATAAAACTCTAGTTCAAGGTCATTACTATAAGATACCCAGTGACGATCACATTTCTTCCCGGTCTTTTGAACAGGAGAAGTTTATCCTTTGTATGCTTTTCAGGACTGGGTTCTCGGTTCTTTCTACACTTTATTTATAAGCTATACTTCTAAAGTCTCTGCGTAAAACCTGAAATTTTATTTACATTTTTTCTTTAATTAGAGTAGGTAGGGTCACCCATCGTGAGGGTTTATTACTTGATTTCTGTTTAGGTTTCTGGTTCATTCTAATGTCTAATTTAACACTAACAGCTCTACCTAAACTCTGAATTTAGTATTTTTTATTATTTTCGTAAATTGATGTAGATTGGTGCTCTTATTGTCCCATTCACACTACTTCCCATGCATTTTAACAAGAGTAGTAGTTTATCACTTGTTACCTCTTTAAGTCTCAGTTTCCGGTTCTTCTGAAGTTTTCTCTTTAACTCAGATTAGTCACTTGCATCTTACTGGCATTATTGCTTTGCTTGTAGTGAGTTGATTAAAAATGGAACTCTCTAATCTTTAGCCAGATCAGCATTTTTCTTGTATATGGGGTGTTCCTTGAGAAAGTCGACGATCATGGATTTCCCAAAATTCCTATCCTCTTCAGCTGTTAATAAATTCTGTCTTCATGTCATCTCTCCTAATCTCTGTTCTTTTTTTATCGTTTCACCCCAAGCAAGGCGGTACCGCTACTAATGCGCAGGCGGCTACATAAGACTAAAAGTTTAGACAGGAGGTGAGTGAAGAGAAAGACAAACCAGTTACAAGTGGTGTCAGAGAAAGTGCAAAAGAAGGGTGGGAACACAGGTGTGAAGACAGTTGCAAAGTTAGAGTGAAAAAGGAAAAGAACAAGATACACGGTGTGATGTAGAAAAAACTGGAGTCAAGTGGATAAGAGCTGGGTATTCACATTGCATTTAAATTCCTGAGGTTGTAGCCTGTCAGGAAAACAAGTATATGAAAGGGAGTCCACAGGCTGGAAATGCAAGAAAAGAAGCTGGTGGAGTTGATTTGTCGGCCGCATTTGGTAGATCTAACTGTAAATTAGTGAGAATTTGTTTCCAGTCTTGTTCTACAAGTAAATTCATGTGGCAATGCCATCAGTGACTTAAGTTCGTCGGAGCAGAAACCATGGAAATATTTGTAGAATAGACAGAGGGAAGCCACATCCGGCTGGTGAGAAGGTGGCTGGAGTCGAGCTTCCAAGTCGGGACCGATCACATAACAGATTGTACTTTGCAACCTGTCGAGAACACTGAGATGAATAACAGGGGCGTTTGATCATATATGACAGCTGTATTCTCTGTATGTGTATATGTGCAAGATGAATTCAGGCGGATAAAACTTCCTGGCCTGACACAGTAACCGAACCTTCCTAGCAGTGGATTCATTGACTCAAAGTAAAGATTCCACTTGGGGTTGGAAGATAGGGTTAGGCTGAGGAGGCGCAGTATTTTGCATTCAGGGAGACTCGTTTGGTCCATACTTATGGTGGGCAGTAGAGGTTGCCTGTGGTAGTTGACAGATAACAATTTCGTTTTAGAAGCATTGAAATTTCCAAGCCACTTCTTATCCCAGTCCAATAATGCGTGTAATTCCTTCTCAAGATCAGCAGCTAGATTATGTTTTCGACCTCGCCAGATTTCTTACTGATGCGGGAGTAAATTGTGATGTCATCTGCGTAGATGCCTACTTGGGATTTAATCCTGTCTAGGAGATAATTTATGAAGATCAGAAAGAGCGTCGGACCTAGGATAGAGCACTGGGGGGGGGGGGACACCAGCGTTTGTGCAGTAGAGTGAGGAGGCATGCCCATTCAAGACGTCCTTCATTATGCTGTTAGATAGGAAAGATTGAATCAGATCAAGCAAGCGTCTAGTGATACCATAGCCCTGTAGCTAGCGTAGAAGGCCAGCGTGCAAAACCCTATCAAAAGCTTTGGATATATCCAGGGCAACAATACGAACCTGGCCGGACTTATCAAGGGCCTGGTATATATACTCCTTGCTGGTTGTTAGCATATTGGCCGTAGACCTGGCAAAGCGGAAGTCGTACTACTTGTCTGAGAACAGTTTATAAGCGGTAAGATGTTGAACTATTTCAGCATTGATAATAGCCTCGAACTATTTTCCGAAAATAGGTAGAAGGCTGATAAGGCGGTAGTTGGTTGGACCCAAGTGTTCCCCCAAGCTATTAAATACAGAAACCACAAAAGAAGACTTCCAGCATACAGGAAAACAGGACGCAGAAAGGCAGTAATTATCTAGTTAAGAGAGGAGAGAGTAGAGTTCAGGGGCATATTTTTTAAAGACAATGACAGGGATTTCATCACCCTCGCTCGCCTTATTGGGGTCAAGTTTTGATATTACCTTAGATACCAGGGACGAGTTAATGTAAACATCTTTCTGTTGAGCCTTAGCTCTAAGACAGAAGTTGCGTGCTCTGCCAACTATTTACAAAAGCTCGTTATGTAGATGACGCGCTGCTTTTCTTTGCCTTTTTTGGTTTCAATATGACGTGTGAGCTTCAAATGTTCTAACGCGTCTTTCCCCGTTATATGCCCAAGAAACTTCAACTATCTCTTTCTAGTATTAAGTACAAGTATCTTATTTGCTTTCATTTTTTTTCTAAAACTTCATCTTTGCTAACATATTCAGACCATGATATTCTCCATATCTTTCCATAGAACCACATTTGTGTTGCCTCAATCTCTTTTTTGGTAATGAAATATTGATGATCATAGAGAAATGATGATATTACATGACTTCTAAGTACTCAAAGCCAATCTGAAGTAATGCATAATTGTCTTTTCTTTCTGGAAAGACAAAGCCTCAGAGCGAAGGAGATGGTCCTTGTTGTGTTCTCATAAGGTGGAAGCGAGACAAAATTTAACATCGAGATCAGCTGCGTGCAATATAAAGAAATTTGGAAGCGTGCTGCTCCTCCAAATTAACGGCCACTGTAACTTTGTAAAACACAGTAAAGCAGGCCTTGTTGCTCCCTCACTGATACATGTGGCAATTTTTTTCAACCACTTGAGCGAAATGGCTCGACCATTTTACTATATGTCAGAAAGTTTGCTAAATACCTTCAGGCTCTCGTGAGATGCATACATATACTAGAATTTAAAACTTTATTTTACTGAGGCCTCATTTGACGTCCGCGACGAATGAGTCCTATTAGTTTCTTGATGTTAATATAAAATTCATGTAGCATGATGCCGTAGTTTTTTCTAACCCAAGTACCTTCGATCTGTTTCAAGATCCTCTTCAGAGGATAAAATACAAACGTAAAATGGGATTTTATGTTAAATGCATTTTTATATGTTGAATTCGTAATACATTTTATTGAGTTTTGGTTGGTTGATTTTATTAAAGAGAATCGTGAGAATTAGAGGTTTTTGTTTATTATTTTCGTGTTGTATTTTATTTGTATTGTCAGCAAATATTTTCTAGTATTGTGAATGTGGACAGGAATTTTACATATCTATCAATTTCCGGTCTGCTTTCCTATACGGTAACGCTTCTTTTGCAGAAAAATTCTAACGGATTGATATAAAGATTTTAAAATAAGTATAACGGAACGCGTGTTGTTAAAAATCACTATCACAAAGAATGCAGATTTTATCACAGTTACAACAAAGTCGGTTTTGTTTTTAAAAATTATCGAAAGTATTTGGGTTAATTAAAACTACAGCACCTGCCTTGATGAATTTCATCTTAACTGAATAGACAAATGGTAAGGATCAGTATAAAAAAAGTAAACATTATTTGTTTATACTATTCATTGGCAGAAAATTAAATTAAGAAAATATTAAGTTTATTTATTAATCACTCCTATGTATTCTTTTAAATATATATAAATATATCTCCCCTCCACACCAGGCGTCTGTTTTACGTATACCCTTCTCTTCTACATTCTTTGACTGACAACATTTTTTCAGAGTACAAATTTTCATTATCCTAATTGTCAACATGAGCGCCAAAAATTCTCAAGCATATATTTGCTGCAATAATGGAAGTGGGCCACGTGAAGCGTATTCATTTAAGTGAATGAATTCATCTCGAATCATTTAGAAACATTCTATAATTTAGCCTCGATGAGATGAACAGATTCTTTAGTTACGTATATTTTATATATTGGCTGTAAAGCAAAGAACATTGGTCTCTGAATGTGTCGGCGAAGGTTTAATAGGAATCTTACAATAATTTGAAGGCACATTGGTAGATAGATTAATTACTGTATCGGGGCGTGTATGCAAGAATATTGTTTAGACAATAGCGTTAATTCTAAATTGATATACATTAAGAGATGTTATTACTATCGTACTGAAGAACCTTTAGAATATGTATAGTTATGCATTGCTTAGAAAATCTTCCTTTTCTTTCCAGTAAAGAGATTGTCTAATGCTCATTTCAAAGTTTGCCTAAAGTTATATCCTCAAGTCATTAATTTGGAAGATTGAACAAATCAAAATTATCAATTAATACTACGATGTAAAAGAGCTTGAAGATTTTATATAGAAAATAATTAAAAACCAGCTGTTCTGACAACTAAATAAACTACAACTACGTCTGTCAGAAATATAATTTACCTTCTTTCGAGGTATATAAACTTATTTTCTTTCAACTAAGTAAATTACAACTTTCGTTCTACATAATTATATATATTTTAGAAATGTAACTTGTCTACTGTAGATGTATATACATATTTTTCTGTCAACCAAGTAAATTGTCTTCTACATACATATATGTCCTTCAGAAATTTAACTTGCCTGCTGTTGACGTATATAGGCTTTTCTTAAAATGCTCGTAGCTGATTAGTCGCTAATGTAGCTCTTTTTAATTTTGATTTAATTCTTTTAGCTCTGGTGTATTATCATTTAGAACTTCATATTCATATTATGTCATTAATAAGACAACGATCTTAATGCTAATTTAAACGAGCAGAATACACTGACAAATATTCGAAAAAATTATTTTAAATATATAAACTTAATCACATTAATTTTAATTTTATGAAAAACAAAATTACCTATAAATATACACGTTTATTTTTCTCATTATAGTATTTTTTTAATTTCATTTTATATATATTAGTTCACTATAAGTATTCGACTATATTTCTGAGATAAGTTATTGTAACTATTTGCACTATTTTTTGGAATGCTGTCCTAATATTTATTGGAATGTTGAATTGCTAAATTTAACAAAATAAAAATGAGATGCCCAAAATTATGGCACGTGCAATTAAATCCCGCTGCCCCTGGGAACTTAAATAAAAGGTTCGATTCGAAATATTAACTACTTTCACTTGAAGAAGGATGGAGCTTACAACGACCTAAACTGCATGAATATGGCAATAAAGATGAACACGTTTATCCGAACAATGAAACAGTGTAAATCAATTCAATGTATTAATGTGATATGTGTTATGTACAAACCTCATTGGTTTTTCTAAGAAGGTTCATTATTTTAAATTTGCTTAAAGTCTTTTTTTCAATTTAACCTCACCCATTTTAAGCATCAACGTTGCCACAGTAATGTTTTTTTTTCGTTGGAATACTTCATTTTTGTTTTTGGAAATATGGAAATTGTGGAAATGTCTAACATGTTTTCGAATATTACTTCCTTCATCTATTATTTTGAACGTTGTGAAGATCTAATTACACTGAAATAGAATATTCCGAAGAAGACAAAGAGATAATCGAACATAGAAAGGGGAATCACATTCGTGCCATGTCTGAGGCGGGTGAAATTAAGATAAATCAAATACAGAAAAGCATGAAAACGGAATGACAGTTAAGAAATCAACCCGGAAATATTCCCTGATACTGAATTATAACAAATTCAGAAAAGCCCCTAAAGCTGAACACAAAACAAAGTTACGAACATTTAAGAAGGAATAAAAATCATTTGAATAAGTTTCTGTCAAAAGAAAACATGTACGTACGCACCACCATATATATAATGTGCTGTAACATTATATAGCACAAATAAGTCAACCGCATTTGAAAAGTTTTCACCTATAGTTGTAATGTATTAAGTTGTACGGATTGTCTGGAAAACATTATAAAAATTATAATAATAATATTTAAAAAACCTTTAAACCTAATTGAAAATAAAAATAATCCAAAAACTGAAATCAATAATTTAGACAGTAATAAAAGTAATATTTGGTATTTAAAAATAAAACTCCTACAATAAAATGGAAATTATTAAGAAAAGCTAGAATATGTAAATTTTTAAATAATTCATGCTCCTTTTGTCTATATGAAAAACTATATTTCAATAAACCTCTTAAGAATAAAAATCTATTAAGTAAACGTAATGAAATAAATGTCACATCTAAACACTGTAAAATATTCAACTTAGAATATGGTTAAAATTTCTTCATAAAAGAGTATGCATTAACATGAACATACCCAATAGTTTGTTTTGTATTATAATATAATATTAATTTAATAGATATAAAAAAAACTTTAAGCATGAAGACTTTATAAAAAAAAAGGAAAAAATGCACTCAGAACCGAAATAAAACTAGTATAATCATACTCAAAACTCCCTTTAATTCAGAACAAAAATAAAATGTTTTCTTTCTTTCTTGTTCGCTTTAAAAATACTGGAATACGGAGAAAGATAAGACAATAATCTTGTAACAAAAATGGATACATCGCACCGGAAGTGAAGCAACCTTTGCATAACCTATTAAACAATGAAAAACGTCTCTCAGCATTTGTATTCCTCTTTCAAGTGCTGATAAGCCGTTAAATTCCAATAAAAAATGCTGAGTATCAATTTTGTAGGCTAGTGACTGGTCTATAGATCAATTTTACATTCACTGACCCTTGGTGTCACCCTCTAATTTATCTATAATCCTCATTTTACGTGCTATGGCAATTTATACATAATACTTATTGTATGTTTTATGTCAACAGATGTCTTCACAATATTTTACCAAACATTTACACAAACTTAAATATATTACTTGTCGTTTCGCCACTGTTTCTCTTGCCTTTAGACCGTCTTTAAAGTCTTAAATTCATGAAAGTTATTGTTAGATTATCTTGAAATTTCTGTTGCTCTTTTCTGATTGTAAGCATGAGTTTATATGTAGTTCCTACATTCCTCATTGTTGACCTTCTTCTGTTTCTTTTTCTATGTGCTGTCTCTATTTAGGACGTTGGCGGTCATAGCTCTCAACAATTTCGAGTCTCCTGTAACTCTTAATAAATTTCGTCTTGTATTATCTCTCCTAAGCTCTAACCGCTTGGTAGGTTATCAATTGTTTTCTTCTAAACCTTTTACCTTTAAACTGTCCTGTGAATTTCTAGGCTCTTTTTCATTATGTACCTTGCAAATTTTAATTGTCTATTCTTGAAATTTTCTGGTCCATGGTATTTCTTGTTTCCATTTTTTCGTTGTTAAGAACAAAATTTCCCTGTTTCATAATTACTTTTCTTAGCTTCCAGAAGGTATATTTTCTATCCCTATGTGCCTTCGGATATTATGTCGAACATTCCGTCTTCTGTTAACACACTTCCTATATATTTGAACTGTTTTACTTGTTTGAATTTGGTGTCTCCAATTTGTAATTTGCATATTGAATTGTTTTTTCTTTTTCTATTATGCTCTCTGTATTCGGCCGGATTATGACGAACTAAAAACAGAACAGAATCAGCCCAGACATAGAAAAAGAACAATGTGGATACGTTAAAGATACCGAAACGAGGAATGCGATATCCATATTCAGAATGCGATCTGAAAGAGTAATACAAATGCAAAAATATCTTTATTTGTGCTTTATATAATACGCAAATGTATTTGACAAAGTAAGCGACAAAGACTCGATAGAGATGCTCGACAACCTTGATATTTTCGTTAAAAATGTTAGGATAATCAATAATCTATGCTTGCAGCAAAGCGCTTGCATACGGATATCAAGTGAATTCAGCAGGCATAAAAAAAATAGAAAGGGGCGTAAGAGAAGGATGTGTTTTCTCACAGGATCTATTCAACAAATTAAAACAATTCTGCGAGAAATAAAATCCTTGTCAGGGTTCGACATTGGTTGTCACAATCTCAACAATGTAAGATACTCAGATAACACGGTGCTAATAGCAGACACGGAAAGAAAGGATGCATTTCAAAAGCTAATCAGGGTACTGGGAGACCGGAAAATCTCATTGAAAACAAAACAGACAGTGAGGGATTACTATGTGATGTTTGTTCTTCTGTATGGCAGTGAATATTGGATGATCTTATCAAGGATGGATGAGAGGATTGAGGCAGGAGAAATGTGGTTTTACAGAAGAATGATGAGGATACAATGGATAGTACGTGGACAACGATGAGGTGCTGGAGAGGATGCAAACGAGAAGAAAACGCATACTTGACACAAGGAAGAGAAAGATAAGGTTCCTAGGCTACCTAATAAGGAATGTTTTTGAGAATTTAATACACACAAGACTGATAGAAGGAAAGAGAGACAGAGGAAAGCAGCATGAGGCGTATTTGATAGGCCTGAGCAAATGAATGGTGAAGCGGGATTTAAGAGAGATACCATGAGAAACAATACTCAGAGCGACGAGAGGCAAAGCCAGGTGGAAGTTCATCATCGTCGGCATCCTGAAGGGTCACGGTACGTGAAGAAGAAGAATCGCAATTGTTGTTTAAACCTTATTTCTCGCTTTTTTACGCTATATTCTGTCGAAGTATTTGTGGTATTCTTCCTTTGTCTGCTATCAACGCTTTCTCATTTGTTAAGTGTGTGGCCGCCAATAATTAATCCTGATAGGAATTTCAGTTCCCTTGGAATTGTTACGCAGTATAAGATGAATTAGTTCAGTGAGAAGATATTTGCCTGCCTTACACCCCTTTCCATTTTTATACATTTACCGAACCCATGTTTTATTCATACGTAGGAAATTTGCTTCCAGTATAAGTTCGGAACCATTCTAATAACTTTAAATAGCACATAGCTTTATAATAAATCTGAATTATTGTGGTAATTCATGAAAAACAAATGTTGTCTCTGCTCGCGGTTGATTTCTATAATTTCGCAACCTAAAACTTTCTGATATTGTCTTTTTCTCGTACCATTTCTAGGGAACAGTTGTTTTTTTTATTATCAAGACATCATCTTTAGAAATAGCACCAACTAAGTTTGAAGAGTTATCTGCCCATAACATAAGTATATCAAGTAATTTGATAATCCATGCCATTGAATTCAGAGACATTCTTCACTTAGACTAAAACAACCATGCTCCACTATTTACCCCGTGGCTGACGAGAAATATATACCGAGAGCCCATAGCTTAGGGGTAGAATCGCCGATCGATGTCAAATCGGTTGGGTTTCAAAACTGGCTAGAAGCAATCGGGTGTCTATCCGTACTAATGATCTGTGATACAGCGAAACAGGACTGTCTGCTAATGACTATACATATATACTTTTTCTGAAGTGAGCTGAAAGCATTTGACTAGAATTTGAACGTAGCGCATATCACTATTATGGATATAAATACTACATTATGCGCACATATAATTTGCAAACAATTCTTTACCAATTTCTTGAGAATGAGACCTGTTAGACATCTTATACAGTTACGTTCCTAGAAACTCAAACTTGCAAAATGATGTGAAAAAATACGCATTAGATTTCTAGACGAACACTTTACTCAGATGTAACTCCCATGTCCTTCACGTATCTAGTGATTATCAAACGTACCCTTTATAGTGAATTTGTCAAGTTAATTTCTGTGTGAAAGGCACGATTATGGCGATTGTTACTAGGTATAAACCGATGCAGAGGGAGACTTGTTTTAGCGCGTATCAATTGCTTCTGCAATTGCGTTCAATTGTTAACTAATTACAACTCTGTGTTATGTGCAGTAAAATTTCAGCGTCACTCGAAATGAAGGACGGCGAAGCCATAATTTAGAGTTGTGGCTGCAGATTCATATGCGATGAAATAATTAGATCTCAATTAACAGAAAACTGAAGAATTGGCTGCTATACTAGACGGAAAGTTTGACAAATGTAGAATAATTCTATGGGCGCTACAAGTCTATGTAAAACCGTGAATTAACGTAAAAACTGATGTTTATCAACTACTTTTGAATAAAGATTCGCTTTGTACTTTTCTAACGTTCAATACAGTCGATCAGATTTGGATGTGATAGTAGATGTGTGACTTGAAAAGAAAAATCGACGATCTGACTTCAAATCCTGACCGAGCTAGTTCCGTTCAATTTAGGATAGCTAATAAACCACATTTTTCCTAAGCAATCTGTTAAATAACATGAACGACAACGTGGAAAATCTAAACGAAAATTAAAAACTGAATCCAATCATGAAAATAGATAGACACGTCATGCTACTGAATTTGATTTTTTTGCACAGTTGCGTTCAATTTCTAATGACTTTATATCAATGACTTTATATCTTGGGATGAACCCATCTCTTCTCCCAAACTATGGGTAAAATAGCATGACCGACAGTGCAACTATCTTGTCCTAGATACACCATTACTGCAATAGCCGCAAGATAGAGGAATCCTTGTGACTAGTAGTATTACAGAACACGTGATGTAGCACGTGATATTTGTATATACACCATACGCAAAAACGGCTAAAGTTTATAACTGAAAATTTTAGTTGTGTGTATGTATCCTTCTAAATATATTGACTTCTGTGTTCTGTTTATCAATTTTTATCTCTCTTGCGTAATAGTATCATTGCTTTAATTTTTATTCATTAAGTTCGCAGTCGCACAATATGTGCTGAAATACTTTTTCCTTCACTTTGATTAGATCTAAAAGGAAATTATTAAACGGATAAAAAATGGGGTAAAATAATTTTTAAAAAACAACTTTGTGCTTATTGCTTTTTGAAATAAAGATCATAGAACTAACGTTCCTATTTAAACCATAGCTGGAGGGGAAAAATGGATTTTTACATTGCCCAAAAGCCTCTGCGCCTAAGTGAATACAACGATTTCAACCAGAATTCCAAATCGGTTCACCAATCCTTTAAAAATTTCCAGCAGATATCCATTGCACCACAACACACATCATAATAAAAAAGACTGAAAAATCAAATATTAAGTTTGGAAATGTAATATTTTTTACCACTATTATATTCACTTGCTTCTAAATTCTATTTTCCTGGCCTCATCGCGGCGGAATAGAGTAAACGGGGTGTACTAATGCTATATCTTCGAGGAAATAATTTCCTGTTATTTTCAACCAAGGCGAATAGGCTTGGTGGTGTCAGCTAACGACTGAACTTTGACATACTTCAGCAGGTTCTGGTTTTACAAAACATCCAGGATGCATGGGTTCAGGAGAACTTCAGCTTGCCCAAGATCGTTAATATAGATAATCTTTTTTCTGTGCGACTTCTGTTGATTTAAACTGAGAATTTTGTGCAGCGGCATATCAATCTCTTTATGATATTTAATGCCAAATTCTAAATATTTTGAATAATTTAAATACAATTTTATACTTTCAGTGTAAAAAGGATGTTATTTTAAATATATAGTTATTTTTATCATAAGATATATTTCTGCTAATTTTTCTATAACAATGAATAATTGATCTTTTTTGTGAGAGAACAGGTCACTATTTACTCATAAATAGAACTCTAGCAGTTGCTACCACACGGGAAAGGGTAGACCTGGGGACAAAAGCAATTAACAGGTTGTTCCCAACTCCTCAAAACATCCAATCTCCCGATCAGAGGCCTTGCTGCCGGATGTAGTTTATCGTCGTACACGGAACGATTGTGCAATGCCTAAAGGAGAAGGTAAGAAGGTGCTATACTTATGGAAGCATTCCGTGCAGAATGATTTTATGCATTATTTGTGTAAAAGTTTTTACAATTTTTCACTTATTTCTAGTCAAGAAATATGCATGAAAACATGCACATTTTTCGTTTGTTTATACAATTTGATTTGCAAGAAAGGCAATAACTTCACGAATCCTGGTATATAGTAAGTGCACTAATATCAGTTGTTAATTAGACATTTAAACTTGAATCCTGAATGAATGATATCCATGTTGCTAGAAAACTTTGAAATAATCAATTGATGATATCTGGTCAAAATGTAAAAAAATATGATATCGTCGTTTAAGGATTAAAGTAATCATTTATATATATATATATATATATATATATATATATATATATATATATATATATATATCCAATTACAGCCTAGATTTATTAATATATATTCAGTATTATCATAGATTTATTAATATATATTCAATTATTATCCGAGATGTATTAACATATATTAAATTATTAGCCTATATTCATTAAAATATATTAAATTATTAGCCTAGATTTATTAATATATATTCAATTATTAACCTAGAACTGAAATGAGAAGATTTCTCTCATTGGAGTTGAAAGAAACAAGGGAACAACTTAATGACAAAGAGAATTTATAATATGTGAACCAGAAGCGTCCTGTGTATGACGATAAACTACATCCGTGTTCTAGATTTGACAATAAACTGCGTTCAGCAGCAAAACGGAAAGTTTGAAGAGTATACCTTTTAACTGCTGTTGTTCCCAAGTCCACATTGACCCGAGGTATTAGCACATATTATGGTTACAGCTATGGGCAAATAGTTAACCGCCAAACTGGGGTCAAAACACTATGAAATTAAAAAAAAATGGTTTTTGGAAGTGAAAATCCCAGCAGTAAATTTTTGAAGGAGACAATATTACCAGCAATATATTTTTGAAGAAAAAATATTAAAACAATACATTTTTGAAGAAAAAATATTAAAACAATACATTTTTGAAGAAAAAATATTAAAACAATACATTTTTGAAGGAAAGATTTTAACTGCAATATATTTTTGGAGAAAAATATATATACCAGTAATACATCTGGTTCTCGACAAAACCATCTTTACAAAAATACGTCAATGAAACCTGATCTACAAACTGATTAATTAAAAGAAGATATTCTATTCATACAAATCTATTGTAAAATAGTTTTGCGTTAAGTTGATATGCCGTAACAGAAAACGAACAGAAAAGTGAACCAGGATCGGAACATTATCCTATAAAGTATGTTCATACCGTGGAAATTATTATTTGCATAGGTGGTAACTCCTTACATTTGAGTTGTATATCTATTATAAGAGAGGGGAAACGTAAAAGAAGTTCTACAACCTCAGGAATTTCTTTTCATCGTCACATATACAGGGTACGCTTGGTAAATTGTGGACATTTTATATTTTTTTATTTCGCGCATGCTCGTTTTATTGTTTTTGATTTTGTCAACTGAACAGAAGAGTAGTAGGGTCAGTTGGGAAAAGTTTGTGAGAAAAAGTGCACCATGTCGAACTTCATTCTGCCAAAATTTAGAAACCTTATACTATTGTGCTTGAAATTCGCACCAGATGCTCCAATACGAACATTATGGAGTGTTTGGGTGTCAATCTGAGGACAATGTAGAGATTTTGGAAAGATTTGGCTGATTCTAATAAGGATTACGAAGGTATTTGGAATAATCATTAGATACTAGCAGTATAGCCCGGCGTTGCTCGGGTGTAATGAAAGCTTTAAAACTAATCTATGGTCCTGGAGCTCAGACTCAGCCTAATGAATATTTGTGTAAATTTTGGTGAGAATCGGATAAAAATTGTAGATTTGAATAAAGGACATACAGACAGATAAACAGACATACACACAAGCATCTTGCCTTTATATATATATATATATATATATTATCGACTTTCTGTACTATTGTAAGAACTGCAACCTTGAAACTTCTGAATATCGTTTTTTATGTCTTTGTCTATCAGTTTATCAAATTTGATTAAGATCGGACCACTCCTTCTATAACCCGATTTTTTCGATTATCGATTTTCGATATTTATCGGGGGTACCTCGACACAAAACCTAGCTAAGAACACTCGCAGACGCTTATAGTACACCTGTGTAAATTTTCACTAAATCGGTTCAGCCGTTTCGGAGTCTATAGGTAACGGCCACACACACAGACACACACAGAGAGTTCCATTTATAAATAAGTTTAGAAGATATTATCTCTTCATTCATCCTCCGACATGTCTTCAGACTAAACATGGAGACCGACATCAAGTGTCTTCAGTTAATAATGCTAACCTGGGTCAAGAGGGTAGCTACTGGAAGACTCTTTCCCTGGCAAACAAGATTCTTCACGAGACCACGCATGCAGGAGAAGTCAACCATGGATGTCAGTCAAGTTCTGTGTCCACATCTCACCTTGTCTATAGCTACTTAACTCCACAGACTGCAAAGCACTTGATTGTTATGTGTGAGGCGCAGTTGAGAGAGAGAGAGAGAGAGAGAGAGAGAGAGAGAGAGAGAGAGACTACCAAAACTCCTTGTAACACTAAAGATAAACTGAAGGCAAGGATAATGGCGGCATTCACCAACTTAAACAATGAAACCTCCCACAAGAATTGTAGCAGATTCAGAAATTATCCAAAGGCTGTGGTTGAAAATGGCGATTTTATTGAATAAATATTAAACTTTATTATTTCAAATTTTTTTTGTGTAATTTTGGTAAATATATGTATTAGAAATGTAATATAAGTTATTTTCGTCTTTGCGTTATTTATACTACAATTCATCCATCTCTCCCTGTATATTTCTTTAATGAGTTGTCATTGTTATTTTCATTCATAAGTAATTTAGACGACTATTCATACATCGCACCATGTATATCTGTTGAAATGAGATGTCAATGTTTTTTCATTTTTGTATCATTTAGACGAATATTTATCCATCACTCACTGTATATCTGTTAAAATGAGATGTCAGTGTTATTTTCATTTTTGCCTCATTCAGACAACAATTTATCCATCGCATCATGCATTCAGGCCTAGGTAGCTAGATGTACAATTTAAATAAGAGTCAATAATGCTAACACCACTCTCCATCTGACAAATGACGAATGTAGGACTAAAAGGTATCCCCACGTTTTTGAGAAAGATGCTGCAGGATATGCAATAATGAAGAAAAATACTCCTAAATTCCTGTTTGGGAAATCAAACATGACATAATGATTGCCATTTCTTTGCAGAAGACTTTATTCGGTAGCTTTTTTTTTCATGTTTTCTTTAAGGATTTTATTACTTCCATTATTTTTACCTGCTATGTGCCCGTAAGTGATTCTTAAGCCAGCTTCACTTTTACGACCTTTCTTACACACGTGACAAACATAAAATTTGTCTGTGTCGCTTATACTGGAAACTTGTCTGTCACTGTGAAAATCATGCAATATTTTAATCCAACAACAAACTTAAAAGTCTTCTCACAAATCTCGCATAAGTAACCTGTAGTTCTTTTCTGGTAAGGGTTGAATTCACAGAGTTGAATTTTGCACTTAATCTAAATCAGCTGAAAGGTGACTTTTCTACATCTACTGCCAGTGTGTTAGTTTCCTAATGGCTATGGGACAGATTCTATTTCTCCCTTCCTAATGGCGCACTTTTTGTTAGAATGCTCAATTTTTTTTCTGCCCATAATTGTTGCAGCGTTTCCCAAATCAACCTTGTCTAACCAGATTTATCTCCAATAACAATTTCCCAGTCATTTATATTAATGCCAAGAGACTTTAGGTTACATTTAACTACATCCTTGAAACGTTTTTTGGGGCTTATAAGCCGGTAATCAACATGTACCAGCACATCATTAAAAAAAAGTATTCTGGGCAATCTGCCACCCTCAATAGTGTCAGATGACTTTTCCAGCACATTTGATTACGGATAAGTAGTTCCTCTATGTTGGCTATGTTTCTGCGCTGAAGGACTTTTGTGTCTGGTGTACAAAACTGCCAAGTGACGTCTAAGATTTGTCTCAGGTAAATTACATACATACCTACATACATACAGTCGATAAAATCACGATGTGGACGATAGTTTAAGGCATTAAGAGAACATCAGAAACTATGGTAGTTCTCTTAATTAGAAAACAATGACGAGATTATTTATTATTCAGAATATATTTGCAAAATATAACAATGTTCAATATTAAAAAATGGATCTTTATGAAATAAAAGAGAACAAAATTTGAACAAATTCTCATCGTCGGAATTAGACATTTTGCCAGAAATGAAAAGGGGACAGAATATATTGATAATTCCTCAAGCAGCATATTTATAATGTGCAGCATCCTAATTTCCAAAGTTTTCCAGATATTACTTATTTGGTATAATATATACAGATCTCTTCGGTGATCAAAATTCTACTGACAATTTCATTGCGATGGATTCATTGTCATTTTTTCTAGAAAAAATTAAGACCACGCGCGCACACACGCGTGGTGTATATGTGTATAAGTGTGTGTGAAAGTGATTAACTTTTTTCGATTATACCAAGAACCCTGCCAGAAAGTTTAATATTTAGTCATATTTTGTGATGTGTTTCAAGCCGAGATTGTTGGGAGAAAAATATCACAGCTAGCTAGCTAGCTAACTATCTGGACACCTTAGCGTGGTGTTATGGTTAGAAAGCCTGTCTCGTTAGAACCAGCAAAAACTGAATAATGAGTTCGATTCACACTGGGTGTCCCATATTTTCCGGCTTTTTTGCCACATCTATCTATCTCTCTCTCTCTCTCTATATATATATATATATATATACACATAATGTTGTTCTGTCTCTCTCCCTCTCTCTCTCTAAGTGTGAGGGTGTTTGCGTAAAAAGCAAAAACTGGTTTGTACGGACATAATCTTATAATCACATTTAAAAAATATATCTGTAGAAAGAGAAAAACACATTGATGGAGGTTAATTCAATAAAATGCATAAATTCCTTTCCAGATATACAAACAATTATAAATTTCGGAAGCATTCTGTTTTAGAAGCAATTTAGCTGGTAGCATTGTCTTTCATCGCATGATAGTTAAAGGAAGAAAAATGGCAATCGTATTCTGAAAACGCAAACAGCAGCTGCGTTTTCCTTCGTTCCAACCCCTTAAGAAAGAAACAAAACCATTTCCACATTAATTCGCAACATGTTACATTTGTCATCCCGCCAGCTGCATAGTGTCATTGGTTTATTCATGAGAAAGTTTAATTATTTCTCTATTTGATCCTTTTAGCTTTTAATATCTAAGTTTGCCATTGGTGACTGGCTTAGAGTGTGTTCAAAGAAAATCATATATTAATTTTTCAAAACTTCATCTCTACTTTTTTTTATTATTGCCTTATGGATTACAATGGATATCTTGATATAGATCACAAAGCATAAACAAATTTATGTATATTTATGCCTGAATGACATACATTTTAATATATATAGGTTTGAAAAGTAGGTATATAATAAGTATTATATTAGTATCACCAGTTTTATGATTTATTTAATACCAGAATTCATGAAAATCACTCTAAATTTCATAATTTTTATTATAATACATTTATTATGTTTTTTAAATAAATAATATTATTAACAGTTCTGCAGGTAATGATGAAATTTAAAGATGACTGATAATTTAACGGACGGGAAAGAAAAATGGATCTTAAAAAAGGACAGGGAGACATTATTATTTGTATATACTTCTGAGATAAGGTACACTATTTACGTTGTTCGGACTGTGTCCTCGTTTTAATTGCCCTATTTATATCTTTGACGTTTCGGCCGTTGTAGGCAACTTTCTTCTTCAGGACACAAAGCCAAGTGAATAAAAGCGTTGGGTAGATCCAGTGACTTGACCCGAAGATTTTTGAGCGAGATAACTAAGACATACGAAAGTGTCATGCCTCATGGAACGGAAACAATAAATCGATAATGATCGAAAAAAAGGGATTTTATTAAAAACGACTGAAAGTGGTTGTAGTTAGGTTTTTATTTAATTTTTCATTCATTCTTATTTTTTTTTTCTGGCAGTATAAAAATGTTACAAATGTTTTACATGTCCATCATCTATACATTTAGTCATTAACATGAATTAACTTTATTTACACTTTTAACTGAATGTATGAATTGTTTCATGCATCAATCCAGAGTTATAAGAATAAATCAGTTTGCTAACACAGTCAACACATTGTGGCCGTGTTCATAGTTAATATTTTTGATTGTTGGCTTTTTCTCTTTTTATTAATAATGCTTCTGTTGTTTTTATCTTTTTTATATGGAGATGAGGTTATTACATTTGTATTATCAATGAATACGTTGCGGATAGAAGTTGTTGGGTCTCCATGATTGTTTAAATTAGATCTAATAGAGATTAGTATTTAAATTAGATCTAATCAGAGACACGTAAGGTGCGTCTTCTTGTTAGGCAAGAGTCTTCTTGTAGTATATCCAATATAATTATGTAAGAATTTGGATTGATCAATAACACAGTTACTTAAGAAGGGTCGTGTGAGTTCTTAAATATTATTGGTTCTCGGTAATTCTGATCTTGCATATAAATTATTATTTTTGACGATGAGATTAGCGGTTTTAAATTTGTTATAGTTGACAATATTAATCTTTGCTTTTGTCTACTGGGGTTGTATATTTATTTGTTATGTTTCTAAATGAAGTTATATATATATATATATATATATATATATATGCGTGCGTGTGTGTTGTTGTTGAATTATATGAGGAAATTCTGTCCATCAATTTTTCTTATGAAATCCTTCCAATTTCTGAATGAGTTTTTTTTTGTTTTATCGGTAAATTTGGCAAATTTCATATACACTTTATTTTACATTTTTTCTTCTTAAGAAATTCCGAAAACAAAATGTTTCTGTAAGTACTTACGCAAGTAGTTTTTAATTCCGGCGTTGTCACATGTCATGGAATCAATTTCAAGCCTTTCATATTATTAATTTCAACTCACTCAAGGTGACGTCATATAAATGGTCAAACTGAATTTTTTTGTGTGTGTGTGTGTGTGTGCATGTGTGTGTGTTTTTAACACTTTTCAGTATATGGTTCCTTATTTAATGTTGGTGGGTTCTCTTTTATTACAACAGCCTTCAGAATTTGGAGTCTATGTCCTGAGCTCTGTCCTAAAAACTATAATTGTAGAATATTTAAATCCAGAAAATATGTTTTTATAATGAAAATGTTTTGCTGTGCTGAGGGGAATAACTATTTACTGATCGAAATCCCATTAATGTATGTGCATAATATATATTTTATACTTACCAAAATATAAACAAGTTGCAATAAATACAGCATAAGTTGCTTTAAAAAACGATGTTCTATATCAGATTTTGAACCACTCTAGTGTTAAATGCAGAGCGAATAATTGTTTAAAGTTCCAGTCTTAGATAGTGTTCTGGTACAAGCTGTTGTTCAGGGAGCAGCATAAATTGGATGCAACCATGCACCCAATAATTAACTAAAATGAATGACACGAATCGTTTCTATTGCATTGCCGTGAATAGCACCGCCTCTGTCTCAAAAGGAAGTAGCAGGAAGCCGTAGTCAGTAACCGCAAGCTAATTAGTCGGGTACAGTTTCTTCAGTTTTTGATACCTGAAAATCATGTTGCTGTGAAAATGACAGGTATAACAAAAAGGTTACTTGCTAAGCTCAGAATTTTAAATATATTTATGTGTGATTTTAATTGTCAGTCTTTTGTCGCTATCTCTATATGCCTATATTTCTGAAATGAAGTATTTACATTATTTACATTGTTCGCACCGGTATCTTTATTTTAGTTGTAATATCCAGGACGTATCGGCATTTGTACCCTCTAAACTTTGAGATCACAGGCATAATTTGTTCGACTAAATCCTCATTCCATGAGTTTCCAGTCTCATTTATCTCCATTTAATTCAACTCTCTAAGCTTTGGTTCGCCACGACTATCGCCAAGTATTGAACTCAAACGTCACTGGAAGCATTCTTTACCAGAATTAACAGGAATCATTTTTTTACCAGAACTCATACGATTATCTTGATGTATGTAATTAATTTTCTCTAGCACTCCGTATTATTTTATTCATTTTACGCGAAAGATGCTGAAGATGACAAAGATACTTCAAAACTTCTTTATGTACTTCTTTTAGAACTTCTTCTAATCAAGAATTTCAGCCACATGACACCACAGTCGGTTATTAAAAGAAAAATATTTCACCCAACAAAGAATGATATTTGGTGTTTCCATCCGAGCAATTACTGTCTACCACAGCAAATCTAATTGAAGTAGGCGTTGTTTTAGAGAAAGATGCGTCAATATAATTCGTGAAACAAAGTCCGGTCAATTTAAAAATGATTTTTATTAATATTTTTTGTAGTAAGAAATATAATGTATATTATAGCATGAAACTTATCTTGTTTTCTAAATATTTGCAGGAGATCGATGAAAAGAAATCTTTGTGAGAGATCATTCATCACGAACGTAATGCTTCGTAGTGAAAATCAACTTTGCTTTTTAATCGACAAAACTTGCACAATATGTCGCTCTTGTTGGCCAATTTGGAATCGCTTTCCTTGGTCATGTGATACCAAAAATATTACGCAGATAATCATCAGCGCTAGTTTGAATTTTCTCATTAAACAAGGTTTGAAAAAGAATATTAATATTATAGCATCCGATGCCACGACCATAAATATCGGCTGCAAAAGTATTATACATTTCTTAGAAGACAAACGGAACACAAACTGCTTTTTAGCAGTTATAAATTGCGCACAAATGAACTTTCTTTGCGCCATTGGGTTCATGAAAGAAATATTTTAAGACTTTCAAATAATTTCCCTAATGTTATATTAAGAACAGAAATTTGTTGACCCGTCGAAAAACTTGATTTAATTCAAAATTTCATCACATCAATAACACGTGTAGAACATGATCAACTATCAAAAGACAGAGTTGATGATTTCAGTAATGATCAACGTTATTGATATAAAATGCTGAGGTTCATAATGGGCGGCAAAAGTTACAAAAACCTACGAAGTTTGAAATCTGCCTCAGTCAGTAACACATGATGGCCCAAAACTGCAAACCGTTTTATGCATCTTTATATAAGTAATGTGATTTTTGACGCAGTAGATAGCGGCTAAAACAAGAGATTCGTTGATTCACTTGCGCGCAAATACCCTTGGGACAGGTATAATCAGTCTCCTCCTCCCCTAGCTATAGGCTCAAATCAGGATATAGTCGGTTCGATAGCCTTAGTTGGTATCCAGTCTACCTCAAAAAGTAATGGCAAAGTACTACAGGAAAATCTTCTGCCAGTCAGTCATGTCACTTTAGCCAATTCTGACATCAAAGTTGACAAGGAAGTAAAATTGAAAGTTTTTAAGCAAGCAGTTAACATGAAAAATATTTATTGTTACTTAGAAAATGTTGCAAAATTCATAAAATACATTTATCATACACCTGAGACTTGAGAGATTTATTTCTGTTCGGTCTTATGGTCAAGAATTCACATCAAATCTCGAAAATAAATCAGATTGAAATATACGATATGAATTCAATTTTAATTTAAGGCATTTTCGCATCATAACATTGCGCATATGTATTGCTAATCTTATTTCGAAATTGTAATTTCTTTTCCAGTTTTCGAGATGAGCATTAAGTTTTATTTATTTTTTGTTACACACAATTAAACTTATTATTAACCATTGAAATAAAATGTATCTGTAGATAAATTTCCATTTGATTTTTGGGTGAAAGAAACAGTTTACATGCATTTGATTTTTTTCCCTTTTGGCTATGTGAAATTCATTTACAAAGGATGTAGGATGTGATTGAAAAAAAAACAAATGAGTCATTTTTCCAGCGGTCTATAATGCAGAATTCCGAGAAAAGACACTAGGGGATTGTAAAATAATCAATATTATTGATCTTTGGGTTTTTAACAGGTTTTGGCAGTTTTTCTCCTGAAATAGAGTGATGATTTGTTTTAATGTTGAAAATAACCATTCTTTATTTATTATGTGAGTTGTAATTGCATAGAAAATGTGTGCATTTGTCTGGATATCGTATGGCTCAAATGTTATGCAACTGTAAATGTCCGCATGCTGAAAACTCGCGAGTGACATCAGGTGCAAAAAAAGATGATGACCATGAAGATTCTTAATTTTCCCATGGAGTTTGTAACGAACCAACCACATCAAAAAATATTTACTTTTTCAATTTCCAGTTTTAATTTTTAATAGGCCTTATTATATTCTTACATACATACACACGAACAAACCAGAAAAGCACGCACACACACACTTATGTGTTTTTGTGGATTTATACACGCATAGGCGTGTGTACGTTTTAACTTCTGCTTAGGCATACTGTGCTTGTGCTTAAAAAGATAAATGAAGTGAATATATATTATGCATAACATGTATTTTATGAACTCCAGCTGAGGTCAATGTACAATATATATATATATATATATATATATATATATATATATATATATATATATGTGTGTGTGTGTGTGTGTGTGTGTGTATATATATATATATATATATATGTATATATATTGAGAAGAAATGCCAGCACAAATTATGCATTACGTTTTCTTCTCAATATATTTGCTCTGGATAATATCCATTGAGCTCTCTATTTCTATCTAATTGATAATTTATAATAATTAGATAAAACCTTTTAGATTATCTACTCTGTCTTCACGGGATGTCATTTTTTTCCATTTATATATATATATATATATATATATATATATATATATATATATATATTACATGTAGCAAAACGTATCTTGTTGCTATTGAGTGATATTTTAGATTCACGTCTATTTTCGCCTATATGGCATGCTCTCACATCAAATGCTTAACTATTCCAGCTTTCATTGAGCACTTTTCTTAACAACAAAATTAAATCACATTTCCGTAGATGGCTTTTCTTCATTTTTAGCCTCCTCCGTCGGAATATTTATGATTATTTTAACATCTTAAACAAACTTGGCTATGGCTCTCGTTCAGATTGTACGATGTCAACACCTCCTGTGTCTCTAGCATCTTACATTCCTCTGAATTTTTAAATGTTCAGGAGTTGGTTAACAAGATATTCCAGCTGCCTGGTGACTGCATTATAATGCAGTCACCAGGCAGCTGGAATATCATGGTCATGGTCGGTTTTCGTTTTTTCTTCACACACACACACACACACACACACACACACACACACACACACACACACACACATATATATATATATATATATATATATATATATATATTTGCAATATTACTCCAAACAAGGCAGAACTTCCACTAGATCTCAGGGGGCTACAGTGAGAGAAAAGACTGGGTACAAGAGGTATTGAAGAAAAGCAAAAGGTGACCGGATTCAAGTAGATCGAAAATGTCAATTGATGTTGTATTTAAGTCTTTGGAGATTACAGTTATCAAGGAAGCAAGCAAACAGACGTGAAGTGGGAGAAAAGAAACTTTTGGAGTAGAAATGGCGGTTGTATTTAACAATTTCAACAGTAAGACGGCGGGACTCGATGACATCTAACAATCGTGTAGAACGACGGGAAACCGTTTTTTAAAATATAATAGAGAATATGTTTTTGAGTAATAAATATTGTTTGACTTCGTACAGTGTTTTTTAAATTTCTAATCGAGCACTAACTTTTGCAAAGGTCTAATACACACACATACTTATATATTTAATAAATATTTTAATTTGTTATAAAAATATATTTATCTATTTATATATTATCTATAGTTATGCACATATATTAAAGAAAAAATAACTTTAGATAAATATATATGTAAGTATGCATGAATGTATGTAACTAACACGTTTATGTATTTGGATGATGGTTTTTCAAAATGTCACTCTCAATGTATAAAGTATGCGTTTGTGTCGAGTGTGGATTTGAGCCATTGAATATTTAAAAATGACCTTTCTGAGAATTTTTCAAGATGATAAATTTCTTGTTTTATACTACACGCGTCTTACCTGTTTTTCATCAAAGAGTTTGTTTACTTTTTTTCATTAAAACAACGGTTGAGTGTCTAATAGAAGAATTGGACATGCAGTACAATCAGAACTCACAGGCAAAAGAGCGCATCTTCTTGTTAGTTCCTTTATTCGGAAAACCATTTCGTGAATAAAAGTCCTTTTTAAGGAAACAAAATAATTAAACGTGGAAAACGTTTTTGTTTTTGTTTATCTCATATTGCTTCGTGCATTCATAAAATTCCGGTGCCTTGTAGCAATTTTGTGTCCTCCAGATTATAATAATAATTAATTTTCTTCTATGAAATATTGAGGCAAAACCAAAGAACTGAACATGTTTAAAAACAGAAAAAAAATTAAAAAATCGAAGAAATAGCGGAAATGAAGAATGAAAAATGGAAGAATACTAAAGAATAGAAAAGAATAAAATAAAAAATATTTCAAAAATAGAAAGCAGAAACATAACAAAATATATTGATTTGGAATTAATAGATAAATAATTAAAAAAGTAAAAATAAAAAGGTATAAAATAAAATAAAATAAAACGCAAGCAAAAAAATATCAAAAATAAAATTAAATAAGAATTAAAAAATAAATTTTGAATTTAAAATTTAAAAAATTTGTTTTTTTAATTAAAGAGCTAAGGAAAAATTGCATTTCTGACGGATATTCAATGCAAAACTTTTTTCAGTGTGAAACCGTTTTTGATAAAATATGAACCATTTTACTGACATCTTTTTCGCAATAGTCAACATGCAATAATTTGCTTGTTTCTTATAAGTTTGTTTGAAGGAAAAGATATGTCACATATATGATCCAATAATAAATTAACGTCAATGGATAAATAAACTATATTCCTTGCCTAACTACAGTAGGAGTCTATTAATGTGAAAATTTGTCATTTAATCGAGCAAGGCTTACGATTTCTTGATCTGTTATATTCATTCAATCATTTTCCTCAGTTTCGAAGTATAATATTTTATTCTACACGTTGAATTTTAAATAGAATGAAAGAAACATTTAAAATCCTACTTTGGATTTATTTTGTTTAATTCGACTCTATTAATAACTAAATGAAATGACGGTTTAGGTGACTATCAACGTTTCTGCAATTATGATATTAATATGAATAAATTGAGAGTATAGTCCCTTCACATACACTCACTTTTTTAAAATCGATTTTGAAACCTCAAGTAAGGCTCTAAAGCCAGAATACGTAACTACTTGGATGATTAATATTTATTTTTATGTTTTCCTTGCTTTTTACGGAAGCGTTATCAAAACAACTGTAACAAGATATAAGTCGTTACTGTAACAATCCGACGAGAGGAAAGCGCTGTAGTTTATTTGAAAATAAAATTAAAAAGTTTATAGCAGTTAAGTATATATCCGTGAACAATTCAATGACGTTTTTACGGGAAAAAATGTATTTGTCATTTCTAAAGAAAAGACAAATATAGCGATTTAACTTAGGTAAATAAAATTAATGAAATAAGGTTATTTAATAAGATATAAAGTGCGTATATCCCCACTGAAAAAAACGGACCACTTGTAATTAAAAATATAATCAATAATTATATATTTTTTAGTGGTTAAAAAAAAATATAACATTTTTCTTCTAATCGGTACCACTCCATATAAGGCAGTAAAGCTACTAAGACACAAGAGAGTACAGGGTGTCTACGTATTCGGAACCGAGACATTAAAAATGATGGGGAAGAGGAAAGTGTAATCAGGTGGACAGTAGATAGCGATTGACATTTATTTAAAATTTTTCAGATTAAAGTTGGCATGAGACCAGAAGTGAGTTCTACAATTGAGAAGTACTAGAAAAAAAACTGCTAACATAGCATTTACGGTTACATCTAGCCAGCTCAGCTATAAACCAACAGGATGTCGACGCCAGTCCAGTCTTCTTCTTCTCTGTGCTGTGTCCCTTCAGGACGAAGGCGATCATGGTCTTCCATATCTCTGTATCCCTTGTTGATCTTAATACTTCTTCTTCCGCTTCCCACTCAATCTCCTCTCTAACCATTCATCGCTTAGGTTTATCAAGTATGTAATGCATTGCTTTCCATTATCTCTCTTCTCTTCTATTTATTCCATGAGCTACAGATTCCCCAGGCACTCCTTCATTACATGTCCCAAAAACTGTAGCTGCCTTTTTCTTATTTTAAAAATCAGTTATTTTTCTTATATCCATCTTCTCCAAAACCTTGTCGTTGCTCACGTGTTCCATCCATGGCATCCCCAGGACAAACATCACAAAACAATCCAGTATTCTCTTCTTTGTTCCTAATGACCTCTTTCTGTCTCTTAATACTCTACTCAGCTTCTAGAAAGCTTCCTTGGTTATGCCAAAAGACCTGTTAGACCTCATCTCAGGTACTTAAATTTCTGAACTTATTTGAATTTAGTATCTCTAATTTGTAATTAGCGAATACATGTTAGGAATACTAAAATCATTTTGGACCCCACATTACTAGGCATTCTGTTTTCTTGTAGTCCTTTCGTTCTGCTTTCTTTATCTACTTCCTGTAGAAGTCCCTGTACTTTGTTTTCTGCATCTGTTATCAGCAATATCTCATCTCTGTATCGTATATTGTTCAGATTACGGCTGCCAACGACAAACCCTGGCAGAGTTCTAGAGCTCTAAGAGTTGCTTCGCTGTATTGGTTGAATAAATCTAGTATGAAGACACATCCCTGTCTTACACCCGTTTTTATCCTTGTGTATCTGTTGAACTCGTTTCCTATCCGCATGAAGATAGTTTGCTGCAAGTATAAGTTGCAGCAAACTATTTTTCCAAACATGTCACGGTTACTAATCGTCTCTATCAGGTCTTTGTGCCGTACATTGCCGAATGCCTTTGCGTAGTCGATTGAACACAGGTACACGTCTTTTTTCATATATATTTTTCATTCTGATAGCATTCTAAGAATAAATATAATGTTCCTTGTTCCAGAGTCCTTCACGAATCTATAATGTTGTTGTCTTATTTCCGGTCTGATTCCGCTACATGGTTTATTTATCAGAATTCGGATGATGAGTTTTGTTAGATTACTCATTAAGCTGAGTGTTCCGTTGAGTTCACAGTCGTTTGCATCTGGCTTCTTGGTCAGTGCTATAAAAATCGATCTGCTTACGTCTTTCGGAATTTCGCCGCTGTTGTAGATTTCATATATAATTTCTATAATTTTGACTACGGCAAAATTTTTTAAGGCTGCCAGCATCTCTATTACAATGCCTTCTGGTCCAGCTTCTTTGTTCCTATTCAGTTTTGCCAGTGTAGCTTCCACTTTGCAAATTAATAGTTTAGGTACCTCCACTCATTTTTCTATACCTAAATTTAAATTTAAATTTTAATAATAAATAACTTATATTTCAAGCTTTAAAATTATCTTTAATTGAAAGCCAACAGATTAATTTTACTAATTTTAGTAAGCAAAATACCCTGGTGTATTTGAAATCAAAATTATATTGATCGAAATCAAAAATTTTCTAAATTTAAAAAACAAATTTAAACATTTCAAAATTTCCGCCATTTTCTATCGATTGGAAACAGAAGCCAATTCTTGGTTTTAAAAAATCTTACAAAAATAAAATACAGCTCACTGACACATTATTTTCTTTAAATTATCGAATTGAAACTTACTTTAGGTTGACTTGAAACAAGAATTACTTGCTTACTGATTGAAAAATGTTTCAAAAAGCATTCCTCAATTACGGTAGCCTTGTTATCACAGCTGTCAACACCTCAGCATTTTAAGAGCAGCCGACAATGATTTAGTATCCGGCCAAAAGTATGGAAGACGAATTTGGTATAAATCTTATTCATACAAATAGATTTTTTTAAAATTTTTAACTATGTTCAAATTAAACATTTCACATAGTTTTCAGCAATTATCCAATATATTTGATGAATTTTAGTTAGTTTAGCTTTGTAAGCTTACGTTTGAAGATGTTTTAGGAGAAATAAAAATTAAAATAATATAAAACTTTCTTTTAAAAAATTTAAAATTTAATAACAGAATGAAAATAACGGCAGAGGTAACTCAATAATTTATGAAACGTTATGGTATTTAATAATTTTTATTTTTAATGTCTATTTTTTATATTACTTTTAGGTACCTCTACAAATTATGAATTTCACTATTATTATTTTTTAACAAAATTAGAAAATTAAGAATTAAAATATATATATATATATATATATATATATATATATATATATATATATATATATATAGCATCTTACATTAAGTCAAGCCAACAATGAACGAGAATAAGTACAATATGATTGTTACATTCATCATAGCTGAAGGAGCTGTTCCTTTACATCTAGTGATGTTTGACTAGAATTCGAATTACTCCACCAGTTTCTTTTCTCGCACTTCCCGACTGTGGAATTCTTTTCCACATGACTGCTTCCCCGACGGCTACAATCTCCAGGAGTTTAAATGTAAGGTCAATAGACACCTCCTAACAAACTAACTTCCATTCTTTCAAACACTCTTCCAACCCACCCAACTATCTATCACCCCACCCCCCTTCTGACATTTCCTATATCTAACCACTCTTCCTATTTACCTCCCCCTATGTAGCCCCAAGCGCAATAGTGGCATTGGAATGCCTTGCTTGGGGTGAAATGATTTTAAAAAAAAATCTCAGATCACCCGCTAAATTTTCGAAGAATGAGAGTTGTATTTTTAAGACGAAAAAAACTTTTTGAAAATATATTCTTCGGAGTATACACGGGATTGTGAATAAGCAATGCATAAATTGACAATCATACCGAAAGGGTACTTTAAAGAGTACTGTCAAGAGCTGAATCGGTATCATCATCGGAAAATCTGCAGAAGGCGTCAAAGACGGTATTTTGAAACGGAAGAAGAACCGTTTGGTTTTAAGGGGAATACTTTGAAAATGGCTAAGATGTGTGGAGATTTACAATGAAATACTTTGTGTCGGCTAAGGAGAGAAAATGTACAAGGTCAAGTAGTGTAAGTTTTCAAGTGGAGTACTTTGAAAATGGCTAAGACGTGTATGGTTTAAAAAGGAATACTTTAAAAAAAGCCTAAGGAGAGTAAGCTATACAAGGGTAAGTACAGTCATGTTTCACGGGGAGTATTTTGAAAGTATCTGGTGCACTGCTACCTTCGGGAGGATTTTTTTCTTAATATATCATGACTGGCTATTTTATAGATATATTGCACACTTTCAAAATAACTGACACATATATATACAAACAATTTAAATTAATTAAAACATACTTGGATCGAAACTATAAGTAGCCACACACACACACAAACACACACACACACACACATATATATATATATATATATATATATTGATTGAATGTTTAATTACTTAGTTTTTGGTCATAATAAATTAGACCAGTACACATTTGCAGTTATATTGTAGAACTTATGGATATTTTTCACTTGTAAACAATAATTATTGCAATAATTATTATTATTAGTTATTGCCAATCGCCTGAAGACACCACATGTTAGAAACTTAGGTCGCGTAATAACTTTACAAATGAAAAAAAAATATATATATAATGACACAACAGCATTACTTAGGCGTTCATGATGCCTACTTTCATATAGAAAATTCGTAGGTGTGAGAGACTGTTCACCCTTGTGTTTTTGTGCCCACAGCCACGTAATTGTTTACTCCCAGCTGAGGGAATAATGCATCCCAGCATACAGAATTCGACACATTATTCAAGGAAGTTGCGGTCGAATGGATGTACACTTCCGGTAAATACGTAACTCGTGAGACGTGTCAGTAGCCATTGGTTCGTAAATATCACTGTATTGTCCAGGCTCAGGCACTACACCGTGGGCTAAGTTGGGCGTCATATTAATTTAATGGAATGTCTAGACATTGGTTAACGTCGACAGACAGATAAGGTCTTCTAATTTGTGCAGCTCTTCAAATGGTTCGCTATTCGATGACTACTGTTTCTCAAGAGCAAAATTGAACGATAGCTGCTAGCATGTAGGTTTCTCTGGAATCGATGCATTTCCCAACCTTTATTGTTTTTTCGTTGTTCAAATAAAAGAAGAAGATCTTGGATAAAATAAGGAAAACAATAAAAGAAAGTCATTCACATGATATTTTAAGAATGGGGTTAGTCAATCTCACACACACAGAAACACATACATATACGTATACATACGTATATATATATATATATATATATATATATATATATATATATATATATATATATATATATATATATATATATATATATATGTGTGTGTGTGTGTGTGTGTGTGTGTGTGTGTGTGTGTGTGTGTGTGTATATATGGGGGTGCAGATATATATATAGATATCGATATGTATCCTGGAAATGATGAAGAATGCCTCTGTAGAACAACAGTTTTACATATATAAAAAGGTTGCTGGAAAAACTTTGGCTGTCCAAAGGAACACATATTTTGGTGGATAAGTCTTAATGAAAAAGATATATCATTTATTACATCTATCGGTCTGCGAACTTTTTAATAAATAAAAAATGAGGCATTTTTCTCAGCTCTAAGACATTTTGTGATAACAAAAAAAAATAATTTAAAAGAAATTCCTCAAATCTATATTAATAAATTTATAAATTACTTTGTTTAAGCTTTAGATACGAAACTGAATGATACAAAGCTTTTGAGAAATTAATCTTAGTGAGTCGGATGTGCTTTCTTTAAAATGGTTAAATAAAGGAGTTTTCTGCGTTGTACTTTGCTATTATATAAAGTAGCAATAGCTACGTTTTGGAATACGATAACATTTTATAATAACAAGATAAACTTAATAACACAAAAATCTTTGATATAATGTCCTGAGGGATACATTTACGAAAATGCTTATTTTCGCTTTTTGAACATGGTAAGAATTCACGTGAATAGTTAAAATCTAACCAAT
This sequence comes from Ascarosepion bandense, assembly GCA_037127315.1. Classification (NCBI taxonomy): domain Eukaryota; kingdom Metazoa; phylum Mollusca; class Cephalopoda; order Sepiida; family Sepiidae; genus Ascarosepion; species Ascarosepion bandense. The sequence continues at coordinate 5,620,165 of JBBBDQ010000224.1, read as the reverse complement.
ATGCCGATTTCTGGGATTCCACATTGTTACTGGTGTATCAAGAAAATGACAATTCTTACACTGCTCAAATAGTTGTATACGAGAAAATTTTGGATATATTTTATTTGATATACATAGACATTGAAAAATTTGCATAGAAAATTAAACTAGATACCCTGGACGTGCGTTGTGGTGCAAGGGAGATCAACTCGACAAACAAATCGGAGAGTCGAATTTCCAGTTGAATTCTTCGCATTCACTTACGCACACACTCCTGGGAAAGTTATTAATCTGTCTCTTTCCTACCGCAGAAAGTAAACTACTGCCGAATAATCTTTTGCCTAGTCAGTCATGTTTCTTTCCAGACATGATCGCACAAAGCGTGTATCACGTATGGATCTTGACTAACTAACCGACCGTGTTAGCACCTTCCTACATTTTATATTTTCTAGTTTAAAAAACTTATAAAAGGTACTTTTTTAAATTACTTAACAATTCTGCTTAACGTGGTTATTTCTAGATAGTATTAATGTTTGATATCATATCTTATAATTGTTCACAGACGTCATGTGGAGTAAATAAAGGTAATATTTTAAAATTCCATTTTTCCACATTATTTTTCAAACTGCGTCCAAGTTTTTTAGCATTATTTCTAAATATGGTTTGTCATAGTCCGAGTAATCACATGATTTTACCTAATAAGGATAAGATAAATAGCTTCAACACGAAGTTGACCTGTCAGCAAAATATTTGAACTTAAACAAATAAAGATCCTTTCAACAATGGATGAAAGATTAGAAAAAAAGGGAGATAAACAGAGGTGATGAATAGAGGAGGATTGTTGGAATCAGAAAGAAAATGTATTCAACTTTCAAGATTCCAACATTCAAGATTATGAAATAGATAGCCTTTTGATATAAGTCAGTCAGTTAAGTGCCATATGTGGTACACGCTTGAGCGATCATGTCTCGAAAGTGACATGACTGACGTTGGCAGAAGATTATCCCTCAGTAGGTTGCCATTGCTTTCTGCGGTAGACTGGTTGCCACCCAAGGCTATAGACCCAAATCTGTCCTGTTATTTGACACATAGCTGGAGGGAAGAGACGAATTAATACCTTTCCCAAAGGGTATTTCTGCGTATATGATTGCAACAAATTCAACTGGAATTCGAACTCGGCTCTCCGATTTCTCGTTCCGAGTCGATATCTACTGGACCACAACGCACATCCTTTGATATAAGATTTTTCCGAAAAATCTCTCTAGTGTAAGGCAGTTGTTTTGTTCCGCATTTGATCTCCACAACAGAACGCTGAATGCTAAACTTTAGAAACTAGGCATATTTGGCCCCAGGTCTAAAAACGTTGCATCAATGCTGCGAAAAGGCGAGATAGTAAATTTTGCTATGGAGAAGAGAAGAGAAGAGAAAAGAAAGCAACAAAATGGTTCAAAAATCACCAAAAGTGAAGAAATTTGTTTCAACATTGTATCAGAACTTTTCATATTACCAAAATTTTCATATTTTTTAAAATATTTCTGGGAACATGCCATCTCTTTGTAAATTCTTGAATTTGTTATTTTTCATTAAAGTTTTGTTTTAGTAAATCATCTTGTTAAACTAAAGGAATTTTATATATAAATATTTAAATGTATATATGTTTATATAACACACACACACACACACACAGAGACACGAACGCACACACACACACACACACACACACACACACACACATATATATATATATATATATATATATATACTAGCAGTATAGCCCGGCTTTGCTCGGGTGTAGTGAAAGCTTTAAAACTAATTCATGTTCTTGGAGCTCAAACTCAGCCTAAAGCATATTTGTGTGAAGTTTGGTGAGAAATTTGATAAAAAATGTGGATTCGTATAAAGGACATACTGAAAGTAAACAGACACACACACAAACATCTAGCCGTATGTAGACTGAAAGAAAAATGAATGGATGTAAGTCAATTTTGATTTCCTGGTATCGATAACAAATAAGTTTTTTTCGTCGTAAACTGAATTTTGAAGGCTAAATAAGTCCTCCGAGTAAATGGTATCATGGCTGAGACTACGAACTACAATTATACCTACGTCGAGCCAAACCCGAAGCAAAAACTAAAATAAAAGGGCTGAAAAATACAGACATACAGGCAGATAAACAGATACACACACAAACATCTTGCCTTTTATATATTATCGATTTTCTGCACTATTGCAATAACTGCAACCTTGAAACTTCTGAATATCGTTTCCTATGTCTTTGTCTCTGATTGTATCAAATTTGATTAAAATCGGACCACTCCTTCTATAACCCGAATTTTTGATTATCGATTTTCGATATTTATGGGTGATACCTCGACACAAAACTAGCTAAGAACACTCGCAGAGTACAACTGTGTAAATTTTCAAAAAAATTGGTTCAGCCGTTTCGGAGTCTACAGGTAACGGACACACACACACAGAGACACACGCACATAAACACATACACACACACACAGACAAAATTCCATTTATAAATAAGTTTAGATATATATATCGTGGGGAAGGGTAAAAACGTTCACATTCATGTATCCCGGATTCTAATCCCACCATGGCCGATTTGTCAGAAAAATAACTTCTTGATGTAATCGGTGTTGACAAGATAATATATATACGTACAGAATGTTATAGAGAATAATTAAAAAAATAGGGTTCATCAGCTGATTGAATGCATGTGTCTCTGTGTGTACTTAATTGAAAAATATATGTATGCACAAACTTAATTAATTTTGCACACACATACGAGAGGTTTCTTGGTCCCATCCATGTGCTGTAATGGTTAGCACACTGGTCCTGCTCGATCAATTATGACTGAAAAGTGACTTCGAACCTCCCAGGGTGCCCCATACTATCGGCCTTGAGACACATCTAAACTACGCTTAGAAAATCACCATACTGGAGATTGGTGAAATTTTCTTTGTTCGAAAAAACAGATTCAAATGAAATTCCGATGTTTGGTCATTTGGTCAGATTGTGGAAAGCTCATTGGACTAAAAACGATTCAATTCCTCCTCGTACATGTATTTCTATACATGGAATGAAAACAATTGTCTGACATTTCCCGTTAATGTAAGCATAATTGATATGGATTTTTTTACGCATGCTCATTAATACAAGTGCAAATTTGTTAATATACGCGCACATAAGCGCACGCATTGATATACATGTAACTCGAAAGAAAACATGAGATTGAAATAATAACATGTGCAAATCAAATATAATAAATTATAGAGATTCAGAAAGCGATAAACTGGTTAAGAAATAAATTCATGTGTAAGAGTTTAAGCAAAAACAAAAAACATCATATATAGAATGCAATAAAATTTCTATACGGATAGGGAGTGGAATGAGAAATTGGAGTGACAAGTTCGAATTCCAGTTGAATTCATTGCATTCACTGACACGGAAATACTATGAGTAAAGGCATGAATCCATTTCTTCGACCACAAGCTATAAGTCGAAGAGCAGAACAGATTAGGTTCTATAGCCTTAGTTGGCAACCAGTCTGCCACAGAAAGAAAAGGCAACCTACCGCAGAAAATCTACCCAGTCAGCCATGTCTCGAAAGAGACATGATCGCCCAAGCGTGTATCACGTACGGCACTTAACTGATTGATTAAGAGAGGGAAAAATATTAACAAATAGATAGAACACAACGGCTTAGATAGATAGATAGATAGATAGATAGATAGATAGATAGATAGATAGATAGATAGATAGATAGATGTGAGTTTGTAACCTTGGGTTTCACGCTTTTGCGATCGTCAGACAAACTGATTAATTTTTTTAAAAAAATTGGTTATATTCGTGTATTCTTGTGGAAGTGGGGGAAAAAATCTGTCGTCACGACAGACGCAGACATACACATATATACATCAACGCGCGCAAGGACACACGCACACACGCACGTAGCGCATTCGGTCACTGAGGCTTGCATAAACATACACATACGAATCGTGCGGGATTCGGTATATATATGTATATGTGTGCCGTTGCACACATACACACTCATTCGGTTGGCATATTCGAATGGTGTGTAGCGATGTCAACGCGCGAATAGTTGTCGATTTCTCGTACGTACACGTCACGACAGACGCAGACATATATATATATATTTGTACACCCATCAACGCGCGCAAGGACACACACACACACGTGCGTGCGTTTGGTCACTGAGGCTTGCATAAATATACACATGCGAATCGTGCAGGGTTCGGTATATATATGTATATGTGTGCCGTTGCACATATGCACACTCATTCGGTTGGTATATTCGAATGGTGTGTAGCGATGTCAACGCGCGAATAGTTGTCGATTTCTCGTACGTACATATGTACTTTTAATGGGTTCTGTGTGAAACTATGGTAGGTCAGAATTGCTATTATTTTATTTAAGGCTGTTTTGTTATTGTTTTAAAGCCGATTATTGGCTTGTTTTATTAATTTTTGTGGTTGCGTATATTTACATGGTGGAAATTCTAATTTGTAGTGCATGTTAGTGTTTATTAATTATTAATTTTACTATGGCAGAGACGTGTGATTTTTTTTTATCCGTTTGGTATAAATTGTGATAATAGGTATTTATTTTCATGTCTGCATTTGGAAATTAGTTCTGATCTCGTGTTTAGTAAGTTCTTTTGTGGGGTATGTTATATAATTGGCTACTTTCTCATGTAGAAAAATTGGCATTTTTTTGTAATGTTGTTGTAAGCAGGTGCTTTTTTCAGTATTTCCCAGCTTATTGTTGGTGAAATATTTCTGTCTTTTAGACGCCATACGTATGCTGATAGTGGAGTGCTGTTCAAGTATTTTCTGTTGGAGAATGAAAGGTTGTGGTTGTTATTTCTTTTCTTAAATGGTCCCTCAGTAGCACCGATGTAGTACATTGTGTTGTTGTTTGCACTTACCCTTGGCTTTATATACTATATTTGTTTGCTGGCAATTTCTCTGGAGCGGGCATGTAGTTCCGTTTATGCAGTTGCATTGAGTTTCTTCGACTGCATTATTGTAGTTAGTTAATTTTTTGTTGTGCCTTTTTATTATTTGTGTAATATGTTTTGTGCAGCTGTAACTAATTTTGACGTTGTTTTTGTTGAATATTTTTGCTAATCGGTTTGTCACCGGGAAGTGTTTTTCTAATAAATTCAGGAATGTCTTACCTATGTTTGTCTTTTGACGGCTTTATTGTATGGTGGATTGAACCAGATGATATTTCTTTTTCTGTTTTTGCTTTTTTGTTGCGGAGTTGTATATTGTAGTTGTTGTTTGTATTCACATTTCTTTAGTGCTTCGTCGTATGGTGTTCTTTTGTTATTGAAAATCTGTATGTTAGATGAATTTTCAGATTTGTTTGATGATTGAAGGTGGGTGGTTGGAGGATGTGTGTAAGTAAGTTGGATCGTCATTATCTTTTCTACATGGTTCATATGTTTTTTTTTGTCCAAGTTGATTTTGACATCTAAGAAGTTTACTGTTTTTATACCTGCTTTTATTTCTATTTTGAATCCAATGGATTTTAGAGTGTTTACTATTTTTTTCCTGAATCTATCTAATTTGGGACCATCGGGTTCTCTTATCAGGATAAGTCCGTCATCTCTGTATAGTCCCGTGTCCGTTTTATCCAGGATTCTGGCTAGGTGTGAAAGAATGAGTATGCCTACTTATTTCGCCTGTCTCTGCTCCATTGTAGCTACCCATTGTTGCATCGAATAAGTTGCGGTTTTGTTTTTTTGTCCATGGTTCATTATTGTAGAATAGTAGGGTTTTGCGGCAGTGCATGATTATTTTAACGTCTTCGACTGTAATTTTTACATGCTGTAGTGCCAGTTGTATAGCATTATTTAATATGTTTCTGTGATGGATGGGTAGAAGTCTACGATGTCGAATTGGATGAAAGTGGCTTTGTCCTTGTTTTTTATTTATTGTTGTAAACCACTCTATGACAGCTTTGGTATTCTTCCCTTGGTTAAGGCCTAATTTATTCCTTAAGTTAGTGTTGATAGATTCTAATATTTTTTTGCTGATTATTCCTATTTCGCTTTTTGCCGGGTTAATTAGTCGGAATGCAGGACTTTCTACGAAGTTGGTTTTGTGGCCTTTTGCTGTTATGAAAGCTTGGTGTTCGGCTAATCGGTTTATTTTTTCATCTATCTTTAATTTGACGGCTATATGTTTAGCTTCTTGGTTTATCGTGTTAACTGTGTTCCTGGCTGCCTCATGTGTGTATATGTGTGTGTATGTGTGTGTGTGCGTGTGTGTGTGTATGTGTGTGTGTGTAGTGTATTTAGACATTTAGACATCATTCTCTTTTATGCATGTTTCATTAAACATTGCCAACAAGTTGCTGTGGTTAAGTTTTTTAAATACGTTTTGATGTGATCTCATAATTTTTTTCTTTTTAGAATAAATTACATAAAGATTTTCAAAATATTTTACTTTTCCGAGCATTTTCGGCTATAATTTATGCAATTATCAAGTATTAATTGTATTTTAAATGTAGCTGAATATGCATAATCTTTATGCATTTCTGTAGGATGAATCCTGATTAAGGTTTTGTATTCCGGACACGTTAAGTAGATTGTTGTCGCGTTTGGTAGTTGATATCATTAAGTGTTGGATTTTTGTTTTTACTAATTATGTTTCCATAAACATAAACATGACTCTACATACGTACATAAGCACTATGCACATTCAGTTAAAATAAAAATAAAAATCATTATTGATAATGGCTAAAAGTATAACTGAATGCGCACGAATAAACAAAAACAACTTGTGTATCAGTTTTAATAGGAACCTGCATATATATAATACTTGATCATTACTATCAAGTCTTCGCTCAATAAAACGACATGAAAAACTTAAAACAGACACACCGGAAAAACAAAAAACATATATACATACACACCAAATTCAAAAGGTAACCCCCAAAAATAAGAAAGAACAGATGACCCATAAAAAAAAAATTTATGCATGAAGACGAAATCAGAAAACGAGTTCACAGACTTAAACACTTAAACACACACACACACACACACACACACACACACACACACACACACACACACACACACACACACACATACACACACACACACCAAATTTAAAAAGGATCGTCAAAGCAATACAAACAACTAGGTGACCGATAGAAGACAATCACAGAGACACTCCTAGATAAGGAAGGCGCCTCTAAGATAAATTTAACGTGCTAATGTGGAAAATCCTAACCCCAAATCATTTTAAGTTGGGGTAAGCACTTGATTCATTTATTTATTTTTTATTTATCTGTTTATCCATTTATACACGTGCTGGTGTGAAAAATCACAACATTTTAAACGCAAAATTTGCTTTATTTTTTATTTTATTGATTTATTTTATTTATTTGATTTACTGATTCACTTACTTTTAATTACTTAATTATTTATAAACAACCCCTTGGCCCTCAGAAACAAAAAGGAACACGATACGTAAAGCCACAAGTTTATTTGCCTGAAGAGAGTCAACTTTAGACTCGAAACACGTGTAGCGTCACAAATACCATGATGGGCACTTAATGTATCATAACATGTAAAATAACAACAACAATAAATATACACTTTAAACAAACTTTCACGGCCTCACACACTTTATATATATATATATATATATATATATATATATATATATTTAAGCAATATCCTTGGTAATTTGTGAAGTAAATTCCACGGGGAATCATAATCAGATATAAACTCAATGAATTTAACAGACTATTATAATAAAAATAAATTAGAAGAATTTACAAATCCATTGGTGATAATTTATTTCGAGAATATTTTAAGAGGATTTTACAAAAAATATATATTCTTTAGAAAATATTACTCTCGTTAGACCGAAACCTTTACAAAAAATAATTGGCTAGATATAAAATGCGTCTACATATTACATACAAGTTATGAAATTGTATAAAGACTTGCGTCGTTAATGTTAGAAGTCTTATTATAATGTTGTTTAGATTCTACTCAATATTATTAACTTAGATATATAGTGATAGATAAAACTTGTTTTTTGTTGGAACAAATTTTACTAAGTTAACAAAACAGACTAATTTGACTATTAGTAGTTTATTTGCAACTGTTAATTTTTATACTTTTACATTATTATACCTCGTAAAACTAATCTAAAAATAATATGAAAAGATTTTCAAACAAAATCTACAATGTGTTAAAGGGAAAACATAAAAAAAACATTTGATTTTAAAAATAAAAGATATATTAACTAAAAATAATATGAACCTCCTAAATTTTTTTGCACAAATACTCCTTTCTTTTCAATAATAATTAGCAGCTTATTGTCAAATAAGTTGTTTGGTAAGTTGTTTGCAGCAACTTTAACTGCCTCCCAGAAGTCACACTTGCGGTTGAATTGCCTTCCATTAGAATAAATATCTCTTTTGAGGATGCCTCACAGGTTCTCAATGAGATTCAAGTCATAGCTATTTGAAGGTCAGTTCATAAGAGAATCTTCAACAAATACATTTTCTTTCAACCAGGATTTAGTAAACTTTGATGCATGACTTGTTGCGTTGTCTTGCATAAATATCATAGATCTACACTTGGGTAAAGACTGGTTATTAAGCCATTCAAAGAAATATTGCTCTAGAAAATCACAGTAACTTCTGGAATTCATTTTAACTCCGTCTTTCACTTTAAATAGACCCACATGCTCATTACCAATAATCCCAGCCCATATCATGATCCCACCGCCGCCTTGTTGGCGTTTAAAAATTTTCCTTGAGTCATGTTGCTTGCAAACCCATCCTCGGGTTCATCCATTGGGGCAATGTAGGGTGATCCTTGATTCGTCTGTAAAAAGAACATAACTGAAATCAGTTTTCATATATTTTTGCTCACTGCAATCGTCTCTCCTTATGTTTTTTTGGTTAAAATATGTTTCTTTATTTAATTTTTTACATCAGCAAACTTCCTTAATGCTTTACACCTTGTTTTCCTTGACACCATAGAAGCTCTAGCCACCTCAAATATGAATGCACTTGACGTATTAGCATTTCTTACTAATTCTCTTCGGATATGCGATAGATCTCGCTTTGTTAAATTCCTGAATTCAGCCTGATACTTTTTTTTTGCTTTGTTGAATTCCCATTTGACATATTTTCTTGATTTTTCGATGATATTTTTCAAATACTTACAAATTTGAAGCGAAGACTTTCCTTTGCTAATTTCTTTGATCATATAGTTCTTTTCATTCACTGTTAGTCCTTTTTACGAGCCATAATACTAAATTCTAGTTCTTGCAAATAATTTCTTGACACTGCCAATTGTTATATTTACTGAAAAAATACTAAATATCAATCTGAAATAAAAAATTGGGACTTAATTTCTTTCATTCTCACTCGCTATACATAAATTATTTCATTGGCTAACACATATCTATGGATTTTATATAAATATTTGACAATACCTCTTTTGCATATAATCTCTAGACGCAGTTTATTGAAATCGAGGAAGTGAGGTGGGAGCTTTTTATTGATAAGAAAGAAAGCAAAGCATACAATGCTCATTTTAAAAAAAGAATAACAGATTTCAAACGTTGCGTTTCCATCTCAGACCTTAAAACGACTTTGGATTTAATTTTCATTTAGACATTTTCAAATACAGGACAGTAAATTTAGCTATAGGAATTGAATTGTTAGCTTGTTATATTATTTTCAATTGCATTAGTAATAATATCGTCATCGGATAGATCCAGTTTTTTCGGTTTCATAACAACAACATTACTATCAAGTATGATAATCATGTTAATGATCATAAAAAATATAACAAACAAAAATATTCGAAATTTAAATAACATAACGAATGGTATTAATATTAATGACAACAACAACAATAATAATAATAATAATAATAATAATAATAATAATAATAATAATAATAATAATAATGACATGTTACCACTTGAACAAATAGGGTGCAAACGTGGCTGTTACGGATGTAAAGACCAATTGCTTATTAACAGAATGATCCTGAAAAACTGCTACAGTACAAAGAAAAATCTTAGTACTGCCTGGATATTTTATAGTAACGCATTCGATAGTGTGCCACATTCCTGGATTTTAAAGACTTTAAATGTATACACGATATCACCCGTCATCATCAATTTCATCAAACAGTGCATGTCGATATGGAAAATAACACTTTTGCTCAATTATATAAATGGAACCTATAAGTCTGGTGAAATAAACATCAAAAGAGCTATATTGTCTCCCTTACTATTCGGCATATCATTAATAGCACTAACTAGTCAACTTAATAAGACAGAATGTGGTTATAAAATAGGCCAAAAGAAAATAAGCCATCTATTTTACATGGATGACTTAAAGTTGTATGCTAAGAATGATAATGAGCTGGAAGGGCTTCTGCAAACTGCAAAATGCTTCAGCGAAGACATTGGAATGAAATTCAATTTTAATAAATGTGCTAAAGCCATAGTTATACGTGGATCACTACAAGAAACATCCTCAATTATCTTAGACCATGCTGTAACAATAAAAGAATTAAAGCCAGAAGAAACTTATAAATACCTAGGTGTAAATGAGAGTGAAGAAATTCACCATAGAAAATGAAAGAAATAGTGCGTAAAGAGTACTATAGAAGGCTACGGCTGATATTAAAAACTGAATTGAATTCTCAGAACAGAATTAGGGCCATTAATAACCATGCAATCCCAGTTGTCCAATATAGTTTCAACATCTTAAACTGGACTCTAAACGACATCAGGCGAATGGATTCTAAAACAAGAAAGCTCCTTTCTAAACATAAGATGCATCATCCAAAGGCTGATGTAGACCGTCTATACATACCACGTAAAGAAGGTGGAAAAGGTCTTATTCAGCTAGAATTGTCACACAAGACATCAACTATTGGCTTACTAACATACATAGAAACAACACAGGACTGGATGATACAATTAATAAGGCAACATGGAGAAAGAAAAAAAATATTCAATAATAAAAGAAGGCAGTAAATACAAACAAGATTTACAGTTAGTAGATTCTGTAGAAAAGCAAAACAGAAGCCAAGAACCAACTATTGCGGCAAAAAATATGAAAATGAAAGCCAAAGATAAATCTCTTGAACAGATGAAACAACGCTGGCAAGACAAACCTTTGCATGGCCAATATCCAGAACGTGCCAATAAATCCAATGTTGATAAAGTTAATACTCATCGATGGTTACGTGCATCTGGATTAAAGTCTGAGACTGAAGGCTTTATTCTTGCAGCGCAAAACCAAAGTCTTTTTACTACAAACTTTCAGGCAAATATTATATATAATAATATGGATCCAAAATGCAGGTTTGTGATAAACACCAAGAAACAAGAGGCCATCTCATCTCAGGCTGTTCTTTACTTTCCTCATATGAATATAAAAATCGCCACGATAGAATGGGGCATTATTTACATTGGACAATGTGCAAATACTATGGAAAATAATATATATAGTAAATATACATAGACACACACACACACACACACACACACACACACACACACATATATATATATATATATATATATATATATATATATGTATATATGTATACATGAAAACATCATAATTTCGACTACATCCCAAATAAATTTACGATTGGATGAGAAATATAAATTTTAGTCAATTCATATGTTAGTTCTTGACCGAATAAAATCATTTTATATAAATTTCATTTTGTTGTGAAATTTCTAATCTATTTTTGTGTCTGCATTTGAATATGAGTTTATTTCGCTGTTGTTCATTGGGATTTTCGTATCTGTTTATTATAATTTTTTTCTTCATGTTTAGATTCCATCTGCTTCTGAAGTTGGGAGTTTGAGCATGTCCGATGATCCTATATTTTATTTGTGGGTGAGTCTTTCATGTTTAAGTTTCCAATAGTTTTTAGATAGGGTAGTCTGATGTTTAAAGACACCGTTGAAAATAATTGCAGATGACTGTAAAATCTTGTTTTCAACTTCCTGAGGATATTCCAATATATGTCTTTTTCTTGTTAGGGTCTTCTTTCGGTCAAATGAAAGCTTCATAAATTGCTTTATTGGAGTTGCTCTTGGGCAGTTAGTTCTGTTTTTACAGTTAAGAGGAGTTTTATAATTCTTGTGCTTTATTATAGAATATTTAGTAACTGGTTGGAGTGTGAATTAATAATGTATTGAATATTCTTAGCACAGGAATAACTGATTTTCAGAGTTTTTCTTTTGATATTTTTATTTAGTGAGTTATTTTGATTAAGGAGCATATCTATTAGCTTAATAAAGTATCGACATTTGCAGAATGGCTGCATATTATTTTTATTTTTCTGTTTTTGGTTACATTAGTTGTTTTGGCTGTCAAAGTTTTTTGTAGACTAATTCATTACTGAAATTATTTTCTTGAGGGTTTCATTTTATATTGATTTGTTTTCATGAAATATTTTTTTGCTTGACGATAATCTATTAATTTTTGTGTTTACTGTGTTAAGGATTTTATTAATTATATACATGGGGTGATTGAACTTGACATTAATATAACTAGGTGATTGATTTCCTTTATAAAATGGTTTGAATGTATTGTTGGAAAGGTTGAAACTGATATCTACGAAATTTAGTATTTTGAGATTAGGTGATATTTCGATTTTAAAACTTAGAAATTGGAAAGCTCTTATAATTTTTTCTGTATTCTGGATGAAAGCCATTGATATTTGGGATAAATATAAGTCCATTGACCGATTTGTTTGGAACGATAATTCTACTAAAGTTTTGTAATATGCATAATCCCATTAGATCAGTGATTTGGGCTAAATCATACGCGCCGTTTGATACGTCAAAGTTTTAGTCCAAATGAAATCGTTGTATACTAGTAAAGATAATCTAGATGATATAATAATATCAAGTTCCTTGTTTGTAATATTTGTTTAGCTTATAGCGGAATTTTTTAAATTAGTTCTTGAGAAATAGGAGAACAGAAATAGATTATATCAATATGAATAATTCTAGCTTTATACTAGCTTTCAATCTGTGGAACCATTTTCTAGGATTCAAAGAATTTTTTTAACAGGTTATAATAATGAGTTTCTTTTAGTTTTAGTGTCATTTTTTAATTATGTTTTTAGAAATTAAGCTTAATTCTGTTTTAGGAGGATTTATTATTAATCGAGATTAACATAAGTGTAGGATCATCGGACATGGACAAACTCCCAAAAGATTCAGGGGCAGATGCAAACAATGCTTGGAGGAAAAAGTTATATTAATAAAATACAAAAAACTCCCAAAAATTGCTAAACCAGGGAAATACCCTCATATTCAAATGCAGACACAAAAATAGATTTAAACATCTAACATATGAATTAACTAACATTCATAAATCCCAAACCATCAATCATCATTATTTGTGATGTAACTGTAATTACATTATGATTTTTTAATTTATATATATATATATATATATATATATATATATATGTGTGTGTGTTTTTTTTGTGTGTGTGTGTGTGTGAGTGCGTGCGTGCGTGTGTTTGTATGCTATTTATTTATATATATATATATATATATATATATATATATGCGTGTGTGTGTGTATGTGTGTATATAAACACTCCACACACACACATAGATATATATAGACAAGATATATATATGTGTGTGTGGAGTGTTTATATACACACACACACACGCATATATATATATATATATATATATATATATATATATATGGTTGGTTTTTAATATAGTCAGAAAAATTTATAATGTTTACATACATATATGTATATCTATGTGTTAATGTATGTAGCGTGGATAAATAAATATTCCTATATTGAAATGAATAGGTGTAAGCGTATATATATATATATATAAAACATAGTGATGAGCCACGTATACTATCTTAATATGTATAGGAAAAACTGTTAAAAAGTTGTCAGTTTACAAATGTATTTTTGGACAGTATTTATGTTTATTTCTATAGTGTTATTATATTTTATATTTCAGACCGCCCTCGGTCCTTCATCAGAAACAAATGATTTGAAAATTTGAATTAGAAACGTATTTCGCGAGAGCGTCTGTGGAGATAGTCTGTTTACATCACGTGACACGTTTGTTTACATCACGTGACGAGTCTGTGGAGAGAGTTTGTTTACATCAAGTGACACAGAAAGCGACAGATTTTTTTTAAATATTTGTAAACCTCACTTTAATAATACTTATAAATTCGTTTTAGATAAAAAATTTTTTGAATGTATCTAAGAAGGTTTAGCTATTGAAATATTTGTAAAGATTCAAAACACCTAAGTCCCTATTTAACCCTAACTTGTGTGTATTGAATTTTAAATTCCACTATTTTTTTTCTTTCTGCGTGTGTGAAAAGCGTATTTGTTTACGTATAGATGTGAGGAGATGTGTATATGTGTAAATATATTTAAGTGTGTATATATGTATATGTATATGCGTGTGTGTATGTGTATATATACATATGTAGGTGTATGCATATATGTGTGTATATGTGTCTTGGTATATATATATATATATATGTATACATTTATATATATATAGAGAGGGAGGGAGAAACAGAAAGAGAGAGGTATATATGCAAAACTTTTATGTAAATAAGTATATAATTTATGTCCCTTCAAAAGGCTCTTCCGTTAGTTATAACTTTATAAAGATTTGTTTATTATTTAATTATTTATATTATTTAATTTTTAATAATTAATAATACTTACCTTATTTTTTAAATAGAAGTGATAATTACTATTATAATATTTATTATTTTTACTTTTATTTTTAGTAATATTATTATCATTTTATTTTATATTAATTAATGAATATAACACTAATTAATATTATGTTTATTTTTATTAAGATTATTAATATTAATAATATTAATATTAAGAAGAAGAAGATCGGTTTTTGCAGAAATGTATAATCTTAACATCTGAGATGGAAATGCAACATTTGAAATCTGACATCCGCGTTTAAAAATGAGCATTGTGTGTTTTACTTCATTTCTTGTCAATAAAAAACTTTCTTTCTTCCCATTTTCTTCAACTGGATAAATCTAGCCAATTCTTTTTATCGGTCAGACGAGGGTAACATTTTTCTAAATATATATATATATATATATATATATATATATATATATATATATATAATAAAAGGTTTTAGATTATTACAACGGTTAATACATATTTCACCGCGTCATGATGTTATTATCGCGGCTCGTCAGAAACAAATGGTACAACAGTTGGTCCTCAAAATTTTTTTATAATTTGTTTTGTTTTCTTTTGTGACAGAATGAATATTATTATTATTATTATTATTATTATTATTATTATTATTACGTCTTAGAGAAATTTTATTTGATACATATATGTGTATATATGAATACATATATATACGAATACATATACATATGTGTGTATGCGTATATATATATATATATATATATATATATATATATATGTATACATATTGTTATCTTTTTATTGCTTTATTTGTTATTATTATTATGATTATTATTATTTATTATTATTATCTATTGTTAGTCCTGTTAGTATTTTAGATATTTTTTAAGATTGTATTTTAATAAACTATATTTTCTTATTGGGTGTTATCATTTCATTTTCTATTTTTTCTCTTTTTCTCTTCGTTACATTAATCAATTGTCTATCTTTTCTTTATCCTTGCTTTTCCCTTTTCTTTGGGGTTCTTTTTGAATGAGAAGGAATTTTCGTAATTAACCGTTACAGATGTCTATTCTAATATAGACATATAAGTGTCTTTGTAAAATAAAATAGAATAAAAGGAATTTTTTTGGTGGGGGGGGATATTTTTGAAGACCAACTGTTTACCATTTTGGTCTGACAAGCTGCGATAATAACATCATGATGCGGTGAAATATGTATTACCCATTGTAATAATCTAAAATATTTTATCAATTATATTACTCTGTTAAATTAAATAAATGAATTTAACATTGAGTTCTCTTGAGTTCGTCTCTATCGGAATTTACCTGGATTTTATACCAAGTGTGCTATATTTTTTTTTTCTAAACATATGCTATTAAATATAAGAGACAATGAATGTCTATTATGTTTAATCATGAGCCGTTCTAAACGTAGTATTTTTTATTTAATTTCAGTTGAAAATAAAGACAAAAATCCTCCAACATTTGAATAATTATTTATTGGTTTTCTTCTAAGCTTTCGGCTAACATGAGCCATCTTCAGAGAGGTTGTTTAAACTGAAATATTATAAAATCCACCATCACCGACGATTTTATTTTATGTTGACATAAAACTCCGCTTTGGCAATGGCAATAGTTACCAAAAATAATAAACGCAGTTCTTGAGTTTGCGATGCGGTTTTATGACGTCACACCGCGGGATAGCGCGAAATGACAACAAAACCGTGTAGTCAAATGCAATGTAATATGTTATTTCCTGTTTTAAAGTTGATTTTTTGAGTGTTGGTTGTTTAGATTTGATGTACATGGCCTCCAATATCTGCAGGTTCCTCTTACTGTGTGTATGAGTAAGGATCACCGTATTGTTGATCAAAATCTGTCTGATATTACCTACATGTTTATGTTTTTTCAGAGAAATGTTGTTTAATAGTACTCTGATCAGAAAGATGACATGTAAGTCTACGGGAGAGCGTGGTTGTAGTAAAACCAATATATGTACTAGGTTTTTGATTAGTATCAGAGATGCAATCTCTGAATGGGCATGTAAATTGGTACACTACATTGGTTTTTTGTAGAGAATTTAGTGTTTTTGAAACATAATACGTAGAAACGTTAAACCAGTGGAAAGTAATAATCAAATTAAACTCATTATATATTATAAAAAGTTATAAAAAAGTTTAAAACAATTGATCTCATAGTCTATAATAACCCAACAAACACTAAACTAAATTCTCTACAAAAAACCAATTTCCTCATTTGATGAGTGTGGCATATTTTAGATCAAAATTTTAATCGAATTTATTTCTCTGTATAACTAATGGATTTATTAAATTGTTATTTACAAGGTGCTTTTGTGTTCATAAATACGTTTTTATATTTGTTCATGTTTCTTCAATGCATTGTGAGGAACTGTTTGGCAATTTATTTTATATATTCCTGCTTTTGATTTTTTGATTTTTATGAGTGTTTTTTTCTGATTATAACTGGTATATAACATATTACTATATATTCTGACTATTATCCCAACATACACAACGAACATATAAACAAACAAAAGAAAACGTTTAAATCCATCAACTTCAACAGTTGATTTTGTACAGCTCAAACGTCCATCTTGTGCCATAACAACCTCACCACAATCCAGAGAGTATTGAAAATAATATTTGGATATTACTCGTACATTTTTCTTTTGGCCGGACTTTGAATAAGGACACATCGTGCTTTTCTCATGTATTGACTGAGTATTTAGCTACTAGATGGACATTCATGAACGTTCTCAAATTCATAAGCCTTGGGGAACCAATGACATCCTCACTTTTGTATATAAACAGGTGTAGCAAAGTAATTCTTATATTGCCTTGATAAATTCACTCGGAGAATGAAACGTGTTGGCTAAGAATATTTTTGCTCCTGTCATAATTTTATCCATTTTGTTATCTAGCAATTGGTTACCGAGTGGAAAAGAATAAAAATAATCATTACTAAAGAGAGATAAAATAAAATAAAAGCAATTAAGTCGGTAGATAACGAATGATACTGCATTTAAACTTTTGAAAATCAAAGTTAGCTGGAAAGTAAGAAGCCTGAAGAGATTTCCACAAGCGTGAAGAACAAGAGAAGAATTTTTAGCAAACAAGTTAATGTTGAATTTTGACAATTTAACTCTAAAATTACGAGAACTTTTTACCAATCCAGTAGTGTGGTTAAATTCATAAAGTCTACTCACTATAGAGCACAGTTCATCAAGACATTTATCAAGAAAGTATTTCTAGAAATGTTCTGATATGCGAAAGTAGTTACTGAAATATGGATGTGCATTGAGGCGCAGTGGATATCGACTCGGAACGTGAAAACGGGGAACCGAATTCGTATTCCAGTTGAATTCGTTGCATTCACTTATCCTTGGGAAATGTATTAATCCGTCACTTCCCTCTAGCTATGGATCAAATAGCAAGAGAGAATGAGATCTGTAGGCTTGGATGCTAACTAGTCTACCATAACCAGTAACAGCAACCTACTGCGGGAGTATCTTCAACCCAGTCAATCATGTCGCTTTCAAAATATGATCGCCCAAGCGTTTCTCACATGGCACTTAACTGATTGATTTAGAGAAAAGCCACAGAAAAGCTATATGGCGGCGGTGGGAAACTGATACCTGTATTTGTGGATAAATTTGAAGTTAGAATAAAAAATAGTTTACTTCTTATTTAATATGCTGTATTCCTTCAGGTCCTGTGTGATAATGGCTCTTCACAATTTCCTATATTTGCAACTTTTAGCAGTGATGATTTCTTCCTTCCTTAGCTATACCTGCTTTTCAATTCATTTACACAAGCTCATTAGGTAGATTTCCTGCTGTTATCGTCTGTCTCTCTTTTACGCAATATATTCTCAGAGTGTGAAATTTTCCTCGAATTCTTTCCACATGATGGGTTGCAGAAATTTCTCCTGATTCTGATTCTGAGTGATTTTGTTGTTTCCATTATCCTTAAAACTTCGTTGTTCATTTTCATTTATCCCTGGTATCCTCAGCGTTCTTCCGAATAATTCAAGCCTCTACTTTATCTGTGAGGAAATAGCCAATTATGCGATGCTATATAAGAGGAATTATATCACATAGCATTTGGACATATCATTTCTTATAATTACGTTTTACTGTTTCTTAATATTTTACTTTGCTTTTAGAAGTCATATTTTGTTATTCTAATTCGCTTTAAGATTTCGATGTCATATTTTGCGTTTTCTGTTAATCAGTTTCCGGATATTTCAATTTTATTTTTTAACTTTCTTGATTTTGACATCTTTAATTTATTGTTTGTAGCTTGGGATGTTTATGTTGCTAGCAACCATAATCTATGTCTTCTTACACTCGATGGCTACTTTTAGCTTCTCGCTTTCCTTTACTACGTTTCTTAGATATTCCTTTTCTCTGCACTGTGTTATCTTCGCATCTTACATTTTAAAAATGTTATCTATTTTGCCCAATTTTTGCATATTATCTAATTTCTTCATTTTATCCACTATTGTTCAACCACTATATGGCTTAAGAGCCAATCAAGGTAGGGGATTACTGAATGAGGTTGCTTTATGAATGTAGGAGGAGGTAAGAATTACGATTATGAGGATATGTAGTATAGATAATGGTTGACCCTAGACTTGAAGAGGTGAAATTGTTAATAATCGGGAATCATCCTCTCAGGTGTCTGTTTCAAAAGCAACAGTTATTAAAGAGAATTTATCAAAAGGGAACTTCTCTTTTACATTAGAATACGAAAGAAACGAGGAAGATTCAAACTCCGTGTACGTGATATGACTGATTATTAGAATATGAAATATTACACCGGCAGATCAATTCACAACGGCGGTCCCGTTGTAAAATACCTAAATAAACACCCTCCCATTGCCAAATAAATTAGGTAGATGGATTTGATCGGAAGCTATCGATGGTTATACTTTTAATGAATTCACAAGTCATCGTGAATGAGCGTTTGAACCTACTTGACTTCAGTGAACTTCTTATTACGCCAGATTATGTGCTTGCTTCAAGAAATTGTAACTCAGATCAGCTCAGCATAGTTGCAGTATAAACCATAGTTTAAGTGTTGAACAAATAAAAATGAACATGAGCCACTTTAGTAGGCTCTATAGCAGTGTTATTCAACCGTTATGAGCAAGGCAAACGTAGAACCAAATGAAAATATTACGGTACACTTATGAATTGTTTAAAGGGTATTCATTTAAATGTTATGAAATAAAACCATAGATTTTTAAAATATACAGACACGAATATGTTAAATATTACTATGAAAAAAATAACATCATTTCAGTACAATTAATGACATTTTCATTTTATACAAGTTTTAGAGTAACATACTTTTAAAAAAATTGAAAAATTATTAAATTAAATAGTCAATGCTGCTTATCGGAAATTTCGACAATATTAATTCATAATTCTATATAACTTTGTAAAGATTTGAATGCTGAATTCAATTATATGAAAAAAAATAATATTTAGTTATTCAAATATAGAAAAGGTTAATATTCATTTATTGAAATAAAGGAAAATTTTGAAAAGTGAAATTAAAAAGTAGAAATACTTAGAAAAATAAATATTAAAACAAAGAATTTAAATAATATAATCGAATAATAGTGAAAATAATTATTTGGAAAATGTTTAATATTTATTTATTTAAATGCTAGTGTTCCACACACACGTCAATATGCATGCAAGGAAACTATTTCATGGTACACTTAAGAGGATCGCGCGTCAAGCTAGTGTGAAGCTACACGGCGGTTAAAACACTACTCTATACGCTTCCAAGACGGTTGCATGCCTACTAGTAGTGAAATAACACCGATGATTAAAAAAGAAAGTTTCGTCTCATTACATTGCTTCACTCTTACAGTTTAAAGCCATACAGATGAAGTGCTTACGTATTTTATTTTGATGAAATAATTGGAATTATATTACTAAAGTATTTGTGTTAGATTTTTTAATGAGGAATTATTATAAAGAACTTTTTCTTCAGATGAGTATACGGCCTACACATTGAGAGTATGTCACTCGAAATGTGTCATCAAATTTACCCTTCAGCTGTCTTCTGGTATCTATAGTTATAATGTTGATTAGGATACTTTATTCAATGTACAAAGTGATAGATAGATAGATAGATAGATAGATAGATAGATAGATAGATAGATAGATAGATAGATAGATAGATAGATAGATTCTCTGTGTCTTCAGAATAATTGTTTAGATTTCGTCTTTGGTGTCACAACTTTACGAATTTAATAGACTAGTAGATTGACAGGTATTTTTAATCTTTTTTTAATGTTGAAATGTATTGATATAACAGCAAGTTCTATGCAAAGAGTTTCTTTCATTGAAACTCTTGACTGTGAAAATCCCTTTTAGCCCTTTTCTTTCGAGTCAACTTTTATTTTGAAAGATTTAGGCGCCAATCATTATCGTTTGTCTTGTTGATTACTATTATTTTTAGTCAACTATCCATAATATTAATGCTTTTCATTATTTCATACTCTCTCACACCTCGAGTTTTATAGCCCTTATTGCCTTGCTTTGATGGGTGAAGTGATTTTAGATCTGTTTTTGTTTTGACCATGCGTACTTTTCTAAGTTTTGTTTGGGAACGTTCTTCTGAAAATGAGATTTAGTTTTTAGTGATAAAATATTTTCTTTTGAGAAACGTTGACAACATTTTTGTTTCATTTTCTTTCCTGAAATTTGCTGACAAGAACAATGGCGTAAATCTGGCTAATTATACCTCCCAGACTGAGATCGCTTGCTGCTACACATTTCAATGGTTGCAATTAAAAAAAAAACAGTCACTGAATTCACCGTAAATATATAATCACGGCTTTCAGTTAATTCCAAATCCAGATGTTTCTACTTCTAATGGTAAATACTTCATATATTTCTCTCATTTTATCAAAAGCAACTGTATGTTTAAAATGTTATTCTGTTAAAATTGTTTCATTTAGAAAGAACATCATATGAACAACTGAAAAATAAAACTTTACCTTATCAACTTTGCTTATGCTAAACGCATTAGAATTTAACAGGAAATAAAAATTGAAAATAAACAACTCTGAACCAATCTATTTTATAATGTACTTGAGAAAGAGGAACTAATATATATATATATATATATATATATATATATATATATATATATATAGTTATCTCCATACACAACAGTTTTGCTGTATGCCAGCTTCTTCAGTACAGTTAGACATCCGATTGCTTCCAGGCGGGATTGAAACAAGACCGATTGATATCAGTTGTAGATTCTACCTGAGCTATCGCGCACATTTCAGCGTTTTATGTACACAATGTAAACAACTGTCAATAACCAAGAGTGTTCAATTCATAGCTGAAGAACGATGCGTAAATCAACCATTTTACCAGAGTGCTCAATCGACGGGCGCGAGATATAATATCATGTGGCAAATGCGATAAGGTCTATGTTGGTGAAACAAAGAACTTTAAAAAAGCACATATATAAAAAAATATAGGGCTACATTAAATTCTATGTGAATCTATGTATTTTTTTTAATCCGTAAATTTTAAAAACGCCATAATATTCAAAATCAACCAGAATAATTATTGAAGTAGTCAGGATAAAAACGTTTTTATTCATTTTATCCAAGTGTAGTTTTTAAGCTAAGAAAATAATTAATGAAAATAATACAAAAGCAGATATTGCATAAACATACAAAAAATGTTTAGTATAAATTTTAATTCAATTTTATTTTTCTCTTTTTTCTCTTGTGCCGATAATATCGAACTCATTACTCAATCACCATTTTTCTAGCGAGACACGCTTGTTAACCAATACATCTCTCCGACGTACCTCAGCTCAGATGTGACGCAAGGCTGAAAGTATAGGGCAATCTGTGAGGATATAACTCTCAGCTCTTGCTAACCATTACACCATGATCACATAGTATAAAGACATGTCGACCTAAGGATTCTGTAAAAGAAACAGTGGCAGATGGCACAGTTGTCACAGAAAAGATCAGAAAAATATTGTTTCAAATATATCAAAACTAACCTTTGGGAATTCTTTATTTATAACATGGCTTAGAGGTGCGTGTGTCTCTCAAGAGAATGTCATTTATGCGAACAAAACCGACGGATTTTCTATAATCACCTGGTGCTTAAATGGCGCTTCATTAGTTATGAGAACAGACTTCGTTACTTTTTATCTATCCGTCACATTTTGCTTCACCACTCTTCTGAAACGCTGAAGTCTTTAATGATAAGAATCTCGTTATTGAACTACGAAAGAGTCGTTATAAAAAGCTTAAAATATCATTAAAAGCGTATAATGCTTACTTTTACTATGCCAGATATAAATTTAAATATTTATAATGCATTTGCAACTTTTACTCTCTTCATTCATATCTAAGAATTCCGCACGAAAAAAATGTTGCCTGAATTACTAAATCAACCGCTTTAGGAAAAAATAATTCTAACAAGATATAACGTTAGCCAATATAAAGGGATTAATCTAAACCAATTAGATTTTCTTAAATTCAGAGTTTTTTCTTTTAAAAGAGAGAGAGAGAGAGCTGCTTTTTACAGGTTATCAACCCTTTGTGGTTAAGTTAACATATATTACAAATTGTAGGATTTGATTTATGTACTTGTTCTTTACGGCTTGTCAACAATTTGTAAGTTATTTAAAGCCAGATAATGTTTTAGATTGTAAGGGTTTCTGGCGATAATGATTTAATGATTAATTATTAAGTCTTATCTGGAAGAGAAAAGGTGGATTTATTCTTTTCCTAATGGTATTTGTGCTTAAATAAATATTACGAACCCGGCAGGAATTGGTACATGACTTTCTGATCCCCAATTCCGAGCCGTAATCATTTACACCACTTGCACATTAAAACTTACAGAACCAGTTTTCTCAAAACATTGACTTTGTACTTACTGACCAAGCTCGATATTGCTTAACTTCGCTGATCGTACGAGAACGTGTTTCAAGATGATATGATAGTAAAATCGGATTGTAGGTGTTTGCTTACGTACCAGGTGTTTCAAGATGTCTTCTATCTAAATGCCGACTGGGCTCAATACAAGATGCTATGTGAATAGTATCAAACCATACTCTCCTCATTATGTAAACAGAGTCACTAACTACTAACCTACGCCTATAAATGGTTCGTGTATTTTTGTTTGCAATACTAAATCATACTTGGAATATATTAGCCAAATAGAGACAAAGGCGAGACGATCGCCTTCAGCGTTTCCTCCTTCATGCTGTGAAAATCTCAAAGGTGTTTCCTGAGCGCCAAGCTTTTTTCTCTAATTACCAAGAACAAAAAGCCTATCCTCAAATTTAACAAATTTAATTAAAAAGTATCGGCTAATCTACTTCTGTTGAAAGACTTTCTTTCACTCTTTTCTAATAAAATATCAACATCAACAACAAAAAGTTTAATAAGAATGGATCATTCTCACCATCATTTTCTGCTTTCATTGTAAGGCTTCGTGTATTTGGTAATGGATTAATAGACGAATAATACGCAGTAACAAGTTATTCTCATATTATATAAGTTGAAACGTGAATACTTAATATAATAATTCATATTTCATTAAGAAAAGGTTTTATTTTCAATAAAGAACTTTAACTTTAAATGAAGACGTAATTACAATATTTTAACTTAAACGAAGAAGTGTTTACAAAACATAAATTAAGGGAAAGAGTAGCCTTTAAAATGCATAAGATATACTCTTAACATATAATTATTTTCATATATTACGAAAAAATAAAAGAAAACTAGGAATGCAAACGAAAGAAAACGTATGCTCTCATGTACAATATGCAAAAGATTCTGTTGTTTTTAAAAACACAAAAATGATTCGAATAACAAAGCTCTATCGCTATTTCCATGGAAAGACTTCGCACAAACTACATTACTGAGATCCACCAGATCTAACATTCAAATCAAAGTGCCACTCTCCTACATACATTGTACCACCATCATTCCTTTCGTATTCCATCCGTGAAATGTATATTTCACTCAAGCAGGTTCTTCTCACAAACCGCTGCTTTGTGTAACCGACCGCCAAGATGATGCTTTCCCGATCACTATACGCTTAATCAGTTTAAGTCTATGTTAACTGCTATTTTCTCCACATATCACCATAAAAAGTGATCTAGAATAATCAACGAATCAGCTATGATATTTAAATTATTCAGTTTGTTTAGTCTAAAAAAAGAAAAAGAAAAAAAAATTAATATATTAAAATTAATATATTTTCAAGCTATGGCAATATTTAAAGAAACCATATTAAAATAAATACTGGTATAATAAAATTTTAACTTATTAATTTAATTTAGCCTTCTCAAGTTAACGTTTCCTGGGTGACAGTCAATGGGAAAACTATATTGAATCCATTGCTAGGTCAGCTGCTAAGAATGTTGGTACACCGTGTCGTGTACGACAATTTTTCTTCTCCAGAATCTATCTTACATATCAGTTCGTCCATGCTTAAAATATTGCTGCCATATATGGCCTGATGCCTCTGCAATTTACCTTAACCTCCTTCATAAAATTCAAAGAAGAATCGGCAATATTATTAGTTCTGATACGGCAGTTCGGCTTCAATCACTTTACCACAGCCATAAGGTTGCATCTGTGTATATTTTCTATAAATATTTTTATAGCAATTTTTCGGATGAGCTCCACGCTATAATATCTATACTTTTTTCCATTTAAGCATAGACTGACGTCATCATCTCATCGGTTTTCAGCTGAACTGACTAAATGTAGCCGAAAATATTATGCTAACAGTTTCTTTTCTAGCATTTTTCACTTCTGGAACACTTTTCCGTCTCCATGATTTCCAACCAACTTTAATCTGCAAAAATGTAAATGCAATATCAATCACTATCTTCTGTTTTCCTGATAACTGTTTCATCTTTCCGCTTATTATTAATGTTTCTGTTTCTAATTCTTCTACATTCTTGTGTCTTAGTGGCTTTACAGCTTTGCTTGGTGTGATACAGATAAAAATGTTATACATTATTTAACTAATAAATAAAATATAATCATTGCTTATATTTTTAATTATAAGTGTTACCATTTTTCTTTCGATATACGCGCCTTATATTTGATATAATAAATAAGACTGAGCCGTCAAAAATGAAGGCAAAATATTTATATCGATATGCTATTTAAATGATGGCAATATATAAATTGATGTACATACTATTGAATATCTTACATTCAGACATAAGAAAAAGAACAAAATAATCCAATCCCTTTAGCGTTACAAGAGGAAATATATATACAGTCATCCGCAGACAGATCTAACCCAGGATTGAAACCCGGCCGCATCAGCGTCAGGCGGCGATTCTACACCTAGGCCACGAGCGCCCGGGAGAAGCAGACACGCTTTTTAGCGCGTATAAACACGCCCAATATTTAGTGTGCCCCAATTCATTATCAAATGAGCGATGCATATATACCGGAGTAGCTACTGTTTACAAAGTCTCCCACTCTTCCAGAGTGCTCAATCAGGGTGTGAGAGAGTAAATACTATAGTCATCCGCAGACAGATCTGTTTCGCTATATCACAGCTCATCAGTACGGCTTAGACTCCGGTCTCTTCCTAACCCAGGATATTCAAGCCTGATTTGCAGCTCATCAGTGTGGCTAGACATTCACTTGCTTCTAGCTGGGAGTGCCTACTGGTGTCAGTCGGAGTGCCTACTCCCTACGCTATCGGTGGAAAGAGATCGGAAGCAATTTTTGCATGTTACATAAATGCGATGTACAAAAACGCCAGCTTCCAGGAGAACTCAATTCATTATTAAAGTGTAGTATTAAAGTGTAGTGAATCGCAAATGTAGTAACTGTTTAAAAAAATATTTTCTACAGAGCGCAGTTTAAATGAAAGCATAATTTATTAGTCATCCACATCCAAACCTTGTTTCGCTGTATCACTTGCTCATATATATATATATATATATATATATATATATAAAGTAGAATCCTTATATATATATATATATATATAAAGTAGAATCCTTGACATTTGGTTAGGTACATTCCAATAGAAACAGACTCCAAAGAGAACTCAATGTTAAATTTTATTGCTAAATTTAACAGAGTATTATTATCAGGAAACAAAAATTATATATTTTTGCAAACCCATTGGTAATACTGTATTTCGCGGTCCCAGCCGCTTTTTCAAACCATATTTATGTAACATTGGATATCTTAAATTTGTCTAGATGAAATCACGAAATCACGTGGGATAAAAAAAAGGGGGAAGAGTAGAATAAACATTAGAAAAAAAAAGAGAGAAAAGGAGAAATAGAATAACAGCATAAGGGGATAGGGGCTTAACTTAAGTTATTTGGGTAATGTCTTCGACCGAGATCTTAGTTGCTGAAAGAGTTGAATTTTGACCCGAGATGCTCGTTGACTATTATAGATGTATGATACTGGAGTTTGGAAGTTAAAGCTTAGAGGATGAATTTACGCTGGACAATTGGTTGTTTTCATAAAGTGGTAGTAAAAAAATTAAAATCTAGAGACCTAGAATTAATAATAATTAAAGATTAAAAACTTAAAAAATTTGAAATAAAAATTATAACAATTATTTTTAAAATTAAGAATAAAATGGATCATTCATTAGTATAATAAAAGAATACGACTTTTTAGAGGTAAGTGAATAACTAAGTATATGTCATGCAAAATAGAAACATTACTAATAATAATCATAATAATGATAGCAGTACTGATGTTAAGTATAGGTCAAACAAATCTAAAAATGAAGATACTCGTAATTCTAATGATGAGGATAACATACAACAATAGGTGAGTATGAATTAATAATAATAATTACTAAAAATTATTATTGTCATGAAAAATCAATTTAAAAAATGTGATATATATAAAATATAATATAAAAATTTATATTTCAATAAATTTTATACATGTATTTACTTTAAATTACGGTGAAAAAATAATAGTAATCATAATAATGCTAAACATAATAATAACATCATAGCAGTAAAAGGAAAACTCAACACGTAATTTAAATTGGTTATAAATTATATTTCTTTTTATGAGCTAAATTAGCTCATTTCATTAGATATATCCGTTTCATTCGGTACAAATATTTTCCCGGAATAAGCATTTTTTTTTTTAATGAAAAAGAAACCAAGTAAAAAGATTTTAAAAAAAGAGACGTTGGCGTTATCTCAGTTGGGGTTCTAGACCAGTTGCGGAGAGGTCATCCTTGTTAGATAGTGACCATAATGTCAATACACGCCCACTCACAAGCTCATGGATACGTATATACGTGTAACCCTACATATTAACACATTCAGGTATACTTATATATGATCACATACACACAAGTCAATACATCTACTTATGTACATATAAATGCGCCTGTGTTTATACTTACATATACCCACAAACACACATCCACCATGCTCACATATAAATTTCACTGTCACATAATCAGATATATATTTTACGCGTATAAGCAGTCGTAACATCTATTCAAGTATACTAACATTTCTCACGCATACTCACAAAATATGCATATATTCGCATACTTACACACATCCACACATACATACGTATATCTCCCTACAGATATGTCCGTATTTATACATATATGTGTGTACATTCAAATATATTATTCATACATGCATTCATCTATTTATATCCACAAATAATTACTACATATTTATCATTTCACAGCAAGCAAGGTGGGACCGTCACTAGTACACAGGTCTAGTAAACGAGGTCCAGTAAGATAAAAAATGATAAATGATGTTGCAATTAATTTTTTAGATTATTTCTGCAAGTAATTTGTAAGGATTTCCACAGGCGGAAAGTGTGATTAATGAAAGTGTTGTATAGAAGTGGTTGTTACGTTTAGCTATTTCAACGATAAAAGAGTGGGACTTGGATACTATCCATTTTATTCTTGCTGTTTTAAGTACTGAAGGAATGTAGGTTTTGTTAATTGGTAAGGGTTCTTTTAATTTGTCGGTCTGTAGCGCCAATCTGTAGGCTCGAATAAAGGATTCTTCTTCAAGATCTAATGATTTGATTCAATTGAAGTCATTTTATTCATTCAATGATCCAAGAAAACGGTTCTCTATGCACTTTATAGACCACTGCATGACATCTATGAGACTATAGATATTTAAAACATTATTCCAGTTCTGAGGTTAATATTTTCGGTTTGTAGCATGTTGAGTTATTAGAGACAACTATTTCTAGCCCAAACAATCCTGTGTCAAATTTCTTTATATGCCATAGTAAATGTGTTATTATTGATTCAGATATCAAGTTATCTGAAGTGTTTAAAATTTATTAATTCCTCATTTTGAATTCTTATGATGGATTCAAGATATATGATATCACTATTGTCATTCCAATTAAAGAATCAAAATTGAGTTGAAATTATCTAAAATTTAATTGCTGAAACATCTCTTTGGATGAGTTATTTTAATAGCTGCTTATATGTTATTGGGACTTACCCATATGGGACATGAACTCGTCTGAGCTATATATAACTAGCTGTTCTGCTTTGTAGAGACAAAGACAGAGAGAGATGAATCTATTCTAGTAGAACTCTGACCGCCGCGCTAATAATCGTCCATTGGTATATGTTTGTACTACTGTTTTTGTAATATATTTGTTTAACACTATTCCGTCTTTGTGTCCTCATTTCTAACCCCAACGGAGTACAAAGAATTGGTGACGAGGTCACAACATTATGTAAGTCCGACATGAATCAACTTAATTTTCAGATAAAATAAGTTACGCTAAGTACAAAACAACAATCCTCAGATCATTTATCAAGAAGGTTTATTTTGTTTATCATTGTATATTGTTTAATTCCAATATATTTTGATCAAGTAGAAGTCTATCTGATCCTCATTTGCGCTTGCACTAATAAAATAAATAACAAGTTTTCAAACGATATCTGCATTAGGTTTCTTTTCTTTAATTCTCACTCGTTAGTCATGTTCCTTGAGAGCATGTGATCAATTATCTATTTGAGTCAGTGCCTTTTGAACGAACAATTCATCAATTTTGTATGCGCGCAAAAGGACTGATTGATTGTATAAATTATGCTCTGTGATTGTATCAGAAAAATTGTATGACGATATTTTGTGATCTTTTAGTGTTCAATATAATACTCAGATAGAGCATGGCGGAAAGTGAAAGGCCCTTTGCGTATTTATTGAAATACATATGGCATAATATGGCATATTATATTTGTGACGACTGTGTGTTCAAATTCGTCCGGGTTTACCCTTTATAATGATATTTAATTGAAAACGTGAACAATATATATATATATATATATATATGGAAAACTCAATACATCATATAAATGGTTATAAACTTTAATTTACTTCGACGAGTAATTTTTTAGCACCCATCTCTTCTGACCGCAAATTCAACTCTACTTATTACTTACTACTGCAAACATGATGAAACAGGATCTTATAAACTACAATAGATCAAAAGCGACTATAAGACTCGCTACTATTATTTAAATGTAAAATCCATAAAAAAGATCACCCCTTTGACCTATCATTTCACAAATACCCACACCAAAACTCTTAATAAATTAATTAATCCCTACATTCTAAGTAAGTAGAATTAACTACTCATTCTGTAAAACCAAACAACCAAATAATCGCATATTTGGATGTACAAAATTTATTCACTAATGTTCCAATTCATGAAACGATTGACATAAATATTCTCCCACCAATCAATATTAAACCCACTATTTAAAAAGATATTATCAGCATGCACCACCCAAGTACATTTTCATGACTCCCTCAGTCATATTTATACTCAAATAGATGGTAGAGCGATGGGATCTTCTTTAGTTTCACTTTTTCTCATTATTATTAAGCACATTTAGAAAATAAAATGACACTAATAAACCCCTATATATGTGAGATACATGGATGACATTTTCCTTTTAGCTAAAAATATTGATGAAATTACACAAATTAAAAACAAATTTGAAAGTCACTCTGCCCTCAAATTTATATTAGAACTTAATATTAATAATGTATTTCCATTTCTTGATATTTATTGATTCAAGCACACGTACTTATGACTTCTCTATTTAAGAAACCAAATAGCATAAACTCGTGTCTTCTTAATTATGATATTGAATGCCTCCAACTATATAGGTTAGCTGTTATAAAAATACTTAAATCACACAAATGATATCTTCTTTCAAAACCAGATTTTATTAAAAAAAAATACACTGCATTAAACAAACATTGTTAATAATAGATTTCCTAACTTCGTCATTGATGAACAAATTAAAATATATCTCAGCAAACTTAATAATGCCTCTAACAGTATTGATAATATTAATGCCAACAGCGTACATCAAAATAATGATAAGACTTTTAACTTATACTATTGCAACCAAATGCAGATTAATTACAAACAAGATGTAACAACTCAAAATCATAATAGGTAGTAATGTTAAACCAATTAATAATAATAAAAAAGTTTTAAAAAATATTATATAAAAATTAAAAACAATTCACCACATAGTCTCTAATGATCCGACAACCATACAACTAAATCATTTACAGAAAACCAATGTACTATATCAATGTACATTCCCGCTCAGAGATCGCATCTCTGATAGTAATAATAAACCACTACGTATGTTGGTTTTACTACAATCACGCTCTCCCATGGACTTACTAGTCACCATTCTGATCATAGTTTAACTAAACAAGATTTCTTAGAAAAACATAGCCATGTATGTAATAATAGACAGATTTTAGTCGATAACACAAAATACACACACATACATACAGTAAAAAGAACCTTCAGATGATGGAGACTATCTACATTAAATCAAAGCATCCCATATTTTATAACATTGCATTTCAATCCAGTCACAACACATTAAATTGCATTTGGACGTATGATTCTGTTGTTAACATTTCGGTCTCTCACGTGGTGTGCCGCCATAAAACAGCGGTACTAATATACAACCTGCGTCAACTATTCAGTG
This sequence comes from Ascarosepion bandense, assembly GCA_037127315.1. NCBI lineage: Eukaryota > Metazoa > Mollusca > Cephalopoda > Sepiida > Sepiidae > Ascarosepion > Ascarosepion bandense. The sequence goes on along the minus strand of JBBBDQ010000224.1, from coordinate 5,588,352 downwards.
GCTGTTATCGTCGCATAGCAATGATTTATGTTAACACAAAAAATATCATCTTTAATGGTAGGTGTCTTTGTGTTAACGTTAACCACTCTGGAGTTAGCTCATGTGACCGAACGTAATAAAAAAGTATCCAAATGTTGGACAATTTTATCTTTATTTCCACGAGAAATTAAAGCCAAAATATGATGTTTAGAACGACTCATGCTAATTATCAGTCTCTTTTGCTCTCCCGCTCTTCACACACACACACACACACACACACACACACACACACACACACACACACACACATACACACACACACACATATATATATATATATATATATATATATATAGCAACTCCGACTGACATCAAATCGGTCGAGTTTCGATCCCGGCCAGAAGCAAGTGGATGTGTCTAGCCACACTGATGAGCTGTGGTACAGCGAAACATGCTTATATGCGGATGACTAATATATTATGCTCTCATTACGATTGAGGTCTCTAGAGAAGAAAATTTTAGAAAGAGTTTCCACTTCTGCGATATATGCTTGACTCTTCAGAAATGAATTGAGTTCTTTCGGTGAGTGGCGTGTGTATACACTGCTTATATACAACACGTTAAAATTTCTCTCTGATTCCATGCGCCTATGGCTTAGGGAGTAGCAACTCCGACTGACACCAAATCGGTCGAGGTTTGATCCCGGCCAGAAGCAAGTGGATGTGTCTAGCCACACTGATGAGCTATGATACAGCGAAACAGGCTTGTATGTGGATGACTAATATATATATTTGAACATTGCGCGTTCGAAAAAAAGTCCCCGTTATGTGAGCGTTCTTAAAAAAACTGTAAAAATCAGTTATTGCAAGTCGCCTGAAGACACCACATGGTAGAAAACTAGGTCGCGTAATAACTCGTCTACAAATTGTTATAATGGAGCACCAACCGCGATAATTGATTTGCCGAAGGGGTGAAGAAGTAAAGAAATGCGAAACGATTCGACTTCCGCTCCCATTCCGTCTTGACTTACCATTCTATTGAACTTTCTGTTAATCCTACTTTTCGTACAACAAACTCTGTTATTTGTTTATCCTTTACGTGTTGTGTAAATCTTTCCACTTGGAATTTACCTTTTTATTTATATCGTTCCCGCGATATAAAAAAAAGTATTCAAAAGTTCTACAATGTAATTGTATTTAACACTTTTTAATACAACTAATTTAATCATAAACAAAAAAATTATCAAGACAAATATAGACATTTTACTTAGGAAACAGCATCTATATAGCTAAAAATGCATCATCATGAGAGCTGTTTCAACTTGAAAGCAAGCTGTAAATCACAGTTATTTAACATTTTTAACAAGATTATAAATAACTTTTATCAGTCTTCACTAAACTGCCATTCTTTTTCTAATTCACTTTTTGCAATTTTGCTTCATGTTTTCCACGCCCTTCAATTTTTTAATGGGATAATTTTTTTTTATAAGCGTTTCACCCCGAGCAAGGCATGTCACTGCTACTACTGCGCAGGGGGCTACATAGAGTGGAGAAAGGGTGATTAGATATATGTCAGAGGGTGGGTGATAGGCGGATAGGGATACCGAGAATGGCTCAATATAGGAAATGTCAGACGGTGGGTGATAGGCGGGTAAGGATACCGAGAATCAGGGTTCGTTAGATAAGAATGTTCTGAGAATAATTGGGAGTTAGTGTGATAGGAGGTGTCTATTGACTCTACATTTAAACACCTGGAGATTGTAGCTGTCGGAAAAGCAGACTTGTGGAAGGGAATTCCACAGGCCGGGAAGCGCGAGAAAAGAAGCAGTTGGAGTAGAATTTACGGTTACATCTTATCTAATTATCAGTAAAAGGGTGGGACCTAGATGCTAATCTACTATCCCGTGTGAATTCGTGCTTAGTCGGCACCAGTGCTCTAAGTTCATCGGAGCAGAAGCCATGAAAGTACTTGTAGAAGAGGCACAGGGAAGCCACATCACGCCGATGAGAGAGTGGTTGCAGCCGGTCTGCCAAGTCAGTATCAACCACGTTACAGATCTTCCAGAGCAGCAGGGGCACCCGGCCAGATATGGCAGCAATATTCAATACACGGACGGTGGTAGATTTGTATATGTGCAGAATAGATTCAGGTAGGAAAAACTTCCGGGCTCTGCACAGAGAGCCGACTTTCATAGCGGCAGATTTGGCAATGGATTCGATATAGTCATTCCATTTGAGATCCGCCGAAAGTGTAAAGCCAAGGAGGCGTAGTAGTTTACTCTCTGGGATGCAAACCTGTCCCATGCTAATGGGAGGTAGATGCGATTGTCTATGGTGGTTAGTTGATAACAGCTTCGTTTTAGAAGCATTGAAATTTACTAGCCATTTCCTACCCCATGCCACTACGGATTGGAGGTCCTTTTCAAGCACGGCAGCGAGGTTCGCTTTGTCACCCACATCTGATTTTTGATGGATGCGAGAGTAGATTGTTGTGTCATCGGCGTACATGCCTACTTGGGATCTAATGGCGTCGGGGAGATCATTAATGTACATCAGAAAGAGCGTGAGACCTAGGATAGAACCTTGAGGGATGCCCGCGTTCGTATGGTAGTTTTGGGAGGCATGCCCATTTAATACTACCTTCAATGTGCGGTTAGAGAGGAATGACTGGATGAGGTCAACAGATGTCCAGTTATCCCGTAGCTCCGCAGTTTGCACAAGAGGCCAGCGTGCCAGACCCTGTCGAACGCTTTGGAGATATCCAAGGCAACGGTTTCGAACTTCGCCATTCTTGTCAAGTGCCCGGTATATGTACTCGGTAATGGCCGTTAGCATATCAGCAGTAGACCTGGTGAATCGAAACCCGTACTGTTTGTCAGAGAGAAGCCTGTGGGCCGTGTGATGCTGAATCACCTCGCCGTTGATAATGACTGCGAAAACTTTGCCAAAGATGGGAAGGAGACTAATAGGACGGTAATTGGCGGGGTCTGAGGGTTCGCCAGAATTCTTAAATACAGGAACTACACAGGAGGACTTCCAACAGTCAGGAAAGCAGGAAGCAGATAAGCAGAGGTTATAGAGTTTAGGGAGGACAGAGGAGAGTTCTGGGGCACATTTCTTCAGTACTATGACTGGGATCCCGTCACCGCCGCTCGCTTTCTGTAGGTCAAGTTGTGCAATTAATGGAATTTTAATATCATTGTTCAATGTGGATAGTATGGTTATTCATCCAGTGTATGTGGATATTAATCTTCATTTTGGTATTGACGACAAAGCCATTTCCATATTATTTACTGTCTGTTTCCAAGAATATATTTAATTATGCAGACTAGGTCCAATAATGATACCAATACCTTCTTTGATCATGGTTTCTTGGAAACGTCTTATATCAATGTAATAAATACTAATCCCAAGTCAATATTTCCGATTTTTTTCGTTCTTTTTCACAAATCCTTGAACATAAAAATAAAACGGAGGCATTTGTCAAGTTACAAAAAACTTGTGTGGCATAGTGCAGAGTTCTTGTGCCAGACATCGAATATTTCAACAGTGACGCTTTTGAACCATCGGCAGGATTAACTCCGTCAAGGCACTTGATTTAAGTCTCTGTGTTGGGTCTTTTACCAACAAATTTAGGAGTTCTTTCTCATCAAAACGATCAGAGTGTGTTTATCGAGCAGCCGTATAATCACCATTATACTAATCCAATTTCACTGTTCTCAGATTGACACCAAACACATTAAAATATTCGTATCAGAGTTTTCGGATAACTGTATGCAGTATTGTAGTTTTGGAACAACATGATGTACTGCTTAATGTTATACCGTTTCCAAATTTCTGGTAAAGTGTATTGCTCATTTTCTCATAGAAGGTGCCCAACTGACTCTACTATACTGTGCAGTCGACAACACAAAAAAGAAACAATATGTACGCTCAAAATAAAAATATAAAATGGTTGGTAGTTTTTTCCAATTGTTACTTCTACGCATGTATTTATTTACTCATTTTTAGATATGTATTTACTTTTTTGTTAGATATTTATTTACTTATTTTTAGATATTCATTTACTTATCTTTATAAATAAAAGTAACAATCATTCTTTGAATAAATTACACCATTTAAATGTTATTTTAAAGATTTACGTTTTACTATTTATTCATTTGAAAAAATAATAATTTTATAGTAAACGAATGTATCACAAAAGAACACTGAAAAAATGTGATCCATTAGATAATTTCAAATATTTGAAATTAAATGGAAGCTGTTTATAATCGTGCGTCTGATAGTTTATCTATATTCGTTAAATCAAGAAAACAATTGGTAAAATAAATGATATAATGAGAGATTTTTATATGACAATATCATTTATTTCAAAATATTGTTCTCATTCTTATTATATCTTGATATATAGATGCTATTGTAGACATAAAGTTTCGATCAATTACTCTATCTCCACCATCCGCTTTCCATTGTTATGGACAAAATAACAAAATAACAGATACTTCAATAATAGACGCGAAAACAAAAATGTGTGAGGAATGCAAGTCGCGATTAAGCTATTTTTGCCCGACATGTGGCTTATTTGGAATAGCATGCTTATTGTTTCGTAATTAATTGTCTTAACGTCACGTTACAGGAATAAAATAGTATAGTCCCTCCTAATATTATCAATTGAAAAATTTACACCGGCATGACTATTCTCGAAACCACTTAGATATGGTACACAACAATACAAGTCAGAAGTATATAATTACGGTAGATTTCTGAATATGGCATTCCTAAAATATTAAAAGAAATATAATAATTGCAGATTTTGAAATTTAAATTTCATAAATTTAAAAAGAAAAAAATTTATGAAATAAGGGGTAATTTTAAGAAACCTAATAATTAAAAATATTTTAAAAATATTTTTTTATTTGAAAATATTTAAGTAAAATTAGGAATATTCTTCTTCTATGTACAATATCCCTTCAGGAGCCTGACGATCACGGCTCTCCAAATTTTTTCTCTTTGTAGCTCTTAATACCTTTCGTATTTTTTATATCTCCTAAACCCTGTTCTACCATCCATTTACTCAAACGCCCAAGTGAAATTATTTGTTGTTTTTGCTGCCTCTCTTGCATTAAATATGTCTTTGACAAGCCTTCTTTTCTCATTATGTGTCCTAGAATTTTCAACTTTTTCTTTATGATGTTATTTTATTTTTATCCTTTTTGTTTCCATTTTCTTTAAAACTTCGTTGCTTACATGTTCAGACAATGCTATTCTCAGTATGCTTCTGTAGAATATAGTTTCTGTTGGTTCTTAAAATGTGAGAAAAACAAATAGTTTCTTATTAAATGTCATGCGTGTGTCTATCTTTAAGGATAGAAGGAAGTAATAGCAAAATGAATGAACTGAATCAGTCTAAACCAATAACGCATAGAGATCTGGTTCAATTAGGTGGTTTGATAAATTTAAATTTATCCTCTCTTTTAAGGAATCCATGTAAAATGTTTTTGATACAGTTCAAGTAATATATTTAGATATCATATTATAATGTACTGCTATTTAACTCATGGCTGGAGGGAGAAGAGACAGATTAATAACTTTTCTTAAGGGTACATGAATGCAATAAATTCAACTGATTTCTCGTTACGAGCAGATATCCACAACGCATATCAACCGAAGTTGAAAACCAATGTAGAAGAATTTACACAAGAATGTACTACAGAAGAAATATTTTTGAACAATCACCATTAAAATAAATATAGAAAAGGCACATAGAAATTAAGTTACAGCGGTGGGAAAGTAGGTGAATCTGCGATGCCAGGTTAGGACCAATAACTTTATGTTTTATATAATAATAATTTTACGGCGTTTTTATGTACAAAACCACCATTTCATTAAGACAGGCAATGAGAATTGCTATTACTGTATAAAAGTGAGACAAAGAAAGAAAGAGTGATGGAGAAAGAGAAGAGGCACCAGACAAGCTTACAAACGTTTCTTCTACAACGATCAATATCTTTCTAAAAATATGGATGATAATGTTACTATTAAAAAAATGTTCCAAAGCATTCATTCAATAAACATAATATTTTATGATTTAATTTTTTATGTTTTTCTTGTGTGTTTTAATATAATATTTAAGTCGAGTAATTAGGAGGAGTTATTTTATAAAACTGTTTGCCATCCTTTAATGTCAAATAAAAAAGTGGAATAATTGACAAAAAAAAAATTCTAATCAATAATAAACGTTAAGAGCTTTTCTATCTGCAGTAGAAACTTGCCTGTTGATTACATCTTTTGTCTCATGTTATATGTTATAGAGATTCAAGATGTGGTTAATCAAACAAATTCATGTCATTTATTATTTAACTTTTGTCCTTGTATCAGCCTTCATTGTTTTTGTTTTCTCACCCATTCAATTAAAATTAGGAACCCTTCAAGTAAGTACCATGCGCTTCCTGCTATTCTGTACCAAATCACGCCCCAAACAGAGTATTGTTGTCCTATATGGACAGCAGCTGTTCAATTTTAACTTTCTGCTCTCGATAACCTCTTCTCGTACTTATGGGTAATATATAAATAATTCTGCACTTTAAAATTTATTCCTTACAGACAAAATCGTTGCAAGTCTTTCGCTGCTATATTGCTGTTTCCAAGGAAAATATTCAGACAAAAACATTCGTTATTTCTACCTTCACGGCTAAGACCTGCTACGATACGAATATTCCCTTTTTATCTCATCGGTGGAATGTATTTCTACTCGAACAGCTCATTTCTACGAACAGATGCTTTGAGAAATTATCTCCAAAGGAGATATTTCTACTATCAGTATAAATATAACCTCTTCATGTCTATTGTTATCCTCATCACATATCCCCATATTGTGCTTTTTTAGTCTTTATCTCGAGTCACTGCAGAAGACTTGCACAGAAAAAACCTTGTACATTTTACAATAAAAAAAACTTAGCTTAATTGCTTTATCTTCAGCCTCTCGTTTTAATTACGTTTAGTACGTTTTAAATTTTCTGAGCTGATTTCCTCGTTATAGGAACCAGATATTTCAGTTGTCACTTTCTAATTTCTAGCTCGCGTTTATTACATCGACTACCACAATAGAATCTGCTGGGTTTTATTTAAAAGGAGTTGTATTTTTCTGTTACAACTTGCTTTCAACAATCGAATCTGGGAGATGCTTAGTACAACTATGAATTTTCGGATTTAACATACAATTGAGGAAACCCTGAAGATCACATAAACGGAAACGACATACTCAAAGAAATGATCAGACAATGAACTAAAATAATTTTTAGAAAAATTAAATGTGTACAGTTTTCAAAATCAGCATTGCTTCGCAGAAATGAAAACGGAAAGTTCATAAAAATATTCTTGAAAATGTAATTTTCATTTTTGTTATTTTTTCAGAAATAGGGATTCTTCAATCATGTGTATAATTCTACGAATTTAAAAGAGATTTTATTTTATTGACATTAAGATAAATTATCATAGACGTAGTTAAATTGATTTACGATAACAGCTTCTGGATAGGCTGAGCAACGACAATCGTTTGCAATGAGCAAATATATATGTGAAATTTAGCTAGAGGTAATTCTTTCTTTGATACCGGCTTATAAGGAACATATCTTTTCTTTTTTTTTTTTAAAAAAAAAAGGTACACTGCGTGAAAGACAGTAAAGCCACTGAGACACACCGGTTTATTGGGTGTGGAAGACTTAGTAACAAAAACATTACTAATGAGCGAAGGCTAAAAAGAGAAATCAGGAAGACACTACATAAAGATTAATACTACATTTAAATTTTTGAAGATTAATGTTGGCTGGAAGGCATGAACCGGAAGGGAGTTCCACAATTTAGAAATGCGAGAAAAGAAACTAGTATCACAAAATTTACAGTTACCTCTAGCCAGCTCAATAGAAACATTGTTATAGGTGCTCTATCAGAAGAAGTGTATTCAGGATGTCAGTAGATAGCGACTGACATTTCCCTACACAGATCCATTATTGCTGAATTCTGTCAAGCGAATTTGTGTTGAAAGCTTTCAATTGTACAAATATGATTAGTTGAATTATGAAGAAAAGTGGAACGGAACTTTTTTAATCATTTCACCCAAGTAAGGCAATATAGCTATTAAGATACAAGATGTTACTGAGTGGAAAGTATATAAAAAAAGAAAAACATTATTAATGAGCGAAAACAATAAAAGAAAAGCAATCAAGATGTCAATAGATAACGATTGAGATTGCAAGTTAATTTTGACAGATTAAAGTTGGCTCGGAGGCATGGAATTACGAGGGTGTTTCACAAGCGAGAAATGTCAAAAAAGAAACTGTTAGCATAGAATTTGTGGCTACATCCGGCAAACTCAATCTATTTTGACAAATTGCGTTAATTATAGTAAAAATCGTTAAATCACGAATAACAAATAAAGTAAATGATTAAAAACTTTTACCGATTGCAAGTATATTTTAAAATCATCCTTATATAGAAAATAGTGTATTGAATATTCTGCGAAAATAGTTTCAAGCGAATCAACGATGTAATATTGAAAAAATGCTATCATGAAACGTAAGCTTTCATTATAGTTCCATTCAAAAGATGAGCAAAAATCTACGAAAGGGTAATAAAACCTAATTTTGAGACAGAATGTCGTTTGTACTTGTGCTTAACATACGCCCACTATTGTTGGAATCTAAATTCAGCTTTTCTTCGATCCAGAACAGCAAAACCGAACACCTCTCGTTCATGTGGGAATAAGAATCAATAAATAATTATTTTAATGCCATCTTGGCGTTTCTAAGTTTCAATGAAGACTTCGAAGTGATTGATATTGAAATTCTATCAATTACAAATTTGAGAAAATCGCTTGTAAACACGAAGGCGTGTATCTAAACGTTGCGCTTGATTTAAACTAGTGTCAGTTCAATTTTTCCGTGATAGAATAGTCCTGCCTGTTTTCAAAGTATTTATCCTCTCAAGTAGCATAGCGCCACTTGATGCGGAAAGTAAAACTTTCATGGCGAGTTCAAAACCGGCCGTTGTTGTAGTATTTATCTTTAAACAAATAATTTTAAATAAGTTAAAAACCATCTATTCTCACTTCAGCTTGGGGCTAAACAGCAGAATACATTCAGCTCTATATATTTATCTATATTTGTGAGATGAGATATTGTAATTATTTACATTATTTGCATTATTCGTACGTTGTCATCATCTTTGTTGACAAATTTAAGACGTTTTGGCCGTTATACGCTTCGAAGTTTTTCCCGTAATTGGAATTCGAACTGCATCACCTATTTTGTTCACCGAGGTAGATTGTTCTAGTTCCATATGTGACGCTTCTTCCAGGATACATAACCCAGTAGATAAAAGGGATGGTTGAATCCAGAGACATGACCCAAATAGTTGTGAGTGCAGTACCTGGCTACAGAGTTGAACAGAAACTTAAAGAGTTGAGTTAAATGGAGATACTGATATATCTGGTAGAGGTATGACTCATAGAACTAGAGTAATCTACCTCGGTAAATGAAATAAAGGGTGTAGTTTAAAATTCCAATCTCCAAAAGAAGCGTAAAACAGCAAAACCGTCGTGAGTATGGCAACAAAACGAGGACAACAGTTTCAATAATGTAAATAGTTTAAGCATTTAAGCTGTATAGTCTGAAAGTTTGAATCCATCATCAGGATTTTGAAGACTTGTGTAAAAACTGGAAATTATATGCATTTTTCAAAACTAATATGCTACCTCAGTTCAGACCGGTAATTCTTTCTTTTCCTGAATTGTGTTATCTCTTACTGAACAAGAATAATAAGTAAAGTGACTTATTACTATTAGGGCTCACGCCTGAGTATGACGATAAACTACATCCGGCAGCAAATCCTTGGATCTAGATATTAGACGTTTTGAGGATCGTGGAACCACCTCTTAATTGTTGTTGTTTCCAGGTTCACTTTGATCCGGTGCGGTAACATCTGTTATGATCCCATCTGTGGGCAAGTTGTGACACTTAATGAAAAAAACAAAACATGAAAGCATGAAAATATATATTTTATAGCGAAATAACAATTTATATATTTTATAATGTAAAATGACTAACAAAACCTATTCATAGTAAAATGACCAGTATAGAATTTAAAAACAAAATGACCAGCAGTACAATTTTCTAGAATTGCCAACAACACATTTTATAGTAACATGACCAACAATACATATTATCTGTAGTTGAAAGCATACAGTTGCGTTTAAAATTGAACACCTCGACGGGGTGTAATGTTGATTCACCAGAACCTATTACAGCTGAATAGTGAGATGGATCCTCACTAATTGCTCCATACTTTTGGCTTTGTGTTTCATCTAAGTGGCACAGAAAATCAACAATTATCTTTAAAATATATTTACTTAAAGCCATAAAAACTACTTAAAATATTTAGATTTCGGCATTAAATAACACTATAGGTTGATATGCCACTAAACAAAATCACTCAACCCCGATCTAATAAAAATTGATGTCGATTTTTTCAGAATACTAGCATAGTTGTCGTTAATTAAAACAAAGAATATATTAAATTTACTACTTTTTAAATTCAGAGAGTGCTTTCATATATTTTGCCAGCAGTGTATGTAGCAACGAATCTAAAAGAAAGAAAAATGATTTTACAAGCAATTATTGTTTAAACGGTAAATATCTACATTAGCTTTTCTAAGAAAGCATGACAATCTATAGACAATGGAAAGGAACCCGTGGAGAACGTGGAACACCTACGTTCTGAAGGTAGATACTATGTTAGAAAATCCCTTCATATTGAACAAATGGTTTTAATGATATATCAGTAATAAGATTTGATCTTTGGTATACATTTGGTTTTTAGAATGAGTTACGTCAAGCTTGGTCAGTACCTAGATGGATGGTGCTTGGCAATACCAACAACTGTAAGCTTGGCTGTGTGTATAATGTATGTGAGATGGAAATTAGAGAACATCGAAATTGGAAACCGGAGAGTCGAGTTCGAATTCCATTCAGTTTTGCTTCTTTTTTTTTTTTAACTTACACGCAAATAACCTTACGAAATTTATGCTTCCATCTTTTCTCCCTCTAGCTATGAATTAATTAATTAGTCAATCTTGATTATTTCAAATAATCCATTAAATAACAAGGAATAGGTCGATAAACGGTAAAACAAAATGAAATAATTCTGAAGGAGTCTGGATATAAAACTGTTTGGAAATCGCTAGCAAAACATATGACACACATCAAGAAGCGCTAACTTTAATTTTCTTTTAACGAAGATCGTAGGAAAATAAATATTTAAAAAGAATTCATTTTTGCAAAAACATGGAATAAATAAATAAACGGTAAATGAAATAGGGAAATGTGTGAAGATGGAAGGGGACGTTTGGTATCAAACCAATGAATAAATCAATCAATGTGAATGAAAATATGCTTGAATGAGATGTAAGAAAATAATGAAAGAAAATAGGAATGGGTAACGAAAATAAATGTTGATAAAAAAAGAGTGAAGGAAAGAAAGAAAGGTACTTAAAATTAAAATAAAATGTAATAAAAAGAGAAAGGAAAAGCGAATGATGTAAAGAATAAGGGGTGGAGAAATAAGAAAAAGAAGCACAAATAAATAGGCAGAAACGGATTACACAATGCTACGGACCATAAAAACGGATTCGTTCATTTCTATGACGAAAAACAAAATGCCTCTAGAAAGGCGCCATTACGATCGTCTTTTGAACGAAGACAATTGCTTTCGAGCAATTATGGATTGGTCTGGACATCCTTAACTAATGACAATTGCTTTGTGCTTCCTTTAATCGCCTTCTCTACTTATTTTTGTTAATTCTCTTTATTAAATTTTTGTTTCCTCATCCTTTCGCTGATCGCTTTTATTCGACATCTTCAGACATTTTGTTATTTTTTCCTAATATTCTTTTTTCTTTTCCAAGTTTGACCATATTTATTTTGCGAATCTGTCTTTGCATGACACATTATCGACACTTGCACTCTTTTGTGCCGAGTTTCTCTTATCCTTCTTCGTCATGATGCTTTCTAAACTGCATCCGTACCGTATTGGGTATGACGATAAAGAATACACGACAGCAAAGCCTCTGACTGGGAAGTTTTGGAAAGCGTGAAACCACCTATTAATTTCTGTTGTTTCCAGGCCTGAAATGCTGGCACCTGTAAAGATTCCCAGCTATGTGTAAATAGTTAACTCCGAACTAGGATCAAAACGCTATGAAATTATGATAATATATTTTCATAGGAAATATACTATCATCAGATTTTAACAGTAAAATAAAATCTAGCTATAGAATTTATCAGTAAAAAAGAATTACCGAAGTTCTCAAAAAATTTAATTTCGACATTAAATGAGCTTTAAGAAATTGATATGTTGTTAAACAAAAAACAAACTGCCTCCCACAATTTGTATAACTTCGGTTATATATTTTGTTTGCTTTTCGCCACCATTCTTTCTTTTTTCCACTTTTCCAATTTGTAATATTTCCTAAGAACGTTTCTGTTTGTTTCTGTTTTTCATTTCCATGTTTCCAATCAACTTTCCAAATTTTCTTGTTCTTATCAAATCTTTCTTTTCTGTTTTTTCTCTAAAATCTTTCTCCATTTCACGACAAAAACAACTAACCTTCATCAAATGTTTCAACTATGCTTTGCAGTATCAAAATAAAAAAACACGTACACACGAAATTAAAAATATAAAACTGAAAATTTACCCATTGCAATTTGTATATATCATTTAATGTATAATATAAACTACTGCGTGTACATTATTTATATTTCCGGCAGAAATTTTATGCCAGATGGAGGAATATTGTAAAACGCTCTGATGAGATGAGTTATTTAAGCTCATTAAAATGAACTATAATTTATAACTAACATGACCTGTTGAGTTTTCCTTTATAAACTTTATATATATATATATATATATATATATATATATATATATATATATGAGAAAAAGTGAGAGAAACTTTCTTCTATACGAATATCTCTCGTTGGATGTATATATATATATATATATATATATATATATATATATTTCTTTTCTGTTATTAGTATATATATATGACTGATAGATATTCATACAGTTTATACTTCTCTAGGCTTTCTGCGATTCTGATGTGAAACTTTGAATTTGGCTCGCCTCTCGCCCGGTTTATTTCTCAAATCAAACCAGTTCGGGTTTCCTATCCCCGGTTCATACTCAATCTTCTATAGATTTTTTTCCTTTTTTAATGTTTAGTATTGTATTTCTGGTTCATATACAGACTTCTCCTTTTCTTTCTTTTAGTAGCTCTTTAAGTTTTAGTATTACTGCCATGGTTGGGGTGAATTGATTAAAAAAATTGTCCTGTATTTGCCGAGTTCGCATTCCGGTTTATTTTGCTGTGTTGCACAAATACACATAGGAAAGCATGTATCTATATCTTCTCCTACAAGTAATAATTAAATAGCAATAGGAAACCACTTCACAAATAAGACATAACAATTCACAAGTAATAAAGAAAAGAAATATGTGAAGATCTAGAATCGCCTACGTCTGCATGTGACATGGTATTTTTTAAATCATTAGAAATTGATTTATCATTTATCATTTCTTTCGTTTGCGATAATTTTTTCTATTTTCAAAACAAAACAAAATCATGTTTTTTTGTTCAATAATCATTGCTTTTTATATTTTTGTTATTTTATTCTTCCGTTCGTTCAAATATTCGATTTCTTTATTTTTATATCTGATTTGCTTGCTTTGTCATATTTAACGAACAATTCAATTTTTTCCTAGCCGTACCATTGAATCTCATTCCTAAGAACGTTTTAAATAATCGTCCATTTTATTTTAATCGATTTTTTCACTCGTTTTCAACTTTCCTGACTTAGTTTACTTGTTATCCCTTCATAAAATTTAATTTCTTTATTTGGCATCACCAAAAATTCTTCCAACAATTTACAATTTCATAATCCTTTCTTTGGTACTTCATGTTTTTTAATCGTTCCGAGGAATTTTGCTTTTTCTCTTCCTTCATTAAAATTTTTCTTTCTTCTTTGTAATATCTTAAACCCTGTTATTCTTTTTTTGCATATTGTTATTTTATTTATTTTATATTTCCCCTTCTTAATATATTAATTATACGTAAACCTTTCATGTATTTATTTAGTTCTTTAGAGTGTTTTCTTTCTGAAACATTTCGATTTAATTTAATTTTTTAATTTTAATTTTCTTTGGTATTCATCTAATAAACTACTTTCTCTCTTTCTACATTTTTGTAAGATTCCTTCAAATATTTTTTTGTTGAGATTATTTATATTTTGCCCAGATTTTTTTATTTCTTTTTTTTGTCCAAAAGATTCCTTTGTATTTTCTTCACTTGGTTCTTGTTTTCTTTCTACTTCTAATCCTCCATATTTTCAGGTAAAACTTCCACACCATTCCCATTCTTATCGTCGCCTCCACACCCTGACTTTTAGAAATTATTCTTCTTTCTCTTCTCCCATCTCTCTTTCACACACACATACACACTCTCTCTCTATCTGACTCACATCTTTCATTTTCAAATCAGTTGATGCATCAATGAACAAATGTGTCTTGCTTTGAATAATATACATCCGCTTCGCCAAGTTCGAAAGAATACTTCTCACGAATGAGAGAATGAAAACATTACCTCTTGATTTTTTTTCCTATTTTATAATTACATTTTTTCACAACCAGCTTGTCAAATCCACCAATCTCTACATTTAAGAACTGCACCACTGTTGTTTCTAGCAGTATTCGATGGTGCATTAGGTTTTCATGGGGTTTTCCGTTCAGTGACTTTAATAGTTTACCGCTTTTTAAAAATATTCCGTTCTGTTTTTACGTAATGCATCGTTTTCATTTCTTTTCTAGTGCTTAACTGTCAGGGATATTTTAAAATCCAATTAATAATGTTTATAACTTAAATCTATAGCCACCCAATTCGGCGAAGCGTCTTGGTTCAGCGTATGAATTTTCAAAAGACTTAAAATTTTCATCTCACCTATATTAATAATACACACCAAGAAGCTATAATTTTCCCCACCTCCGGTACAACTCTATGATAAACCTATAAAAACATACCTTATTTGGAGACAAAATAATTTTGATAGAAAACCCAAGTGAACAGCAAATGTCAAGCGTTTATTGCATTTCTAAATAATAGTAACACATTGTATTTTCAATGATAAAAACTTCAAACAAAATAAATGTTTGCCCCACGTTTCTATCATTTTACTAATATCCTCATCGTCATAATAATTTTTTATATATTTTAATCGGTATCGCCCCACAAAAAGGAGTAAAGCTATTAAGATACAAAAGTTTACAGAGATTGGAAGAATTAGGAACAAAACCATTAATAAAAAGTGAGAAGATGAAAGAGTAACCAAGAGGAAAATAAATAGAGATTGACACTGCATTTAAACTTCGCAGATTGAAGTTGGCTAGAAATCATGGAGCCAGAAGGGATTTCCACAAGTGATAAGTGTGACAACATAAAATTTATGGTTACATCAGGCCAGCTCAATTGTAAATTGGTGAGTCCTTGTCGCAAATCTAATACTGCATGTAATGTAATGAAGTCAAGGTACCAAAGAGGAAAGCTCAACAGGAAAATTACCATGAAAATATTAATAGAGAAGGTAAAGGGTAGTTAGGTCACAGCGGTGGGAAATGAGCTAAAGCTGAGATGTTAGGTCAGGATATAGCAGAAAGACAAGACCAGGTAACATGTAATGCATGGACGAATAGTAGAGAAATACATATTAAGATAGATTCTGTCGAGAAAAATTATTATTTTGTCATTTTTCATCATAATTCCATTTCTGCTTCTGTCACACTACCTAGTAAGTCTGCGGAAAGACCTGAGGCAGGTCGTGATATGTTGCTATGGCTACATTTCATGTTTTTTCTATCTCCCATAACATTGTTAGCGTTACATAGACAAAGTTCTCTTTAGTGTCTGGACTGCACTTAACAAAATAATTTTTATATCTTTTAAGCTGGTGTTTCCAGGTATTATATCAGTATATTGTTTTGTTCCATTTTTTATCATTCCACGTGCACCTACTATCACTGGTACTATTCTTGTTTTCAATTTCCACATTTTGTTTAATTCTATAGAATGGTAACATATTCTATTTCTGTAATCGATGTTGGGTGAAGCTCATACCAGTCTTTGTTTAATTGTTTGTACATTTTCCACTGTAAATATTGCCCCACTATATCGTGATGATTTTTATATTCATATGAGGCATCATGAGTTTAGATGGTCTATTGTTTTCAGGTATTTTTTGCAGAACCTGTATTTTGGATCCACATTATTATGTATGATATTTGTCTGAAAGTTCTTAGTAAAAAGAATTTGGTGTTGCGCTTCAAGAATAAAGCCTTCAGTTCCAGACTTTAATTCAGATGCTCGCAAACACAGATGAGTATTAACTCTATCAACATCGGGTTTATTAGCACGTTCTGAATAATTGGCCATACAGATGTTTGCTTGGCAGCGTTGTTTCGTCTGTTCAAGAGCGTTATACTTGGCTTTCTTTTTTATATTCTTTGCGGCAAAAGTTAGTTCTTGTGTTCTGTTTTGACTTTCCAGAGAATCTACTAAATGTAAAACTTATTTGCATTAACTGCCTACTTTCATTATTGCAAATATTTCGTTCTGTTTTTATGTTGTTTGACTAATTGTATTATCCAGTCTTTTGTTGTCTTCATATATCCTAGTATGCCAATAATTGTGTCTTGTATGACAATTCTAGCTGAATAAAACCTTTTCCACATTCTTTACGGGGTATGTATAGACAGGCTATATCAGCCTTTAAGTAATACATCTTATGCTTAGAAAGAAGCTTTCTTGTCTCAAAATTTGTATTCGTCTGATGCAATTTAGAGCCCAGTTCAAGATGTTGAAACTATACTAAGCCATTGCGCTGAAATTGGCCATAATTCTGTTCTGAGAATTCAGTTCAGCATTTCATATTAGTCGTGCTCTTCCAAAGTACTCTTTACGCACTATTTCTTTTATTTTCTTATGATGAATTATTTCACTTTCATTATACTTAGGTAATAAAAGATTTAGAGCAAGAAGGAAGTTATTTCTTCTTGCTCTAAAACTTTTATTGTTACAGCATGGTCTAAGCTAACAGAAGGATGTTTGTTGTAGCGATCATCGGAAAACTTTGGCTTTAACACATTTATTCCAAGTTGAATGTCATTCCATGACTTTACTGAAGCATCTTAAAGTTTGCAGAAGATCTTCCAGCTCATTGCTACTCCTAGAATCCAAATTTAAATCATTCACGTAAAATATATGGTTTATTTTCTTTTGAGCTATTTCATAATCACATTCTTTCTTGTTAAGTTGGTTAGTTAATGCTATTAATGATATGAAAAATAGTAAAGAAAGAGTCACCTTGAAATATTCCTCTGTTGATGTTTATTTTATCAGACTTGTAGATTCTATTTATATGATTGAGCTAAAGTGCTATTTTTTATATCGAGATAAATGTTTTGATGAAACTGATGACAACGGGTGATACCTTGTACATATTTAAGGACTTTAAGATCCAGGAATGTGGTACACTATCGAATGCCTTACGATAATTGATCCAGGCAGTACAAAGACTTTTCTTTGCATTAAAGAGATTTCGAAGATCATCCTCTCAATAAGTAATTGGTATTTATATCCGTAACAGCAATGTTTGCACCCTTTTTGTTCTAGCGGATATATGTCGTTTCTTTCCAAGAAAATATATCTGTTTTTTTTTTAAATAGATGTTAATAGTTAAGTTCTGGGAAGAAATGTAATTGGTTTGTAGTTTTTCGGGATATTTGTGTCACTATTCTTGTGTATTCCTATTTTTTTGGTCATCCATGCCTAAATTTTAGTGCTATCGTTTATCACTTCTTGAAGTTATTTGACTAGTTTTTATTTGTGCTGTATTTAAATAATATAGCCAATAGTTAGGAATTTTATTTATTCCTGGATATTTCCAGTTTTGTGCTTTTTTTAGTGCACATTTAACATATTCTTCTGTGATTCTAGCCCATGCCTGTTCTGGTTTATTTTTCATCCGTTGTATCTCTTGCGCAGTCTAATCTGCTTCTTTGTTATTTTTTAGGGCAGGCCATATTTTTTACTAGAACTGTATAACCTTTTCCATTTTGGTGGGAACTTTCATTTTAATTCTTTGTTTAATTATTTCCCTGTAAAATTTCTTTGCATCGGTTTTATGTCTGTAGAATCTTGATCTTTTTTCATAGCTTCTTATTCTTTGAGCTTTCAGTTTCATTTATTTTTCTTTAGTTGATTGGACTTCATTTTCATTCCTAATATTGTACTTTCTTTCGACACTTCTACTGTTTGAAATTCTTACATTTATTCTTCATGCCAGCTCATTGAGTACTGATAATTCACGTCTAAGTTGTTCGATTTCTTTTTCTTTATCAAGGTGGATTTTCATATCTGTCAGACTGCCTTTTCTTTCTTTAAAGTTCAATTATTTTTTATTGCCGCAGTTGCTGATATATATATATATATATATATATATATATATATATATATATATATATATATATATATATTGCTTCATTGAGATTTATATGAGTGTCTTCTGTATCCAGAATTAATGGGAGAACAGCATTGTAGAGCTTAATAGTTTTGAGGTTCTGGTTTGTTGGTTGTAATTTCGGGAGTTGTTCTCGTTCCTCCACTGGAATATTTTATGTCTGACTTATAGAGCTCTTGATTTCTTCCTTGGCATCATGCATACTATACTTGTATTCGGTACAATAATTATGTTCAATGTGTTTTGAACTCGATTTGTTGCCATCTTGTGTCCGACTAATATCACACCTTTCCAACAGCATTATCTTCACAGTGATTGTGTGTATCTCGGTTTCTTCATTGACCTGTGGCTTGTGTGATGTTACTACATTTTTTTCGATTCCGGTTCTCTTTCATGTTTTTTTATTTGTCTATTCTGGTTGTAATTATTTCTATATTTTCTTTATTTCAGACTCAATCAATTGGTTGTTTCTCATGATGTACCTTCTTAAGTTGGCTAGTGTTTGTCAATATACTTTGTAAATGCTTTTCCAACTTTTCTCGTCAAATGTCAGATGTTTGGTGAGTTTTGAATAACGCTTCATGAAATGCAGTCATAACGACTTTGTACTCATCACGAGACCATTTTATTTTTTAAGTGTACTGTTAAAGTACATGCAATTCTATCTGGAGAATTTGCAGAGCCATCACTAGAATTATCCTGGTTGTCGTGATCTGATTCATTCTTTGTGTTGGAGTTTGTTCTTATGGCAGATTTTTCGACCTCAGGTACGTTTGTTTCTAAGGGACGAGCTCCCTGTTTATCTATTGGAAAAGCCATACTGGAAAATATGTTTATTCTCATATTATTCCCTCAAGCGACGCACGGGTCAAAAAGTCAAAATTGCCCCGCAAGTTGGATAACGGTCTTTTACAAACAGAGTTCCAAATCCCGTAAAGATAGTTCGCGACCTGAAAACGCCGAAGTCATTCACTCTTCGGCACGATTAACACCTTGAGTTGCGGTTTGTTGTTCGGAGATTTCCTTCATCAAAATGGGTGGACAATCGACAATAGACAGAAACGCGATTGAAATTCAAATAGAAAGACGCTGATAAAAAAATATGGAAGAAACACTCCCTCAACAAACAAAACATCACTTCACCAGAGCATTATGTTATGAAAAATAAAAATGGTATTTTTCTCATCTTTTTTTTGTTTACTCTTGATCAAATGGGTTTGTTAATCAATTAAAAAGGATATTGTTGCTACCCTCACTAGTCCTTTTAACAAAAAGAATTTTCAAAAGTTTAAAATTAATGGAAAAGAAAAAAGTTAATATTCGTTTAATAAAGTTTATTCAAGGAAAGCAGTGATATTGTTTATCGAAGTATATTTTTTAAAATACAGAATTATTGATGACTTATACATGCATATATATATATATATATATATATATATATATATATATATATATATACATAATTATGCATTAGAATATGTACAAACTACAAGCTGTTACAAAATTGTACATTTTGTTTCGACATTGAAAGGACATTGAAAGGACAATGGGTAGATCGCACAACAATTATTAATAATTGTTGTGGGATCTACCTGATGAAGATCCCACATCAATTATTAATAATTTTTGTAGGATCTCTCCATTTTCTATAATAATAGACTCGACTTGAATATAAATATACTCCTGTCATAGAAAGAACAATGACCAACATCGTAGAAATCCGTAGATACCGAAGTTCATAGAGAATACCGCGTCAGTAGCTCTGAGCCAAAATAATATTACACGAATATACTATTTCCAGGACGGCTTCACTTCAAAGACTTGTATATATATATATATATATTCCTTAATAATCGTATTCCTGGATTACTAACCTGCGTTCAATTCACAACAATAACGATTGTAATAAACACTTCATTTTATTTTTAGAAATTTTTTGTACGAAGAAAAAAGATATTAAAAATATTAATATTTGTTTCTTCCTCTACTTCTTTTTCTTTCTTCCATTTTCTTTTATTTTCGCCACCCCTACTTTCGTTGTCTTTACACACAACAAACTCACACAAATAACTGTAACTTATATTAATTACAAAGAAACGGGGTTAATTTCACCCGTCGAAATTGTCATGGAATTTAAAATGTTTATATATATATATATGCGCTCTCACACTCTGATTGAGCACTCTGAAAGAATGGTAGACTTTGAAAAAAGAGTAGCTACTCTAGCATCTACGCATCGCTCATTCAGTAATGAATTAGAGCACTCTGGCCACTGGCGTATGATACATGATACGTTAAAAGTCTTCCTCCTTCTATCGAGCGCCCATAGTTCAGAGGTAGAATCGCCGATTGACGCCAATTCGGTCGGGTTTCAATCCTGGGTTAAAAGCAATCGGAGTTTAACCGTACTGATGAGCTGTGATACAGTGAAACACATCTGTCTGCGGATGACTATATATATATATATATATATAGAATGCCTTGCCACTGGTATACGGATATTCTTGTTGGCAACAGCGGCTAACGAATCTCTGTTGCAATCTCTTGCTCTGGCACAGTTGTGTTGCTCAACGTCAAAAGATCACCTCTGATTTATACTACGTTTATGTTCAGTGCAACTAAAATTTTCTTGGAGTGAGCTCATCAATAAACTGTTGACAAAACCAATATACTCAAACTCTTGGTTACAAGGATAATTTCATCTACCCAATTTCAGTCATAAGCATTGGGTCAAATCGTGGTTTACTTTACGGATGTTTTCAATGGTGCCACATACTGAGAACATATCTCCGGGCCAGTAACATCAAGTACATTTCTGACAATGGAAGAGAACGTTTTAACTACACCCTCACGTGCTCATTCATATATATATATATATATATATATATATATAATGATAGAAAAAGAAGTGAATGCTATAAAATATCTAGGGAATTGTTAAATAGAAATTGAAAAAGTAACACGCATAAAAATGTAGGAAATAAAAATATCTACTGGCAAAATATAACGGACAGAATATGAAAGTATTTTTCTTTTTTTTTAATTGAAAGGATCGCGGGGAGAAAAATATTACTCCAAAGAAAATTATAACTCAAAAAATCCCGATACAACAGCCAGACATCATTTGAAAAGGAGTGATTATATTTTAGTCTAAAAAGAAGTCATTAATGTTTGAAAGCAAACTTACTTGATGCGGAAAAATACAGCAAAATATATTCAAAATGATTTTTATATTTACTTAAAGACATTTGACCTGATAACCCAGGTTAAAAGTAATATTTTCTGTGCTTGACTCTATCTATCTATCTATCTATCTATCTATCTATCTATCTATCTATCTATCTTGGTCTCTCTGTATCTGTTTAACTCGTCCGTATCTATGTCAATAACTATCTCGATTTCTCCCTATCTATCTATCTATCTATCTATCTATCTATCTAGCTAGCTAGCTAGCTAGCTAGCTATGTTGTCCTATCTATGTTGTTTCTATCTATACCGACATACTGTCTAAAATGCTATATTATTTATATCATCTTCACATCAATGTAGCAGTTTCAGTTATATATGTTTATATATAGAAGCTTATATGAATCGAGAAAATTTTGTTAAAGCCGAATGAATTATAAAATTAGTCATTTCTATATTTCGGACCACATACTTGGTTGTCAGAAAAATGCATTCATATTTTCCAACTTAAATTGTTTTGACCGTAGTAATTTATGTTTTTTAGCTTTCATTTTCCCTGAAACTTTTCTTTATCGTTTTACATTATTGAATAATTTGTTAAAATTGTAGAAGATTAATACAACTAAAATAAATGGCCCAAATGTATGCATTTATCTGACAAAATATATATATGTGTGTGACGGAGGGGTGATTGAGAGTGTGTGTGTGTGTGTGTGTGAGTGTGTGTGTGTGTGTAAAAGTATGTGTGTGAGGGTGAGAGAGAAAGTGTGTGTGAGTAGGAGAGAGAGTGCGTGTGTGTGTTTGAGCAGCAATCCTTCTTTTATACAAGTTTAATTAAAGACGACTGACATGGTACTGTGATTAAACGTTCTATTTATTTATTTATGTTCCTATATGTTTTTCTAATTCTGTACAGAAAGTGTGCAGAAATTGTCCAAATTTTCTGCATATCTGATCACTTTACACTATTCATTTAGCCATTATTGATTATAATTTTTATCTTAGCGTAATGCAAACATTGTCTTTTGTATGAATCTACAGTTATAT
Organism: Ascarosepion bandense; assembly: GCA_037127315.1. Taxonomy (NCBI): domain Eukaryota; kingdom Metazoa; phylum Mollusca; class Cephalopoda; order Sepiida; family Sepiidae; genus Ascarosepion; species Ascarosepion bandense. The sequence goes on along the minus strand of JBBBDQ010000224.1, from coordinate 5,565,521 downwards.
GTATGATTTATTTTCCAGATACGTCACTACATTGTGGTCGTGTCCACAGTTGATTTATTGATTGTTGGCGTTCTCACTTTGATTATTATAGCGTCTATTATTTTAATGTTTTTTGCGTCTGGATAAGAGTTATATCTTAGTATGTTGCCGGTCATGTTAAGTCATGTTTATGCACTTGTGTGTTGAAATAATATATATATATATATATATATATATATATATATATATATATATAAGGTCAAATTGGAAAATTCTCAAAAAAGTAAGAACAGCAAAATCTATAAAAGAATCATGCTTTCTTTGCCTTCAAGAAAAAATAGAGATCCTTAAATATATAAATAGTAACAAGCTCTTAAATCAGAGAAACGAAACCACAGTAAACTGCAAGCACATTAGGGACTTAACCCTACAATCATGCTAAGTAATACAAAGATTTTGATTGATATCCTCATTATAAAAGATAAAAAATGCTATAGAAAACCATCGATCCAATAAATCCTTAAAGGAAGGCCTATCACTAAAGCCTACACCAATAACCTTACTTAACACAATAACCTCACTTAAATACAAAAATATTCCGTATTAGAAAAATCAAAATTAAATAAATGGCTCCCAAACTTGAAAAAGAATCAAAATTCATATATTCAATATCAAGATTAAATATACTACTTCAGAATAATTATATCATACACAAAAATAAACTGTAAGCACACGTAAGATCTAACCCTATAATCACTCCCAAAAAATACTGGAGATTTGAATAAATATTTTTATTATTATAAAAGATAAAAATGTTCAGAAAAATTGATGTAATAAATCTTTAAAATAAGATCTAATGCCCGCAAAAATATCTAAATAAATAAAATATATAAAATCTTAAAAGAAATAAATAAGATTCCAAGCGATAATTTATAGAAAGCAGAAGATATAAAAAAATTAAAATAAAAAACTGAACCTCTAAACATAAAATTAAGATTAAACATACAACTTTATACAAAAAACTGATGAAACGCTAATTTGCATTTACTTCCCAAAAAATACAAATGTAGATTTCTTGAAATAAATTCGGAGTATAAATTCAATTATACTCCAAACTTGAATATATAAAAAAAGAAAAAAAAATAAAAGGTGGAGAAAGAAAAAGAGAAAAAGTAGGAAGAAAAAGGAGAAGAGGGGTATATATATATATATGTGTGTGTGTGTGTGCGTGTATATATATATATATATATATGTGTGTGTTTTTATTTTTTAAAAAGAACCCTATAAAATAAAAAAAATATTCCATACCGAAAAAATCTAAATTGGAAAGAAAAATCACCCCACCCCAAAAATCACGTCTATGAAAACCTATACACAGGATCAAAGTAAATACATGGATTAGGTCCACTAACAGCAGAAATCAACCAATTAAACGATAGCCAACCATAAAAATGACCACTCAACATTACCCTCTTAGAAATCCTAACCAAAAGATATACCCAACCGATAAAAAGATAAAACATACATTCCAACAGATAACACCATTAATCAACAATTTCACACTTACACACCAAATTCCTCAAAAGTCTAACAATCAAAACGAGACATTCACTTAATTACCAATAACCCCAACCAACCTCCACGACAACAACGAACCAAATATAAACAAAGAATGATTCCAAACTTTTATTTCCCCCGAAGGAGTGTTTAAATCCAAACACTGAAACAACCATATGATTGTAGGGAAGAGGACATATATAGAAGAAATTATGTACATGTTCTAAAACATAATTTATAATAAATATTCACTGCTCTATACATCATATATCGAGCACTGTTTTAAATTAATATTTTGGACGGAAAATTTTTTTCTTTTTTTCTCTCCTCATTCTATACTCACTCGGATATATATATATATATATATATATATATATATATATATATATATATATATATATATATATAGATCAATTTTAGATAGTTTTATTTGTTCATGTAGATCTTGTAGATTAACTAAACAAAATTAAAAATAAAATATAATTCATAATTAACCTATGAAAAGAAAATAAACAGTACTTTATAAATCCAACAATATTTGTTCCAGCCATTTAAAAATAACTTAAAAATTATTATCCACCAAAATTCACCTAATTATAATAATCTCATGAATTTCTATTTTTCTCTTAATAACCAAATAAGAAAAACAGAATAATTATTGGATTCTATTGAAGAAGCAGACTCAAAATTTACAGCCCAAAATAATTTCATGAAAAGGAAAAATAAATTATTTTCAAGTACACCAATATCGTAATTATTTCATATTCAATGCGAAACAAATTCTCAGAAAATGTTTTAAAATAGAAAAGTGATCCTACATTATAAACCCAACGAATCAAAGAATATTGTATAACCCATCAATTTTGTCACAATTAAAACTGAAAAGAGTTTATCTAAACTCAACATAGATTTGTTACAACTACGTTTAAAACAGTAAGGAACTTTAAAACAAAACAAACTAATAATTTAAAACTTTTTAAAAAAAGCCATTTACTCTGTTACCGATAAGAAATGCCACAAGGAAAAAAAACTTAAATCAAATATCTGAAGAAAAAAGGGATCTTCAACAAAACAACACATTAAATGCATTAGATGTTCACCGTTACGATACTGATCAGTTTTGATATGAAAAATGCTACTGTAATTTAAAGAGAAAACAATTTCCTATAGGAAATTGTTTAGAAATTGATTCAATCACTAGAGCATTCAAGTTTGAGTCAAGGTTATTACAGCGTTTCATATTTCTTGACACTTCTTCTATTATCACAACGGGGGGATATTTCATAACAAAAGCGATGGAAAGACAAACATAAAGAAAAAGCAATCTAAACAAATTAATTACATTTTATGACCAAGACACATAAAAATTATTTTAAATTGACAAAATTTAGCATCTTTCGTTTGTGCACCGGCGTGGTTAAAAAACATTGTCTGATTAAGGTATAAAGAATGTATTGAGCCACATGAAAACTTTTTCCACTTCTTTCCCAATATATATATATATATATATATATATATATATATATATATATATATATATATGCTGTTAAATATAAGAGACAATGAATGTCTATTATGTTTAATCATGAGCCGTTCTAAACGTCGTATTTTTGCTTTAATTTCAGTTTAAAATAAAGACAAAAATTCTCCAACATTTGGATAATTATTTATTGATTTTCTTCTATGCTTTCGGCTCACATGAGCCATCTTCAGAGAGGTTGTTTAAATTAAAATATTATAACATCTACCATCACCGACGATTTTATTTTCTGTTGACATAAAACTCCGCTTGGCAACGGCAATAGTTACCAAAAATAATAAACGCGGTTCTTAAATTTGCGATGCGGTTTTATGACGTCACACCGCGTGATAGCGCGAAATGACAACAAAACCATGTAGTCAAATGCAATGTAATATGTTATTTCCGGTTTTAAAGTTGATTTTATTGAGTGTTGGTTGTTTAGATTTGATGTACATGGCCTCCAATATCTGCAGGTTTCTCTTACTGTGTGTATGAGTAAGGATCACCGTACATACACACAGTAAGAGGAACCTGCAGATATTGGAGGCCATGTACATCAAATCTAAACAACCAACACTCAATAAAATCAAATGTACATCCGACACCTTTGAATTTTGAATATTTTCTCTAATTTATATATATATATATATATATACTCTATTTAAATAATTACATAATAACATTTATTGATCAATAATTAAATTTATTTATTAAATAAATTGAACAGAACCTCTAATAAAAAATTGTATTCATTATCTAATTGAATTATTTGAACTGATTATCTAACAGGCTGTTAATATTATGTTAATCAAATTGAATATCTAATTGAATTGATTTAATTATACAGTTGAATGGATAATAAGATTTAATTGAATAAACTTAATTAGATTATATTAATTACCCTAATATATTTAAGTTTAATTTTTAATTTGTTTTTACTCTATTAAACACTATCTAATTCCTACTTTACATTAACCAGCTAATAATCATTTATTTATATATCTACAAATAATTCAAATCGAACTATCATCAGTCTTTCAATTTGTATGAATCTCTATATACATATGGATGAATGCGTAAATGTGTGATATAATCCATATTAATAATCTGTATACTTTACGCAATTTTTTTCATACAAATGAAAATGTAAACAAATCAATTACCGCCCTTACACTCTGGGCTTTGACCCAACAGCCCCAATTGTATTTATATTTATAATTAAATTATAGATTTGGTTTTACGTTTTTAGTATCCTAGTCCATTTTAGTTTTAGCTATTAACTAAACTTGGTAATACATTTAATGAATATAAAAATATTATTACATTAAATTTTATAACCAGCACGAACTTAAAGAAAGGAACGCTCATCAATAATTCAAATCGAAAATAAGACATATGTACAGGGAGACTGCTGTAATGCATGAAAATCAGAGTTATGCGTTAAAACGTCTATCGACTCAGTCGATTAAAACCTTAATTGGGCGATTAAAGTTTATTGCTTTACTCGCCCGTGGTCGATTAAAAATCTTGCAATGAAACGTGTCCCTTCAAATATAGAAAAAGGAAATCTGATTCCGTTTACGACTCCAACGTATGCCACTGAAGATTCACAAGTTACTTAGAATAATCTACAACGACATCACCGAACTCTTTGGTTATATGCATGGCGCATGATTTACGTCGAAATGTGTCGCTAAACAAAATACTGCGACATCCCGCAATCATCAAAGCAAGATCTGACAAATGGAATGTAACTTGACAAATTCCTGTCTCGCTTCTAACGTCCCCGTCAGTGTAAACATTCATTTAATTAATGCTTCCAGAGTGGAGCCAAAATGTCTCTGTCACCCAGATTAAAGACGTTCACAGATTTTTAGAAACTCATTTGGAAAAATATTATCCGTAACTCATCATCTATATTTTCTCGCCGCTTACGAAAAGTAAAAAAGAACATTTGAAAGAAAGAAAGAAAAAATAGGCATACTTCTTTCAACCACACACCGAAAAACAAATTATACAAGTAAGTAATTTTTTATAGAAAATCGTTGAGAAAATCAGATTTTTTTTTATCATCTATGAGATTCAATTTGTAGTAAAACAGAAGAAAGAAACTACGAATTTAGGTACCTCAACTCAATTGCCAAAACAAAAACTAAAAACCAAAATAACAGCATATCATGATATTAAATGTCGAGTGATTACTTTTTCAAATCTCAAAGGCTGTATATAATACAGCTCTGTTCATACACTTAGCACTGTTTTATTAACACTTAGATAACAATACTATACATATGTGCACCCTCATATATATATATATATATATATATATATATATATATATATATAACGAGTGATGCGTTACTGCGTTTAAGTTTGTAATATAATTCTTAATGTGTTGTAATTTCATTTTTTTCGGGGCGTAAATTACATAGAAATTGTACAAATGTTTTGTATGACTAATTAACGCCTAGTAAAGAAGAAAACAAAAAAAAAACATGAAAAGTTATTTCAAAATATCTGCAGTGCGTTCTCATTCATTTTTAATGAAACTTGTATAAAAGATGGATTGCTGCTCACATACACAATTATATATTTATATACATATATGTGTTTGTATGTCTGTATGTGTGCATACGCATGCGCAAGGGGCGTTATCGGAATTATCATGTGTAACTATTTTGTCTAGCAATTGTTATCTAGTATGTCACATTATAGTGATTTAATGTCTGGCTATACTTATCTCGAATCCATAAACACTTTTTAACTTTTATTCTTTGGGGCAAATGACCTCCATATATTTTTGCTTAAGAAAACTAAAAAACGAACTGGGATAAAAATATTACAAATGAGCCAATTAAGATCTGTCCATTTTCATAAAAGAAATATTTTCGATCCCAATGAAAAAAAGCATTGATGCCCACTAAAATTGTGTCCATTCATAAAGTTAATGTTATTACATGTTCCCAACTTGTTTTAAAAAGAAGCTTTTGCTGTAGCAGTATTTGAGCGATGTTTAAAAGACGATTTTCATTCAATGTTTCTAGGAATCAATTCATAAGACGAAAAAAACTTAATATACAGTATTGCGTTTTCATAAGTTAAGGTATGGAGTTTTAAGGGTTCGTAGGATAATGTTTAGAATGGTGAGCACTTATCCTTTTGACGAATCTTTCTTTTAATTCCTAATAGATATAAGTACCATGAGATGAAAAATAGTTTATAAATGCATAAATAAGTGGAGATGGAGTGGGTCAATAGAAATTCGTAAATAAAAGAGGAATTACAGATAATTTATATTTACACTGGCAACGACATATTGATTGGGTGTGGGGGCGCACACGCACGAGCTTGTTTGTGAAAGATGGTAGGATAAATACTATAGTCTATGAAGAAATATTTGCTGCATATAAATATATATATATGTGTGTGTGTGTGTGTGTATGTGTGTGTGTGTGTGTGTCATAGAGAGAGAAACAGAATGACAGAAAGAGAGAATATAAATGTGTCACCGTAGTCTATACGGAAAGTGAAGTTACTGATTCAAGTTCCAATTCTTATCCGTTCCCTTTCTTTCACTTCATGGTAATGCCATATGAAAAGGCATGAATCCATTTTCCCCGGTAGGGCATGGCGAACTAGGATCACGTGTCTAGGTGATTAGTAACTATGAATTCGAAACAACAGATAGATCTGTTTGGAGCCATCAAGGCATACTCTCAACCTTTTCTCTTTGCGATTAGTTCTACACTGTAATCATATTAAATGTATGCGTTTGTTGTGTTTGGACTACACATCCACGCAGAAGAGAGTCACTTGAACTTTTTAGAAAAATATTTCATTCAATCTTGCCAATTTTCTTGATTACTCTTTCCTCTTCCCGCTAATTATTAATGTTTTCTTTCCTAAGTTTTCCACATCCTGTAACACTTTGTACCGTAGTTGCTTTAATGCCTTGTTGATACCAATTTAAAAAAATAAATTAAAAAATATATATATATAGCCACAACAAAGTAAACAAATCCGCTCCAATGAAGTCCTAACAGATTAAACTCATCACAATTTTTTTTCCAATTTGTTATGAATCTTTTCTTTCTTTTTTTACATTGCTCGGGCTGATTTTTCATTTTATTGTCATATTTACGACGTTTCGGACATTGTATGCTCTGACCTTCTTCAAGTATTTGGAACTTTTTACCGAACTTTTCATTTCGATTACTCGCATATACAGTTCTCGTTCTCTGAGTCATGCCACTTTAGATCTTTTAAAAATATATTTTAAATTGTTGATTTAATTATCTGAACCAGATCGATAAAACCAACGTTTTTATCTATCTGGATAAAAGCGATCAGTGGATCCAGTTACATGACCCAAAGTTGTGCGTTCAATACCTGGCTACAGCAAAAGTGAATAAAATCTTAGAGGGTTGACTTAAGGGAGATAACTGATACGGAGACATCTGGAAGATGCACGCCACATGAAACGGTAACAAAATAGCCTCGTGATCGAAATTCCAATCATTGAGGAAGACCGGGACGTACAATGCGAGAACAATAATCCGAACAATGTAAATTATGCAAATACCCCATCTCAGAAATAAAAATATTCTTTCATATATATATATATATATATATAGTCACAAAATCTTATAATGGCAATAAAATTTCATACTTACAGGCATTTATAGATGATGGAAGCACAATAGATGGAATAAAAAAAATAAATACGAAAACGACCGACCGGTTTCATTCCCATCCTTTATCAGGTCAACTGGGAATTTTTTAAATTCAATTTTTCAACATTTAAAATACTAAAAGATAAAAATGAATCATGACGTAATGGAGGAAAATGGGGAGGGTACAGGCATGCACTAAATCGTAATAATATGTTTACAGATAGACGGGGTCCTGGTATTAATATATATCTACTCCAATGCCTGTAAATGGAAGGTAAAGTGTGAACCAATTTCTGCTACTTATCAGGTGTTCAACAATGGCTGATCCGGAAATGTGTCACAATTTAAAAAATTCTCACTTTAAACTCTTAAAGATTGTAACTATCAGGGAAGCAAGAAGGGATTTCCACAACGAGAAGTGCGAGAAAAGAAGCTCTTGGAATAGAAGTAGAAGTTACATTTTATTGTTTTTCACTTGTTGCTAGTCTTGTAGGTCGGGCAGAGAGGGCACCATGGAGCTAAGCCCATCGGAGCAAATTCCGTCAAAATATTTGTAGAATAGACAAAAGAAAGCTACATCTCGTTGGTAGGAAAGAGAATGGAGTCAAGCTGCCAGGTCGGATTGACTACATGATATATTATCCTTTGGATTTTGTCTAGAACTTCAAGATGAATAGCAGAGAAGCCCGACTAGAAATGACAGCAGTATTCAATGCACAGTTGGATGGTGGATTTGTGTATGTGCATGATGGATTCAGACAAGAAAAAACGACCTTCCTAGCAGTAGATTTTGCTATTAATTCAGTCAAGTCGTTCCACAAGGTCAGTTGAGAGAGTAAGGCCGGCGAGATGCGTGTATGTGTGTGTACCATCTAAATGAGTGAAAAGTATAACGTAAAAAGAAAAACAATGAATAATAAAAAAGACCACTTAAAAATCATTAAAAAGTAATATTTTTTTACAGATAGATTTTAAACTCCTCCCACTTGAGGTTACCAATACTACAATCTAAAAGACTATGGAAACAAAAAGCTATATTCCAAACAGGCGATTTACACATGATCAAATTATAACAACAGAGACAAAAATTCTACGAATTTATACAAAAAGTGTATGAAAAGTGTATAAAAATATTCAACAACCAAATTTAATAATGAGTTCTACCTCCACTGCTTTTGATGACTTCAGAAATTCTGTCAGGCATGCTAAAAATAAGCGTTTCCATTAAGGTGCGGGGGATGTTGCTCCAGCTTCTGAAGATGGCTTCACGAAGTTCATTTTCTGTTGAATATTGTTTGCCATTTCGTTAAACATCTCTTGTCATCCACCCTCAAACATTTTCAATTGGGTTCAGGTCTGGTGAGCGTGCAGGATGACCAAAGAGATGGACCCCATTTTCTTGTAGGAAGGTCAAGGTCCGTCTTGCAGCGTGGATTGCAGCATTATTCTGTTGGAATAACCATCCATCCACATGCAAACGATGGCTCTCCATCATCAATGATGCTTTTTGTAGCATGCTAACACAACCAGCCACTGTTTAACAACACTGCACCGCCTGGAGCTCCATCGTCCCTCTGTAAGAAAAGGCACCCCATACCATTAGGGACCCTCCACCACTATGACGTGTGGAGAAAATTTCAGGAGGCATGTTTTTGTTATACCAATATCGTCAGAAAGCAGGACTTTCTTCCACTTCTCAAATTCCCATGTTTGGTATTCGCAACCAAACTTTAAGCTTTTTATTTACGCTTTTTATTTACCATACCTTTTTGTCGTAAGTGTCGTCTGATGGTTACGGGACTGCAATCAGCATCTGAGACTGCCTTAATTTGACTAGATGAAAGTTACCCCTCGTTCATAACAATCCGTCTTATTCTCTTACTGAATACAGGATAAATTTTAGGTGGGGCTACCAGCTTTTCCATAATTCTCACTGTTATTTAGAAAGTTGCAAATCACAGTTTTACTGCGATTTACCTTAGCTGCGATCGCTTATGGAATTCGAGAATTCGAGAACGCTCAACTTTGGTAAGTTTGCTTGCTTTAGGCATGGTAACACCTTGACGCAGTGATTGCTAATCTCTAACGGAACTAAAAACATTGGAATTACCAGAGATCTAACAATTTATACCCCTGGTCTTATAATTTTGATCATGCGTAAATCGCCTCATTTTATAAAAATGTAAATTTCTAGATAAAATGTTTGGAATGTAGCTTTTTGTTTCCATAACCTTTTAGATTGTAGTATTGGTAACCTTAAGTGGGAGGAGTTTAAAATATATCTGTAAAAAAAAATTCTTTTTAAAGATTTTTATGTGTTCTTAAATATTTGATCAGGAGTGTATATTCGATGTAACATTGATCACGAAATTTCATCACCAGCGATTCCTGAGTCAAGTGAGTCATTTTAAAAGAAGTTATAGCACCGTTGACACACCCTTCAATCTAGTGATTCACCACAGTATTTGACATATCAATATAGTAGGATTTGTTGATCCGCTAGCTAACACACACCCATATTATATATATATATATATATATATATATATATATATATATATATATATATATATGAATATTTATAGATAAATATATATGTATGTGTATATATTTTCTGCAGATTAATGATGTTTAGTCATTTTGTTAAATATAGGTAATGTGTTGGAGCAAAGATTTTCAGCATCTTAACAATATTTTAATTGATGTATTTTTAAAAACTCATTTGAAAGTAAATATAATCTATAGCGTGTAATTAAAATTAGAAACTAAAACATATCTTTAAAGTGTATTTATGTATCATTTATTAAAATTGATGTTAAAAAAGAAACTGTTATTGTCTTGTTTATACCTAATTTAGAAAGTCAGTATGTGTTGTGGCGAAACTTCGTCGCCAAGTTGTTGTTGTGGCCTGTTTCAGCCAAGAAGAAAGACACAGAAACAAGATGGTAATTTCAAAAAGTGTATTAGAATAACAGAACATATATAGAGTAATAAGTGTTAGTAATCAGCAAAGAAAAGGGTAAGTCCGAACGCTATAGGTACGCAGCGTTTCGACTTCTTCTAGACTGTTTGCGTCAAAACTGCGTTCCCGGAAGTCACGAGGTAGTATTATATTGACGGAGGAAGATAACATTCCTATAGACAGGGCATCATAACAGTATGTAACTATATTTTAACTTTCTATTCCACGACTTTGTTTTATTCTGTGAACCTTCATAACTTTCACTGATTGATTTAGGTGTTTTTTACGGTTTAGCAACTCGTAACAGGTTACTTAAGGCCAGAATATAATTTTCGATTGTAATAAAGTTTTAGAAAATAATGATTTAATGATACATATTTTACTAATTAATCCGTAATTGGAGAATAAGAGGTGGATTCATATCTTTCACAATGTAATTGCGCATAAGTGAATATAACGGACCCAACTGGAATTGAAACTTGGCTCTCCGTTTAACAATTTGGTAACATTATCTATTATACCACCGGCACATCCGCGCTTACCGAATCTAGTATTCCAAAGTAGTCACTCATCGCTTAATGTCGGTGATCTACGAAAAGTGGTGTTTCAATGTAACTTGGCTGTAAGCCTTGTTATGTAGGAATATGGAGTGAATTCCTATTGTCTTCTTTACGGTTTTGAATACAAAATTTTCTCTCTCCTAGACTGGTTGCGTCGCAAGCACAGAGGGTTTAATCTAGTATGCTATTTAAGCCGTAACTAGACGACAAAAATGAATCCATGCCTTTCCCAAGGACATTTGTACATAAGTGAACACAACCGACCAGACCCAAACTTGAAGTAAGATTCCTGAATCTACTTCCATTAGTGTGGGATGCACGTGTTGAATAAGAACATAACATTTATATGATTTATTATGCTTTTTCATATGATACTTAAGAATATTTGCCTCTCTATCTGTGATGTCATAGATCGATTTTCTCTCCCTTTTTTGCCGTGCATTCGATCTCAGATTTTTAAGCAGATTCTTCTCCTCCAGTAAGAATGCTATATCTAAATTTCTGTCTTCAGTAGGACAGTTAGTATATAAAAGTTTTACAAAGCATATTCTGTTATTATTTCTCAATTATTAAGTGTTGCAATAGCTTTCTGTTTCACGACTACAACTGAAAATGGATATTAAGTGTACTTAAAACCCAGAAGTTGAATGCTAGTTTTCTAGGCAAGCCAGCTTTTCGACTTGTAAAGTAGAATTTTCGAAACTTAACATCCCAATACTTATTCTCTTACGGTACAACACCGATGAACTATTTAAAATATGTGTAATTTTACGCCATTTTCTTTGGGTTATTTCAAAGATGTTATCATTGGGTGTAATTGGGTTTAATTTTTATTATTGTTCATCTTAGAACAACATTGGCTGTAAATCATACTCAGGATATTTATTTAAATTACTGATGCATTACTTACCAATGAAGTTAACTTTTTTCATAATTTTTTTTACAGTTTACCGTTTTTTAAGAACGCTCACGTAACGGTGCCCACTTCAAGGAATTTGTAATACAAAAGAGGTCATTTACAAGGCAAAAATGCATGACTTAAATGGTCAAAATAAAATGTATGTGGGATCAACCAAAGACATCTTTAAGACTAGGTGGTTCAATCACAAGTCTACATTCAAAATTGAAAAGTTAAAAAAACTGTAGAGAATTGGCTAGCCACATGTGGAAATTTAAATCAAAATATGGAAAAGACCCAGACATAACGTGGAGTATAGTGAAAACAGCCATGCCTTATAACGGTGGCAAAATATGTAGACTGTACCAGAAAGAAAAGTTAGCGATTATGCTATTCCCAAACAAAAATGGTATTTTGAATGAAAATTATGACTAAGTGTAACCATACTAAAAAGTATTGGGTTCGTACAATCAAGGATGAAAACGTTATAATTTCTAGAAATTTTAGAAATTACACGTTCAAAAATTACCCGTCGCGTGAGCGTTCAATAAAAACACCGCTACGTGAGCATTCTTAAAAAAAATAGTAAACGATAAAACCAGTTATTGCAAATCGCCTGATGACACCACATGCTAGAAACGTAGGTCGCGTCATAACTCCTTTACAAATGAAAAATATTCAAAAGTTCTACAATGTAATTTCATTGAACACTTTTTAATACAAATATATACTGTTAAGTAAGTAATTAAACAATATATATATATATATATATATATATATATATATATATATAACTACTTTTAAATGAAGCAAATGATTCTTGTACTTATATATTAAGAAGTGGATTCATTTGTGTTTTTGGTTAGAAATGATTGAAATAATCAAAAGCCATTCAAATAAAATTGACTTTTTGTCAATGGCGAAGTATTATATATGAACTCTAAGTTTTCGGCCACTTCCCAAGGAAAAACATTTGCATCCACCGAATAAATTCAATAATATTAAATAAAATGATATTAAAATATAAATTCACTGATATATATATATATATATATATATATATATATATATATATATATATGATGTCTTTAATAAAACAAACTTTGTTGTAGCTGAATATCTGGCTCTGAAGGTAGTATCCATATGATCGTCGATTGAAATTAACGGATTTCACGACCCAACACATCATTTTCTGGGATTCTGTTGACGTTTGTGCTACTAGGTAAGCTAGTTTAAATTAAATATTTATCTTTTTTTGTGCGTGTGTGAGCGGATTGATAGATGATTCCTGGAAATGTTTCACTTGGTCTACGTTTGGAACCACGTTGCTTCAGAAAGCCTGATTTATTCAAAAATATAGGTTTCAGAGATGTTCATCTTTCCTTAATTATGTTAGAATCATGTGAAAGAGTGTCGAAAATGATTTCTTGGCCTTCGCCACCCCCCAAAAAAGAATTTTTAAACTTGCAAATTTGAAGATTTTAGGATGAATTGAAACATGAAAAATAATTATTCAAAATGAATTTTACTGGAAGGTGTCAAGTTGGAAATCAATTAAAATTATTAACTCTAGGCTGATTGGCCACAACACGATTTTTTGTTTATGGAACCTCCGTAAGATAGTTCATTTCTCTCTTCAGATTTATCCAGTAAAATATCAACGATATATTTACGCAGCCAGTAATTTGCTTTCTAATTTTTTCGGCATATCAGCTTTTTTATGAGTTATTTAATTTTGTTTTGAGCATTCGTAATTTAAAGTTAAAATAAATACATTGCAAATAATTTTATACTATGAAAATAATCTCCCGATTAGAGATTTTGCTGCCGGATATGGTCTATCATTATACTCAGGACAAGCAAGTAATGAACATAGTATACAATTAATAGTAATGGTTATATTATCAATTTCGGCAGATCTCTCACCAAAGAACCAATGCAATTTTTGTTTGAAATTTATAAAATTTATATAATTTTCATATCAAGACAATTATGCAGGAAATAATTTATTCAAGGCATCCATTATATCACATATGTAAATGGATATTACATTATATGTGATATCCACTTTGGAATTGTCACTGCTGTTGAATATCTTCAAGTTATGAATTTTTGTTATTTGGTACAGTTTTTGTGATTATATAGCGCCAGTCCATGTATTTCGGAAAAGGGTGAAACTTGGTTTGCTCGAAAATATGTTCAATGATTGTTTTGCGAGGGTGGCTGAGAGTTGACATATTTCTGAATAGGTTTGCTGCCACGCAGAACATCCGTATGAGAGCTTTGATTTGACGGAGTTGTTTAAAAACAGTATTCGAGTTTTTAATTTAATCCTTTGATTTTTTAGCAATGTTTGGTATAGAGTGTAACTACACTTTGCGATGGTTATTCATTTTTCATTTGCTTATCTTTATATTTTCTAAAACAGATTCGAGGATATGCGTTGGGGTGCAGTAGATATCGGCTCAGAATGAGAAATCGGTGAACCGAGTTCGATTTCAGGTTAAATTCTTTACATTCACTTAAATACTTTAACTTGAAGTCGAACTCGGCTCCCCGAGAAATATGTAAATCCGAAGGTCTTATTACGCTGCCTGACTAGTAGCTGTCGTTAACCGTTGTACTTGACTGCTTGTAACTGCTCTACTTGACTGCTCGTGTACTTGACGCTAGAAGTCACGCAGGTAATCTATATGTAACAAGAGGAAGAGGTCATTCTTCATAGGAGAGTACCATGACAGAACGCAATCAATTTGACGATCCTATTAAACATTCAGTGGATATTACGTCTTGCACATTATTTTGTATTGAATTTTTACAACCTCATTGATGGGAGCCGAAAAATATGTTACAGTTTAGAATTTAGAATTCTCCAAAACCGCTTGCTAACTACGGTTAGTGATTACCACATTCTGCCATACTATTTAACCCATGAATGGGAGAAAGGATGGATTCTTACCTTTTTCAGGTTTATTTGCGCGTAAGTGGATGTAATGCATGCTACGGAAATTCAAATCGGTTCTACGATTTCTCATTTCAAAATGCTATCCATTAAAACACCCTTACATTCACCAATTATATATCAGTATTTTTATATAAACTATATAGATTCCATAATGAATATAAGGAAATGCGAATATCATATAAAAATTCATGCTAATAACGGGTAATTGGATTAGAAATGGAAATGAATCTCCAATATAACACGTTTATTCTTTCAGAAGTATTTTTTCAGCATGGAAGATGATTATCCTTTAATTACCATCTATAAGTTTGTATCCGATCCTTGCATTATGCAGTCTATATTCCCTAGGCTTTTTATGAAATACAAATTGAGAGAAGAAGGATTGGAAAAGTGGACATATGAAAAGAAAGTATAACCAAGCTACCGTTAGTGTTGCATAAATGATAGATAGAGAAAAACTGCAGCAAATCTCAGACAATATATCAAAGAGAAACAAGACTAAAGGAAAAATATATTAAATGTAAGAAAACAAAATTGACTGGACGCTAGACAAAGAGAGATCCCAAGATATGAATCAACAATTAGAAACGACAGTATCAAACTGGGAAGAGAAATTAACTATCGAATAATATAAAAAAAAACAGATGGTAGAAATGCGACATTGAAATCTAAAGTTTAATACGGATAATCCTTCAAGTAAATATAGACGAAGTTCCCGTAAGAAACAAAAAAAAAAGAATGTTGAAATACTGTGTTGTATAGATCTTCCTTTATGGCAGTGAATGTTGAATATTTTCTTTAAAGATAAAAATGCGACTTGAAGGTATAGGACAATGTTTGGAGAGATGATTGCTGAGAATACGATGGTCAGAACATGTGAGCAAAATTAAAGCTTTTATAAAATGTAAATTAAAATGATACTTGTATTTAGCACCAAAAAGAGAGTTTTTAACTTTCTGAAACTACGACACAAAAGTGTCTCCCACACTAGATATCGGACTTACTACGTTGATCATATGGCAGCATTTTAATTATTTGCTCCACTGGGAGACAATTATGTGGTTTATTTTTAGATGACGGGATTCTGCAAAGTCCTAAATCAATTATATTATATTATAAAATTAATCCGCCGATAATATATTACATCTGATATTACGCGGCCATCAGAACTAAAATTTACTTTTTTAATTCAAAGAGACTCTTTTGTTTTGAAAATCCAATAATATATGTACTATTGTGGATAAATTGCTCTCTCTCTCTCTCTCTCTCTCTCTCTCTCTCTCTCTCTTCTTCTTCTTCTTCTTCAATTTGCGGACGCCATTTACTATATTCTGAATACTTGATATAATTTAAACATATCACTATGATAGAATCGGCCAATAATTATTTATAATTATTTATACTGGGTCTCATATATGCAATTACAAGTAATCTATCATGATATTTTAGTTTCTGAAATCACATTTATTTCTGGAATATTAATTTGTTGAAAATGTCACTAAATTTTTGTATTTTTTTCTAACCAATCTGTCTCGCTTGCGTACCTCACCGTCACGCCTATCACGCACGCTGCACCATTTGAGAATCACTGCCTTACACGAAAATATCTTTGGTTAAATTTACAAATCAACCTCTTCTCCCCAACCGATGGGATAATTATAATGATTTATCTGTCTAAACCATTATTACAGAAACAAAATGAAATTCTTTGAATCTAAAAGTATTTCTGGCTTTAAATAACTTGAAAAGAGTTGATAGGTCGTAAAAAATTAAATTCTTATTTGATCAATATATTCTTAATCTACCGAAGTGATAAAAATACTGAAGTAATCTCCCATTATCCTCAGCATAAACAAGTGACAATAACACCACGGCCAATAAAGACGTGTTTGCCATAATTCAATTCCTTGAATGAGCGACGATATGATTACGAATTTCCAAAGAACTCATTTCAATTTTTGGCAATTAAGGATCTGAATTTGTGCCCGGTAGAAAGAATGTTCCAGTCATGAGAAGTAAAAAAAAAAAGAAAAGAAATCTTTCTGGCGAGAAGGTGAGACAATGAGCTTGAGAAAAGATGAGCGAGGAAAAATATTTCAACTAATGACTTTCGACTAATCTTCTCCGCGTGATACAATAGATATCATACTCAGAGCAATGAAAGATTAAGACGAGATGAAAAGTCTATATAAAATAAATAAAGAAAAATCGAAATAGCAGCTACAAAAATGAATGCAGGAAAGGAAATGTGAAAGAGAAATGAGAGAAAGTTGTAGGAAGATGAAAAATAAAGACGAAGAAAGGAAATTAAAAGGAAAAGGAAAAGGAAACGAACAATGTTTAATCAATAAGCAAACATGGCTATGTTGCAGATGCTGGGAACGAGATGATGAAAACTAAATGAATGAGAATGTAGAATCATATCAATAGCATTGAGTACTATTAGGGTGGGCGTTATTCATATTTCATTTTCAGTTTATGAGATATCATTTAAATAACGCCAGTAAATAACTTTTCCCAGCTTTGAAATGAAATAATCACATACTGCACTCATTGTAAATGCAGATATGATGAAATTCATGATCGCGTTGTCATCATCTTCGCATATAATTTGATTGAACTGTATATATATATATATATATATATATATATATATATATATATATATGTGTGTGTGTGTGTGTGTGTGTGTGTGTGTGTGTGCAATTCATATGCTAATGTCATTTTACTTTTCTACCAATTCCCGGTCAGCTCTCATATATTAAAACGCTTGTTTTGTAAAAAATAGTCATACCTACAATGGATAAATTTGAAAAATCCCAAATAACTATGACGAAGCGCGTTCGTGCGTATTTTTTAAATATCACCATCACATCGAAATACAGATTTTATCGTAGTTACAATATGTTGTCTTTGTAATTTTCGACTGCCCTTACAAAAGGTCCAATGTAGAAAGGGATGAAAAAAACTTCGACGTCTTCCTTGATGAATATCATCTTAGCATCAAGAAACTGACAAAACTGGAAATCATCAGTATAAAAATTGAACATCAAATTATGTTTAATCATATATATATATATAATAGAAAAAAATATATATATATATATATATATGTGTGTGTGGGTGTGTGTGTGTGTGTGTGTGTGTGTGTGTGTGTGTGTGTGTGTGAATGAACATAATATTACTTTCAACTTTTTTTGTTTTTGTTGTTTTTTTTGTAATATTCGGACCTTTGCTGGCTTTCAACCAACCATTCTTCAGTGACACAATCTTTGGCACAATTATAATTATATTAGACTGAAAAGAATTCTGGGACACGTTTAAAATTACGATTATTATAAATACGTAAAATTACGAAAAAAAATAAATTTACGATTTACAATGCGTAAATAAAGAAATGAGTAAATGATCCATTAAAGCATAGAATAGAAGAAAATGAGGCACACATATCTCCAAATAAAAGAAGTGATCTTAAAATGTCGTCCTTTTGCTTGAACACTACAGGCTGAAATAATTTCGGCATAAAACTTCCAAAATTAATAATTGATGTTTTGATTTATGATGCGTCAGTCAAAATACTTGACGAGCGTGACTCATTCTCTAATAGATGTTGTCCAATCGCCTACTCGTGAGCTGATTGCAACACACGAGTGGAAAAAGAGTTGAATATATATATATTTTTTATTCATTTGTAAACGGATATATATATATATGCATATATATATATAAATTTCCAATTGAATATATATATATATATATATATATTTTAAGTAATATATATATATATATATTTTAAGTAATATATATATATGTATATATATATGATTTCACATTTACAGTATTTAGTTGATTATATATATATATATATATATATATATATATATATATATATATATATATAATCAACTAAATACTGTAAATGTGAAATCATATATATATATATATATTACTTAAAATTCACTCTATCTAGTGGGGAATTATTTGATTATCGGGTATTTTTTAATATATACAATGTTTAACATCCATTTCCGTCACAGCCACCACAAGGGTGAAAGAGAATGAAGAGTGAGGATGACTATCTGTTGCGTTTAAAACACTAGGAATCGAGGGAGAGCCGTAATAGTCCATGACTTAAAGAGACAAAGCATGAGAAAATAAAGAAGATATATTTTTTAATTTCTTCTGTATTAAACATTCTAAGAAATTATTAATTTTTGCTTATAATTTTATTTTCACTTTTTGTGATTTCGAGTTTTCTTGCTTATTGCCAATTTGCAGTACTTCCTAATGACAGTCGACTGGTTACCTGATAAATGATAATGTTATTAGCAGTATCCTTATAAAGAATCATTTGTCATTCTTTGAGAGAGCAGTCAATATAGTTATAATATATTAAATATTTTCTCTAAAAACACATTTTTATGAAAACAGGTTTCTTAAGGCCAGTAGATGTTATCGATCGTTCCAGTCGGATGGCGGTTTCCTTCCGAATGTTTTATTTGAAATAGCTTAGAATGTTAACATCTTTATTATGTCATTATTTTCACATCGACTGACAAGAGCTATTTTAGTTATTGTTCCTATTGATAATACTCAGATGATGTGGTTTCTGTTATCTGGGTCTCGTCTTTGTGATTTTGTAGCGCCAATTCATAAGAGTGAAAGAAGAATTGTTTTTTGAAAAGAAACATCGTTTTCCTTCACTCAAAGCCAATTTTAACCATAGTTCTAAAAAAAGTGTACACAGATGACAATTCAGATATTTCTGAATCGATTGAGGCTGTTCATGAAATGCATATGAACATCTCAATCTGACGAGACTATTCAAGAACATGTCTCGAATTTTCAGGTTGATGTTTTGTTTTCTGGCAGTTTGAGGAGTTGGGCGAATTTATCTCTGACGCAGCCTATTCTATGTTAAATTTTAATTTCTCTTATACTTAATTTCTTATAACTAATCCAGACGCCGGGCTATCTGAAATATTTTGTATTTACTGATTGCAAAGCTTAAATTTTTCTGGTGAATTCATTTTATATAACATCATATAGTTTGTTTTGAAACTGTCTATTTTGAATCTTATTTCTTGGAACTTTTGCTAGAGAATGTTCATTTTATGATCAAGATCATTCTTATCCTATGGATAGTTGTGTCATCAACATAGTCTCCTCATTATTAGCACATTAGCTTCGTGGGAGAGAAAAACAATCGTTGTCATTTATTAGTATTTTCACTTGGGATGTGGTATAGATTACTATAATATCAGTGCTTAT
The DNA here is from genome assembly GCA_037127315.1 of Ascarosepion bandense. NCBI lineage: Eukaryota > Metazoa > Mollusca > Cephalopoda > Sepiida > Sepiidae > Ascarosepion > Ascarosepion bandense. The sequence goes on along the minus strand of JBBBDQ010000224.1, from coordinate 5,545,134 downwards.
CTCGTCACGTTTTTGTTTGTAAATAGAGAGGGCATGATATGGGAGAATACTAAATAGAATTAGCAAATGAAATTCAAATGAAAGAAATATTAACCATAACATAATAATAATAATAATAATAATAATAATAATAATAATAATAATAATAATAATAATAAGAGGTGTGCCAGTGATAGTAGGTGCACTTGGAATGATAAAAAATGGAACAAAACAACACATTGAAAGAATCCCTGGAAACCCCAGCTTAAGAGATATACACAAAATTGTCTTATTAAGTACAGCCCACACACTAAGGAAAACTGTATCTATGTAATGCTGGGGATGATAGGGAAGATAGAAAAACATGAAATGGAGCCATAACAACACGCCACTACCTGCCTTAGGTCTCCCCGCAGACTTGGTTGGTAGTGAGACCAAAGCAGAAATCGAAATATGATGAAAAATGACATAATAATAATAATAATAATAATAATAATAATAATAATAATAATAATAATAATAAATAGTGACACCGTAATTATTTTTCCAGCGAAATTATTTTAGTTCGAGAAATTTCCCAGTGTAAAAAGAAAAATTGATCTTCTTATCCACTGCAATAGCGCAATACTTGTAAAATCTCTCATAGCCCAATTTGATTTTTCTTCATCAGCGGTGTATGATGTGACGTTAAATTGGAACAATACAAACATGTTTAACAAAATATCAGTCTTAAAGACAAAAATAAAAAAAAACATAAAAATATTTCGATTAAATTTAATTTGATTGCTTTGTGATTTTTCGTTATAAAAAAATTCTCGGTAAAGATTGTCAATACTTTGAATTTAATTGAGAAAGCCAAGCGAATGGAGACATTTCATTCTCAAAGAGCACACCCACACAGATTCAGAAATAGCTTTGAAATTCTTCAGTAACAGACGTTTTAAGGATAATCATGAAAAGTCAATAAGATACGTTGAACAACGAACGGTGTTTGCAGTTTTTCCTTGTGCAATCAAGCAAAATTTATTAATATGAAGAATAGTATTGGCCACGTGTAGTCAGAAATCAGTTTCTCTAAGTTGTTATTTAGGAAAAGAATTAACCAGCTAAAGTTATCACGAAGAAAACGCCAAAAGAATGACAGTCAACCGTCTGAGACGTTCACTTAGAAAATCGGTACGTTTATGCATCAAAATGAACTTTTCCCCTGGTCGATTATCATTAGAAATAAGAAACAAGGCTATTAATTTAATTGAACGAAAGTTAGAAAAATAGCTAACTTTACGTTTTATGTACTGTCTAAAGTTTGGTTAATGAAATAGTTTTTTCTTGCTGTATAAAGTTAATTTTTCACGACATCATATTTTGCAATGATAATGTGTTCACCCAATATAACGCCTTAGCTCTACTCAAGGTTGAAGATTACTTAATGAACTTGTTATAAATCAGGGGAAGGAAAAAGTAAGAGATGCATATTGTGAGGACATGTCGGATTGATCCTGGACTTGCCACAGAATCAACAGCAATATGCTAGGGAGATACAAACAACGTTTATCTGTGATAACGGATCTAGTGTACAGAATTATTATTCATCCATAAGTAAGTGGTTTTGAAGTCTGTTAAGGCTGAACAGCCCAGCCCCGATATGCAATATTTCATTTTTAATCTTGTAAAAATAGAGTATGGCAACATGAGTTATTTTTTGAAGTGGTACAAGAAACAGACATGTAAAGTTTTCTTATTTTCTACTGCATTACATAAATACGAAAGATTAATTTAACTAGAAGTAATGTTCTAACATTTCCAAAGTAAAATGTGGCAATAAACAATGCAAAATGTTATTCTGCGGATCTACGAACGATTAAGTAATTTTGCGGAAGATTGTCGGCAAAGGCATGCGCATTACGATGCACTCAGATTGGTTGCTAGACATTCAAAATAGCAGGGCATACATCCAATACAAACACACACGTGTGTATATATCAGTACATACATATATATATATAAGGTATTATTTTTAAAATGCCTTATTATTCTAACTTATCTTGTATAATAAAATTACTCATATTGATAAAACTTCTTAAGACATCTTTGCTTACTTTAATTTATGTTTGTCTAAGAATAATCAGTGTGATTTCTGTAAATTTTCAAAATAACAGGAAATACATGCAGGACCAACACTCAAGAATAGGCGATCGACATGATCTCAACGGCAACAAACGATAGAAGAAAGAAGCGCCAGTTGAGCTGATACAACCCAGATTTACTTTTACAAATCAAGTACCCGAAACCTCGATACAACCAGGTTTACCAGATCTCACCTGTCTCAATCCTTCTGGCTAAGTATGTGGGATTCTCCATTGCGCAGGGGTGTCCGCCAACAACAAGTTCACGCAAATGAGAACTTCAAGCTCACTTTGATTCACAGCCATCTTGCCACCGCCACCAGGTACTGAGGGAGAAATGTGATAGGTAGAGAGAATAATTATCCTGATGTTTGAGTGCAAGCAACGATATCAAGGAAAAAAAATTTCGATCTTGGAAACACTATTAAAAATTCACACATTTTGAAAAGTCACTAAGATTGAAACAGCGTTCTAAATGGGTATCCGGGCGATTTTTTTACCCAAATATATTTGTAGATTAGTATTAATATTTATTTAATTTTTGGTTGTATCAAATTTGAAAAGCCAACCCGGCAGTGGATATGCATACGAGTACATATTTTGAGAAATCGATGATATTGTCAAATCTATCTATCTATCTATCTATCTATCTATCTATCTATCTATCTCGGTATTTTACTCTCTAACCATCTTGGTCTCTCTCTGTCTGTTTATCTCGTCCCTATCTATGTCCGTAACTATCTCGATTTGTCCCTATCTATCTATCTATCTATCTATCTATCTATGTATCTATCTATCTATCTATCTATCTATCGCTGAATATTTTGATCTCGATTTGCCTTTATCTATCTATCTATCTATCTATCTATCTATCTATCTATCTATCTATCTATCTATCTATCTATCTATCTCAGTTTTTCCATATCCATCTATCTAAAACTGTCTGTATCTCCTTCTTTTTCTATCTATCTATCTATCTATCTATCTATCTATCTATCTATCTATCTATCTCAGTTTTTCCATATCCATCTATCTAAAACTGTCTGTATCTACTTCTTTTTGTATCTATCTATCTATCTATCTATCTATCTATCTATCTATCTATCTATCTATCTATCTATCTATCTATCTATCTATCCAAGTCTGTCCGTACCTATCTGTCTGTTTTATGAAAGGTAACCAAACAAACCAAGTAAAAGTTTAGTCGACATGCGAAAATAAATGAAAAAATGACTAAATGTTCTTCTCTATATTTATTTGCCTGAGCCAAAAGCTAAGAATGAGAGAAAAGTTAAATAACTCAATCAGCGAATCTCACTACGGGATTTTGTATTTACTTTGGTATGTCAGGCGAATGAAATTCTATGTTGAGTCGTAAGTGCATGTGAGTGTACACACATGTGCATTTCTGCCCCAGGGAAATGCTACAGAATACAATTATGTGCACTTACTCATTCTTCGAACAGAATCGCATATCAGTTTATTGTATGCAAGAAATTAGAAGTAAATGAAATTTACAGCTCATTCTAAAGCTTCGTTCTTCTCAAATTGTGGCTTCGCAGAGCATGGAATTTTTAATGTTATCCTGCGGTCTTACAACATATTAATGAACGAGGGACACTTAGTCTGGTACGTAAACGCCACACAATCTAGGCAATAAATACATCAATGTTCTATGCCAAAAAGCAATGCCTTGCTTGTTTTGCGCTAAGACAACTATTATATATTATTATTATTATTATCATTATTATTAATATTGGAAAACAAGAAGATGCTACAAAATTATACATTTTGTTTCGACACTGAAAGAACAATTTCTCATCATGTTGTTAAAAATGGTGGTAACCATGTCGAAACAAAATGTACAATTGTGTAGTAGCCTGAATTTTACACTTGTTCTAACGTAAAAATAAATCATAAATATTAATAGGTCTATTTTTATATTGAGCACTGATCTAAATTAATGTTTTGAACGTTGCAATTATTTTCTTTTCCTTTTATATATATATATATATATATATATATATATATATATTTTTATTATTATTATTATTACGTCATTTTTCATCATATTTCGATTTCTACTATGGTCGCACTACCAACTAAGGTCTGCAGGAAGACCTAAGGCAGGTTAGTGGCGTGTTGTTATGGCTCCATTTCATGTTTTTTCTATCTTCCCTATCATACTTTGCGTTACATAGACAAAGATCTCCTTAGTGTGGGTGGCTGTCTCTTAAGCTGGAGTTTCCATGGATTCTTTCAATGTGTTGTTTTGTTTCATATTTATCATTCCAAGTGCACCTACTATCACTGGCCCAACTCTTATTTTCAATTTCGACATTTTTTCTATTTCAATTTCCAGGTCCTTTATATTTTGACAGTTTTTCAAATTCCATGGCTGCTATGTTACAATCCGCTGGACAAGCGATATCAATTAATAGACAAGTTTTTTCTTTCTGGTTTTTAACAATAATGTCCGGCCTATTTGCTTCAATTTTTCTGTCTGTGTAGATGGAATAATCCCATCGAATGGTGACATCTTCTATTTCTGGCACCGGTGTTGGGTAATGTTCATGCCAATGTTTGTTTATAGATTTTCCATTGTGTTTGCACATTGTCTAATGTAAATATTGCCCCACTCTATCGTGGCGATTATTATATGCATTTGGGGCAAGTACAGAATAGCCTGAGATTAGATGGTCTTTTGTTTCTTAGTGTTTATCACAGAACATGCATTTTGGATCCATATTGTTATGTAAAACATTTGCCTGAAAGATACTAGTGAAAAGACTTTGGTCTTGCGCTGCAAGAATAAAGCCTTCAGTCTCAGACATTACTCCAGATGCCCGTAATCATCGATGTGTATTAACTTTATTAACATTGAACTTATTGGCACGTTCTGGATATTGGCCATGCAGAGGTTTGTCTTACCAGCGTTGTTTCATTTGTTCAAGAGCTTTATCTTTGGCTTTCATTTTCATATTTTTGCCGCAATAGTTGTTTCTTGGCTTCTGTTTTGCTTTTCTACAGAATCTACTAACTGTAAATCTTGTTTGTATTTACTGCCTTCTTTTATTATTGAATATTTTTTCTTTCTTTCTTCATGTTGCCTTAATAATTGTATCATTCAATCCTTTGTTGCTTCTATGTATCTTAGTAAGCCAATAGTTGTTGTCTTGTATGACAATTCCAGCTGAATAAGACCTCTTCCACCTTCTTTACGGGGTATGTATAGACGGTCTACATCAGCCTTTGGATGATGCATCTTATGCTTAGAAAGAAGCTTTCTTGTTTTAGAATCCATTCGCCTGATGTCGTTTAGAGTCCAGTTTAAGATGTTGAAACTATATTGGACAACTGGGATTGCAAGGCTATTAATGGCCATAATTCTGTTCTGAGAATTCAATTCAGTTTTTAATATCAGTCTTAGCCTTCTATAGTACTCTTTACGCACTATTTCTTTCATTTTTTTATGGTGAATGTTTTCACTCTCATTTACACCTAGGTATTTATAAGCTTCTTCTGGTTTCAAATTTTTTATTGTTACAGCAGGGTCTAAGCTAATTGAGGATGTTTCTTGTATTGATCCACGTAAAACTGTAGCTTTAGCACACTTATTCAAATTGAATTTCATTCCAATGTCTTCGCTGAAGCATTTTACAGTTTGCAGAAGACCTTCCAGCTCATTATCATTCTGAGCATATAACTTTAAGTCATCCATATAAAATAGATGGCTTATTTTCTTTTGGCCTATTTTATAACCACATTCTGTCTTATTAAGTTGACTGGTTAGTGCTATTATTGATATGCAGAATAGTAAGGGAGATAAAGAATCACCTTGAAATATACCTCTTTTGATGTTTATTTTAATCAGACTTATAGCTTCCATTTATATGATTGAGGTAAAGGGTTGTTTTCTATATAGATATGCACTGTTTGATGATGACGGGTGATATCTTGTATATATTTAAAGTCTTTAAAATACAGGAATGTGGCACACTACCGAATGCCTTATGATAATCTATTCAGGCAGTACTAAGATTTTTCTTTGTACTGTAGCAGTTTTCCAGAAACATTTTGTTAATAAGCAATTGGTTTTTACATCTATAACATCCACGTTTGCACCCTTTTTGTTCAAGCGGTATCATGTCATTTCTTTCTAAGAATAAATATGTCTGTTTTGTTAAAATAGATGTTAATAGTTTATATGTTATCGGAAGACATGTAATTGGTCTGTAGTTTTTCGGGATATTAGTGTCACCATTCCTGAGCAAAAGAAATGTAATTCCTTTGGTCATCCATGCAGGAATTTTAGTAGGGATCGTCAACCATTTCTTGAAGTTTTTTCGCTAGGTTTTTATGTGCTGTATTTAAATAATATAGCCAAAAGTTAGGAATTTTATCTATACCTGGGAATTTGCAATTGTGTACTTTTTTAGTGCAAATTTAACATCCTCTTCTGTAATTCCAGCCCATGTCTGTTCTGGTTTATTTTTGATTCGTTCTATCTCTTGTGCAATCCATACCTTTTCCCAGAACTGTGTATCTTCTTCCATTCTGGGGAGAACTGCCACTTCAATTCTTTTTTTACCTATTTCCCTGTAAAATCTCTTTGCATCGGTTTGAAAAATCTTGTTTTGTCTGTAGAATCCTGATTTTTCTCATAGCGTCTTATTCTTTGAGCCTTCAATTGTAATGTTTGCTTTATTTTTTCCTTAGTTGATGGGAGTTCATTTTCATTTCTAATGTTGTATTTTCTTTCGACTCTTCTGCTTTTCCTAGTTCTTACATTTATTCCTCTACTCAGTTCATCCAGTACTGATAGTTCATTTCTAAGTTCGATTTCTTTTTCTATTTTACTTTTCCAATGTGAATCTTCATGTCTGCGAGACTGCCTTGTTTTTAATTTGATGTTCAATTTTTTTGTTGCTGCTATTGCTGATGCATATATTATTATTTTTTTTTTCTCTTAATCATTTCACCCCGAGCAAGGCAGAAATGCCACTGATGTGCAGGGGGCTACATAACTGTAAAAAGATTAATTAGAAAAGAGTGAGGAGTACAAACTAGTTAGAAAGGAGCAATAGAAAGCTGAGAATGCAGGTGCGATGACAGATACATAGGTTGAGAGAAATGGAAGGTTATACGGGGGTGGGGAGGGGAGGGAGCTAGAGTTCAGTGGTTAGTAGATGAGTATTGACATTGCATTTAAATTTCTGGAGGCTGTAGCCGTCAGGAAAGCAAGAGTATGGGAGCGAGTTCCACAGTTGGGAAGTGCGAGAGAAGAAGCTGCAGGAGTAGAATTGTCGTCTGTATTTGGCTAACCTAACTGTGAATGGGTGGTACCCAGTTGCCAGTCTGGTTGCACAAGTAAGCACCTGTTGAGGAGGCAGCAGTGGCTGAAGTTCGTCCAAGCAGAAGCCATGAAAGTATTCATAGAATTATCTATTTATTGCGGTAATATATATATATATATATATATATATATATATATATATATATATACTTTCGTGCCAGCATTTCATTAGAAGAAACCGCTGGCAAAATTACACGACACTCTTCAATGGATTTCACCAGTCCTTTCTGAGAGATAGTGTTCTCTACACTGCTACGGTCGTATTAACAGCGTCTATGCGTAGATTTGGGCTGGAAACTTAATCATTGTTTCCGAGAAAATATACAAGGGAATATCTAGGCTTTCAGAGTAGTTTAAATTTTCAGTAAACAACGATTAAGTGAAATTATACATGCATAAATTTAATGATGCTCTCTTGATTCGTACGCGCTTTCATGTCAAGAATCCTTTTGCAGGCTGCCACTCAGCCAACAATCTGCAAGGTAAGAAGACTATGTGCCATATTGGCAGCATCAGTCTGGGAGAAGAAAAATATTCACTGATACCACAAACATCTGATTCTGTCATAAAACAGCATTATATATATATATATATATATATATATATATATATATATATATATATTGATATATGTAAAAATATACTCAGTTATAATCTGAGATTAAGGACAGAATGGTTAAATAAAATAAAGTCAAGTAGAAAACTGTATTTTAAATCGCCTACGCGTTTCGTCCTGTGAATGACTTTATCAAGTCAAAAAGATGAAATGAGCTTTATTCTAAATTACGTATCTATAAACAGTGTTGGCAACCACAAAGACGCTCACAAATCATTTCAAAATATCAACAGAATATTTTAGTTTTAAAATGTCAGTTTGTTTATAGATACGTACTTTACAATAAAGCTCATTTTGTCTTTTCGCCTTGATAAAGTCCATCACAGGACGAAAAGCGTAGGCGATTTAAAATACAGTTTTCCTCTTGTCTTTATTTTATTTAACAATATATATATATATATATATATATATATATATATATATATATATATGATTTAGTAAGAGAACCTTTATTAGTACTGGCGACGCTCTAAACTAGATTAGGAATCCATGGTAAATTTTTGATCACCTTCACAATAATTATAACAACAAAAAAGATAATGACGGCGTGTCGCCTTGCAATCAGTTATTTATGAAACGACACCTAATATATATCCAGCTACATTTAATGATCGTATGTTTCTTTGTTTGTTTGTTTATTGTTTTTTTCTTTAGAAAAGATTTGCATTAAGCATTATCCACTTTCTAAAGTGTATATTAGACTGTCTGCGACTTTTGGATTTGACTGTTAATAAAATTGGACTGAACTTGTGTAATATTTTGGTCTTTAGCGAAATTACAGAGTGTGTGACGAAGAATCATCGGGGAAGACAATTTTACAGAGTTTTCGAGTCAACAGACAGATGAATCTGCATAGGTAGTATACTACTTTGTTTGTCAGTTTGTTAATATTTGTAATTTTCTTTCGCATCAATTCTTTTCTGTGTGCCTGCTTGTGTGTGTACATATTCTGTCTTGGCACACACGAATAATGATAGAAATGCATAATTGCTCTCATTATTGATTTATCCGATAAATTAATTACGTTTGTAATTTTTTAACTGAAATATTTTAATGACTTAAAATCAAAACAAAAGCTATTATGATGCGATTCTAACGAACATTGGGCATTTATTTCTGGAAGACAAAGGAAGAGAAATTGCAGGCAAAATTTTCCAGAAAAAATAAATAGCAAAGCAAATGAAAAAATCCCCCAGACATTGTTTTATGACATTTATATATATTTGTTCAATATCTAATCAAATTCAGACTCAATTGCAAATCATACAAATCGATCGGCAAGAAAAATATACTGTCTTGATATTAAGCATATCAATATGCGTACATCTGAGTGTAAATTTATCTATCTGTGTATGTGTGTGTTTGTGCCTGGGGTTCATATGTCGCCATACTGGGCTAATAAAAAAAACAATTAATTCTGATATTGCCAATGGCAGTATGTTAGTCTGGCTATCATTTCATTGACACCACTATCTGTGTGCCACAAATCCACACATTTTTAGATTACCTGATCGCCATTATTTCCTTCCCATTCTTACTTGCTGTTTCTGCTTCTTTCTGTCTGTCGGTAGCTATCTTGCGATATATATATATATATATATATATATATATATATATATATATATATACACATGAAATAAAAATCCACAGTTCGTAGCATTTAGTTTTTGACAGTGCTCGGAATAGTAGGGTAATATTTGTAGTAATATTTCTATTATGGAATTTATAAAAAAAATTTTTTTTCGATATACAAGAGCTGTCGTGTTTCGGTACTAAAAATCGCACCGAATCACAACAGCCATTGTTTAGCGAAATAATGTTTTTATTTTAAATTCAAATAATAAAAATATTATATATATATATATATATATATATATATATATATATATATATATATATACGAGATTATAATTATACTCGCGTCGAAAAACTTCTTCGAATACTTTCGACGGAAGAAAAAATGGTTTTAAAAAAAGAAAAATCTCAGTACATTAACGTCAGTCAAAAATGTTCGGACCGAGATCAGCACGAAGCCCAAAGAAAAAAACCCCGATACGAGTAATCATCTAACAGAAAGCGCTCAGTACAGAGGTAGAGCGTAATAAATAGATGACACATAAACACTAAAAGGATATATATATATATATATATATATATATATATATATATATATATATATTTTAATCATTTCACCCCGGGCAAGACGTAAATACCACTGATGTGCGGGGGGCTACTTAACTGAAAGAAAATTAATTAGAGGAAGGGAGAAGAGGATTACAAATCAATTAGAAAAAAGCAATAGAAACAGGTGAAAATGCAGGTGTGATGACAGTTGCAAGTGGGTAGAGAAAGGGAAGGATATACGGGGTGGGAGAAGGGCTAGAGTCAAGTGGTTAGTAGATGCGTATTGACATTGTGTCAAATTTCTGGACGTTGTAGCCGTCAGAAAAGCAAGAATATGGGAAGCGAGTTTCACAGTTGGGAAGTGCAAGAGAAGAAGCTGCAGGAGTAGAATTGTCGTCCGTATTTGGCTAACCTAACTGTGAATGGGTGGGACCCAGTTGCCATTCTGGTTACGCGAGTAAACACCTGTTGAGGAGGCACCAGTCACTTAAGTTCGTCTGAGCAGAAGCCATGAAAGTACTTATAGAACAGACAAAGGGAGGCCACATTTCGTCGGTGGGGAAGTGGCTGTAGTCGAGCCGCCAAGTCAATACCTATCACGTTACTAACTCTCCTTTGGAGCCTGTCGAGAACACTGATGTGAGCAGCAGGGGCGCCTGACCATAAATGGCAGCAGTACACCATGCACGGACGGATGTTTGACTTTATATATGTAGGATGGATTCAGGCGGAAAAAACATCCTGGATCGACACAGTGACCCAATCCTTCTTAGCAGTGGATTTAGCTATGGATTCGATGTAGCGGTTCCATTTAAAATCAGAAGAAAGGGTAAGGTGTATTGCACGCAGGGAGAATCGCTTGGTCCAGGCTTATGGGAGGCAGGAGAGGTTGCCTGTGATGGTTGACAGACAACAGCTTGGGCTTGGACGCATTGAAGTTGACAAGCCACTTCTTGCCCCAATTTAACTCAGAGTGTAGATCCCGTTCAAGGTCAGCAGCGAGATTATGTATGTCTGTCCATGCCAGGTTTCTTAGTGGTGCGGGAGTATATTGTGGTGTCATCTGCGTAGATGCCTACTTGGGACTTGATCTCATCTGGGAGGTCGTTGATGAAAATAAGGAAGAGCGTCGGGCCCAGGATAGAGACCTGGGGGACACCGGCATTTGTGCTGTAGGATGAAGAGGCATGCCCATTCAAAACGACCTTCATTTGTTGTTGTTTAAAAAGAACTGGATTAGGTCAAGCAGGCGTCCGGTAATGCCGTAATCCCGTAGCTTGCAAAGGAGGCCAGAGTGCCAGACCCTGTCAAAAGCCTTGGAGATATCCAGAACAACTGCCCGAGCCTCGCCTGACTCATCGAGGGTCTGGAGGCTGACTCATCGAGGGTCTGGAGCATGTACTCTGTAAAGGTTGTTAGCATATCGGCTGTGGACCTGGGAAAGCGGAATCCATACTTCTTGTCAAAGAAGTGTTTGTGGGCAGTAAGATGTTGAACTATTTCAGCATTGATTATGGCCTCGAACACTTTCTCGAATATCGGTAGAAGACTGATAGGGTGATAGTTGGATGGGTCCGAGAGTTCACCACAATTCTTAAAAACAGGAACGACTGAAGAGAACTTCCAGCATGCAGGAAAACAGGAGGCAGAAAGGCAGTAGTTAAACAGTTTAGAGAGGACAGGGGAGAGTTTAGGGGCACACCTCTTAAGGACTATCTCCGGGATTCCGTCGCCACCGCTCGCTTTATGGGAGGGGGGGGGGTCAAGTTTTGAAATTACTTGGGATACTACCGTCGGCGTAATATGTACGCCGTGGAGTTTGGCCTCAGTTATAACAAGGGAAGTCCGGTGAGCATACTCCAGATGAGTCAAACGTGTAGTTGGATGAGAATCTGCGGGCAAAGCAGTCAGCTTTGTCCGCAGATGATGTGAAGAGCCTGATTATTGCAGAATGCATGAAACTCTTATTTTTAATTAATTCACTGCAAGGAAGGCTAAACCAAGACTAGTGCGCAGTTAAGGACAGTTTACAGCTAGTGTCGAAGAAAGGATTACAGATGGCTTGTATTCCAGGAGATTAAAGATGGAAATTGACGTTACATTTAAACTTTTGTAAATTGCAGCTCTCAGAGAAGTAAGTAAAAAGAAGGGATTTCCAAAAACGGGAAGTGCGAGAAATTAAACTGTTAGAGTAGAAGAGGTAGTTACATTTAACTTTTTCAACGGTAAAACGGAGGAAACGAGATGCCAATCTAGTAGCACGCGCAAGTTCATGTGGCTGGGGAGTAAAGGAAAGAAGTTCGCCAGGGCAGTTACCAGAAAAATATTTGTAGAAGCTATATATAATTATTACACAGTGATTATTCAGAGTCAAATTAGGCTAGCAAACAGTTGTATCATAAAGTTCTCAATACACATTTAAAAAATGCAAAGATTTAACATAAAGATTTTTTAAAAACTTTCTGTTGTGCGTGTTAAACTTTCTGTTATGTTTTCAAAAAATTGTTCGGATATCAGTTAGTCTATAATGCCTGACAATACCACAAATTTGAAACCATAGTGAAAAACGTAATTGCCTGATGTACCTAATTATATATATATATATATATATATATATATATATATATATATATATATATACACTACCGACCATTCCAGCTTTTTGAAGAAATGATGTATTTCATACTATATTTAGGATTTCTTGCCAAGTGGATAATTCTAAATGAAAATAGAATAGTCTTTTGTTAATACTGCAAATTGACATGTGCATCAAATGAATTGTTCTGTTCAGTTTTTGTGCTCTCTTCCCTATGCTAGTTTCTTCTTATTATTGGCTGGCCGAAGCAACGGCTTCCTGGCTGCCTTGTAATATTTTGCAAATAATAATAACAAAGAAACTATTCTACTTTCATTTAAAAGAATTATCCACTTGTGAATAAATGCTAACAATAAAATGAAATACATCATTTTTTTAAACTGTGGTGGCCTAATAATTTTGGCCGGTAGTGTATATATATATATATATATATATATATATGAAGGATTTTCGATTATTACCATGGATAATTCATATTTCACCGTTTTGATGTTCTTAACGGGGCTCATCAGATCCAAATCGTACAACAGTAGGCCTGTACCATTTGAACCCTGACGAGCCGCGTTAAGAATATCAAAGCGGTGAAATATGTATTATCCGTGGTAATAATCGAAAATGCTTTATAAAATATTACTCTGTTAAATTAAATAAATGGATTTAACATTGAGTTCTCTCGAGTTCGTCTCTTTTGAAATTTACCCGGATTACATACCAAGTGTACGATGTTATATATATATATATATATATATATATATATATATATATAACATAGTACACTTGGTATGTACTCCGGGTAAATATATATGTATATATATATGCAAACTTATCACTATGCTCGTTTCGAAAAACCCTCCGCGTAAATGGTTGTAAAAAAGAAAGAGCTAAGTACATGTACATCAGCCAAAATGATTTTGACCGAGCCAGTACGTAGCCCAAAGAAAATACCCGAGATGAATAATCATTAACAAAAAAGCGCTCAATACGTGAGCAGAGCAGAATAAGTAAATTACCCTAGTGAGCCTACAAACCCACCAAGGTTTCACCTAAACGGATCTTCAGGGAAGTTTGGCTAAAGAGGACAATAACTACGACAAGATAAAGGGAACTCGATAAACCACGTGACCCAACAAAAAGGAAGATACCTAAAGCAAAAAGGGGGTAAACTTTTATTAAGAAACATAAACATTCAAAAAAGAAAAAGCGCCAACTAGCGAAGACGGAAACTTAAACCTACTGACGACAACAAAAGAGGACATTTCGACCAACCAAATTTTCTAAAAATCGCTGACTTATTGTTTTGTCAGGGCATAAAATTATTCGTGATGGTGGAAGGCCGTGTGGTTTGGCAGGGCATATGTTTAGAACATGCCCCGGATGAAAATTGGAGGAGGGGCAAGTGCCACCAACACCACCGCCGGTGCCAAAAATACCGGATGTAGAAATAGAGTAATCGGACCCCCAAAAAGCACCTGGTGAATGGACGGAAGTGGTGAGAAGTGGGAAGAAGATGACTTCCCCTTCTCTGCAACAGGACTCACCATACAGAAAAGTTCCATCGTCAGTGAAAAAGAAAACCCAACAAGTATCAACAAGAACAACACAAGCAGCAGCAGCAACAACAAGAGAAAAAAGTTTCTGAGAAGGAGCAAGAAATGAATGTGGAACAAATGCCTCCTCCGCGTTCCTCATCGCACAAAAGAGGGCGGGAAGAAGAGGAGGAAAATTCAAAAGAAGACGGGAAAAATGGACAATATGGAACGCGGCAAGGCGGAACATGTCAGGGGTGCCACCGAAGACCCAATCAGCCCCTGCATCCCCAGTAAAAACTACAGCAGTAAAGGGGAGGTGTTAGTCCGCCTCCCCAATCAGAGTTACATCGTCCCCTTTCCCCATACCCCCTTGCAACCTGTAGCTCCTTTTTCCCAACACACTTCCCTTCCAGAAAATCCCCCTACTCAATCTGAATCCCCCTCTACCCAATTTGAAACACCCTCCCTTAGCAATAGCCAACTCTCCCTCTAACAATAACCAAGCAACCCACAAAGGAAAAGAAAAAGAAAAGGGAGTATTCCTTTAAAAGAGAAAACATTTGTCACATCGACAAGTCGGCCTTAGAGAGGGACCTTTCCATTCAGAAGAGGCCCTCCTAAGGACACTGTTTAAATTGTCCTCGGGCAACGGAAAGTCGATCGAGGACCCCAACAATTTCCCTAATGCTCCCGGAGTAATGACTCTAATAAGAAACAATGGGGGAAACCTCAAAGTGTGGGATTTTTTTTTCTTCCCGCCCTCTTTTTTACAGGGGGCTGTGGAGGCCTTTCCTAATATAAAAATGGCCCAGGTTGGGTCTAAGTATTAACAAAAACTTGCCAATTTCTGTGCGGGGTGGGTTCCTGTCATCCTCTATTCTTCCTTATATAGGGCAATAAAACTAACGTTCGCTACGGACGTCGGCGACATTGTCCTGGACGGACGAATTACGTCCGATATTGGCACCGGTTCTCTGGGACAATCCGTCGGGGTCTCTGTTCCCACAGATTTTCGCTTCGTATGTGACCAGGTCTAAAAGATGTCAATTAATTTAGCCAGTTTGAATGAGAAGGGCCTTAGGGATCGGAGTAAGGCTGACCGCCTGCTTAGGGACCTGTTGTCCTTGGGTGTGGAAGTCGCCGCGATCCAAGAGACTCACTTTGTTTGCCTGTGTGCTGTCTAACGACTTTGTTGTCTATTCAACATATGGGAAACGGCTGGCCAGAGGAGGTTCTTTGCTGGTTAAGCGTACCCTGGACACGAAGGTGGATCTTGTCCATGTCGGTGCTGTTTATGCGCCCAACGACCGGGGGGAGCGCGTCTCGTTTTTTCGGCGGTTGGAGCCCTTCCTGGTGGATTCAACTCGACTTGTTTTAGTGGGGGACTGGAATGCCATCCTGGACCCCAACTTGGATAGAGAGTAGGGAGCTAGAAGGAAGGCACGTGATCGTAGCTTGGTCGATCTCATCGAAGAGTTTGGCCTCGTCGTTAGATACCGGGTCGATCAAAAAGGTGGGAAGATGTGAACGTGGGTTAATATTTGGCCTTCTACCAAGGTAGCTAGCTACCTTGATTGAATGTCAGTTCGTTAAGCCGACATAGATCTTTCAGATCATCCCACGTTCCACTGGTGGGTTTACTCGGACCACAAACTTGTTTGTGCCAGGGTAAATTAGCCGGCGAAGCCGGGTAAATTTAGAAAATAGGCCTACAATGGCTGGTTACTGGAAGTTCAACGTGTCCTTACTGGACAGGCGGGACTTCCGGTGCCAGCTAATTAACTTAGTGCAGCGGGCGTTAACAGGGGACGCATGGGAAATAAGTTGTGGGAGAACCTTAAGAATAGTATTAGGTCTTTCACCACCAATTCAGCAAACGGCTCAAACTAGATAAGGCTGACAAGGTGAAGACTTAGAGCTAATTACTCACGGGCGGTGTCTGGTGGGGATCCCCTAGAGATAGCCGTAGCTAAGGAGGCCGTGGAGCGGTTCGAATAGCGATCGTTACATGTAATTAAACATAGGTTAAGCAAGATGTCTTCCGAAGCTGGGAACATGGGCGCAGAATTACGCAAGAAAGAGATTCGCCGAGGCGGCGACCGGTACATTCGAGAGTACATACTCTTCGGTCGACTGACGACATGTGCGAGGCGTTTCGGCGGCATTTCGAGATCCTGTTTACCAAGGAGTCTAGTCTTCGTGATGAGGAGTTTCGCAGCTATTTGGCTGACTTTCCCCGGCTTTTTCTAGCTGATGCAGCTAGCTGCGAGGGAGAGATTACGGACGGCGAAGTCTACGCGGCTTTGATGAAGGTCAGCAGAGGCAAATCGCCCGGTCTTGATGGTTTGCTCTATGAATTGTACTTGAGGCTGTCGCACATCTTTGTCCCGATTTTGACGGTCGTGTTCAACAACTGGTTCATTCAGGGGTCCATCCCCAACCGGTTCACCACGGGTGTGTTCACGCTGTTGAGAAAAGGCAAGTATATGGGGAAGGAGTTAGAGGGTTACCGGCCCATAACTCTGCTAAACACAGAGGTAAAGATTTTGGCCAAGATCTTCAAAAATCGTTTGCAATTAGTTGCTGAGTCTCTGTTGGGTCCTGAGCAGATTTGTGCTGTGAAGGGCCGAATAATTCAGAGCAACCTTCATCTGATAGGCACGATCATAGAGGGGATATAAAACGAAGAAGAAGCCGCGCTGATCAATTTGGACCAGTCCTAAGGCATTTGATAGGGTTGACCATCGTTACCTGGCGGCTGTCCTGCTGGCCGCTGGATATGAAACCAACTTCTCCCGCTGGATTAGCCTTCTGTATCAATCCCCTACCGCTGTGGTAAAGATGGACGCAAAGTTTATGCTTTTGGCGTTGGAGCCCCTCCTTCGCCGGATAAAGGTAAAGGGGTGCCATCCTGCCTACGTGGAATCGCTCTCCCTGGTGGTGCTCGAGTCAGGATTTCTGCGACGCCGATGACGTCGCTACTTTCATGTCCTCCCGGAGTGAAATCGAGGTGGTTCAGGAGGCCCTTGAACGGTACTAACAGGTTACATGGTCCAAGATTAACCGCAACAAGTCGTCCGGCTTGCAGTTAGGTTTCTGGAAGGGTGTTACTCTCCCGGGGCCCTTCGATGGACAGACGGCTCGGTCCGCATTCTTGGAGTGTGGTTTGGGCCCTACACACAGTTGGAGAATATTGGTCTGAAGTACTGGCAAAGGTCGGCGCGTCGGCCGAGATTTGGCGTCGAAGGAATTTGTCCTTAAAGGCTTTGGCTGAGGGGTGTGCTACATACGTCTTTCCCATCATCCTTTAACGGTTGTCAGTACTTCCACTTTGTAAACGACGTAGAAGGCAATCGAGTGTTTGCTATTCTCCATTCTGTGGAGAGGACGCAAACACTACGTCGACAAACGTGTCTGTTACCAACGTCTGTGTCATGGCGGTTTAGGAATGCGTCAAGTTTGCGTCAACGTTGGTTTTACTCAGGCGAGCGATTTTAGAAGATTCATTGCTGAGGGGGATAATGAGGGATATGTTCCCTAGCCATACTATCACTACCCCATCTCGAGGCGGTGCCATAAGCCTCGAGGGCTATCGAGTTTTCTCCTTGAATGTCTGGCGGCCTTGCCGGCTATTCCACGGTCCAGTGACGTTTCACGGCCTCAGAGAGTCTTCTACCGTTGGTTAATGGAGGGTGTCGCGAATGATTCATTACGTGATGTGCTCCGCTTGTCGGAGGATGAGTTTCGCTCGTTCTTGTTTTGGGTGCCATGTACTGATTATCTCAGCAACGCTGAGTTTTCGCTCACCTGGCGATTGGCTGGAATCGGTTGTCTCTCATTGTCAAGGCCTTTATATGGGGCCTGGCAGATTTGCCAGATTGTGAACGCTGCAACCTTGGCTTGGAAGAAACTGCTTCGCACGCCTTCTACCATTGTTCACGGGTTCGCCCTCTATGGGACCATGTCGGCGGTTTGACTGCTCGTATCGCACCGCGAGCTTGTACTCATTGATCGGGCATTTGCCTGCGACAATGTGTCACCACCGTTTTCTGGTGTTTCTGTCGCTGCTAGCTCACGGCTCGAATGGTAATTTGAACGACGCGGACGGAGGAAGTCTTGCAAGTCAGCGTCTTTTACATCAGGATCTGATCGGATATTTTGAGCTGATCTCAAAATAAGGATTAGAACTGATTGGAAACGTTTGACTTCGACAGACTTTAGCAAAATTCGCGTGAATGGGGCTAGCCTTGATTTTGTCTTTTAGATCTGCTGGTTGCATCGGGGTGGATTCCTTTGGAATCCTCCCCTGGTTCAGGTAGCTTTCTTTTGTGTACCTAGTTAATGTGAATGAATGTGTTGCTAGCCTGTACCCAGCTTTCACTTTTGTTATGAGCCAAGTCGAGATTCCCAACATCCCCAGTTTGTTTTGGCCTCCTTTTATCTCGGCTGGTACAGCTTTTTATTGTCCTATTCCATTAATGTTTTACCCCCCCCCCACTCTCCTTAGTGAGTGTGCTTCTTGATTTCACCACTTGGCGGAATACAGCAGCCACTCTTTTAATGGAATGGATGGGTCTTACTAACATTGTCTATTATTTTTGTTTGAAAGATTTGTTGTATTTTTAGTTTGTTTTTGGGTTCATCCCTCTCCCATCATTTCATCTTTGATTAAATGTTTTAAATTATATTATATTGTATATAAATACATTTTTATTGTCATGGGTTTTTCCCCTTTTTAGGTGTCCTTTTGTAAGTTTGTGGTATTGTGGTGTCTGAAAGATTGGGAGCTGATGGATGGGTTATTTTGGTGATTGTGCAAATTGTAATGAGTGATTGGGTCGTGATAGGGTTTAGCTAGGTATAGGATAGTTAAGTGTGTACAAACCTCTACCCCTTCTCTTTTCGACCATGTGCCACTATTTTGTATTTTTATAGAAAATAAATATTGCCAACCTTCCCTGAAGATCCGTTTAGGTGAAACATTGGTGGGTTTGTTGGCTCACTAGGTTAATTTACTTATATATATATATATATATATATATATATATATATATATATATATATATATCGCTCGCATTGCTCACCGGAATCACTTCTTCCGACTTTATAGGAGCCACGCGTCGAAACATAACAAGCGCCTTTTTGCCTCTGCTTGTAATGAGTGCAAAAAATACTTAATGAAGCTGAGAGATTATTTGATGACAAAATGTAGCAGTGCATACCATCCCGTAAGTTCTGCTCCAAATACTACTGGGGATTGTAAATGTGTGCTTCACAACAGAAAACCATCAATACCCTCTTTAATCAATGGGCTTGAGGTCCTCACCTCTTCAGAGGACAAGACTGAGTGCTTTGCTTGCAGATTCTTTACCAATTTGACACTGAATTCCTCTGGAGTCTCTACACCCGAACTTTCCACCTAGAATTGAGTCCCAACTGAATGACGTCCACATTACCCCCTCACTGGTCTTTAACATCATCTCAAAAGCTTGACCCTCATAAAGCAAGCGGAGGTGACAGTATCCCAATCATAGTTTTGAAGATATGTGCCCCTGAACTCTCCTCTGTCCTCTCTTAACTCTACAATTACTGTCTATCTGCTTCCTGCTTTCCTGACTGATGGAAGTCTTCCTCTATATTTCTTATTTTTAAAAACACTGGAGAACGCTCATTACAGCTTTGTTAGCCACCTACCGATTTTTGGCAAAGTGTTCGAAGCTCTTATCAACGGCGAGATGGTTCAGCATCTCACAGCTCACATACACTTCTAGGACAAACAGTATGGTTTCTGCTTTACCAGGTAACGACTATCACTGAGTATATATATCAGGTTCTCGACAAGAATGACGAAGCCCGAACTATTGAACTGGATGTTTCAAAAGCGTTTGACAGAGTCTGGCATGCTGGTCTTCTTCGCAATTGTTTGACCTAATCCAGAAACCAGCTAGTCTGAAAACGCGCAAACCCGTCTGCATCTCTTTCACTAACATACGTGGTATCCGCACTAACCTTCTCAGCGTAGATGTATTCCTTCACACTAACTCACCTGATGTCTTAGCCCTATGTGTAACTAACCTTAACCCTTCTATACCCTCATCTGAGTTTTACTTTCCTGGCTACCTTCCCCTCTTCAGGAAGGAATCCAATGTTCATATGCATGGGCTTGGTATGTATGTCAGCGAACACCTTCCCCTACCTAGGGTGACATCTCTTGAATCCCTGGATCATTCTTTCATGTGCTTCCGTCTCTCACTACTAAGCTCGATTAGCTATCTCTTTTTCTCTACCGCTCCCCTTCCTTCCTTGACTGTTCGTTACTTGACAGCATCTCTGACAATATCGAAAAAGCCATTTCTTCCCACTCCTCTGCCCATATAGTCGTGTTTGGTGACTTTAACGCCCACCACACCAAGTGGCTGGGGAACTCTGTCACCGACCCTGCTGGTGACCACACCATGAATTTTTCAATCACCCAACCCCTTACGCAAGTGGTGGACTTCCCCACGCGTTTCTGCGACAACCGTAACCGAAGGGACTCAGTACTAGACCTCTGATTCACTTCCATCCCAGACTCTTGCACTACTAGACAACTCTGCCCACTCGGAAACTATGACCACACCGGAGTTTCCGTCAACATTTCATTCCACTCCCACCCGATCCAAAAAACCCAGACCAGTAGAATATCCTACTCCTACCAAAGAGCAGACTGGGGTTCGTTCCGAGAATTCCTCTGTGACGTCCCATGGAACAACGTTTTTAGTCTTCTCATCGAAGAAAATGCATCCGAGGTCTTCTCCTGGGTTAAGGCTGGCATCGATGCCGTCATCCCTGACAGGAAATTTCAGCTTAAATCTGCATTCGTCTCCATGGTTCTGGCTAGCTTGCTCAGCCGCCATTGCTCGCCGGAATCATTTCTTCCGACTCTATCATAGCTACGCGTCGGACCAAAACAGGCACCTTTTTGCCTCAGCTCGTAATAAGTGTAAAAGTTATTAAACGAAGCTAAGATATTGTTTGGTGCCAGAATGAAGCAACGCATAACATTCTCTAAGTTCGGTGCCAAAGACTACTGGCGACTCTATAAAAGAGTACTTAACAAGAGCAAGTCCACAATACCCCTACTAATCAACACATTTGAGGTCCTCACCTCCTCAGCGGACAAGGCTTTGCCCGCAGTATCTTGAAAAATTCGAGCCTGGACTCGTCTGGAGTTTTTACACCCGATCTCTCACCTAGAACTGAGGCTCAACCGAATGACGTCTACATTACAGCCTCGCTTGTCTCTAAGATAATCTCAAAATTGACCCTCACAAAGCGAGCGAATGGGGACGGAATTCCAATCATAGTCTTAAAGAAATGTGCCCCTGAACTCTCCTCTGTTCCTTTCTAAGCTCTACAACTTCTGCCTATCTGCTTCCTGTTTTCCTGCCTGTTGGAAATCTTCCTCTGTATTTAAAAATATTGGAGAACCCTCGGACCCGGCAAATTACCGCCCTATCAGCCTTCTTGCGATCCTCGGCAAAGTGTTCGAAGCCATTATCAACGCCAAGATGGTTCAGCATCTCACAGCACACAGGCTCATCTCGGACAAGCACTATGGTTTTCGCTACACCAGGTCTACTGCTGATATGCTAACGACCATCACCGAGTATATATACCAGGCACTCGACAGGAATGGCGAAGCCCGAACCGTTGCCTTGAATATCTCTAAAGCGTTCGACAGAGTTTGGCATGCTGGCATTCTATGCAAACGGCGGAGCTATGGTATAACTGGACATTTGTTTGAACTAATCCAGTTATTCCTCTCTAACCGCAAATTGAAGGTGGTATTAAACGGACATGCCTCCCAGAACTACCATACGAACGCAGGGTGTCCCTCAAGGCTCTATCTTAGTTCCTACGCTCTTTTTGATCTACATTAATGATCTCCCTGATACCATAACATCCCAAGTAGGTATGTAGGCCGATGACACCACAGTTTAGTCTCGCCTCGATCAAAAATCTGGTGTAGGCGACAAAGCAAACCTTGCAGCCGAGCTTGAAAAGGACCTCCAATCCGTAGTGGACTGGGGTAAGAAATGGCTCGTAAATTTTTATGCTTCTAAAACAAAGCTACTAGCAATTAACCATCATAGACAATCGCACCTACCTCCCATTAGCATGGACCAGGCTTGCTTCCCATAGAGTAAAACACTACGCCTCCTTGGTCTCATACTTTCCGCAGACCTCAAGTGGAATGACTATATCGAATCCATTGCGAAATCCGCTGCTATGAAAGTCGGTTCCCTGTGCGGGGACCGGAAGTTTTTTCCGTCTGAAATTATCCTGCACATATATAAATCTACCATCCGCCCGTGCTTTGAATACTGCTGCCATACCTGGTCGGGTGCCCCTGCTATTCTCCTCGGGCTTCTCGAGAAGGTACAGCGGAGTGTCTGTCATGTGATCGATACCGACTTGGCAGACCACCTGCCGTCTCTCTCTCACCGGCGCGACGTGGATTCTCTGTGCCTCTTCTATAAATACTTTCACAGCTTCTACTCCGATGAACTTAGATCACTGGTGCCCCCTAGGTACGAATTTGCACGAGATACTAGATTAGCAAATAGATCCCACCCTTTTACAGTGAAACCGATAAAATGCAACCGCAACTTCTACTCCAACAGTTTCGCACTTCCCGAATGTGGAATTCCCTTCCACATGATTGCTTCCCCGACGGTTACAATCTCCAGGAGTTTAAATGTAAGGTCAATAGACACCTCCTAACACACTAACTTGCTCCTATTCTTTCAAACACTCTTCCCATCTACCCTAACCTCATCCTCGTCATCCTTACCCATCCATCACTTTCCTTCTGACATTTCCTATATCTAACCACTCCTTCTCTTTACCATACCCTATGTAGCCCCATGCGCAATAGTGGCAGTGGAATGCCTTGCTTGGGGTGAAGTGATTAAAAAAAAGTCATTCCTCTCAAATCGCACAATAAAGGTAGTATCGAATGGACATGCCTCCCAATACTACCATACGAACGCGGGTGTCTCTCAAGGCTCTATTCTTGGTTCTATGCTTTTCCTGATTTACATTATCGACTTCCCCGATTTAATAAGATTCTAAGTAGGAATATACGCTGACGACACCACCGTTTAGTCTCGCCTCGATCAAAAATCTGCTGAGGTTGACAAAGCGGACCTCGCTGCAGAGCTTGAGAAAGACCCTCAATGTGTGATGGACTGGGGTAAGAAATAGCTTGTAAATTTTAATGCTTCCAAAACGAAGCTGCTATCAATTAACCATCATAGACAATCGCTCGTACCACCCATTAGCATGGATAAGGCTAGCCTCTCTGGTAGCAAAACACTACACAGCCTTGGCTTAACACTTTCAGCAGACATCCAGTGGAATGACTATATCGAATCCATAGCTAAGTCCGCTGCTAAGAGTATCCGATCACTGTGCGGGGCCAGGAAGTTTTTTCCGTCTGAGTCCTTCCTGCACATATATGCATCTACCATCCGCCCATGTATTGAATACTACTGCCACATCTGGTCGTGTGCCCCTGCTATTCATCTCTTGGTTCTTGACAAAAATCCAACGAAGAATCTGTAACGTGATCGATACTGATTTGGCAGCCCGGCTGCAGTCACTCTCTCACCGGCGTGACATGACTTCCGTGTGCCTCTTTTACAAATACTTTCACGGCTTCTGATCCAATGAACTTAGCTCATTAGTATGAATTTACACGAGCTACTAGACTAGCCAACTAGGTCCCGCCCTTTTACAGTGAAACGGATAAAATGTAACCGTAATTTCTACTCTAATATGTTCTTTTCTCGCACTTCCCGCCTGTGGAATTCCCTTCCGCATAGTCACTTCCCGGACAGCTACACTCTCCAGGAATTTAAATGTAAGGTCAATAGACATCTCCTATCTCACTAACTCGCATCCTTTCCCTCAAACACTTTTCTCCATCCACTCCACCCCCATTACACAGGTATTCTCATCCTCTGTTACCCTCCTCTTGGCATCTCCTATAACCTACCTCTCCTTCTCGTCTCTTTCCCCTATGTAACTCCCCACTGCCAAACAGTGACAGTAAAACTGCCTTGTTTAGGGTGAAATGAATAAAAAATTATACATATATTTTGAAACCTTTTCGCGGTTTCTATATCTTATTTTAAAACAGATCATTGTCTGTAATTGTGCATTTGGACAGGAATCCTTCTTTTATCCACGTTTCATTGAAAATGGCAGACAGGCTACTGCGGTTAAGCCTTTAATTATTGTTTTTTGTGTCCTTATAATATCGTTCTTTTCAAAACACAAATTACGTAAAATTTTTTTTAATGTTCTGCATGTCTGATCGCTTTCAGCTATACTTTTAGCCTTCTCAAAGATGAATTTTATTTTTACTTTTAACTGAATGTATGGATTGTTTGATGTATGTATCTAGAGTAATAAATAATTTTTTTTCCAAACACGTTCTGCATATTGTGGCCGTGTCAATAATTAATGACAAAATTTGTTTTTTGTCACTGCACCTGCTGAGATCACACTGAAAGAAATATTTTTATCATGTTCACCAAGAATGTCGTAGTCGGATGTAGAGGAATGTGGCTGCACAGCCAGTATATGAAAATATACTTTTAAATAAAGAAACAAATAGAGACTCTACTCAAATATGTGAATCCATTAAAAAAACGTTTAAAGTGATAAAATATGCCAGATTAATAAATAATAAATCCATTACTTCTTTATAAAATGTTTATTAGACTGTTAAATAATTTTTTTTTCGTTTTTTTTTGTTTTTACAAGTTTATTTCAATTAACACACATCCTATTTTACCGAAGTATTTCATGGTTTTGCGCACCACTATTCTTCAACTACAACGTTTTTTCGTCGTTGTATTTTTTTGTTTGTATTTATTTCTAATTCAGTTGAATATCACCCTTTTTTCAGCCATATGACTATAGAGTACCAAGTAGATAAAAGAGAAGTCTTTTTGACATTCAATCGAGGTTTAAAACTTGCAAAACTGGACATTTGAGCTGTGTATAGAGAATATGTTGTTACAACGAGACATGCACAGAAATAGTTTTCAAGAGGGGAAACTTGAATTCACTATTTAAGCTGATCTGTTTAGTTCAAGGAGGACAACTTAAATGAGCTCATCCATGAGGATCCACTTCAATCGACTTGGGAAGTGTCACACTAGATAAGATGCCCACATGTCATTGTCGACTGTTACCTTCACCCGATTACTGCTTGATAATAGGATTAAAATAAGTGAAAACAAAATAAATTAATCTATATGTCTGCCTAGTATTTTAAACTCTATCATTATCTTATATTCTTTATTTAATATTTTGAATCTTTTGTATTTGTTTATATTTACAACACTGACATTTTCAAATAGTTTCTTTCTGTTTATTCCCCTTACATTTCTTCATTTTATTTTTTCTCAAGCGCCCTTAAAGCCATTTCTTTTTCAGGAATATTTTGCAATCGAGCCATGCAATATTTTTAATTTTTTTGTTTATACACTGTCTGTTCAACATTTTCACATTTTTATGTTGTACGTTTATTACTCAATAGCTATAAAATAACTTTTGAATTTTTTGAGATTATATCATTCTTAAAACTGATGGCAATCTTTATATATCTCAAGATTAAAAAATAGCTCTCCAATAACTATATCTTAATAATATTAATTTGCAACATAAAGAACAATTTCGAGTTGCAGAATAAAATGTAACACCACAAATATATTAACTATTTATGATAAAAACATATTTTCATTTTTTAAGCTAAAATTTACTTTATATATTTATAATATAAATAATAATATCCGAAAGAATTTTATGAATAACATTATTGGGAAAAAATTTTATTGCTAAAATATTATTACAGTGAGCAACTAAAATATTTAGTGTGTGTGTGGCATTTTTTATGAAGATCCATTTACGCTTCATGTAATCATTTATATAAATTTATTGAGATTTCTCCGGTATATTTCTCGTGACAATTATTACATGTAGTAGAGTAAATTTGTCCTTTAAATTTTTCAACTTCTTTGGGTCTGTCAAGAGGCCCACATATCTGTTTATTAATATTTTATGAGCCGCACATTATATTGTATAAGTACTGCCCATTTATATCTACTAAACGCGCGTGCGCACACACACACACACACACACATACACACACACACACACACACACACACACACACACATATATATATATATATATATATATAAATTATTTTATTATTGTAGAAATAAATGTAACAGATTTTATGTTGAATAAATTATTTTCACTTGCTGCTTTGATAGTATTCGTGACTATAATATATATTTTACTTATTTAGGTTTGTCTGGAATGTCCGGTTTTCCATTTAGAAATATTTTATGAGCCATAAATATATATGTATATAATATATAATCCACAATACACAAACACACAGAGACAGACCACCTGGCCCACACAAATATATATATATATATATATATACTTCTGTTCATGTATGTATTATGCAAAATCTGTATACGTATCTCTGTGTGCAACTATGGATTTCTCAGCAGATATATTAATAGATAGTATGCACTGAATTTGCTAACAGATTGATAGATTAATACACAGTGTCCAATATTCTAATCGAAAACCATGATAGGCTTCATCCATTTTTAATATGCAACGGTTCCAAGTTAGCTTTTAGTGATGACGAATTATTGACATGACTGGAGAGTTAATTTTGTTCCCTAAATGTTTGCTTTTTACGTAGCGTGATGACAGGCGTGTGGGGGAAAAATACGAACAGCGAAAAGTTTGGTTGTCTTTTGTGGAACTTAGAGGCGTCCATTAATAAATAAATAGTCATTATTAGACAAATAGCCAGTTGTCCGCCAGCAATGCTTAAGTACACAGCCATAACAACCCCAGACTAACGAACATCGCAAGGGATGAGCGAAAATGACGGTAATAAAAGAACAAGTTAATCCCAAAGGAACTCTCGCGTCAACGGTGCTGAGAGGAATGTATGTGCATGGAATTGCTTTTTGGTATGTGCGCCTGAGTTTGTATGTGCATTTTGCCATTTTTATCACGCATTATGAGATGGGCGGTAAATTAGAATTTATAATTTAACGAGGGCAGATCGAAAAATGATTGGATATGTTGGGATGTCATTTGGGGCGAGGGACTTTCAGCTTTTGATTTGAGTTGTTGGGACTTGCTGAAAGCAGGGAAGGTGTGAGATAATACTCCAAGAGGATATATTTATTCTTGATTTATTATTCTACACGTACGAATAGCGCTACAAAATATGCAATCCTGTATTTTTATATGACCGTTTACCTAAGTGTTTATCTTTACGTGAAGAAAAAAAGGTTTGAAAATTTAAACTGGAAGCATTTTGCCATTTCACAACTCGCATAAAAGTGTAGAATATGCTCATTAAACAATATCCTTATGTTAATCCAATATAAGGCTCAAGAGCCACTCAAGCTAGTGAGTTACTGAATGATGTCTGTTATATAAGCGTAACAGTATGAAGTAGGAAGTAAATATGAGCATACAGAAGATAGACAACGACTGACTCTAGTTTTGACCAGGTGACATGCAAGCAGGAGACTTTGTCACAAATTAGCAATTCTAGAAAGTTTTCTTTGTGGAATACCATTCTTAATAATATAATACATAGGGAATGAATCTGATTTTGTCCTGTGTATGTCTGGACTTAGTTGAAAAGCTCTGAGCGAATAGAACTTAAAACGGAGCTCATCTGAATATTCTATACAAAAGGTGCAACAGGATTGTAAGATTTTCGCAATAAAGTATGTAATCCATCAACATGAACCAAGTAAACAATTTGAACTCTGCAATGACTGTAAAGCGAGGATACAGTAGCTCAAACACAGATATGTCAGCTAAATTTCATCTTTGATTAAATTTGACATTTGTACGGATAAATGACGACGGAAAGTTCAGGCGTTTTCTTCAGTTGTACAAGAAGCCTTCCATTTCCATTTCCCAAGCATCTTCAGCAATTGGTTTTATATACTGAGTTCTACTTAAGGTTTCGAGTGAACTTGATTCTCAACAAATGTTTAAAACAAGGCGGCTCATTGAAGTAAAAGCGTTTATCATGACTGCAAAAACCCGGGTTTTACGTGGCTATGATGAAACGTGAAAGATGATGTAATATCAGCTTGCAATACATTATATTAGTTTCTCAATTGTTAATTTCATCTTTTAAATCACTTGAATTATTGAAATACTCACGGTATTTTATATTCTTGAAGATATCGCTAACAGAAACTCTACTCTTTTACAATCTCTAAATTTAGTTAAATTTAGCAAAACAATCGATTTGTATTAACTGATCTGTTTAGTTAATACTTTGGAAAAGAAAAACCCTACACTGCGGTTTATATCGTCTTTAGTTAAATCAATTTTATAGGTTTTTATGGAAAACAATATTTTTAAGAAAATTTGATTTTTTTTCTTTTTAACAGTGATTATGTTTAGGATTTCTTACTCTTGAGCACGCAACGTGCGTATATATTTCTTTCTGGAGAAAATTCCAAACTTTTGAAGCTTTCGGCGTTGAGATCCGTGTTTAGTTCGCGTAAACGCAGAGCAACCTGAAAACTGGATAGTTGTATATAAATACTCAAAGAAAAGATAAGCAAACAAAACCAATATTGCATTTTTATTAAGTAAGTATTTGTTATCTTAAACATTAAACTGTTTTTTTAATAGAGGAAGTATTTTGTATGTTCAATAATAAAACTTTAATACTTTCATTTTAGTTTTTTTGAAAATTTATTGAATAAGCTAAACACCCTAATAAAATCAGCTGTAATCTTTTATCCCTTTACCTGTTTACACTTTCACTTTTCACCAAAATCACGTTTCAATTGGTTAATATATGTCTATTATAGAGGATGTTATAAACGGACTGAGGGAAATCACATAATGTTATTAGGGCCGTGAATAAGGTTCTCGCAGATATTTCATGAAAACTAATGTTCTATTTACAATAATTAGTAAGAACTATGTCATTAATTAACATTGTTCATCGCTAGCCACTACTTTTTTCAATCCTTCTGGCAGCATTTGAATTCCCCGTTGGAAAAACGACAGATCATGTGAGGCTGTTCACAAGTCGTTCAACGTTTTGGCATCTTCATAAAAATAAAAGTGCTGCTAGGCTAAACCATGTGCCATCGATCGGAACAAGCAATAATCGGACAGACTAATATCTGTTAGTCACCCGTTTTGAAGCGTTGCCATATTGCAAAATAACTTTGTCGTGTCTCTGCTTGTATAACGGCTGTTTTTTATTCAATGCCCGGCTGAAACGCATTAGTTCTAGTCGATAGTGATCTCCCATGATGGTTTCTGACAGTTTCGAGCAGTTCATAATAAACTACATGTAGTTGATCCAACCAAAGACAGAGCAGAATTTGGAACCATGGATATTCGGCTTAGCCACTGATGTTGTTGCATGACTAGAGATACCCCATGACCTTCTGCGCTTAGAGTTATCGTAGTGTATCTACTTTTCATCACTTGTCGAGATATGAAACATAAAACTTTTCTTTTCTGCCGTTGAAAAAGATGTTCACACTTGGCAAGACGCTGTTCCATGTCTCTCGGCTTCACCTCGTATGGCACTGAATCTTCTTGCTTTAGAATCATTCCTGATGCTTTCAAAATTTTCATAAGTGTTGTGTGATCAACTCCTTATGATTCTGTAAGTTCGGTTCGCGCCTGACATGAGCCTTCATAAAGTAATGCTTCCAATTCTTCGTCTTCAAACTTTTTTGGTGCGCCTGAGCGTTCTTTACCTTCAACATCAAAATAATAATATTTGGAACGTCTAAGCCAATCTGTATATATTGTTTTTGATATTGCATTGTCGCCGTAAATTTCAACAAGAATTAAGTGCACCTCAGCTGCAAAATTCTTTTGAATGAAGTAGTGCAGTAAAATTCCCCGCAAATGCACTTTCTTTGGTATTAAATCCGGCATTCAAAGATGTGCTATCATTTGAAACTACACGCACACAGTTCTGGGAATGGCACTTTTTGAAAAACAGCAAGAACTTATTCACGGTCCTAATATATATAGATTGTTGATGATCAGTGCTTACAAACAGTCCTTTCATTTATTTCACTTTCTCTGTCTTAATTGTGTTAACAGCAACAACAAAAAAACCACAACACAAAACAAAAAAAATACAAAGAACAAACAAGAAAGAGAAAACAAAACAAAGAAAACAAAATGCAGAAAACATGATCTGTGTGTCACAAAATCAGGCTTTAAGAACAAATTTGCCCTCTATTGACAGTCATGCTGATTTATCCTTTTACCGGTCGTCTCTGGCTGTGACGTACAGTTCTCAATGCGCTGTCAGTGGTGGCTCTCATCTGACACAAGTATAATACAAACGACGCCATGACAAAATAGTCGTCAGAATTCATTCGCGACTATGCAGGAAGAATGGACTTGAGTGTGAATGAAAGTGGTACGAGTATTTCCTATCATCAGTAGCCGAGAGTAAATAACTGAATCTCATGCTTAACTTGACCATTTTGATTGAAATGCACCTTAAGAGCAATTGCCTTAGAATCACACTTGTCCAGAAGTGCAGCGATGAATGAACCATGATAGACTTTGTGATACCTTTGATTAAGAACATCGTGAAGGCGGAGCACGTAAGAACTGAAAGGTATTAAGACCTGGCCGAGAAATGTTCCCATCAGCAGCTCAATTTGTGTCTTTTGTGATTAATGCACACGGGGTTGTTTCAATTATTTTTTCTAGATTTCAAGACCCCATGGGGGATAGTAGACATCGTTGATAGTTCTCAAGTGGTCGAGTTGTTTAAAACAGCTTATTTGCTGAGGAAAATGTTGTCTTTCTAAGCTGTGGGTAGAAGCTGAGATATCTAACAGCTAATACTCAGATTGAATGTCAAATAAAATGATAATCATAATAATAATAATGAATGACTCTTAGTGTTCAAGTGTGTCCGCCTTTATAATTGGTTAGCTAATCAGTGTTGCAGATTCCTGCTCAGGCAGATACTTTTTATTGTGACACCCAGAGTGCCAATGTTGGTTTATTCTGCGACAATGCTAAGCAGAACCAAATGCTAATCTTTACTACAAGCGATGCAAGCACTAAATACAGGCCATTGTTATGATATTTTTTATTCAATTCTTCTAATTGGCTAGCGGCTAGAATAGTTGGGTACACGATGTTCAAACCGTAAAACAAATTTGATCCAACAGGTAGTGAAACACTGTCGAAAACGTCATACATAATATCATTTTTACGATCATTCAAAATCATTTCACATTCCCAACTTCCGGGAAAAATATGTCATTTCAGAGTCGGTTATACTACAACAAAAGGAATCTATCCACCATAAATGAAACCGCTCTAATTCTTCTTAAGAGATTGTCCACAACGAAAACACTAAGCGAATCTTAGTTAATTTTCTGGAAGAGACCGCATAATCTGGCGTGATTCGAATTTAGATCAAGCCAGTATGCTCGACCCACGATCACAGTGTCGGGAAACTTCCAGTTAGCTTAACTATCGATAGCTTCCAAAGAGTTTATCTGTCCATTTACATTTGTGGCAACCAGTTATGTGAGATTGGTAAATATATTTGTTAATATTTGTTAGAATTCCGGTTGAATTCATTGCATTCACTTACGCGCAAATACCCTTGGGAAAGATATTAACCCGTCTCTTCCTCCTAGTTATGGGTTAAATAACAGGTCAGATTGGGTTTTATAGCCTTGGTTGGCAACCAGTCTACAGCAGAAAGCAATGGCAACCTACTGCGGGATAATCTTCTGCCCAGTCAGTCATTTCTCTTTCAAGACATGATCGCCCAAGCGTGTTTCACGTATGGCACTTAACTGACTGATTTGTTACAATGAGATGGCCGTGTTGCACCCATATTTTGTAATATTTTACGAGAATTTATCCATCGCACATTATATATAGACAGAGGGTGGGAGAAATTTCTAACACATTTACATATCTATCCATCTATTTGTCACTCCCTTCCCCCTCTCTCTCACTATCTATCTATCTATCTATCTATCTATCTATCTATCTATCTCAATATCACTCTCTCTCTCTCTCTCTCTCTCTATATATATATATATATATATATATACATCTTAGAACTAGTACAAAGTAATTGGCTTAACAGTCTACTGTTTGCACTGATTTATTTTATTACGAGTGCTTGATACGTAGTATAACATTATATATGCTAATATTTTTTATTATAATTTTTTTAATAAAAACATACTTTACTGCAAGAAAAGAGTGTTCATGTTTCGGTACTACCTTATTACCACCTTGGCAGGCAGTGATTTCTGTTAGGAATCATTACATTATAATCATATATCGATTCCGAATAGAAAAAAATATTTCATTGTCTGACGAGGCGCTAACAAGGTCGTAACGAAACATAATGGCTCTTGTGTTGGAGTAAACTTCGTTTTTTTATAAAAATTTAATAAAAATATTACCATATATATATATATATATATATATATATATATATATATATATTTGTGTGTGTGTGTGTGTGTGTGTGTTTAAGCAGAATTTTTTTCATTAATGTGTTTCATTAAATAATATAGTCAAGTTTTGTCTATTTATTTTATGTCAATTTATTTCATATTCTATGTAATTATTATGATTATTATTCAATAATAGCTTTTCAAACTATATAGTTGATGAACAAATAGGAAGCAAATAGAACATAATACTACTTCAACTAATCACAAATATTTATAATCTCTTACATCGTAAACAAATGCATACAAATTATAAACAAGATGAAAATATACTAAAAAATTAGTAAATACTAACATATCTACAACAGATTAAAATCATTAGTTCATCATATACTACTCTAAATCTAGTATATCCGACTCAATTATTTGCAATGATTATTCTCCCCCGGTTACAGGTTTGCTAAAAACCAACACAGTTTACTTTTGAATCTCCAACGAATTAAATATTTATGTTAGTGACACCACAAACTCGCTTTCACGGTGTTTGACACCACATTCGAACAATAATTCTAGGCATTTAAAACACCATGCCTGGCCACATAGACAATTCCGGAAAAGCCTAGTTGAAAACACAACTATACTTAAACATGAAAACAATAAAATAAAACTACAAAATCTCGAAGCTATATGCATAAAACAGTTGAAACCTAACCTGGACAAAATAAACTATGAAATATCCACAGATATCCTTAAATGCCTATAATTAATAACATAATCCATTGATTTATTCCAATAGCTTTCCATACTTAATATTTTTTGTTTTCACTCTCGCTTGGTCATGTGTGACGTCATAACTTCTGATGCTACATTCGCTCCCAGCGTCTTAAATGCACGAGTTTGTTGTTCCTTGGAAATTTTACATGTAAACAAAAACAGTTTGTCATGATGGTTTATCCGTGTTTAAATATATAATGTAATTTGACATTATTGAAAATGGCTTGTGTAAGCCGAAAACTTCGATTGGATTATTAAAAAAAGTATGTATTAACATTGTAATTTCCTTTCATTTAATGATAATGCTATTAAGCTTATCAGAGAATGTGAAAATAATTTAAATAAGTAAATTATTTAATGAAACATGCATTATATATATATATATATATATATATATACTAGCAGTATAGCCCGGCGTTGCTCGGGTGTAATGAAACTAATCCATGGTCCTGGAGCTCAAACTCTTTGGATGGTACAAAAGACTAAAAAGCAATAGTTTCGTTGTAAACTGAATTTTGAAGGCTAAATAAGTCCTTTGAGTATATAGTATAATGGCTGAGACTAAGAACTACAATTATACCTACTTAGAGCCAAACCCAAAGGAAAAACTAAAATAAAAGGGCTGAAAAAAAAATACAGACATACAGGCAGATAAACAGACATACACACAAAAATCTTGACCTTTATATATATATTGTCGATTTTCTGCACTATCATAAGAACTGCAACCTTGAAACGTCTGAATGCCATTTCTTATGTCTTTGTCTATGAGTGCATCAAATTTGATTAAAATCGGACCACTCCTTCTATAACCCGATTTTTTTATTATCAATTTTCGATATTTATCGGGGGTACCTCTACACAAAACCTAGGTAACAACACCCGCAGACACTTATAGTACAACTGTGTAAATTTTCACGAAAATTAGATCAGCCGTTTCGGAGTCTATAGGTTACGGACACACACATACAGACACACAGACAGACAAATTCGTTTTATAAATGTTTAGATATATATATATATATATGCGCACACACACACACACACACACACACACACACACACACACACACATATATATATATATATATATATATATATATATATATATATATATTCTATTGTGTTTCCTATAAGGTTAATCCTGCACTACATCTATTTTTGTTAAATAATATTTCTAAGTTTTAATGTACGAATATATTTATCCACCAGTCTATTTGCTTATCTTTCTTTCTTTCTTTCTTTCTTTCTTTCTTTCTTTCTTTCTTTCTTTCTTTCTTTATCTATCTATCTATCTATCTATCTATCTATCTATCTATCTTCTGTTTTTCTGAATTATTTCTTTATTCAGTTGTTTATTCTCATATATATCGTGCGTCAGTTTGTATGAACATAGTTGCATGAATTTCGAAAAAGGCAAATCTGTTATGAAATAACTTTTTGGGAAACAAATTGGCGCAAATATTCTGGAGAAATATTTTATCACAACTATTCAAGAAATCCAGCCTTAGCATCGATTATGTTTTCGATATAGGGTCGAAATCAACTTATTTTTACTAATTATTAGCCAGCCGTTCAAAACTCTCTCCAACACAAACAACCAGTAGCATTGGCATTTTAGTACCGGAAAATAATGTGAGAACCACGACATCTCCTTAATTTCTGAGTGTAACCAGATCCATTACAGACACGAGAAACTCTTATGCAGCTTGGTCTCTAATTAATCTGTTGTTCCTTCGGTTTACATTTAGGTATCTAAAGGGTGTCTTTCTTACCGCAGAAGAAGAAAAGCACTCCTGCATTTGGGCGTTTTGTTTTGCTCAGCAAAAGCTCCCCAAATGAGTTCCTCTTGTTTCGCCCGACATTAACTGGCCTCTTGACTCCACACCCAGCTTTTAGCGAATATTCTCATCAAATTTTCTGATGGTGTACTCTGTGAACTTCATTTCACTGGAAACTTTCCTGATTGATTTTGTGGTGCTTTTATCGTTATGTTTTGCACCTTCCGAACATAAATATCCTGAATGTTGTAGAACTCTTAGCTTGCGTTTTGCAGTTAGCGGCTGTTAATCGATCCCGGTCAAGAGATTTAAACATTTTTCGATCTTTGAAAACGGAAGATCGAACAACTTTCAGTAAACAAGCTACCTCTGTATGACTTAGTTACTCTTCTAAGGAAATCATTACAGTCTGATTTTTAAGTTTCTGTATCATGTTGCTTGGCATTATTTATCTGAAAACAATTTACATTACTCCTGAAAGATTTTTCCTTAAAAAACCGACAAACCTCATATATATATATATATATATATGGGTGTGCGTGTGTGTGTATTTGGGTGTGCTTGCGTGTGTGTGTGTTTGTGTGTGTTTCTTTACAAAGAAACACACACAAGCACACACACGCAAGCACACTTTTAAATCATTTTATAAAAACGTAATAAATTTAAGTACTATCGCTGGAAACTGATTTTTTAGTACAACACCATCTCACGCAGAAATTTGCTCATTTTTGTTCACGGACTGTCACCAAATTGGAATTTATATATTCGCATATGTAAACTAATAAGCGACGTAATGAGACACACGGCATTCTTTGAATTCAAAGACAATTACAATTTGTTGTTAGCTATGATATTTTGAAGGATCACTTCAGAAATTGACCAACAATGTTTTTCTCTTTTAAAAGAACTTTTTAATTTATAAACTCATGAGATTCATAAATTCAGTTTTTTCTGAAACCGCTTATTCGATATAAAAGCACTCAATTTTAGTTCGTAAACTATTTTTTCAGTTAGCATTTGACAAGGGTGGTCGTTTGTTTGTTATAACAATTGAAATTCTCAAACCTTAGTTATTTATTTTCGCATATTTATTCGAGTAAACTATATTACAAAACGGGTTTAACGATAGCATTAGTATTAAAACAGCTTATTTTTCATAATTTTACAAAATTACACGCTTACATAAACAACGTAAATACGGATGATATATATTTTCACGTGGAGAAGCATTCCGTTTCTTCTATACTTACGCAATTGATTTGGATGTGCTGTAAAAAGATACACAAAATATTTAGTAAAAAGTCGTTTTGCAAAACATCATTGTAGTTAGAGTCTTACAATTTAAAAGAAATCTAATTTTCAATAAACAAATAAATTTGTAGAACGGTGCTGAAGAGGGTTTGTTTCTTCATTTATTTCATGCATATATTCTACACACATGCACGCACACACCCGCACACACAACACACACATACATACACACACTTATCTGTATATTAACATTATAAATTTAATTTAGTTTGGCCAGTACCGTACTACATTAACGACCCCCCGATGTATAAGATCCCAAGTAGGCATGTACGCCGACGAAACCACAGTTTACTCTCACCTCGATTAAAAAATCTTGTGTGGGCGACAAAGCGAACCTCGCTAGCGAGCTTGAGAAGGACATCCAATCCGTGGTAGAGAGGGGTAAGAAATGACTCGTAAATTTTAATGCTTTCAAAACGAAGCTGCTATCAATTAATCATCATAGACGCTCCTCCCTCCCATTAGCATGGAACTCCCTGAGAGTAAAATACTACGCCTCCTTGGCCTCACATTCTCAGCGGATCTCAAGCGGAATGACTATATAGAATCCATTTCTAAATACGCTGTTATGAATGTCGGTTCTCTGTGCAGGGCCCGGAAGTTTTTCCTGTCTGAGTCCATCCTGCACATATATAAATCTACCATCCGTCCGTGTATTGAATACTGCTGCCACATCTGGTCGGGTGCCTTTGCTATTCTCCTGGGGGTTCTTGACAAAATCCAACGGAGAATCTGTAATGTGATCTATACCGACTTGGCAGACCGGCTGCAGTCACTCTCTCACTGGCGTGACGTGGCTTCCCTGTGACTCTTCTATAAATATTTTCACGGCTTCTATTCCGATGAACTTAGATCACTGGTGCCCCCTAGTTATGAATTTGCGCGAGGTACTAGATTATCCACTAGGTTCCACTCTTTTACAATGAAACAGATAAAATGTAACCGAATTTTCTACTCCAACAGCTTCTTTTCTTGCACTTCCCAGTAGTGGAATTCCCTTTCATATACATGCTTCCCTGACAGCTACAACGTCCAGGTATTTTAATGTAAGGTCAATAGACACCTCGTATCACTCGCATCCATTCTCTCAAACACTCTTCCCATCTACCCAATCCCCATCCTCAA
Organism: Ascarosepion bandense; assembly: GCA_037127315.1. NCBI lineage: Eukaryota > Metazoa > Mollusca > Cephalopoda > Sepiida > Sepiidae > Ascarosepion > Ascarosepion bandense. The sequence goes on along the minus strand of JBBBDQ010000224.1, from coordinate 5,507,260 downwards.
TATCCTCATCCGTCTATCACCCTCCTTCCGACAGTTCCTATAACTAACCTCTATTTCTCATCACTTTTCACTATGTAACCCCCTGCGCAATAGTGGCAGTGGAATGCCTTGCTGCGGGTGAAATGATTAAAAAAAGCTCCCCCACAATAACCCTCCTGATTTGAAACTTAGTCCGGATAAAAGTTTTTATATTCCATGAATTTAGTGAGAAAATCGTAATGAATCATCGGTCATTGCTATGTTCGGAAAGATCAGCGGAATCATCACATGCCACATTGCCACATCCGACACCGTGATCGAACCACCAACATAAACGCTGCCTTGTTGACAACTAAATTCCATATCCACAAGGGGCCTGCGATATAGCCTATCCTTCCCATCATCCTAAAAAAAACTGTAACCGCATCAGGGTCCAATTACCGACGTCTCTCTGGCACAGCATCTGCTGATGAAGTGTTAACAGGCGCACTATGGCGTGACATGCCCTTAGAGCTAAAGAACGACTTATTGACCTGATGCAAAGGCGTTTAGTACTTCCTTCATTAAAGGTAAATGGGGTTTGAGCCAATTTCTTTAGGAAGTTTACAGCTCGACAAAGAACATTTTTTTAAATTCTGAAGTTTCTTAATTTAGTTATATTGTTAAAAATTAGTTTTGGCTGAGAATTTTTCAGCACAGCTTCATTTCTGGTAATATATATATATATATATACATATATATATATATATATATATATATATATACTAGATGTGTGTGTGTGTGTGCGTGTTGTTACGAGCTGACTTTTATGTCAATAAATGTCTTAAAAAAACGATATTCGTATCTACTTCTTTCGTTTTGCGAGTAGTAAGGGTCCCTGGGCACTTGGCTGAACAACTTCAGCGTAATTGGGACTAAGTGCTTAGGGGTAAGAACCATTTTCTTTCAAAGAATATGCTGTCTCGATGTTCTTTTAAGCTTAATCAATTACATTGTTATGCAACGAAATTGAGGGAAATATTTTTCTCTCAAGTTATGCGTATGCCTTTATATGTATGTATGTATGTATGTATGTATGTATGTATGTATGTATGTATGTATGTTTGTGTGTGCTAATGCCTGTTTGTGCACTTGTCTATAAGGCGGAATATTTTCAAATGTTGAGTTCCTTTTCCTAGACATTACTTAAAAAATACACATATATGTAGGTGTATGTGTTTGTGTTTGCACACAAACAGACCAACAGTCGTTGTAATTCGGTAGCACGCTGTCTGCTTGAAAGCAAAATTACACTGAACAAAAGTTATTATCATCAATTTTAACGTAGTTTTTTTATTTAAAACTAAATTAAAATGATTTAATATTTACCCAGTATATACGCCCTCTAGCTATGGGGTAAATAATCCGTTGAAATGGGTTCTCTAGCGTTGGTCAGATATTAAAAGATTAATTTAAATTCAAATCCCCCGTGAAGCTAACAGAAAATCAGGTAAGATATCTGTCTATATTTGTAGCAATATCAAGAAATATGAAGTAGAAACAAGTCTCCCCATTAAGGCCTGGAAAAATACTGTAAATCCGTAACACGAGGGAAAATAGAAAAATCAAGCATTACTGACCATATACAGAAGAAACAGGGAGATCAACACCATTTGTAGGATGAAGAAATATTATACAAATAACATCAATGGTAAATGAGAAAAACTTATGGAATCGGCACAAATACTAAGTAACAAAATTTCCTAATCCGGCCAAGTAAAGACATGAATACAACATGGAAACTATTATTTCAGAAAGCTAGAGAAAAAATATGTGATATGATGTCGGTAAAAATTTATACTGAGACATTATTTTTTAAAACATTAACATTGGATAAAAGCGTTGGATGACGTAATCCAAAAATGACATGACGCAAAGAGTTGTTTGTTCAATACCTAGCCACAGAGAGAGTTCAGTTAGTATGGGAATAAACTGAAACTGAGATACATAAAAGGACATGAACCTGAACAATCTACCCCTTGGACTAAATAAAGGGTTTGGTTCGATATTCCAAAGTGTATAACTTGAAGAAGGCCGGAGCGTAAAATGGCCAAAACGTCGTGAATATGACAACAAAGACGAGGACAACAGTCAGAACAATGTAATTATTCTCCAATATTTTATGGAAGCAAGCAATAAAGAAAAAAAAATTATCGATAGCCTGACATTATAGTTTTAGCTTCTAGACGCACAAACATTTACGTAAAATTGTGTTAGTTGATTAATATTCGTCATCTAATTATTAACCCTAGTTTTAACCCAACAATACTTCACTGTGTCCCTAATTTAATAATTATTCTGATGTATCTTAATTTTTCAGCTAGTAAGTGAGTAACTTCATGGCGAGTTCTTTGACAATCAAATATCTATCACCTATCGCATCGTGAAATATTTGAACAACATTAATAAAATATTGCAAGGACAATCACAAATAAGAATACTGGTCGTTATTATAAGAAGTTGGTCCAAATGAAATAAAATAAAATTGATAAGGTTTTTCATTTCACTGAAATTTCAATGAAACCCTTATATCAACCCTTCTTTCTTTCTTTCTTTCTTTCTTTCTTTCTTTCTTTCATTCATTCATTTTCTCACTGAAACCAAGTAGTAAATTTTTCTCCTTTTTTACGCAATCAGAACTAAACGATTCATTATTTATAAGGTGTTGTCCGTAACAGTCGTAAGATCTAATGAAGGGATAGATAGACACAATTATGAGAGGATACATTTATGTGCCAAGTTCTTTAACGCATTGACCAATAATCAGTCTCCAGCACTTCCTTTTCATTTGTTGCTTTTGACTGTTTACCATCCTTCTTCTGTGTACTGTCATTCATACAGAGAAAGGATTACTCAATGTTTACCTTGATTATCTAGCCGTCCCTGTATTTTGCGATTTTTTTCATTCACTAGATTGTCTTTTCTCTTTATATTTTCCAGATATTTCGACTGACTGTTTATAAAGGTGACATTAAATTCCTGAATATAACTTTTTATCTGAGAGTTAGGCCAACAGCAATCATTAAATAATTAAGATTACGATTTTAATAGTTCGTTAATCGCATTTGAACGGTCATAGGTCGTTGTCTCTGTACAGGTTGTTGCGGTGATGGACCATTGAGCAGATATGAGCTTTCAAGAACATCTGAACACGACGATGTGCATTTCTTTAAAATTTAATTGAACCTTGCTGGCGTATAAAGCACACTGTGATCGAACAGTTCCCAGCACAAAGGATCAAACTGTTGCATCCTCTTCAACATGGAACTTAAGTTTGTACTTTGCCGAAGAGCTAATATAATGAACGGTAGATGTAATTAACGGGCGTCGATTCATATATATATATATATATATATATATATATATATATATATATATATATATATATATATATTGAAGAAAATGACTTTAATACCCACAACGCCAAGTGGCTGGAAAACTCTATCACAAAACCTTGTTGGTGTCTACGCAATGAAATTTTCAATTACTCAATCTCTCACTCAAAGAGTGGATTATCTCACGCGTTTCCTCGATAACCCTAATGGACTCGGCTCACTGCTAGAACACTGTTTTACTTCTATTTCTCTGACTCTAGTCATGCCATTCACCTCTGCCCTCTTGGTAACTCTGATCATGCCGTGGTTTCCGTTAATTCTGTTACATCTACTTCCACTCCAGCTCATTTCAGCAACCTCTTAGCTGCAGAATATCTTACTGCTATCAAAATGAGGTCTGAAAGGTGTTCCTTGACTTCCTTTGTGGTGTCTTTTGAAACAAAATTGTTAGTCCCCCAGTTGTAGACTCTATATCTGTGAGCTAGTCTTGAGTGAAAGCCCGCTTCAATACTTTCAACCTATCAAGAAAGTCCGAATGAAAACTCATTTTTCTCCTTGCTTTCTTCTGATAGTTCGGGCGCCATTGCTCACAGGAATCACTTCTTTCGATTTTATCGGAGTGATGCGTCTAACCATAATAGGTGCGTTTTTGTCTCTACACACAATGAATATAAGCGAGTCCGAAGTGATGCTAAGTTGTTGTTTGCTAATAGAATGAAATAGCCTACAGCATTCCTCAAATTTAGCACTAAGGACTACTGGCGGCTCTTCAAAAATGTGCTAAACAACAGTAAACCTTCAATCCCGCTTTAATCAATTTTTAAGATTCTCTCAGCTAAAATAGACAAAATCAACTGTTTTACTCATATATTGTTTACCAACTCCATATTAGATTAATCTGAAGTATCCGAACACGACTTCCAGCCTAGAACTGAGGTTCAAGTGAGTTAACCCATCGTAGGTCTCTAACATAGTTTCAAAGCTTAACGCCCATAAAGCGATCTGAGGTGACAGAATACCAGTCATCGTCATGAAAACATGTGTCTCTGAACTCCTACCTTTTCTCTTAAAACTCTACAACAAGTGCCTCTCTACTTATGGCTTTCCTGTCTGCTGGAAGTCCTTCTCTGTAGGTCCAGTTTTTAAAAATCAGATGGAAGTAGGTATCTACGCTAACGAGGCCACCATTTATTCGGTAAGAACTCTACTGCGGCTGACAAAGCAAACCCTCGCTGCTGTTCTTGTAAAGGACCTCTGATCTGTAATGGACCGGGGTAAGAAATGGCTAATAAATTTTAATTGCTTCTAAAACGAAGCTGTTATCTTTTAACCACCGTGGACAATCGCTTTTAAACCCACATCAGCACGGCTCAGGCTAGTCTCCCGTTGAGCAATACACTTCGGTACCTTATCCTAACTCTCACATCTGACCTCAAGTGGAACGAGTACATTGAATAGCTACTGCTAGGAATTTCGCGTCATTGTGTCGGTCCAGGAATTTTTCTTGTCTGAATGCATCTTACACATATACAAATCTACCATCCGCCCGTGCATTGAATATTATTGTCACATCTAGTCAGGCGCTCCTGCTATTCACCTCGGGGTTCTCAACAAAATTTAAAGAAGAATCCGACCTCGTTCTTCTTCTAAAAAAGCTAAAAATAATGGAAGCATCATTATTAACAAAAATCTAGCACTTATTAATATCAACTGTATACAAGGCAACTATGTGCGCACAGTTTTCGCAGTATAAAACATTACTCTGATTATACATACAAAAATACCTAATTTATTCAGTTAAATGTTTAAAAAATCATCCTTGATAATGGTTAAAAGTATAACCGAACGCGCTTGGATAAATATATTATGTGTACAATTTTTACATAATTTCATCATTTGCATATTACAAACTGACAGTTTAAAAGATTTGAATCAAAGATCACTTGATGTTCATTGGAGTTAAAACTTATAAAGTTAAGTTACTGCTTGTTAATAAGAAGAGTAAAATTTAAATAGACAAAGACAACATGGAGTTAAAAAATTAAAATTAAAATTTTAAAAGTAAAATGATAAAAATTATAATTTTATAATTAAAATATTAAAATGCAGGAAGATGAAATTGAAAGGGTGTAATTCACAATCATTAATAGCAATATTTGAGAAATAAATAAATAAAGAAAGAAAGAAAGAAAGAAAGAATGGGGAGAAAAGGAGAGAGGAAGAAAGCGACAAACGAGATCTTTCCGATTCTAGCCCTGTACCAGGGATAAAATCTACCTAAATAAGAATCTATGCAAGAAGTGTTCAAAACATTGCACTATATTTTTCCCCTGACAAAATTAGAGTTGCCATAACAACTTATGCTGACAAACATCAGCTTACATAAATACTCTGTTCAACGCATGCGCGCGTCTGTACTGCCAAGCGGTAATCGTGTGCACATGCGCAGACTTTCACGCAAACAATCAGCAATTCTCAAATAATGTCTGTTTTGTCAGCGTCTATTAACAGCTAGTGGCAAAGAGATGTGATTATTTGTCGCCTAATATTTATTCAGCCCTGCGATGACATGGCGCCTGAACAATTCATCTGACTGTGCAGAAAGCAATGTATTGCATGGAAATTCATTAAAAAGGGTAGACGGGATCTTTCCCATTAAAAAAATTGTAAAAGATATCTGTTTTGGTTTTATCGCTGTCACTACCTGATTCCCAGCATAAAGGCAAAATATAGCAAACTGCGTTGATAATAGGCGACGCTTATTACTAAGAAAATGTTCATACAAAAGTTTATGTTATGCCAAAGGACATCAATCTACTTTCGAGAATTATGTTTGTGCAATGAGCTCAAGGACGCGATTGGGAAAATGAGATAGCCAAAGTTTATAACAACAAACTGCACACTGAGGAGATGAATTGTTTCAAAAAACCACTTATATTATATGATTTTCATTATGTATTATTGTATTTATAATATTCACATTTCTTGATAATCTCAGTTGCTTCAAAAGGCTTATTTCATATATGCCAATAAAATAGGATAACTAAATTGTTTGGGAAATAGGACAACGTAAAAAGCAATAGTAATAATTTGATAACAATGGATTTAAAGAGGTTTTTACTTAAATGTGATTAAACCATATTTAATTTTTATACAGAAAAAGCACTAGTCAAAAATGACAGAACAAGAAATGAATTGGTGACAATATATAAATCCCATGTATGATTTTTATTTGCAAATATCTGCAACACTTAAACTCTTACTGAAATTAGAAACTCAATATTTCCTCCCCAAAAATATAGAACTGTATCTTTATGCTTTATATATATATATATATATATATATATATATTATTATTATTATTATTATTATTATTATTATTATTTAATCATTTCACCCCACGCCACTAGTTCCCATGGGTTTACAGTAAAAGAAAAAAAGAAGTAAAAAAGACAGGGTACAGGGGGTGTTGAAAAATAAATAAAAGATGGATGGAATTCAAGAGGAAAAATTATGGCAATTGATTTTACTTTCAAACTTTTAGAGGTTGTAGCTATCGGTGAAGTTAGTAAATTGAAGCGAGTTCTACAGGCGGAAAGTGCTAGAAAATAAATTATTCAAGGTAGAAGTGGCGTTTATATTTAACTATTTTAATGGTAAATGGGTGGAACCTAAATGCCAATCTAGTAGAACGTTTAAATTCAGGTGGACGTGGAACATGGGAACAAAGCTCGTCAGAGCAGATGCCATGAAAATATTTATGAAAATGACAGTGAGAAAACACATGACTTTGGTGACTAAAGATGAGATGGCAAATGAACATCGATTACTTTGCAGATCCTTTCTTAAATTTATTCGAGGACACCGAAAGAGCAGGAGTACCCGACAAGATGTATGTGTTTATGTGTGTGTGTCTTTGTACGCACATGTTTCCGCGCGTACTCTTGTATATGCATATTCTATCATCAGATCCATAGTTAGCCATGCCGATGCAAAACAGTAAAGTTTTTTTTATATATAGTGTTGTGGGGTTCTCCTTTTTCATAAAGATGGAACCCGGCCAGAATATACGCATACTACTGATAATGAAGCGAGACCAGAGAATACCGCGTTTCTACAGAGAGTTAACCGGAGAATACGAGAGTCCAGAGAGAGATTAGCAGTCAGTACACAATAGCTCATAGTAGCTCTGTGCTTCACTCATCGAGAATGTTATTACTCAGTACTCGTCAGCTTCCGACGCGGACATGCTCAATATACTACGGCTTCACCTCCGGAGACTTGTACATATACTTTTTACTAACCTGTATTCCTGGACTACTAATCTTCATTCAAGTCTGTATCCTTACGTTAATACACTTCTATCTCAATTGTTGGTCGTTGTTCATTTACTTGTTTGAGCCCCATTCCCGGGATCCCTAACAACCTGGCGACCAGACTCGAAAGAACTCACACAGAGAACAATAAAACCACATATTACCACACACATCGACCACAACAATTTGGCGACACAAGAATTCGAAAGAACTCTTGCAGAAATTAAAAGGAAGATCTGGTCGCATAACAACTTGGTAACAAGGATTTGCAAAGATGGAAGGAGCAAAAAGAAAGACCTCATCTTATAGAAATTGGTCAATCGCGTCTTACAATAATTAAGCGACGACTAAGGGATTAATAAAGAACTACTCGTCCCAACAATTAATGACGAACATAAAAGGACGTACAAAGTAACCAGAGAAAACTCGCTTAGGACTAGCTGAAAGAAAACTTTTACAATAGATATAGAAAGAAATTCGTCACTCCCAACAAATGGTATTTGAAAGTCAATATTTTTTTCTCTCCTCGAGCAAGTCACCACAATTAAATTAGGGGAAAAAATATTATTACACAACAATCTCTTCCAAACGATTGCTTCCCCGACGACTACAATCTCCAGGAGTTTAAATGTAAGGTCAATAGACACCTCCTAACACACTAACCTGCTCCCATTCTATCAAGCACTCTTCCCATCTACCTAACTCTCATCCTCGATATCCTTACTCATCTGTCACCTTCCTCCTGACATTCCCTATATCTAACCACTCCTTCTCTTTACCTTCCCCTATGTAGCCCCATGCGCAATAGTGGCAGTGGAATGTCTTGCTTGGGGTGAGATGATTAAAAAAAACAATCAAAACAGGAAAATCTTTTACAAGATTTAATGTAAAAATCAGCGTTAAAAATGAAACCCCTCAGTGGAACAAAGCAAAAAATGTAAGACTTTCAAAAAGCAATACTGGAGATTATAAGAAGTGAGGAGAAACAGCTAATATTGGAGGCAAATTTAACAGAAGCATAGAAAAAAGTGAAGAGAAACAGTTAAAATTAGAGAAAAAACAGATGGGAGCACAAACAATAAATGAAGAAGGACAACTACAACTCCAGGAATTACTATTAATAGTAACAGTTAACTTACAAGAAAAGAATATTGAGAAAGAGGTGACTTTTTCCTAAGACGCAATTTGGAACACAATAGACACATTTAATTACACTCTAGAAGACGATAAACATTTCGGTGACTATTTCAGACGTCTTGAAGACATTTTCAACATAGATTGCCAAAATTGGACGGAAGCGAAAAATTTACGTTTTTTACTCAAGAAATTGGGAACAGAGAAGTACACAAAATTTGTGAACTATTTTACCGAAAAAACAAATGATCTGATGTTTGACAAGGCAGTTACATGCCTTACAGAGCTCTTCAGTCCAAAGACCCCACTCTTTCACAAAAGGTGGAAATGCCTCAACCTCGTAAATAGCGAAAATGAGGACTACTCGACGTTCGCCGAAATTCTTAACAAACACTGCGATTATTTTAAATTAGAAGAATTGACTCCGGACAATCTGAAGTGTCTCATTTTTGGACAGGGTTAGTCTCAGCAAAGGACAGCAAAATGCGCAAAAGAATGCTCACGAAGCTTCAAAACGAGCCTGGATTAACGCTACAAAAATTGTCAGAAGATTGTCAAAAATGCTTGAGCATCAAATAAAACTCGAAGGATATCGAGGAATCGGGAGTAGCATACATACGTAAGTTGAACAAAAATTTATGATTTTCAAAGAAGAAAAACAAAAATTTAATGATAAAGGAAAAAACTACAAGATATAAGGCAATTATTGATAGAGATCAAATAAAGCATTAGCCCCCACCATCTGCATGTTACAGATGTGGTGGATTTCACTGGAATAAAGACTGTCGATTTAAATACAAGAATTGTTTAGATTGTGGAAAAATGGGACATAAGGCATCTCAACGCAGAAATAAAAGACGCACTAGTACGGTAAGAACTACTAGAATGGACTACGAAGACAAACGAAACACAAGAAAATACGTGGAACTCGAGATTTTTAATTAGAAGGTACAATTACAGTTAGATTCAAGATCGGATCTAGCTATAATTACTTTACACACATAGAAGAAGCTAAATAGACCCTCCATGATGCACACACAGAAAATCGTCTAGTCTGTTACAAGGGAGAGTAACAATTTTGAAGGAGAACTAATTCTAAACATAAAATTCTATAGAAAAACGAAAAGATTGAAAATATCTGTAATGAAAGACACAGAAAACTTAGTGGGTACAGACTGGATGCAAAAATAAAAATTTGACGTATGGTATTTACCCATTAAGCTCATTTTTTAAGAAAATTGAATGCAAGCTCTCAGAAGCTACAAAATTAAAAGAACTATACAGTCATTTCCCCGAAGTATTCTCGTGCGATTTGGAACAATGTAATACGTTTGCAGCTAAAATTGAACTAAAACAAAATGTTCAGCCAGTATTAAAAAAAGCGAAACGTGCCTTTCGCAATCATAGAAAAACTGACAAGGAGTTAAATAGACTGGTACAAACTGGAATCCATTCACAAATCGAATTTCAGTGAATAGATGGCACCAGTGGTCTACGTCGGGAAAAATCCAGAGAAATCCGTGTTTGCGCAGATTTCTCGGCTGGGTTAAACAATACTATCAAGGACTATCACTACCCATTGCAAAGCACGGAGGAAATCTTTACCAAGCTTAAGGGTGGTAAGGTATTTTCTAAGATTGATCTAAGCTTATCTTCAGATTCCAGTAGAAGAAGAAAGTACAAAAATTTTATGCATCAATACTGACAAAGAACTTTGCAAATCTAACAGATTCCCATTTGGGATAAAAGTAGCACCGTCAACCTTCCAATATACTATGGATAGCATGCATATGGGAGAAAACTTTGCTGCTGCTTAAGATATTTTAATCAAAAGCGATAATGTTACGCACATTAAAGAAGTCTTTAAAACAATTCAGGATTTTGATTTTAAAGTAAAGAAGGAAAATGAATTTTTAAAAAAAAGAAATTAAGTATTTAAGCCATATAATCAATGAAAATGGCAGAGAACCAGATCCAGATAGCAACAGAAAATATGCCTGAGGCGAGAAATGTCGCAGAGCTTTCTTTGTTTAGCAAACTATGCCGGTGAATTCATTGAAAACATGCACAAATTGAGGGCTCTCCTCAATTAACTATTGAAAAAGATAATCAATGCAATTGGACGGAAGAGTGTCAGAAAACTTTTAAGGAGATCATAATAAAAATTAACATCTGACATTTTGACACATTTTAATCCCAAACTGGAAATCATCATTGCTAGTGACGCAAGCTCACACGGAGCGGGAGATTGTATATTACACAAGATGCAGGATGGCAGAATGGCACAAGTTAACCTATAGCTCACGCATCTAGATCGTTATTACTAGCAGAGAGGTATTATTCGCAAAATAAGAAAGAAGCGTTAGACATAATATTCGCTATAACTCGCTTCTTCAGATATATATATATATGGATGAGAGTTTACTCTTCAAACTGACCATAAACCTCTTCTCACTATCATCGGATCATAAAAAGGACTACCAATTTACACAGCAAACAGACTTCTGAGATGGGGAACTATATTACTGATTTATAATTTCAAACTAGAGTTTCTACCGTCGAAGAAAATTGATCATGCGGATGGCTTATCTAGATTGGAGCTGCGAAATGCGAACATCTGGAAGACTCTGTAATAGCGGCTTTGCGAGCCGAAGACAAAATTAGTAAAGTTCTAAATAATACAGTAAGGGAATTACCAGTGACCTTGTTAGAAATCTGAAGAGAAGCTGAAATGAATGAATTCATAAGAAAGTACGAAGAGAAAAATAGAAGAAAAAGAAATAAATCTAGCCTACAACTTTTCAATTTGTGATCACGTATTACTTTATTATGAAAAAGTGGTCAAACCCAAAACTTTACAAAGACGAATTCTGAAGGACTTAGATCTCGGAACACCCAGGAAAATACCGTATGAAAGCGTTAATGAGAAATTTCGTTTACTGGCCTAATATGGATAACAACATTACGCAAATGGTAGAAAAATGTAGAGGCTGCGCTGCGGCACCAAAGGCGCCACTAATTATACAAAAACCATGGCCTTAGGGGGGCATAACTTGGTCTAGATTCCATGCGGACAATACAGGATCCATAAATGGATATTACAATTTTATAACGGTAGATAGCTTTAGCAAATGAACAAAAGTCTTCAAATACAAAATCTCTACGACGGAAAAAAATTTTTAATTGTTTACACGAGTTATTCGCAAGATTTGGCGTAGTAGATTCACATCGAGCGACGTTCAAGAATGTTGTTGCGACTTTCAAGAATTCTGTGTGACTTATCAAGTCAAGCAAATTATACCATTCACGATCTAACGGTCAAGCCGAAAGGTTTGTGAACACTCAAAGCCTTGAAAAAAGCAGAGAACGTACCAACAAAAAGAGCTATGCAACAGTTCTTACAATTCTACAGAATCATCCCGAATGGAAACACACCAGCTGGCCTTTCGACAGCTGAAGTGATGTTTGCTCGGAAAATACGGTCTGTTTTTGACAAAGTATTAACCAGCAAAAATAACAACCGGCATAGTGCCTAAAAATCCTTCAAACCAGGTGAACAGATCTATTTCAGAATGTTCAGGAAGACTATCCTATACTGGGAAACAGATACGATAATAAGCAGACTGGGGAATGTTCTGTACACGATCCAAGGCGGAAAATTAACTCACAGGAGACATATCAATCAGATACAAAAAAGGCGCGTAGAGGAACGAAGCTCGCCACCTTCGGAAAATGAAGACTCGATGGAGGCGATTTTTGAAGCATTTGAAATTAAAAATGGCAAATAGCCACGGAGATTAGAAGAACAAGCAGGAAAAGAAAATTCACAGACCATAATCGAAAAAATATTGACTCCCCCGAAAAAAGAACCTAGGAAGGGGGTGTTGTGAAGTTCTTTTTCATAAAGATGGACTTGGCCAGAATAAACTTATATTACTGCTCTTGAAACAAAACCGGAGAATACCGCGTTTCCACAGAGAGTAACCGGAGAATACGAGAGTCCAGAGAGAGATTAGCAGTCAGTACACAGTAGCTCATAGTAGCTCTGTGCTTCACTCATCGAGAAGATAATTATGAAGTACCCGTCAGCTTCCGACGCGGACATACTCAATATACTACGGCTTCACCTCCGGAGACTTGTACATATACTTTTTACTTACCCGTATTCCTGGACTACTAATCTTCATTCAAGTCTGTATCCTTACGTTAATACACTTATTTTCTATCTCAATTGTTGGTCGTTGTTCATTTACTTGTCTGGGCCAGATTGCCGGGATCCACAACATGTAGAGAGTGAAAAATAGAGAGGGGGAGAGAGAAAGAGACGTTCATTTAATTTTATTATTATGAAAACTTGTTTTTCAATTTGAGAAATAGTAAAAACAATTAAAATCTAAAAGAATATAATCTTGTATGAAACCGAAAGCTTCTTGTCTAAGACTATGTAATAATTGTATACATTTATTTAAAAACTATCTTCAGATTTAAATTAATTTATTAATATATTGCTTATAATAGTAACCCAAATATTTATTTAATCTACGCTCTGATATTTTTTGTACGATGACTAGTTATATAAGGGCACAGCCTTACCTAAATATCGGATCCATCCAATAGAGCTGTAGACACTCATCACTGTTAAGAAATATGTTTTCCTCTAGATCGTCTCCCAAATTGCACTTTCTTCTCTTTGTTGTTTACGTAAAATGGTATTTTGTCTCTTCAGACAATGTTTACAATTCTTTTTCTAACAAATTTACATTCGCAACGTTGATTTCTTTAAATACTTTCTTGCTACACAGTCACTTGATTTTTTTTCAAATCTGTTTTCACGACATTCGTAAAGAAATCTTTTTTGTTCTCATAGTGCTAGTGTTTAATTTTCTTTTTTATTGTTCCGGGATATCACATCTATTCATTTGCAATATGAAAACACATGTGTTTCCAACACTTATTAACGGTACAATATTTGCTCTCTCTTTTACAAATATTGCTAACATGAATATATTACAAACTTTATATATCAAAAATTATATATATATATATATATACATGTGTGTGTGTGTGAGTGTGTGTGCGCCTGTGTGTGTTTATTTAGGCAGAAAACTTTATTTTAGACATGTCAATTTAAATAAACTGCAAATATTGTGCCTGCTTATTTTTGATAAAATCCGTTCATACTCATGGATGATCTTTCGCGTATTGTAATAGAAAGATGTAAGAAATGAGATGTAACGTTGACAGATGATTTTATTAAACATTTCTCGATGTTTCTTAATACATTCAATCTCTTTCCAAGATCATCTTCAGGGGTGTGAGTTGTGGTAAAAAAATAACTGCAAAACTGCGTTGCTAAAAATGACTGTAAATTCTTTTCTGCTTCAAATATAACAGTTGACAAATTGCTTAACGTTCATTAGAACGTTAAAATTATTCAAAATGAAATCGTTTTATGTTGTAATGTCGTTTCCATGTACGTGTTAAATCATGAAAAAACTGTTCTTTCTATAAAAACTTTAAAACATTACTGCTGTATTCATAGTTAATTCTATTAAGTTATTTTAATGAATATTCACTCGAGGATCTGTTGTTTGCTTTTATTGTTTTCTTGGTTTAGGAGAATTGTTTTAACGATCATTATTTTATACTGAAAATTTAAACTAGGAATTTTGTTGTAGATACCTATAAGAATATGATCAACATATAATAGTTATGGCATTCACTCATATAGTTGACAGTATAAGAGATTTTGCCGGTTATTTTTATATGGGAAGGTAGTAAATATGCTATTGTTTTTGTCTATTAAAATGTCAAGTAAAGTGATTTTGTTATCTTTGTTAAGTTCGTATGTGAACTTGAGGACTTTTTTTAAAAATGTTTTTGGTTCTATTATTTCTTCTTTATTTTTAACTAATCGTACGTAGATAGAGGGTTTTTAGTGGTGCTTATTATATTATTTTCTAGGCTGACTATGTAGAGGCTGCTGAAGGTTAGACACAGAACTGACCCCATTGAAACACCATCCCGATGAACATATATATTATTTCTGTGATAATAAAATGGGACTTCGGTAGTACATGTTAAAATTATTTTTTTAGTATTTTAGGTTTAATTTTCAGTGGGGGCAGAGAATTATTATTATTATTATTATTATTATTATATAGATATTTTTATAATAATGTCAGTGGTTTCTCTAACAGGAAAGTTAGTGGACAGATTTTCAACATCAAGTGAGGCTATGGTTTTATTATTGGTTTTTTCGCAGCAAGGCTGGGCTAGTATAGCACTCAAAAAACCACAAATTAAAAATCTTCTCCTTACCAGATTTTCGTCGCAATTACACAAATTAAGCATGCATAAATGTAAAACAAAGACAACTATATATATTTATTTTAATGATCTGATGAGTTCAGGTAGTTACACTTACCGTTAGAGAGTACAATCTTTCTACTGTATAAGTTGAAGTGTATTTTAATATTGATGTTTTATAAAGTATCATTGTGGTGATTGAGATGCTATTCTGTAATTGTTAATTGAGTAGAATCCATTGTAATTTTGAGAATATACATGTATTATTTTATTTCAGGTTTATGATACGAGATTTTCTTTTGGCTTTAATTAGTTGTCGTTCGACGACGTTTTGCCGGAAAGTATTGGTGATATGTTTCTTGCTGGTTGCTAGGTCATGTTGTTTAATTAATGTATATTTGAGCAGAAAAAAATTCTTTAAAGTATCTTTTATTGAAACAACCAACAAGAATGATTCAATCCTTGTTTTTATTGTGTTTTTCTATCACTTTTAAATTATTCAGTTTTTCAGGGGTTAAAGAATATATAAATTTTTCATAAACTTATTGTTTCCGAGGTAAATCGGCCATTGCTTTAGCCATTCTCAAAGATGTTGAGATATATACATAAGTACATCTATTCTCCGTGTGTTATAATAGTTTTAACGGTGTGAAGTACTCGTGGAAGGGTGACCGTTTGGAGCAGTCACGTACCATGAGTGGCAGGAAAACATCAACATATGTTCTGGATTGCATAGTTATTATAGGCGAGACAAACGTGCTATGAGGAAAATTATCAAACAGCATATTTCTGGTATAGACTCTGAAAAAACGTTCAAAGTTTATCGTATAGTACAGACAAAATATATATATAGATATATTATGATGAAAAACTCAATTTGCATAATAACATTTAACATTACTGAAACATTTATTTATTTCTTATATAGCTCTTATAAATCATTTACGCATGGACGTCAATTTGTATATTCAACTAATAAATATGTTTATATACTGAATAATTTACTATCACTACTAAGTTTATAGCACTTTGTTATACTGAGATGATAGACTTGCATATAAAGAATATATATATATATATATATATATATGAGAATTGTTTAAGATTTTCTAAATATATATATATATATATATATATATATATATATATGAGAGTTGTTTAAGATTTGCTAAAAATTACGTGAACATTTCGGATAGCGACTACGAAATTATCTTTGCGGCCAGAAAATCCACTCTCACCTTTGATGATTCCACATGGACAAAGGAAACCGAGGGAGGTTTTTGACGTCCCTATGGGAGCATATGATTCAGCCCAGGTGGCAGATCTTGTGGGAATTTACATTTTAGATATTCTAAGCAGAATTTTAGACTCAAAACAATTAGGCCTATATCGGGACGATGGATAAAGTAATTATGCCTAATTCCAATGGGCCCTACACAAATAGGATACACAAAAAAATAATTAGAGCCCTGAAGTACCTCGGTTTTAAAGTCGAAGTCACCTCTAATCTTAAAATTGTAAACTATCTAGACATCACCCTTAACATAAATGATGGATTTCTCAAAGAAAATAGTTCCCCCACTTATATTAATATTTAATCCAACCACCCCAAAAATATTATAAAACAGATACCCAATATAGGGAATAATAGAATCAACCAATTATCATCCAACATTAAAACTTTCAACGCAAGTAAAAATATTTACAATACGGCCCTTCAAAAAAGCGGATTTAAGAACACGTTAACTTATAATAACATATAGACTCCGAATCATCCAAAAACAAAAATAAAGGAAACTGCAGAAAAAGAAAGATAATTTGGTTTAACCCCCTTATTGTAAACTAACTAACATCAATATTGGTAAATATTTTCTCAAGTTAATAAACAAAAATTGTAATAACAGTAGCCCTCTACGGAAGATTTTTAATAGGTACACCCTTAAAATTAGTTATTCTTGGACCTCAAATATGCACAGCCTTATTAGTTCCCATAATAGGAGTATTCTGGTGAACTTGCGCAATGCTGAATCTAGGTCCGGAATTCTAAACGAATGCAGCTGTAATTCTGTGGATGCCTGCCCGGTGGAGGGAAAATGCAAATCCACCCAGGTGATTTATGAAGCCCGCATTTCTCCATCTAACAAAAAAAAAAACGACTTCCGAACCTATAACGGTATATATAGGTCCGCCCCCGGTCCTTTCAAACAAAGACTGTTTAACCACAGGTACTCCTTTTCCAACCCCGGTCAGAGGTACCAGACAGCCCTTTCACGAGCATTCTGGAAAATGAAAGAGGAAGGGCTGGATCCTGAAATTAGCTGGAAACTGATACGTTCAGCCCGTATTCCGAGGAATTTTCGGGATAGGTGCTGTCTATGTTTACTGGAAAAAATTTCAATATTAAAATACCCCCGCCAACACCGGTTACTGAATCTTATGAGGGAATTCATCAGTAAGTACCGCCACAAGGCAAATTTTACGAATACTTAAATTTAGAATTTAAATCCCCGTTGACTAGATGTTAGAATATAAATGAAAAGGATTCAATTTAAGTTTTAATTTTAATTTTACCCTAACGTTAACCTTAAAAGTATTTTAACCCCCCTACCTTCCTATCCCAAGCTCCTTTAATTGCCTATCTTTAGAAAATAGGGATTCTTTTACTAAAACCCTTTTTCCTTGGTTAACACATATATGTATATATATATATTTTTTTTCTCTAATATCTTTTTCTCTAATATTTTTCTCTAATAATTTTTAAACTGATAACTTCCTGTAATTGTCATTTAGCTCGCTTCTACCTAAAAGGTTTAATCAAATAAACTTAAATAAAATTTTTTTAAATCTTATATTTCAATATAAGATTTTAAAAATTTCTTCTCGCCTAAATACACCTCTTCAAACAGCCCAAATTCTTAACCTTAAAAAAGTAATTTAACTCATTTAGTTGTCTATCTTTATAAGATATGAACTCCTATTCCTCCCTTTCCTAAATATACCGTTTCAACACCCTGTAACCCTGCGACTATCAGCTCTGTCCTTTTCTACTTTGTGACCGTTGTTAACCTAAAAACGCCTCCACACTTCCACACTCTACCCCGGGGCCTTCACCATTTGAAAAACCAATGTCGCTGACGTGACGTAGAATCTCTATTAGAGATCCTATGTCGAAATGTACATCCGACACCTTTGAATTTTGATAATTTTCTCTAATTTATATATATATATATATATATATATATATATATATATATATATATATATATATATATATAATTCTGTATTTGGAAAGCAATCAACCATTTTCTACATGTTATATTAAGAACGGCTGAAAACGTACTGCTTTTAACTTCTTATTTTCTTTTTAGGCTAGAAAACGTGTAAAAATTGTTCGAATATTTTGTATATTATAAAACAATTGACTATTTCTATTAAACATTATCAAGGATGTATTTTAAAAAGATTAATTCTAATTGAATGTGTTAATTTCAGCACATTATTATCGTGTTTATAAAATTTGTAATAGGATGTTAACTTTTTCTTATTTACTTTTATTGCTTCCATTATTTTCCTTTATTTTTACATATGGATGAGAATAGTATAGTTGTATTTTCTATAGATATGCTAGGAATTGAGATTGATAGGTTTTGAGTTTGATTTAATGAGTCCTAATTAGGTCAGAGAAATGTATCTTGAATCTTCTGTATGTTCAGTGAATATAAGATATATATGAAAATAAGAAAAATTAAATAAAAGTTTAAACACAGTACCTTGTCAGTCATCTTTAATAAACATTGCATGTATATATATATATATATATATATATATATATAAATTGAGGAAAGAGTGCTCAAAATAAAAGATAGTTTATAGATATACGGAGAGGATGCTTAGGAATAAAGGCATGATATTAACTTAACTGACACCACAATGCTGATTTCGTGTTTTCTCGGTCACCCTCCCCTTATCTCTCTTTCCTTTTCATTATCTCTCTCCCTCACTCCCTGTCTCTCTCTAGAGAGAGAGGACAGAAATTGTGGAAAACCATGATTGCACAAGTCTTGCACGTCATACTTCTGAATATCCTTATTGTTTTTATTAGCTACATATTACAAAACACTCGGGAAAATTAATTCTAACATGTAAACTTTCTCATACAGAAAAAAAACAACGAAAAGCTATTTGTAAAATTGTTGAATTTACTTGTTATCTTGTTAACACATTCTATACAGGGCGCCACCTGTAGCCGATTACTTGCAAAGCTGGAAATCTTCCATTTTTGTCTGTTCTCACGCTAACACTAATAATACCAGAGCTTAGCACTCTGTTCAATTAGTTTATAGAGTTCCAACTGAGAGCTTAAAAAAATGAAAAAGAAAGAAGGAAAATGAAAACCACTTCTCTTTGAAATGTTCACATGGTATTGTATATTCTTTAATTATACTTTTCAAGTTATTTTTAACGATATTGAAACCATTGCAAAAAAAATTTCGCACTTTTCCATATGTGTAAAATGTACGAAAAACGTGTGAAATATACAAAAGACAAAATACTGTCAAAATAAAACTAACACACCAAAACACTAAATAGAATACGCTGGTCTGTCCGAAATGTATGCAGCAGACACTTAACTGCAATTTAGCCTTACCTGGCAAAAGATACCATAGTCGTGTTTATATTAATCCTCTGGCGATCTTACACATTTATCACAAACCTCTGGCCATTTTGAAATCAATATATTTTTTCTTAATAGACATCAGCAGCTTAATCATGCTCTCTTTAGATTAAAATTCTGTTATTACAAGGCTACAGATCCTTTCAATTTAAAGGGTTACTAAGCAAGATGATTTATATGAATGTAAAAAGAGAGAGCAATGAGTGTATATTATGAAAATAAGAATGACAGACCACGATCGTCTGTTTTCTAGAGATGAAGCTTGTAGTGTTTCTTTGAAGCATTCATATTTTATTGTTTCACTAAGTAAAAGTTCCTGCGAAAAAGCTGGTTAAGTGAAATTTTTTACTTACATTTAGAATTCGAAGGAAAGGAAGTTCATTCCGCCTCGTAGACGAAACATGGTCTATCGAGTCTCGAAAATGTTGTAACTGAAGAATGGAGCTCATCTGAACCATCGTCTGAAATTCGAGAGAGAGCTGGAAGCTTTCAACGGTGTATCTGTGGAAAAGAGGCTGCAGGACTGAAACGTTTTTTACCCACAAAGTTATTATGAACTATTTTGAACTCTGTTGCAACTGGGAAATAAATTTTTAACAGCTATCGTCCCAACACCGCAGGAATATCTATTTTTAGTTTAATCCATCGTTTGTAAAAATATAATAGAAAAAGCCAGGCACTTTCTGAAGAAATAGAAAGATTAAACATTTCGTCCAGCATCTTCAGCAATTGAGTTTGCAATCTGAAGTTAACTGGAAGTCTAAAAAAACGTGCAAAGCACAAAGCTTAGTTGAGGTTGCCAGCGTTAATTATGATTTTAGAAGACTCATTTTTCATTATTCACGTGCGAGTCAGCGGTTTCAGGTAACCGATGTTTTTAAGCTAATGACTACTCGTAATTTCGTTGATTCGACATTTTGCCAAAAATATCCAAAATGGAATTGAACAAATGTTGAAATCAGTTTAACCTTTTAAAAAATGGAAGGCTTTAACAAACAGAAATGTTTGTTTTTTTTCTTCAGTAATATAAGATTTGAAACTCGTGATTCGTTTGCCTTATATAATTTTAACAAAGCTGTCTCCTAATGAGTCCACTTCCGGTAAGCATTCGAGGAAAAATAGAGGAATGTATCAACGTGAACGCTTACATATATAATATATTATTTGTCCTGGCTATAATATTTTAAGATTTTCCCTTATTTTTATGTAGGCTGACAATACCCATTAAAATAATGTCATTAAAGCTATTCCTTGGGGTGTGTTCTGAAACAGATTGTTCTGACCGTACAGCCGAAAAATAATGCTTATGTAAAATACAAGGCGGAAGATTTGGCAAATACATAGCAAAACAAAAGAAAATTTATTACAATGCGTGCAAGGTCGATGTTAATTCTTAAAGTCCGTAAGAAAAAGAGATGGCCAAAATGAAAAGAAAATTAAAAGGATAAACACTTGCTTTTTCCTGTCCGAAACAAATGAAATAGGACGGATCAAAAGACAAAAGAAATTTAACGATAAAATCGTAGTTATATAGGAATTTAAAAAAAACTTGTGCAATAATACTGAATCCAATACAAAAAAACACAGGTAAATATTTGCGTGTCGGCCATATAAGTCACTGAATTTATCAAAACTAATATTTCTTTCCAAAAGCATGCTGTTTTACCCAAATTGAGTATATTTTCGATGTCATTTGCAATAATACTCTGGATTATTAGGCATAAAAAAGGCTAAAAATGAATAAATATACGATAAATATTTTTATTTATTGATTCGTTTTCAAATCTTTGTAGGTTATTTAAAGACAGAAATTATTCTTAGATTGAAATAATTCTTTGAGATATTAATGATTTAGCGATACTAGTCTTAATAATTATCCAATAGCTGGAGGGGAAGATGGTGAATTCTAAGGCATTATCCATGACAACACCTGCACATTCAAGATTGCAGCATCCAGAAATCTCATGCGGTCACCCATCTAGGTACTAAGCAGTCTCGATCTGCTTAACTTTAGTGATCGTATGAGAATCAGTGTTTTTACACCAAGTGGCCGCGAGCCGTAAGGGCATGTATCTCATTATAAAATATATATTCTTGGATTTTCAAAACAGAACAGACTCAGTCTTTATTTTAAAATGTAAATGTTAATTTTGATCATCGCATAATATCAAATTCCCAAGCCGTTCACATTTTAAATACTAGACAAGGCTCGACGTTGTCTAATTTTGGTGACTGTACGGGAACCGATGTTTCAACGTGATGCGATTGCAAGCAAGTTTTATCAGTAAACAATTTCCTGATATATAATAATTTCCTGATATACAATAATTTCCTGATATATAAGAAAGAATATGCACCAACGCTAATGTCATAAAGAAAAAGCTCACCTTGTAGACCACTTTCCTAATACAATGATGTCGATCCTTCATACATTTTTACGGATCTCGTCTTGTACTAGAAAAACTAACCTAATCATTGACCATATATATGAAGGACATAAATCAAGTTCTTTTTCATTTAGGCTTAATAGCATTTTTTATCCTTATCTAGGTTCTTGTATACTTTATTTATAGTCTTAAGAATGTCTTTTTTCTTTCCTTGGATATCGGCTCGGAACGAGAAACCGGCAAGCCGAGTTCGAATTCCAGTTGAATCCTTTGTATTCACTTACGCGCAAATACCCTTGGGAAAGGTATCAATCCGTCTCTTCCTTCCAGTTATGGGTTAAATAGCAGGACAGATTGGGTTCTATAGCTTTGATCGGCAACCAGTCTACCGCAGAAAGCAATGGCAACCTACTGCGGGATAATCTTCTGCCCAGTCAGTCATGTCTCTTTCGAGACATGATCGCCCAAGCGTGTATCATGTATGGCACTTAACTGACTGAACTAAATTCACAGAACAATAATACTCCTCTTTATAACCATCTGTCTGTCGAACTAAAGAATCATTACGTCAAAAAGATTAGACACAACAGGAATATTTACCTTTTTTCTCGTGAATATGATTTGATCTTGGGAGCTCAAACAATAAATAGATAAAAATATTTTTAGGCTGAGAAATCAGCCTACCGCCATGTTTCAGTTAAAGGGGAAGTCACTAGGCATTTGCTGATGTTTGGCAATTGATTAGCCTTTCGATATTTTGGCAAACGCGTTGCGTAATACATTCCATTTAAAAATTTAAAAATTAAACTAAAAAATTTCAAAGATTTTTAAAAGAATAATAAGAAATCTGTTTAATCATTTTTCCAAGAAAGGCGATAATGCCATTAAGACGCAGTGATTACTGGCGGAGAAAGTGAATGGGAAGACATTGTTGAGGATAAAGGACAATAAAAGGACAAATTTCAGAATGACTGAAAATGGCGATTAGTGTTGCATTTGCATATTTAAGTAGATGACAGGGAAGTATGAAACCGGAAGAGAGATCCACAGGGGAGAAGAACAAGAAAGGAAGCTATTGGAATAAAACATATGGTTACATCGAGGTCGTTCAAGAATAAAACAGTGATCTATTTGCCAATCTTGTAATGTCTGTAAAAGGTAATAGTAACAATTATTTTTCAAGCAATTCCAAAGAAATAAGATAACATATAAGATGAAAAATAATCACCATCACCATCATCATCATCATCATCACCATCACCATCATCATCATCATCATCATCATCATCATCATCATCATCATCATCATCAGTCACATAGATGGGTACTAATCTCATGGTTACTGTATAGCTGAGCATCCGAACAGTTTCCTGGGTTGCAAGCCAGAGATATATATATTTATGCTTAGCGTATATTGCAAGTAGACCTGGTGAGGCCCATCTCACTCCAAGCTACACCACAGACGATGTTCACCAGCTTGAAGATTAGTCATGGCCGTTGTTAATTCTGTGGAACTAGAGCACAAGTTTTGATAAAAGAATGGTAACTCGCCAACATCACTAGGCTTTGCTTTCTCAAAGGCAATTTTTAACCATTGATCTTAGAAAGCTGTTGTATCCAGCTAACAGCTTAGAGAAGAAAGGTTTGGCGTCATAAAAGATATCCATATGAAAGTCACAGTCTGACGATGTTATTTAAGAACATGAGTCAAAGTTTCATTTTAAAATATTGATTTTGATGTACTTTACGGAATTGGGCAAAATTATATGCTTTTATAGATCTTGATGTTTTACATTTTTAAAGAAAATGGAAATTAAAATTACACTTATGGTTAAAATCAGGATATAGTTGACATATTTATTAAATATAAAGGGGGAATGTATTTTGTTCAATTTGACACGTATAGGAACGTGAAGAGGAAATAAGCATCCTAACGAGTTTTTGTCAATTGATAGTAGCTAAAGGACTGGGAGAGATTATAAAAGGATAAATGTAGTTTATCAGTTACGAAGGTTTGTAAGATATGGAAAGACATGATCGTTTATATTCTGGTGAGACACGTCACAAAAAACAAGAGGAAGAAGAGGAGGAAGAAGACGACAACGACTACACTGAAGAAGAAAAGAAGAATGACGAATAAGAAGAGATGTAGAAAGAGAAGAAGAGAAGAATATGAGAAGACGAGAAGATGACTTAGAAAAAGAAGAAATAAAGAAGACGCAAAGAAGACAGGAAATAGAAGATGAAGAAGATGAAAAAGAAGAAAACGAAGAAATTAAGAATAAAAAGATATAAAGTAGCTAACGGGAAAAGGTGAATAAGAAGCGATGTCGATGAAGAGGAAGAAAAGAAGGCAAGAATAAAAGAAGAAGAAAAGATGTAGAATAAAATAACATGGAGAAGAAGAAATACAAAAGAAGTAAAGAAGGTGAAGAAAATGAAAAGATTAAAATTGTAAGAGATGAAGATCAAAAAGAAGAAAAAGAAGCAGAATTAAAGACGAAACAAAGATTAAGAAACGAAGAAGGCGAAATGACAAAGATAAAAAGTATGGCAACAAAAGAAGAGAATAAGATAAACAAGAAAAAATAACTAAAGAAGAAGAAAGGAAGATAAAGAAGGAGAAAAATAAGGGAGAACAGAAGATGAATAAGAAAAAAGAGAAGACGAATAATAATAAAAAAGACAAAAGAAAAAGAAGAAAAGAACATGATGATGAATATGAAATGATAAGAAAATACGTAAAAATGACGATAAAAAAGAAAAGAAACGGGTGGAAGAAGAAAAAGAAGTTAAGAAGAAGAAAGTAATGTGAAGAAGAAAAATTATAAAACGTGAAGAATAAGTAAAGAAGAAATAAGAAGATTAAAATGTAAGAATTAAAAAAGAAAAGACTATGAAGAAGAAGAAAAGAAATCGAGAAGACGAAGAAGAAAAAGAGAAGAAGACAAGAAGAAAATGTTAAAGCTGAAAAGAAAATGATGAAGAAAAAGAAAACGGGAAGTTGAAAAAGGACAAGAAGAGAAGACGAAGGAAATGAAAACGAGAACATAGGGAAAATTAGAGAAAAAGATGCAGACCAAGAATGAAGTAAAGTAGAAGAAAAGTAGTTGAAGAATAAGAAAAGAAGAAGAGGAGAAGAAAATAGAAAGTGAAGAAAAAGTCGAAAACAAGGAAGAAAAGTAAAGAAGATAAAGAAGAAGAGAAGAAAAAAAGAAAAAAACTAAAATAAAGTAGATGAATAAGAAAAAGTAAGGATGAAAATAAGAAAAAGAAGAAATGACGAAGCCGAAAAATGTAAAAGAGGAGAGAAGAGAAGATGAAAATAAATTGATGCAGACGTAGTAAAAACGAAGCAAAGTAAAAGAAAAGAAAACGGGGAAGAATAAAAGAAAATACGAGAAGAACATTGAGAAGAGGAGATAAAGGAGAAAAAAGAAGAAAAGAAGATGAATAAAAAGAAACGAAGAAGACATGATGAAGAATAAGAAATAAAAGAAAAAGAAAAGAATAAAAAAAGTAACGAATATGACGAAAAGAAGAAGGAGTTTTAGTTTTGTTTATCAACCTCTGTGGGTTATTTGATGCCAAAAAGGTGGGGTTTTAAGATTTTTTTTTAAATGTTCGGTTTTACTAAGAAGGTTGATTTACTCAGATTTTAAATTAAAAGATTTTGTTTTTCTTTTTTATTTTAGAAAATTGAAAATGTCTTCTAATTTTGCATTCAAAAATGTTTTGCTGTGAGTATTCTTTCCTTCAAAAATGTTTTATGGTAATCACTTTTTCTTCAAAACTGTATAGTTTTCTACATAAATTCTGTTTGTATGTATATATTTTATAAAAGTGTATTTTTATACTTTCATAGTGTTTTGACCCCAGTTTGGCTTTAACTATTGGCCCATAGCTGGGACCCTAATAGGTGCTACCACTCCGGCCCAGGGTGGACCTGTAAACAACAGCAGTTAAGAGGTGGTTTCATGCTTCTTACAACCTCTCAACCAAAGGCCTTGCTGCCAGATGCAGTTTACCGTCATGGCCAGGACCAAAAGAAGAAGGAGAAAAAAGGTGGAAGTGTATAAAAAAGAAGTAAAATAGATAATGGAACAGAAGAAATGTAGTAGACGAGAAGAAAAAGGAGAAGAAAATAAAATAAAATAGAAAAATAGGAAGAAATAAAATAAGAAAAAAAGATGAAGTAGAAAAGAAAAGGAAAGGAATAATAAGAAAATAACGAAGATGAAGAAGACGAAAAAAGAAATAGAATGAAAAAAGAAGAAAAGAATATGGAGGAGAAAAGAGAAAAGGAGATGAAGAAAGAGAAGATCACGAAGGAGATGAGAAGATAACGAAAATAAAAGAAGAATAAGTAAGGAGAAGAAAAGAAAATGAAGAAGGGATTAAGAAGACGAGATGAAGAAAAACGAAGTAGGAGAAAAAGAAAAGAAGATGTGAGGGAAACGTAAAGAATGTTAAAAGTAAAAAGAAAATAGAAAAGGAAGATGGGGAAAAGAAATAAAATTAAGAAGAATAAAAGTAGAAAGGAAGAAGCGGTGATGAAAAAGAAAAAGAGAGATGTAAAAGAAGAAAAGTAGAAAGAAGATGAAGAAAAAAGTAGGCGCCAAGAAAAATTGAAGAAGACAATAAGATGAAGCAAAAGAATAACAAGAAGAAAAGAAGATGGAGAAGAAAAAAAAGAGAATAAGTGTTATATATCGACAAACAACAAACACGCATATATATAAAAATATAAAGTTATATTTTTATTAATGACGATGAACCGTGTAGAATAGGGAACAGAGAATTGAGAGAGCGCGCTTCTAATGGGTTGACGGGAGTGTAGTCTTATCTGTTGTGTCTCTCTTCACCGGCCGATCTCTGTTGCTCCTCTACTACTGGCGAATCCGTGTGCCGAGGTCTTTTTATAATCTTCCAGAACCGGGACTTTTTCTTCCGGTTTTGCCTCGCCCACGCACGTCCACGTAATTCTCAGAGACACCTGTTCTGTTTGCCTCTGTAGTTATTTCCGCTGCTGCCGGAAATAAGGTCAAACGACATCCGTTCCTTTCAACGACCGGAAACACCCTCGCTTGCATCAGCCTTCCTCGGGTGGGGCCAGATTGTTATATTACATAAAGAGCACGACAAAGAAGAAAAATTAAATAGAAGGAAAAATCTGAAGAATAAAAGACGAGATTGAGAAGAGCAGATGAAGATAAAGAAAAATAAAAATATAAGAAAGTAGAAGAAAAGAAGATGATGAAGAAATGAAGAAGTTGAGATGAAGAGCAAGCGAAGCAGAAGAAAAAGATGAAGAATTAGAAATTAATAAGACGAGAAGAAGAGAAAAAAAGAAGAGGAAGAAAAAAGAAAAAAAATTGAAAAGGTGAAGAATAACAGAAGAAGCTTAGCGAAAATATAAACCCGAAATGTGTTTTTATTTTGATAAAAAAGCAACGAAGACAATCGATTTATAAATAAAAATGCTTAGTAGGTATCTTACTTCAGGAAAAAACCTTCCTGTAGAAAACAATTATATGATAATGTTGAATTTATGGGCTTTGTCGTGCAATAGATATCGGCTCTGAATCCATCGCTTCTTCCTCAATAACTGGAGAGAGAAGAGACGGATTAACATAATTACGCTTAAGTGAATGCAACCGATTCAGCAGGAATTCGAAATCGGCTCTCTGATTTCTCGTTTCAAGCCGATATCCGTTGCACCACTAGTCTTTGTAAAACTGATCTATCTTTGTGCAATAAGCAAGTATTCGGCTGCTAACTTTTATAATTTTTTATTTTTAAACTATTTAATTCTTCTCATTTATTTTCTATTTGGAATTTATATTTAATTTTTGCTTTTTTATCCTAAAAAGATTGAGCTTTCCTTTCCGATATTATTTTTGATTTTTGAACAATTTTATAATTAGTTCTTGCTTTCTATTTCTCCATATTTGGTTTATAATATCACTTGTCCTGAATACTCGTTATTCTTCACCCTTTTACTTTAAAAGATAAACAGTCTTTATTTCCTTTCCTTTTTATTTCCCAGCCTGCTATTATTTACTTTCCCCTGCCCACTTTATTTACTAGTCAGCTTTTTTATTTCCTCTTCCTTCATAATTTCAGTTCTTCTGTTGTTTTTTTCTCAATATTAATTTTTCTTTCTATTTGTCTTACTTTTGTTATGTTCTTTTTATTTTTCTTCTTAACTTTCAAAGTTCCTGTTATGAACATTTTGTTTTCTACCGTAGAGATCTCTTGCAAGACACGACTACTAAATATTTTAAAGTTTTTTCTGTCGTTCTCTTTAACGACTTTGCTCTTTTCTTTCCCTCTCTCCCGTTCCCAGCCAGCCATCTACCAAACCTTTTATAGTCTGACTTCAATTTCATCGACCTTCTTATTCTTTGTAACTCCACCGCCCAATCACAGCATGTAAAAGGCAGACAGCATACGAACAAATATCGTGGATGTCCTTCCTTTGAATCCTTGACAATGCAATGGGCTATATCATCGTGAGAGGATTCATGATGTTTTCAACCGATCTATTGTCGACAGCCGGAAAAAATCGTACATGCCAGCTTTTGACAGAGAATATGGGCGTAATCCACTTTCTTAATGCCTTATGGAAAAACTGTAGGCCGTTGTTTTTTTTTTTAGCATTGCTTCAGCGAAAATACAACGCACAACAACAAGAGAAGAATAATAAAAGAGAACATATTTTGATGATACTACAAGACGCAATGTTTCCTTATAGATATAAATGATTCGTCTTCTTGCATATACTTGTTGACTTGTGATGTCGTTTGATTTACTTAATGGATACAATGGTTCATAGGTAATTAAAATTTTCCAGGTACATAAATATGATGAAGATAAGTTGCACTATGTAAGCTGTAATTTTAGCATCAGGTTACAGGCTTTAAAGAAGGGGTTGCTTAGATTTCTACAGATTAAAACTGTTGTATATATATATATATATATATATATATATATATATATATATATATAACAGTTTAAATATAGAGGGTAGTTATTTTGATAAAGAAGTATCTATCTATATATATATATATATATCCTGTCACGCTCATGTGGGTAGAGGGAATATTTCAACTTTATTTTATATTTTTTTCAATAGTTATGTCGTCGAAGAGTGAAGAATATATATATATATATATATATATATTCTATGTTATAATAAAAACTGTTGGGTATTTATTTGTATATATATATATCACATCGTAGATATATATTAACAATGAATTAGAACACTCATCTATTAGGCGTGTATAATAATGATAATATACAGGCTAAAAGGTTGCCTTCTTCTACCCAGCGCACGTAGCTCAGATGAAAAATGGCCGACCTACGCTAATTCGGTCGGGTTTCAACCCTGGGTAAAAAGCAATTGGAGTCTAACCGTACTGATGAGCTGTGATACAGCGGAACGGATCTGTCTGTGGATGACTATATATATTATAAGAAAGAAAGAACACATAGAATAAAACCTACTGCTTATGCATTTATTTTTATAAAGAGTGCTCAATACAGAGTAGAGCTTAATATTGTAATTTTATTATTACAATATTATAAAAGCACTATATCACTACACAAAAAATGTCCATATTTTAGAACAATATTGTTCTTCTTCAGATAATGCTTTAAAAAATTATGAAAATGACTTATTTTAGAGAATATAAGATGAATTTATGGTTATTCTGAAAATTAAGGAGGGGTACTTGGAGGAAGTTAAACGGTATGGCTGTGGGTGTGTCAGTATTACTCAATCAAAAGTTAGAATTAAGGTTGATCTAGAAAGTTGAAAATTTGGTTCACGTATTTCTCTAGCATGCCCGGCTTCACTGCATTAAAACTGTTCTTTATAAGGGTACAAAGTCTTTTGTTCACTATTGCTGTCCTTTTCAGAGCAAAAAATATGTCATTTCCCGTCGTAATTTCAAATCTTTTTAAAAATCACATTGACTTACGTACAAATGCCCCTGGTAAATTTACGCATTTATCTATACCCCGGTCATAGGTTAAATAGTAGAAATTGTAACAAGAAAAATAATTTTAATT
The DNA here is from genome assembly GCA_037127315.1 of Ascarosepion bandense. Taxonomy (NCBI): domain Eukaryota; kingdom Metazoa; phylum Mollusca; class Cephalopoda; order Sepiida; family Sepiidae; genus Ascarosepion; species Ascarosepion bandense. The sequence continues at coordinate 5,477,007 of JBBBDQ010000224.1, read as the reverse complement.
CTCAAAATATTATTAATGCAATAACCCCTCACTAAAAACAAATCATTTTTTCATATATGTACACTTGTTCTAATCACGAGTAAACCTGAGAACTTCTGTATTTTGATTCCGAAGGTTTTGAGGAAGTTGATAACCTCCCATTATTAAAGAAATGGCATTAAAAGTGTATTTAAATTATCGGTATCTACATTACTACACGGCTTAGCGACACCAACATTTCTCAAAACAGAAATTCACCTGAATAGACAAACATCCAAAAGTAAAAGTCCACTAACAATACATGAACTTTGAATTTAACATATTTTGTTGAAAATGCCTGAAGCCAGAAATTGTAAGAATAAAGAACATGAACTGATAAAATTTTATTTAAATCTTCACAAATGTATGCAAACCATCAGCTAATAAGAAGAACCCATTAAAAATATGATAGTTTTAACAAAACTTGGTGGATAAAGATATGCTGCATGCATACATACATACATGCATACACACACACCTTATATATATATATATATGTGTGTGTGTGTGTATATATCATCCTACGTCGGTGGCACGACTCGAAGTTTAAGAGATTTGAATTTAAGTTCACTGGATGTTCATGGGAGTTAAATCCTAGAAAGTTACTATTTTTAAAAGATTTTGTCAGGAGTTAAATTTAAATAGACAGAAATTACATTAAATAGCTTTAAATATAAAATGCCAAAAAAATTTATACATGTGTGTTATTCCCATATGTATATTCATTAATTCACATAACTATGTGTTTGTTTGTTCGTTTTTGTGTGTGTGTGTGGGAGTGTGGGGGTGTTTTTTGTGTGTCTATGCATTATTGCGTGGGCATAATGCATACTACTCACGTATTCTGTCGTATGTAGAAAATCGGCAGAGCTAAATTTCTAGGAATCGATGAGTTAGGCTGAAATGCTGATTAACAATTCAGATTGTGGGTTGGAAGTAATAAAGGTAAAAGCAAAACAAGATACACTTCCCGATCAAAAATTTAAGACCACTTAAAAATCTTTAAAAAGAATTTTTTTTTATGGATAGATTTTAAACTCCTCCCACTTAAGGTTACCAATACTACAATCTAAAAGGTTATGGAAACAAAAAGCTACATTCCAAACATTTTATTTAGAAATTTACATTTTTATAAAATGAGGCGATTTACACATGATCAAAATTATAAGACCAGAGACAAAAATTCTACAAAATTGTACAAAAAGTGTATGAAAATAATTAACAACTACATTTAATAATGAAGTCAACCTCCACTGTTTTTGATGACTTCAAAAATTCTGTCGGGCATGCTAGAAATAAGCGTTTCCATTAAGGTGCGGGGGATGTTGCTCCAGCTTCTGAAGATGGCTTCGCAAAGTTCATTTTTTGTTGAATATTGTTTGCCATTTCGATAAACATCTCTTGTTATCCATCCCCAAACATTTTCAATTGGGTTCAAGTCCGGTGAGCCTGAAGGATGTCCCAAGAGATGAACCCCATTTTCTTGTAGAAAGGTCAAGGTCCGTCCTGCAGCATGGATTGCAGCATTATCCTGTTGGAATAACCATCCATCCCCACACAAACGATGGACCTCCGTCATCAAAGATGCTTTTTGTAGCATGTTAACACAATCAGCCGCTCTCTGACGACCCTGCATCACCTGGAGCTCCATCGTCCCTCTGTAAGAAAAGGCAACCCATACCATTAGGGACCCTATGACGTGCGGAGAAGATTTCAGGAGGCATGTTTTTGTTATACCAATATCGTTGGAAGCCATCAGGACCATCGAGAAAAAATTGAATTTTTTTCATCAGAAAAAACAGGACTTTCTTCCACTTCTCAACGTCCTATGTTTGGTATTCACGACCAAACTTTAAGCGGTCCAACTTGAGACGTGGAAGCAGCCGAGGAATTTGTTTACGCTTTTTATTTACCATGCCTTTTTGTCTTAAGTGTCGTCTGATGGTTACGGGACTGCAATCAGCATCTGTGACTGCCTTAATTTGACTAGAAGAAAGTCCCTCGTCTTTCATAACAACCCGTCTTATTCTCCTACTCATTGCAGGAGAAATTTTTTGAGGCCTACCAGAGGATTTTGCTTTTCCATAATTTTCATTTTCCAATTCTCACTGTTCTTTAGAAAGTTGCAAATCACAGTTTTACTGCGATTTACCTTAGCTGCGATCGCCCGCTGTGACAAATCTTGCTTATGGAATTCTAGAATTCGAGAACGCTCAACTTTGGTAAGTTTGCTTGCTTTAAGGCATGGTAATACCTTGACGCAGTGATTGCTAATCTGAACTAAAAACATTGGAATTGCCATAGATCTAACAATTTATGCCCCTGGTCTTATAATTTTGATTATGTGTAAATCGCCTCATTTTATAAAAATGTAAATTTCTAAATAAAATGTTTGGAATGTAGCTTTTTGTTTCCATAACCTTTTAGATTGTAGTATTGGTAACCTTAAGTGGGAGGAAGTTTAAAATCTATCCATTAAAAAATTTCTTTTTAAAGATTTTTAAGTGGTCTTAAATTTTGGATCAGGAGTGTATGTTCAAAAGAAGATGTTAAACAATTTTCCACACGCAAACACACACGAGCAGATACATATACTGGATGGGTTATAAACGAAAGACAAAAGTCAAGGCTCAAATTTTCTTAAGAAATAATTGTTTCTTTTTCTTTTTTATGTGAGTTGCATAACATAACTGTAGATTTTATGTGATACCAAGCAGTTTCCGGTTAAAGAGAGCACAAAGACTGTAAAACTGTAATTTGCAACAGAATCATCTGCACTTGTTCAGAGGCAATTTTGACGAGAATATTCTGGGAGGCTATTCGAAATCGCTATACAATCACACGTGTGGTAGAAAGGTTTAGAAACGCTGAAAGTGTGGTTAGCAATAACAAAGGCTATTTTGGCCCAAATTTCGCAGCGAGGGCGCCGGCTTATGTTCAAGATGTGAGTGACCAGTTGAAACAGTCGCCAACAAAAATCCACCAGACGGCTGTCACAGCAAGTAGGTATTTTCAAGAAATATGTGAGCCGAATTACTTAAAGTGATTGGAAAGTTTTTCCCTAAAAAGTACATATACTGTAAGCGCAAACTCAAACCAACAAGCCCAAATACTACCAGTTTTATCATACGATATTTCATTTTATCTCTCTTTTTAGGCCATATATTTGAAAGAGATCGAATACAGATTTCACAAAAAGGGGTATCATTTTTCAATAATGACATTTACTTAAACCGTATACTCCTAGTATTATGCTGACACATTCTTTTCTTTTTATATCTCTGATGGATATACAGGTAATATCTGATGGATATGCAGGATATGCAGATAATTATAGTGGCACATACCGACTTCCAATAAATCTCGGGTCCGTTACATTCCCTTACGCACAAATTCCCCATGGGAAAGGTATGAATCCATCTATACCCCGATCAGAGATTAAATAGTAAACCTTGTATCTAGAAAAATGACATTGTTATTGTCAAATATTATTAATTCACTACCCCATAGCTAATACAAAATATTCTTAAAATCCAAAAATATATTATTGAAATAACCAGCTAAGGGTTGTTAAGCCGTAAAACACAAATCACTTTTCCATATACTTAACCCATGATTATAAACTATGATTTGAGAATTGCAAACATTTCACTGAAATATAGTGAAAAATTACATCTGAAATCAATAAAATAGGAAGTTTTGTTTTTTTATTAAATTTATTCTTCAAAATATAAAGTACAATTATATTTTGTTTCATTATGGATTCACTATTATTTGAAATTACTTATTACTACTTCGATACCTTCTGTGTATAATTTTACAGGTGTTGAAATGATAAGTTATCCAATTAAAGACTAATTCTTGTTTTATTAGAGAAATATATCCGTACAAAAGAATTTTTGCGACGATCACAATAGGTAACCGATTTTTAAAATCTCATTCTGTTATTTTTGCTGCTTGTGGCCTTGCGTTATTATAGTGAAGAACATCTTTCTTGTTCTGGAACGCAAACGGCTTTTCAACCAGAAGTTTTATTGTTACGTTTCAGCTGTCGGGCGTATAAATGTGTTTAATTGTGTGTTATTCCGCCAAATGCACCCATAATCTCACCACACGCATAACATTACTTTCTCTTACAATATTCGACAGTAAGGCATCTAATCAGTAAGTTTTAAAGAGCATGGAACTACATATTAATTGCTGATGTTGCCAGGTCAGCCATGACCAGGGGTTATAGCAAATATTAACATCTCAGCTATGGGCAAATAGTTAACCCTTAAACTCGTATCAGAACACATTGAAAGCACAAAAATACATTTTCTTCGTAAGAATACCAGCAATTTATTTTAGAACAAAAAATTAAAAAATAATTTAGCACCAATATATATATATATATATAAAGGTTTGTGTGCGTGTGTATTTAAATTACCAGTAATACATTTTTTTAAATGACAATAATTAGAATCATATATTTCTAAAGAAAATATTATTACAGGCAATACATTTTGTAACTCATTGTATATATTACCAGCAAAGATTTTGCAAAAAAAATTATCAGCAATGCATTTTTGGAAAAGGAATTACTGATGCCTCAAAGAAAATTAAATTTCGACATTACATGAATAGCAAGTAGCTGATATGCTGCTAAACAAAGAAACAAATCGTTCTTCCATGTACCTAAGTTTCAGTTGTAAAAATTTAATGCTGTCAGTCCCCTGATTTTTTAACATCGTCTACTGAAATTCATCTTTCATAATATGATGTGATATATTTTAGGAACGGATGGTTAGAGTCATACATTTGTTATTAAAATTAGTTTCCCACAATAGAAATTAAGTATAACTCAAGCTAATATAATAACTAAGACACAACTATCCACCTTACTCAATTGATCTTAATGATTCTTTAGGAAAAGCCATTATAGTTTATTCTAGGAAGCATTTAACAGAGAAGAGCAAGTACAGCAGTCAGATCCGAAGACATATTGGCTAACTAAAGATGAGAGAAAGAAAAGAATTGATGCAATAGAAATGTTGTTATATCGGAAGTGCATTGAAACTAATCATGGGAACAAAGAAAAAGTTTTAGAGAATATAGAAACAAAAAGGACACATATACTTAATAATAGGAAGATGCAGTTAAAATTTCAGGGGAAATAAAAAGTCAAGAGGGTTTGGAAAATCTGATATACACAGGACTGGCAAGAGGAAGAAAGGAAATTGACGCATAAACTATCTAGCAATCTTGAGTAAATGAACGATAGAACAGGATTTAAGAGAAATAACAAAAAGCCATATTTTATTAAGTGCTAAGGAAGATGGGGAAATGTGGAGAGCTATGATCGTCAACATCTTGAAGGAACCCACCATGTAGTAGAAGATTAAATACTACTTCATTTAAATCTAAATCTCAGTGTTGTTTTTATATGTTAATAGATCAGTTCTGAACAAAAATGTGTTTTAAATAGATAAAAATTTTGCCGCAACACGCTGACGCTTACTAAAATCCTTACACGGTTTAGTATTGTTGAAATTATTGCTTCCTCTGCTCATTTGAAACTCCATCTACACTGTTTATATTAAACACATCAATCAATAAATCTCGGGCCTAACTAATAAACAACAACGTTTAGGCAAAATTCGACTTTATTCATCAACAGAGTCTCCTTCTAGAGTGATTCACTGGTTACAACGCTTTCTTAACAGTTCGACGTTTTTTTTGCAGAATGATTTGTTTTGGCCTCAAAATACGCCTCATTTTCCAATATCAATTCTTTATTAGAGTCATATCTATTTCCCTAGAGCATTTGCTTGAGTTCTGAAAACAAACAGTAGTCGCTTGAGGCCAGATCTGGAGAATAGGGTAGATTCGGAAGCAATTCGAAGTGCAATTTATGTAGTTTTGCTATCGTTGCGATCGACTTCTGACATGGTGCGTTGTTTTGGTGATTTCTTCTTTATTTGTTACCGTTTTTTGTCGATTTTTTCTTCAAACGAACCCATAATGCTGTATAATATTCGCTAGGTAATCGATAAACAAAATACTTCGCGCATTCAAAAATACGGAGGCCAAATTGTACCTGCTTAAGTTTGCTCCTTTAGTCGCTTTGGAGGAATTTCACCTTCTGCTGTCACTCAGCTGACTGCCGATTTGACTTCGGGGTGAAGTGGTGGATCTATTGTTTCATCCATTGTCGCATATTTACGCAAAACCTGAATCATGCTGCGTTGAAACGGTTGCAAACAACGCTCTGAACCGACTACGCGTTATTGTTTTTGATCGACTGTGAGCAAATGCGGCACCCGTTAGAAAATAGCTTTCCCATTGACAAATGTTCATGAAAAATGTTGAATACACTACCTTTTGATATGTTTAACTCCTCTGCTATCTCACACAAATTTAATTTACGATCAGCCAAAACAAGATTGCTTTTTTATTGTTTATTTTATTCTTTTTTTCTATTTTTCGGGACAACTGCCGATTTTTGACGACCTAGGCGTTCAACGTCATATGTGTCTGTTTAAATTCAGCATGCCACCTCTTAAATGTTGTTATAAAAAAAACACTTGTCAGGCTATTGTCTTGCTTGATCAGTATGTTTTTTCATCGGAAAGCAATACCTTTTCAACACACGAAAATCAGATTTTTTCATTGTTTTGAAAATTTACAACAGTAGCTTCAGTTAAATAATTGTCATTTGTAAAGCCATAAGCCGACTGGCCTCAAATTTTTTATAAGAGATGCCCAGATGAACACCAAGAAGGGCAAGCTTGTACTTTCAAACTATGTGGTCCTAACATAATAATTGCATAACTAAATTCAGATTAGAGAATTGTAAATTCATTCTTTAAATTGAATGCGTTTGTTTTTAAATTGAATGCGTTTGTTTATTTTTTTTAATTTGAATGCACTATTATTTCATTTGAATGCAGTTATATTTCAGTTGAATGATTTAGTTTATAAACTTGATGGCAAATCGTATAGCTATGGGTTAATTAGCGAGCTTTGTCTGACCAAAACATTATTATCTCAACAAAAAATTCTAACAATCTGAATTATTTTATTATATTAAATTACCTGCAAAAGCTGATGATTCGTAATAAACGAATCCATCATTAAAAGAAACAAACTATCATGACATAATATGCTAGTTTCAAATTTTTATCTTTGCGTCTTCTATATTCGGAGTTGCTCTTCTCGACTGAACACTATTCAAGTTTTAAAGAATCCCTTCTGACCTGCTACCTTGCAATTTAACTCAAATTGGAGGAGAGAAAATTTGGTTCAGGCTTTTCTCAAATACATTAGTGCAAAGCGATGGTATCAGATTTTCTGAAATTTGAATTCGGCCTGCTTCATCTGCTTTCAATAACATTTACTCTACGCCCCCACTCCGATATTTACATAGGTACATTCAAAGATTCGCGATACATTAATTTTAAAATGAATTTTTGAAAAGTGAAAAATCTTTCTCAAAGCAATCCTTTTAGTTTTACTTTCAAACTAGTAAACTGAATTTCATATTTCAAATAAGTAAACCACTTTACTATATTTTAAAAGCATTTTAAAGTTCTGGAAAAAATTGTCATTTTAAACTCACTGAACATTGCTGATTTTCGTGTTATTTTAGCCATCAGTCATCACAATCCGATTCTCTTAAAAACAACAAAAGTAAAATACTCTTTTGTGAACATTTTCAAATTAAATGCCCTACATTTATTTCTCAAATTATGTTCTTCTGTGCAATGGTTTATATTATATTATCCAAAATTGTTTATCTTGATTGCTTTTTCCTGCTATCTCAGGCTCAACAACTTCACCGAATGATCCATTTATTGGCAAAACAACAATGGTTTCAGATACATTTTCACAGTAAGCACGTGTAACAAAAACACTGTCAGTACGGTTCCTCTCACAAGTAATCCATCTAGGCCTGTGCACGAAATAAAAGATTGCTTGAGAAAGACAAATGTTGAGTACATTTTAAAGCCAAACTCATCTATAAAAAAACAAACACTTCAGCGTAATAGTTACGATAATCACATATTATAATAGTTGTCTTGAAAAGTAAATGAGGCCAATGAATCATAACACTTCTGAATTCACGCGTTACCATTTATAAATACAGGTAGTACAAAAATACAGAATTTTAGGCAGCGTCTTTACACGAGAACAAGGAAAAAATTGTTATAAACATCTGCCCGCAAATCCTTCGTTTTTGAGATATCATATTTAATGTTTACGGTAGACGCAGTTAAGTGCACAATCCAAAATACAATCCCAAAATACATATTAACATAGTACGTGATGTGACGATAACCAGTAGCAATGTTTGTAGCTGGCTTCTGTCTGGAAACAAAGTCTCATACAGCCGTGCAGCCTCGTGTCCATTAATATTTACACGGCCATATGTAAAAATCATATCTACGCGCTCACGATATGAACAACCTGCAATCAATAAACGGAAAAATTCTCAGTGAACTAATTACTACAAACGTTAAAAGCTAAAGAAAGACTAGTCACAAATATACTCCAATGACAAATGTAAATTTTGTTTCCATGGTGACACAGCGTCATCTACCGTAAAAGTTCTTTAAAGTTAACTCAAAAAGGAAGTATTTGCGGACACATGTGGACTTTTCATCTTGTTTTGATGAGAGGATACACCCTACATACACACACCTACACACATACAGATATACACACACACATATATATACTTAACGAGTAAAGACATCATAACGTGGATCTCACGAAACTTCGAAGTCGGCCTGACTGTTTTGATCATGTTCGGAGGGCCAGAAATAATGACTCAAGACGGAAATAGAGTTAAACACATAAATTAGCAAAGAACAATATTATAAACATATTTTTGTATTTACGATGATAATGTTTCTTACAGGGCGATGGTAAAGAATAATGATAGTTTTCGAATGCCGCCTTAAACCCCGTCAAGAAATCGCCTCAACCCGGATCTCATTTGAATTCATTTTCACATAGATGGTCGGGGAGGCCTATTGGCTATACACAATTTTCAACATAACACCGGTTCTTTCTAGTCCGTCGAGTTCTTCATTTATTTGTGATAATGAGCCAAAAGGCACATATCGTTTTTTTCTTAAACACTGGTTGGTTGTTTTCTTTTAACTCGAATTTTGCCGTAATCTTATTACAAACGGCCAAGGTTCCCAGAAAAATTTTCCGGAAAAGTTTATTTTAAATCTTTTATCAGGATATTTACCTTGGTCGTCAGGTTTTTGAGCTTTTGGTAAAATGAATTAATTGGCATGTAGTCCAACTTAAATTTTTCTATTCTGTAGGTGCCGAATACATTTTCTATATTCTTTAATACGAACATTTTTATTTTAACGTCCTTCCTTGAAAAGTTGCATTAGTGATAAGTTCTGTAAACTTGATTTTCTCCCCTGTCACAGACCTTGCTGTTTTATCAGTTCTTGCCAAGGATGGTTTTCCCAACTTTTTCTAAGTATATAGATGTATGATTGTTAAATCTAAACCAGAATCTAACCATAATTTAGTATTTTTAATTAGTATTTGTACTTACACGTATTTCCTAATGTTAACCCGTCTTGTTTATCAGATTTTGTGTTTTTATGCAGCTGTTAATCTTTTACTCCCTCGAAAATGTGAGCTCTTGTACTTAATACGGTTACAGTTTAGACACTTTTTTTATTCTGGTAGGGTCAGTTAGTTATAGTTATAGTTAACTATAAACAAGAGATTCAGGAACGCAGTAGTCCAACATACCCAGGTGCCGACTGCGGAACTGACCAGGTCCCAGTCATCTGTAAACTAAAAGTGAAACTCCGAAGACTGAAGAAGCCCAGCACATCACCAATGCTGCAATACGACACGCTAGAGGACGATCTCACCCAGCAGAAAGAATACAATAACAGCGTGAGAAAGAAATATGAAGAAAAAATTGGAAAAGGATACTCGAAATGGGATTCACTCAACGAAGCGATGGTGACCTCAGCGAAAAACATAGCCCCAAAGGAAATCAAACGCAGAAGAAAAAACGAGTGGATGACCGAAGAGATCCTCCACATGATGCAAAGGAGACAAAAAATAACGCCAAGACACGGAGCAGAGTACAAAAAACTTCACAGGAAGATAAGGAACAAATGCAGACAAGCCAAAGAGGAATGGCTCAACAACAAATGCGCAGAAGTAGAGAGACTGAGCAGTAACAACAAAGCAGAGATGCATAAAGAGACAAGAGAACTGACAGGACAAAAAACCTGCTCCTCAACAGGATGCATAAAATCCAAGGAAGGAACAATCATATAAGAGAAAGAGGAAATACTCCAGCGATGGGAAGAATATATACAGGATCTCTTTTGCGACAAGAGAGAACAACCGAGAATACACAAGGAGATGGATGGACCGGAAATACTGAAATCCGAAGTGGAAGTTGCAATGGCCAAAATGAACAGAAACAAAGCACCTGGTCCAGATGGCATAGTGATAGAGCTGCTGACAGCCTTAGAAGATTATGGCATAGAAAAGATTACCGACATAATAAACGAAATTTATAGCAGCGGAATAATACCAGAAGACCTATGCAAATCGATATTTATAGCGCTGCCGAAGAAACCTGGTGCAAACGAGTGCGAACTACACAGAACTATCAGCTTAATGAGTTACATTACAAAACTGATTGTCAGAATCCTGATGAATAGAGCGAGAAGCAGAATCAGGCCAGAGATAGGGCAGGAACAGTGCGGGTTCGTCAAAGACACTGGAACAAGAAATGCCATATTCATGGTGAGGATGCTCTCTAAAAGGGCATTACAAATGAAGAAAAACTTGTACCTATGCGTCATTAACTACGCAAAAGCATTCGACAAAATACGACACAGAGAGTTGATGGAGATGCTAGGCAGCCTCGACATTTTCGGGAAAGACATGAGAATAATCAAGAATCTCTACTGGCAGCAAACGGCCTGCATACGGACAGGTAACAACCTCAGTAGATACACAAAGATAGAAAAAGACGTAAGACAAGCATGTGTCTTTTCACCGGATTTGTTCAACCTATGCAGCGAGAATATTTTGAGGACCCTAGATGTCACGCCAGGATTTGTTATTGGACGCTACAACCTGAACAACATAAGGTATGCGGACGATATAGTGCTGATTGCGGACATGGAAAGGAAACTACAAGACCACATACAGAAAGTAGCAGTGGAGAGTGACAAGAAGGCACTACAAATAAAATTTAAGAAAACTGAGTGCATGGTCATCAGCAAAAGATACAACCCAAAATGCCAAATACAGGTGGGGGATAACAGAATCAAGCAAGTACAAAAATTTAAGTACCTAGGAAGTGTTCTGACAGAAGATGGAAAGTGCGACACGGAGATCCGAAGGCGAATTGGCATGGCAAAGGACGCGTTCCAGAAGATGAGCAAAATACTAAATCACAGTAAAATCTCAATAGAAACGAAGAAAAGAGTGCTAGACTGCTACGTAATGTCAGTTCTTCAATACGACAGTGAATGCTGGAGAATATCATCGAAAATGAGGACAAAACTGGAGGTGGCCGAAATGTGGTTCTACAGAAGGATGCTACGGATATCGTGGACTGAGCATGCAAGCAACGAGAAGGTGTTGGAAAGAATGGCAACAAAAACGAAATTGATGCTGAGCATCAGGAAAAGACAACTGAAGTTACTGGGACATGCAATGAGGAAAGAGAGCCTGGAGAACCTGATACTGACTGGTCAGATAGAAGGAAGGAGAGACAGAGGAAGGCAGCGGATAACATATTTGCAGGGTCTGATAAGGTGGATGACGGAACGGGGGTTGCCAGGAGCAACAGGCTCAAACATACTAAGAGCCACAAGGGATAGGGAGACGTGGAGAACCATGATCGTCTACGTCCTGAAGGGACAGGGTACATAGAAGAAAAGGGTCAGTTAATTTACTAATAAAAAGACCTAAAACTGGAACACGGGTTAGGGAGCAAGTTGTTTTGTTTCGTTTTTATTGGTTTGATTTAAAGACAGAAATAAACTGTTTTTTTCTTTTGGCATACTGTTCTTATGTGAGCTACGCCGGATTCCTCGATATTTTTCGAATCTTGGCGTACGCATCCTAATCTCTGACAGTCCTCCATTTTATGTTGGAGAGTAAGGTTTGGCTCATTTTTCAATTTATTTAGAACTTTACGTCTAATTTCACTGTCTTCAGCTGAAGCGAGTCCCTGAACAAATATCAGACACTTGAAATTATTTGCACTCAATTCTGATTGTTTGAAATCGACGCAATGCTTGTTCACGACCGAGGCAAATATAATGACATTTTCTCTATCCTTTCTGTTTAAATTCATACACTTCCATCGCTTATGAAAGGGTGAAGTTTTAAGAATAAAAGTTTTGTAAGAGGTTTAACCGTTTCAGTAAAAGTCACTTCGTTTGTTTTACGTGTAAAATGTTTTACGTGTAAAATATATTTCTTAGTGTCCGATCAATTTATTCAATCTCTGGCGTATAAATCCTTTAACCTTCTAAAATAGGAGGAGAAAGATATACCCTTGCCAGGAGAATATGTAAAAATGCCTATTGCTCTCCAGCTCGTGTTTTGTGAGAACGCATTTTCATTTTCACTAATTTGTTTCCTGTTTGCCAGTTCAAGAAATTTTTTTTGTTTTATTTACTTTGAAGTATAATTTCTTCGAGTTTTTGATTTCTGATTTCTGTTTATTTTTTAAATTCAAGCCGTTCTTTTTCAGTTTGGTTTTTAACTTCTAGTCCTTCTTTTTGTATATCCAGCTGGATTTTCTCTCTTCCTTTTGTTGCTTTTTTGCCATTTAAGTTTCCCGTTGGTTTTGCTGTTCCAGTTGGAATTGAAGAATTCGAGTATGACGGATTTAAATTTGTCCATGTTTGACCGTGTCTTTTTTTCTTTTAGAATTAAAGTGAAACAATTTTCTTTCCTTTGAATGACAAAAGAACAAACTTTAGTTAACCGAAATAAAAATTAATTGAAGTGAATAAGAAACATAACTTTAATTTCTTACTCACTCAGGGAATCGCCAGCGTTTTTTCTCTCGAAAAACTTAAACTCTCGTAGTTTAGAGGCTCGGGTTTATGTTTAGTGTAAGTTAGTAACACTTTTTTGTTCGGTTTCCTTTTCTGGATTTCCAAGTACTGTTGAATAGAACAAAGTGTGACGAAAAATGGAATTCCGTGCGTCTAATATTGAATCAATATGGACATTTTTCACACATTATTTTTGAGATCCTTAAAATTCCTTGTTACCAAGTTACTGTGGCCTTGTTCGGTGCCAGAAATAAAGACACAAGACAGAATAAACAAATATATTAACAAAAACTATATTACAAATGTATACAACATGAGGTAATCGCCAGTTTGATTGTATTTCGAACGGCTGTCAGAGTTATCTGCTAGAATAGCCTTTCTGTACAAAGCAGAAACTGCTGCTTATTGATAGTTTGGAAGAGTTCATATGTGCATAGGTAAATTATCATAACAGTGATAAACTTCTCAACATGAATTCGATTAGTAGTCTGTCTCTTTCCCGATATCGTGCACTTTATGATAAAAACCTGAATTGCAATAATACATTTTTATCAGTAAAATACCGAAAAAATAACAAACTTGGTGCTAAGCATTATCACAACTCAACAGTATATATCTATCTATCTCTCTATTTATTCTTTTTTCATTTGGAAACCAGGTAATTCCGCAGCCTAAGTTATAACCTTTTGGTATCTTCAGGTGATTTATAGTAACTGATTTTCCAACGTTTTCAAACGTACAACAAGGATTTGTACGAACCCATTACGGGAAGTATAAAACAACCAAAATTTCATTAGTAGAGAAGAGTTACTTCTTCTTCTTCTTCTTCTATGTGCCCTGTCCCTTCAGGACGTAGGCGATCATGGATCTCCACGTCTCCCTATCCCTTGTGGCTCTTAGTATGTTTGCTCCTGTTGCTCCTGGCAACCCCCGTTCCGTCATCCACCTGATCAGGCCCTGCAAATATGTTATCCGCTGCCTTCCTCTGTCTCTCCTTCCTTCTATCTGACCAGTCAGTATCAGGTTCTCCAGGCTTTCCTTCCTCATTGCATGTCCCAGGAACTTCAGTTGTCTCTTCCTGATGCTCAGCATCAATTTCCTTTTTGTTGCCATTCTTTCTAACACTTCGTCGTTGCTTGTATGCTCAGTCCACGATATCCGTAGCATCCTTCTGTAGAACCACATTTCGGCCGCTTCCAGTTTTGTCCTCATTTTCGATTATATTGTCCAGCATTCACAGCCGTACTGAAGAACTGACATCACGTAGCAGTCTAGCACTCTTTTCTTCGTTTCTATTGAGATCTTCCTGTCTGTTAGTATTTTGCTCATCTTCTGGAACGCGTCCTTTGCCATGCCAATTCGCCTTCGGATCTCCGTGTCGCACTTTCCATCTCCTGTTAGAACACTTCCTAGGTACTTAAATTCTTGGACTTGTTTGATTCTGTTATCCCCCACCTGTATTTGGCATTTTGGGTTGTATCTTTTGCTGATGACCATGCATTCAGTTTTCTTAAAGTTTATTTGTAGTCCCATCTTGTCACTCTCCACTGCTACTTTCTGTATGAGATCTTGCAGTTTCCTTTCCGTGTCCGCAATCAGTACTGTATCGTCCGCGTATCTTATGTTGTTCAGGTTGTGGCCTCCAATAATAAATCCTGGTGTGTCATCTAGGGTCCTCAAAATATTCTCGCTGTATAGGTTGAACAAATCCGGTGAAAAGACACAGCCTTGTCTTACGCCTTTTTCTATCTTTGTGTATCTACTGAGGTCGTTACCTGTCCGTATGCAGGCCGTTTGCTGCCAGTAGAGATTCTTGATTATTCTTATATCTTTGCCGAAAATGTCGAGGTTTCCTATCATTTCCATCAATTCTTTGTGTCGTATTTTGTCGAATGCTTTCGCGTAATCAATGAAGCATAGGTACAAGTCTTTCTTCATTTGTAATGCCCTTTCAGAGAGCATCCTAATCATGAATATGGCGTTCCTTGTTCCAGTGTCTTTGACTAACCCGCACTGTTCCTGTCCTATCTCTGGCCTGATTCTGCTTCTCGCTCTATTCATCATGATTCTGACAATCAGTTTTGTAATGTGACTCATTAAGCTGATAGTTCTGTGTAGTTCACACTCGTTTGCACCTGGTTTCTTCGGCAGTGCTATAAATATCGACTTGCATAGGTCGTCTGGTATTATTCCGCTGCTATAAATTTCGTTTATTATGTCGGTAATCTTTTCTATGCCATACTCTTCTAAGGCTGTCAGCAGCTCTATCACTATGCCATCTGGGCCAGGTGCTTTATTTCTGTTCATTTTGGCCATTGCCGCTTCCACTTCGGATTTTAGTATTTCCGGTCCATCCATCTCCTTGTGTATTCTCGGTTGTTCTCTCTTGTCGCCAAAGAGATCCTTTATGTATTCTTCCCATCGCTGGAGTATTTCCTCTTTCTCTACTATGATTGTCCCTTCCTTGGATTTTATGCATCCTGTTGAGGAACAGGTTTTTTGTCCTGTCAGTTCTCTTATCTCTTTATGCATTTCTGCTTTGTTGTTCCTGCTCAGTCTCTCTACTTCTGCACATTTGTTGTTGAGCCATTCCTCTTTGGCTTGTCTGCATTTGTTCCTTATCTCCCTGTGAAGTTTTTTGTACTCTGTTCCGTGTCTTGGCGTTATTTTTTGTCTCCTTTGCATCATGTGGAGGATCTCTTCGGTCATCCACTCGTTTTTTCTTCTTCGTCTGATTTCCTTTGGGGCTATGTTGTTCGCTGAGGTTACCATTGCTTCTTTTAATGACTCCCATTTTGAGTATCCTTTTCCAATTTGTTCTTCATATTTCTTTTTTACGCTGTTATTATATTCTTTCTGCAGGGTGAGATCATCCTCTAGTGTGTCGTATTGCAGTCTTGGTGTTATGCTGGATTTCTTCAGTCTTCGGAGTTTCACTTTTAGTTTGCAGATGACTGGGACGTGGTCACTTCCGCAGTCAGCACCTGGGTACGTTTTGCATTGGACTACTGCGTTCCTGAATCTCTTGTTTATAGTTATGTAATCTATTTGGTTCTTCGTGTCCCCTCCTGGGCTTCTCCATGTCCATAAACGTCGTGGGTGTTCTTGGAACCAGGTGTTAGTAATGACCTGGTCATTGGCTGAGCACCATTGGATCCATTTTTCTCCTCTTTCGTTGCGCTCTCCTAGTCCGAAGTTGCCGTTCGTGTCTCCTTCTCTATCTTTACCTACCTTTGCATTTAAGTCCCCCATTACTATCCTGACTTCTTGGCTTTTGCACTGAGCCTTAGCACTGTCCAGTATTGAATAGAATGATTCTATTTCGTCCTCTGAGCTTTGAGTTGTCGGTGCATAAACTACTATAATAGCTATATTGAGGGGCCTTCCCCGCAGTTTAACCAAGAGGACTCTCTCTGACAGTTGCCAGTATCCAAGTACACATCTCTTCACTTGTTTGTTTAGTATTAAAGCGACCCCTTTTTCGTGTTTCTTTCCTCCTGCATATATTATCCTGTGGGTGTCGCTACTGAAATCTCCGTTATTAGGCCATCTTGTTTCACATATTCCTAGGATGCTGATATTCAGTCTGTTCATCTCCTGTTTGACATTCTCTAGTTGTCCACAGTTCAGTGTCCTGACGTTCCATGTTCCTATAGTGAGTTTGTCTTTGATGCGCACAGTTGCAGGGTAACGGTCCAGCGACACCTGTTGCTCATGTCGTTCTTTCCCGGGCGAGGGACAAATTTTGGAGTAAAATGTCCCCTTTACGCCGTTGGTGCTAACAGTCGCCGGATGACGGTCAGGTGGCACCTGTTGCCCATGCCGGTCCTTACCGAGCGAGGAGTTGCTTCCTTGGGAAGTAACCCCCTTCACGCTGTTGGCTTTCATATATTTATTGTGACTATCCATGATTGAGCGGGGGTAGATAGTGGAGTGGTATCCCGTTGCCTTCTCCACGATGGTTTATTGAGACATCACCTCTAGTTAGCTGGCCGTTGACTCTTGAGAGTTCTTCCGCCCTTTGTAGGTTTATATTTTTTACCTAGAGGGATGCTAACGTCCCAATTAAGTGTACATATAGTTGATGTAAAAAAAAAAAAAAAATACTAAGTTTTAACTTAGTTAAAGTCGAAATTGAGTTCAGGTAAAAGAAAAATTTAGTATATTCTTATGAAAAAAATTACGGATCTTAAACACATTAATCCGGGTTTGTATGTATTTTTGGGTGTGATTAGATCTAGGCATTATTTCTGATCTTTCATTTAGTAATTTGTTTTCATTTTGGAAACAGTATTATGGCTAATGTTTCTTCTTGGCACACTCTGCAGACATCACCGCCGTTGTAAGGTTTGGCTTTTTTATACTCCATATTATATCAGGGTTTTTTCCATTTTTTCTTTGTTTTAATTTTCAGATTTGGCACAATTTGTAAAGTTTCCAGCGTGAA
Organism: Ascarosepion bandense; assembly: GCA_037127315.1. Taxonomy (NCBI): domain Eukaryota; kingdom Metazoa; phylum Mollusca; class Cephalopoda; order Sepiida; family Sepiidae; genus Ascarosepion; species Ascarosepion bandense. Next base: position 5,459,475 of record JBBBDQ010000224.1, on the reverse strand, counting down.
AGTAGATTTGTGATTATTACATCTGTTTTTAAAAATACTTTTTTAAATCCAAAATAGGCTTTTTTGTTCATCTGTATCATGTACTTCTCTTTCTAAATAAAACCTGTTTTACAAAATCCGTTATTATTATTATATTATTGTCCGTACAGTTACATTCTTTATTAGTGATATTATTTCGAACGTTATTTTTTAAAGATTCTGGCGTTTCTTTCTTTTTATCCTGTAATTTTTTAAATTACTAGTACTGCTATAAATTAATTTAATTAAATTTCTATTGAATTTACTTAATTCCGAATTTTTGGAAAGTTTTTGTTAGTTAATTTAAAAAATGTTTGCTCTATTTTGAATCTTTACTTTCAAAATAACGGTGGGTTGAACCCAATAATGTTTCGATTTCTAGTATTATTTTTAATTTGTTTTGTTAACTGCGGTTTGTGTTGTATTCTAATTTGCCTTTCATTTAAGGCCCTTTAATAATCATTTTTCTGTTGATCAAAGATTATTTGGTGAGAAGAATATTTTCATAGTCTGTGTTATATTCCCTTTGGGATTTGTTTGATTATCTCATTAATTTTATTTAAAACATATAGTCATATTGGTTTTGAGATTTCGGCTCAGTCAAATGAACTTTGTGGTACATCAAATGTGTCTTTAATCAATGTTTCAGAATTGCAGAATAGTATAGATTTTCGACAATGTATTTTTATATTTATATATTCAGATGGTAATGTTATATACCCCTTTCACTTTGACGCTTATATACTTATTCGACTAGTATATATTTAAATTCAAATGTCGGGGAAGAAACCACTTCTCCTTCGCAGAAAACAAACTGCTACCAAAATGGCTGTGCTTTTCTCTCATAAATAACTGACCAACTACTATCCATTCGACGAAACTACGCTCAGATTAAATGTTAATAATCTTTCACGGGTAAGGGACGAAATAAAATGGACTCAAGGTGAATCAGAATGACTTACTTTTTCACAACTGTTAAAATCGACAGACATCAACACTTCAGATTTAAAGAAAAATTAAAATATTCCACATATTTTAAGCACTTTTCGGTGACTTGGCATAGAGGGAGTTTGGTCTGGTGGGAGCACACATGCTCTCTCCAACTACTGTCTGCCAACTGATAAACTCAGCTTTCTAAACTGACTCTCTTTGACAACTTACGTCACTTAAATAATTGTGCCCATTTTAACACCTGTCACATCGCACTTCCGCTGCACTCTTTTTTTTTTTTTTTTTTTTTTAATCATCTCACCCCAAGCAAGGCATTCCACTGCCACTATTGCGCATGGGGCTACATAGGGGAAGGTAAAGAGAAGGAGTGGATAGACATAGGGAATGTCAGGAGAAAGGTGATAGATGAGTAAGGATAGCGAGGATGAGTGTCGGGCAGATGGGAAGAGTGTTTGATAGAATGGGAGCAGGTTAGTGTGTTAGGAGGTGTCTATTGACCTTACATTTAAACTCCTGGAGATTGTAGCCGTCGGGGAAGCAATCGTTTGGAAGAGAATTCCACAGTCGGGAAGTGCGAGGAAAGAAACTGTTGGAGTAGAAGTTACGGCTGCATTTTATCGATTTCACTGTAAAAGGGTGGGATCTAGTTGCTAATCTAGTATCTCGTGCAAATTCGTATTTAGTGGGCACCAGTGATCTAAGTTCATCGGAGCAGAAGCCGTGAAAGTATTTATAGAAGAGACACAGCGAAGCCACGTCTCGCCGGTGGGAGAGAGACTGCAGGCGGTCTGCCAAGTCGGTATCTATCACATTACAGACCCTCCTCTGAACCTTATCGAGAAGCCCGAGGAGAACAGCAGGGGCACCCGACCAGATATGGCAGCAGTATTCAATGCACGGGCGGATGGTAGATTTGTAAATGTGCAGGATAGATTTAGACGGAAAAAACTTCCGGGCCCTACACAGAGAACCGACTTTCATAGCAGCGGATTTAGCAATGGATTCGATATAGTCATTCCATTTGAGGTCCGCTGAAAGTGTGAGACCAAGGAGGCGTAGTGTTTTACTCTCTGGGAGGCAAGCCTGGTCCATGCTAATGGGAGGTAGGTGAGATTGTCGATGATGGTTAATTGACAGTAGCTTCGTTTTAGAAGCATTAAAATTTACTAGCCATTTCTTACCCCAGTCCAATATGGATTGGAGGTCTTTTTCAATCTCGGCTGCGAGGTTAGCTTTGACGCCTACACCAGATTTTTGTTGGAGGCGAGAGTAAACTGTGGTGTCATCGGCGTACAAACCTATTTGGGTTCTTATGGAATCAGGGAGATCATTAATATATATCAGGAAGAGTGTAGGACCTAAGATAGAGCCTTGGGGGACACCTGCGTTTGTATGGTAGTTCTGAGAGGCATGTCCGTTTAATACCACTTTCATTGTGCGGTTAGAGAGGAATGACTGGATTAGTTCAAACAAATGTCCAGTTATACCATAGCTCCGCAGTTTACATAGAAGGCCAGCATGCCAAACTCTGTCGAACGCCTTAGATATATCCAATGCAACGGTTCGAGCTTCGCCATTCCTGTCGAGTGCCTGGTATATGTACTCGGTGATGGTCGTTAGCATATCAGCAGTAGACCTGGTGAAGCGGAAACCATATTGCTTGTCCGAGAGGAGCCTGTGTGCTGTGAGATGCTGAACCACCTCGGCGTTGATAATGGCTTCGAACACTTTGCCAAAGATCGGAAGAAGGCTGATAGGGCGGTAATTTGCAGGGTCAGAGGGTTCTCCAGTGTTTTTAAATATAGGAACTATAGAGGAAGATTTCCAACAGGCAGGAAAGCAGGAAGCAGATAGGCAGAGGTTGTAGAGCTTAGAAAGGATAGAGGAGAGTTCAGGGGCACATTTCTTTAAGACTATGGTTGGGATTCCGTCACCACCGCTCGCTTTGTGAGGGTCAAGTTTTAAGATTATCTTAGAGACAAGCGAAGGTGTAATGTGGACATCATTCAGTTGTGCCTCGGTTCTAGGTGAGAAGTCGGGTGTAAAAACTCCAGACGAGTCCAGACTCGAATTGTTCGAGAATCTGCGGGCAAAACATTCAGCCTTATCTGCTGGGGAGGTGAGGACCTCAAATTTGTTGATTAGCGGGGGTATTGTGGACTTGCTCTTGTTAAGTACTCTTTTACAGAGTCGCCAGTAGTCTTTAGAGCCGAATTTAGAGCATGCTATGCGTTGCTTCATTCTGGCAGCAAACAACATCTTAGCTTCGTTAAGTACCCTTTTACACTTATTACGAGCTGAAGTGAAAAGGCGCCTGTTTTGTTCCGACGCATAGTTACGATAAAGTCGGAAGAAATGATTCCGGTGGGCAATGGCAGCCGAACAAGCGGGTGAGAACCATGGAGACGAATGAGATTTAAGCTGGAATTTCCTAGCAGGGATGAAGGCATCAATGCCAGCCTTAACCCAGGAGGAGACCTCGGATGCACATTCTTCGATGGGAAGACTAAAGACGTTGTTCCAAGGGATGTCACAGAGGAAGTCTCGGAACGAATCCCAGTCTGCTCTTTGATAGCAGTATGATATTCTACTTGTCTGTGTTTCATGGGTCGGGCGGGAGTGGAGTGAAATATTGACGGACACTACAGTGTGGTCAGAGTTTCCAAGTGGGCAGAGTTGTCTGGTGGTGCAAGAGTCTGGGATGGAAGTGAAGCAGAGGTCTAGAATTGAGTTCCTTCCGTTAGGGTTGTCGGAGAAACGCGTGGGGAAGTCCACTACTTGCGTAAGGGATTGGGTGATTGAAAAGTTCATGGTGTGGACACCAGCAGGGTCGGTGACAGCGTTCTTCAGCCACTTGGTGTGGTGGGCGTTAAAGTCACCAAACACGAATACATGGGCAGAGGGATGGGTAGAAATGGCTTTGTCAATATTGTCAGAAATGATGTCAAGTAACGAACAGTCAGGGGAGGAAGGAGAGCGGTACAGAAAGAAGAGATAGCTAATCGAGCTGAGAAGTGAGAGGCGGAAGCACATGAAAGAATGATCTGGGGATTCAAAAGATGACACCCTAGCTAAGGGAAGGTGTTCGCTGACATAGACACCAAGCCCATGCATATGAACATTGGAGTCCTTCCTGAAGAGGGGAAGGTAGCCAGGAACGCAGAACTCAGATGAGGGGATAGAAGGGTTAAGATTAGTTTCACATAGGGCTAATATATCAGGTGAGTTATTATGGAGGAAAGAATCTACGCTGGTGAAGTTGGTGCGGATGCCGCGTATGTTAGTGAAAGAGATGCAGACAGGTTTGGGCGTTTTCAAATGAGCTGGTTTAGTTTTGTTATTATGTTTGCTTTTTTCCATAGTAATTCAGTTAAAGAGTGGTCTTAGAATAGAATCAGTCGGTCAATCATTTGCAACTTGTGAAGGATGGAGACTGGCGCGGCCTACAACATAATGTGGCCTCGGGGTTGCCCACCGAACGTTCATGCAGGGACGCCCGTCCATGCGCGATATGGCACTACAAGAACCCCGGTATTATTCAACTGTTGATCAGAGCAGCCTCTCAAGACGCTACGCAAGAGTTCGGGCTCCTAACTACCAGTCGGAAGCAGCAACCAGGAAACTGCCAACCCGGTACCCTCAGAATGTAAAGACTTTGCCACCATACTCCGTAACTGCAAAGAGCTTCCAGCTGAACTAACACCAAGACCAGAGAAAGGGGATGAACCGGGAACCCCTTCCTAAACAAGAAACAAGGTGATCACCTCTAAACTCATTCAAAAGAAGGGGGTGGAGTGTGAGACCGGGCGATAGTAGAAACTATCTACTCCAATTAAAAAAAAAAAAAAAAAAAAAAAAACAAGGAAAAAGTGACTGAGGCTTACAAAGTTTTAACTTAGTAAAAGTCGAAAATACCCTTGAATAGCAAAATTATTTACATAAATTAAGTGACGAAAAAAAACAAAACAAACACGGCCAAAAGACGAAAAAAAAAAATAAAATAATTTCCAAGAAATTTCACAAAAACAGACTGAAAAATGGACTGAATCCCAGTTGACTTACCACAAGCAGCTAACACTGTAAAGTTGATTTAATTCAATTTCTGAAGAAAAAATAGAAATTAAACCGTTTTTTACAGAATATAGTCGAGTTATGTTGCTTGCGTTCGCTTGCCAAACCGTTAAGAATTCAATCTCTCGAAGACAGAAATTTAAATCTTCTACAAGACAAAACTAATGGAAATAATTGAACCGTGATGCTATTTATCATTACTCTGAAACATCTCGGGCGTTGACCCTTCTTTGACCCTCGTTAGTCAAATCCAGCCCTTGCCAGATGCGTTCTCTCTGCATCGCCCAGTGCAAAATACATTTGCTGATAAAAATTCAACACCGGCGAAAACATTATTTAAGAATTCGGTAAAATCCTGTCATTTTCACCGGCAAATACCAATGATTTTAGTAATATTCCACGCCGAACCAACGAATATACAACATTATATCTATGACCGTTTAGCAAAATTTAAAGCTTCCATCAACCCTTTTTTAGATATTGAGGGGTAAATATTTTATGCCATATTTTAAGAAAATATTTATTTTTTGTTTTTAATCTTTTGAAACCAACAAATACAGTCACTTGTGTCTTTACACTGATTGGCTTGAGTCGAAATCCTCAGTCAGTCACACATTTGTTGAATATTTCTTGGCTTATTTTACCTAATTCAGTCTTTGTTGGATTTATAAGTCGGTATAAGAGGCTATTAGGAAAATTTTATTTGTAGTATTTTATAGATGGGCAAGTTTGCTAAGCGGTCAATATTTGGACTGTTTTGCTTATAACCAACTTGTTTGGGATATTTTTTACCTAGTTGTTTATGTATTTGATGAACACGTTTGATTTAGTGACTTCATTTTGTCTTATTTCATATATGTTATTGGATTTGACTCCTTTAATAAAGATGTCACGGGCTTTTTTAATTCTTTTACTGCAGGGTTTATGATGCAAATCGACAAAGAAAAAATATTTGGGATTTACAAAAGGTATTTTTAAAAACTGATGGAATAATCACAAATCTACATTCAAACTGGAAAAGCTTAAACATTGGACAAAAATAGTTAACCACGTAAATCATAAAATAGAAAATACTCTGATATCACACGAAATATAAAAAACTCAAATCTTAAAACGGTGATCATGTCTGTAAATTTTGCCAAGCAGAAAGGTTAGCCATAATACTGTTTGCACAACAAGAAAAAATTACTAAATCAGAAAAAATATCCAGATATAATCACACCAAAAAATCCTCTATGTATCATACAAACCTGGCTAAAAGTAATTAAGATCCTTAAGTAACGCTTCCTTAATTTTGAAACTTCGGTTGTTTAAAACTTTCAGTTTACGTTCGTAAAAATCTCTGTTATACGTTTGTAAACATTGGAAAATAGCCTGAAAATACCGAAAGTTTGAAACAGAAATAACTGGTTTACGTCGATGCAAAAAATCCACATTTTTGTCAATTTTTGCACATTCTCTATTTATGTGTTCAGTCAAGTGTGTTGCATCTGGAACTTAGATTGAGTAGACCTTCGTCATTTCTGTCTTCATTCTACAAAACCATGTTTAATCTGTGGAGGTAAAATGATTATGGTTAATGAGACTTTAGTGACAAATTGTGTCTAAGGGTTTATTATTTTAAATAATTTTAGAAAATCCTATTATTACACATAAAAATAAGATGTTTATTTAATTTGAGAATATATCAAACACGTAAACGACATGTTTAGCTTAATTAAACACATTTTTACTTGAACTGAACATTATTGAGTTTTTAATAGGAGTTCTGATTTTATTATCATTTTCAGCTTGTTTGGAACTTTTACATCTTACTATATTTTTATTATATAATCGATTTCAATGTTTGTTTATTTAAGGTGGTAAACAACTCTAATGGAAACGCCTAAAATTTAATCGCGAACGACCAAAATAATTAAGCTTTATTAATGACTTTATATTATTGTACTTTTTATTTTCGATTAGACCTGACATCGATCACTTTCGCGAAAGAAACCTGATCTCCTCACCTTAATTATGCAACGAGCTTAGCTAAATAAAAGCTACTTTCTTGTAATAAAAGTCCGGTATAACTTTTATTTAATTACATTTACCATAGAATTTCCAGGTATTTTAAAGTATATATGTGTCTGAATATGCTTTTATTTGTGTTCATGTAGTGGCACGTTTGTAAATACAATAATGAATATGTTAATAGAAAAGTATATAAATATATAATAAATATATATATGTATACAAAAATTTAAATATTTCTATAAATCTGGATGTATATACTATAATTACATATATATAAATATATCATGAAACTTATGTGTACAGTTGTATTATATTTGAAAAACGTATTATATGTGTATATTTGTATTTAAATTGGATTTACGTTATGGTGGAGTGGGTATCGACTCGAAACTACAAATCGAGAAGCCGAGTTCGACGTCCAATTGAATTCTTTGCATTCATTTACACAAAAATACCCTTAGGAAAAATATTAATCCGTCTCTTCCCTGCAGTTATGGATCAAATAATAGGATAGATTTGGTTCTATAGCCTTGGCTAATAACCAGTCTACCTCAAAAAGCAATGGCAACCTACTACTATATATATAATATATATGAGAATTGGATAGAGAAATCAGCACCCAAAAAGACAGCTTGTTCCCTGCTTAAACGGAATCTTCAGGCCGTAAAGAGTGCGTTGAAGCATAGAAAAGACTGTTGTCGCTAGTTGTTGATCTCAGTGTCTACTTTTATACTTATATATTCCATACATGCTATCAACCTATAAATATAGCATACCTTCAAACTTTTATATCATATATATATATATATATATATATATATATATATATATATATGAATAATTATCCTCAACTCTAATATATTTGATTTTATTATGCCCGCTTAAATAAATGAAACGCTCCACTAGTATTACCGCACGGTATCAAAATGACAATTTAAATGATAAAAGGGTCACCGATCAATTGATGGTTGTATCATACGTGAATGTGTGATACCCTTCAGGAAAAATATGCAAGTTTATTAATAGACACGCACATACATAAATATACACATGTGTATCCATGTGATTGTGTGCCCGCGTATTTTTGTACGTATATTTGTGCATGTGAGTAAAATCAGAGAGAAAATAAATTCTCAAACAGAAATAGGAGAAAAGGACAGAAAATATTTTTAAAACTATAAAATATTTAAAACGTAAGAAAGAGTTATCAATATATATAGAAGAATTAGCACACAGCAATTTGAGTAGATATCAAGCTAAAAAAGGTATAACTTGTGAATAATCGAACGGTTTCAAGTTTTAGGTAAAATGTATAAAGAAAGGAGGAGAAAATGCATACGAAAAGTAAAAATAATCAGAACATAAAGAACTGGTGCCTATGAGAAGTACATATAAAAAGAAATATCGTGAAATATAAGCAATTAGTTGCTGGTGCCTCCGGACGAGTAGACGCACGTGTTCGGCTATGAAACTGGAGTCAGGATATTCAAGGATTATTCAGCTAAGTGTCAAATCTTTTACTTGTGTGTGTGTGTGTGTGTGTGTGTGTGTGTGTGTGTGTGTGTGTGTGTGTGTGTGTGTGTGTGTGTGAGAGAGAGCTGAATATATGTGTTGAAATCCGACAAGATGAAAGTATAAGTAAAGAACAGGTATGAAAAGTGTCTTTAATCTAACATAATTCAATTGATTGAGTTTCTTCAGAGATGGGTTTACGTTGTTTTCTGGGAGACTAGCATTGTCTATTCTGATGGGAGGCAAGAATGTTTCATTATGGTGGTTAAAGAAGAGCAACTACGTTTTAGAGGATATAAATCTTACAAGCCATTGTCTACCACATTCAATTACAGTTCGTCCAAGCTTTGAATATTGCTGCTACATATGATTTGGTGCGCCTGTATATATTTAGAGATTCTTTATAAAATAAAAAATAAAGACTATGCAATATAAAAGGTCCTGGCCAAGCATCACGGTTTCACTCATTTTTTTGCTTTTGTAATGTAGTTTTCCAATGTCTTTTTAGGTAATTGTTCTGATTATCTTTGTTCTCTGGTTCCTAGATTTTATTAGTGTAAACGCAATATTAGATTCTCATAACCAATGTGGCTAGCAGTAACTTTTTTTGCTAGCAGTTTCTGTTCTTACCTGTGGAATTCACTTATGCGTCTTATTTTTTATTTAAAGTTGATCTTCAAAAGATTTTATAGAAATCAATCATTATTTACTATTTTCTTAATTCCTCTACTTTTATTGCTCTTGATCCTTAATAATGTTTTCTTTTTCTTATTATACCAAACTCAATAGCCAGTTACTCACTTCCGTGTGTCTTGGAGGATTTACTGACTTGCTTGTTGCGAAATCATAGAAAAACAGCAAATAATGATAAAATCAAGATGTTGATATTCTACATGATATAAAACGAAACGTTTGGAATGAGGCTCCCAACGGTACTAGAAAGAGCGATAACAGTGAACTTGAGAAGTCTAGTTACCTTAAAAAATAATTTACGAAAACAAATTCATAAATTTGAACCGGCAGTAACGCTATTTTTAATAAATGAATACCGAATATTTCGCTTATTAGAACACAGCGTTTTAACATCAATTGTAGCGATGGGATAATAAGCATCCGTATGCAAGAACTCGATATCAAATGCGTAAGGTATATTTAAAGATGATGACTTTTCAGATAAATAATGTTTCCTACGACAATTGAGCCATTCATCACTCCAGTGTATATGCTTACTCTCGAGTCAACAGTTTATTTCCGTTTAAAGGCTGAATTAGTGCCGCATGATGAATAATTCCACCCCATGTACAGAGACACAAGACAATACTAGATCAAATAATACAAAACATGTACTTCTCAGAAAATATCAGACTTCCCACATTGTAATGTAGTTACTGGACTAACAACAGTGTTTTCTACCAGTGAAATATTCATAGTAAAATATGCAGAGGCGTCTTGACGTGGTGTAATGATTATCAGGCTTGTTTATCTAGATCTGTTACAACCGATTAGTGAGTTCGATTTCCGGTGGGTGTCTCACACATTTGGTTATATGTCACAGGTAAGCTATGCTTAGAAATTATGAAAATTTGCAGAATGAATCAGTATACAAGGAAAAAGAGGACAAAAAACTGAATAGAAAAGTAGTTCAGAATTTTATTGAATAAAAGCGACACAATTCAAGATTTTAGCCCAATATTCTCAAAGAGTGGGCCCCTGACGGCAAAATCTTTATCTTGATATGCAGTCTAAACTGACAGCAACATATATATTAATGTACTTACTATTAAATATTTTACATTAGGACAACAGAAAAGTATTCCAAATTCCTAAGCAAGGTAATATATATATATATATATATATATATATATATATATATATATAATTTCCAAAATTTACGTTCCGTTGAATAGCTACTTCAGCGAGAAAATTCTCGCTTCATCAGTAACGACCAAAAACAAAAAATTATGAATTCAAATATGGTACAATATATATATATATATATATATATATATATGTATATATGTATATATATATATATATATGTGTGTGTGTGTGTGTGTGTGTGTGTGTGTGTGTACACAGCTGACTTTATTATAATCGAGAGGATATATATAATTATATTCTTCACAACTTGATGACATAGATATTGTAAAAAAATAAAATAATAAGGAACTGTTAAACACCAAACACGCATATATATATATATATATATATATATATATATGCAACTACTTATAATATAACAGAGGGGATTATGCATTCCTGATATGGATTCGTTACTTGGCTGGTGTAGATTTTTGTCATGAATTGTATTTGCGCTTAGCAACGCAGATGTTGATTTAAGGTTTGAAAATCGAGAGTGTTAAAATATCAAAAGAATACGTTTGGATTTAGATATTATTGTTTTATCTAGCCAGTGTCAAAGGCTATCTCCCATAGAGTAATTGCACCGGAAGACAACTGTCAGTATAGCGGAAACGACGTCAAGCTGACAGTTTAAAAAACGGTTACGAAATTGGTTTCAGTAAAAAATGGGTTGAAATTGATCTCTGACGAAACTGAAGTCGTTTATGTGAAGAAAAATAAGTTTACTGTTTTCGACGAAGGCGTTTGATACAGATTATTGTCTTAGGCTGATGAGAAAATAGAAAGAAACAGATGATTATTGTTGTACGGCGACGACGGAAAAAAATGATTTTCTAAGCGTAGCTTAGATGTGGCAAAATGCCAAAAGTTAGGAGCACCCAGTGAGGATAAAACTCACTACGTAATTGTAATGATTTTAGCTTAATAGCCATTACACCACCACGAAGGGCCTAAAGACCGAAAAAAATTGTGAAAATTGTCCCCGTGACAGTCGTGTTGAGAGATAATCTCCGACGAGTCGAAATTGAAGTTGTTTATGAAGAAGAAGCAGATTGATTTATGCCGATGTTGGGTTGAGGTGTAATACCTGACATTATAAAATTTTAGTTACAGAAGTTTGTGCAAGTTGTCATAGTGAAACTTGGGTTGAGTTGGTCCCCAACAAAAATGATATGAGTTGCAGAAGTTTTAATTTTATCATCATTGCAATGATAGTGAGAGACACCGAATTTCCAGCAGCATTGAATTTGTTCCAGATGTAATCATCGTCAACTTCATGTTTGGTTCCGCGTCGAAGAAATACATACCCGAGAAAGGACTATATAACCTCTTGTTTATTTGGTGCAAGTGACTTGTGTTTTCTTTTTTGTAAAAAAAAAAGAAGAAAGAAAACATTCGATAACGAACTTTCTTTACCACGGCACAGAAGTAAAAGGAAGACAGAAAAATGTAGATGGTTACGACACAGATATTAAGCAAGATAGGTGACAAATTTTTCGTTTACCTGTGGAGACCGTTTTTTTTATTGGACGAAAAGTTGCTGGTTCCGACAAAAACTACTATGGGACAGCATACTTTTGCAGGGTCTGACCGTGGAGTTAGTGAGGTTATGGTTTTGTTTTTCCAGTAACGTTAAGAGGGGTAGTCAGCGCATGGAGACATGCTTTTTTTGAATGTGGGTGTGCTGACAAACCAGCCGAAGAAGCTCATTCTCCACGGCATGTCGCCAAAGATAGCTTTGTTTTAAATAAAAAATTTAAATATATTGGGAATTTTATTGACATTTGGTTCTAGTCTATTATTTTTGTGAAAGCCACTTGTTGCAGGTTGTTATTGTTGTACGAGGATGACATTGAAGAAGATTATGAAATTGGTTTCCATGGAAAACGGGGTGAAGCTGTTCTCTGACAAAACAATTTGAAGTTGTTTATGTTGAAGAAGAAGAAGAAGAAGAAGAAGAAGAAGAAGAAGAAGAAGAAGAAGAAGAAGAAGAAGAAGAAGAAGAATTGATTTACGTAGAAGTTGAACTGAGTTGGTCCCCGGCGATAAGGAAATAAGACTTTAAAGTTTTAATCATCATCTCAATCATTGTGAGATATCCCGAATTTGCAATAGCATTGGTTTTGTTCCAGAATTAACATTTGTTGTCGTCGTGATTACTTCGGCTTCGAAGAAATATATACCCGACAAGTAGGCGATATAACACCTTTAGATACTGATATGTAGTTATTTGTATAAGGTAAGAGCAAAATTTATAGAATAAATTCCACCTTGTATCAATTCTTTGCTGATCTGACTGATGAAAGTGGCTGCTACTTTTCTTGAGTTACCAGGTTAACAGCTTTCCGGTTTACGTAGTGCCATATTACTCATGGATCGTTTTCCATTCATGTATTACTAGTGGGTAAACATGAAGATGCATTAAATTTTTTTTCTTATCTAACTTCAGCTCAGTTGTATTGCCATACAGGATACTGATTCTTATTTTGTCATTCACCTCTTTTCTTCTTAAAACAAAATATTTTCATCTATTTTTTCACATTCATTATCAACGATTATGGAACTCTGAAAGTAGTGGGGCTACTTAGGGGCCGAGACTTTTCTGACGATGAGGGGGCAAACTCAAACAGCGTCTCCATTTTCATACTACACCACTATCATATACAAAAGTTACGAATGAGTTTGAGAATAAGTATGTTACGTCACTAACTTAAACATAATAAATTTTCATTCATAGAAGTGAGGTTCTAATCTATTCTTTCCCTCTTTCCTACCTCAAAGTTGTTGGAACCCCAGAGAGGTTAATTTCAAAACAAATTCAAATGTATAATATAAACGTCAATTTGTTCTGAAGAAGGAGAAAAATTGAAGATCAAGTCTTATCAGTATCAGAAACTGATCAGTTTCAAAATATGTTTTTATAAATGTGGAGGCCAACCGAGGAACCAGCCAAAATTCTGAGTGAGTCTTGGCCCTTTTCTGCCACCTGTGTAATTGCTACTGATATTCAGTATCCCACTGTAACTTACAGGCTTTATTTTCTTGTATGAGTGAAGTGATTAAAAAAATAACTAAACAAGTAGGAAAATTAGCAAAAACTCTTAAACGTAAAGTTTGTTTTTTAAATGTTGTTTAGCATGCCAAGTTGCGAGTTAGTTTTTAAGCGCCGCGTAGATATCGCACAAGGCTAAACTTATGTGACAAACAGTGAACATTGAACTTACTACTCAAATATAATAGATTCTAGCAAGACAAGTTTGCTAACCATTACACCACATCCAGGCGCTCCATGAGAAAGTAAGTTATCCAAATTGAGAAATCTAAAAAGCGCATGAAACGAATATTTGTAGTCGGAGAATCAAATAGGAGAATCCTACTCTGAATAAGTCATCAAACCATGACAACACTTCAACACAAAACTTCAATCGATATTTTCAGAGTGATTTCGTACACTGAACAACTTTTATCCATCAGATGGCAAATGCATATAATCAGTGGGATTCAATCTCATTAGATGGCAAGTCATTGTTGTGAAGCCGGTGATCATATGTGTAAAAGATTATATGTTTCGCTTTTTGCACTCTTGTTATGTTCACAACTATGACGATATGATGCATTTTCCTCAATATGACTTTCTAAAGACGCGAACAAATGATATGCGAGCTGTTGGTTCCATACTGTTCTGCAAGGCAGAATTGCTTAAGAAATTCGTTATGTATGTTGAGATAAAAAATATGTTAAAAAGTTCACTAAAATTATATATATATATATATATATATATATATATATATATATATATATATATAATAAAATATATATAATAAAATATATATAATAAAATAAAGGTGTGCTATTTTACGACGCAATGCTTTACAAGCTAGTCTGACAAAGCAGAAAAGTCGATTGATTTGTTGCTTCACATTTAGAGCTGCAGAAAAGTTCTTAGTACAAACAAGAAAGGATAGCATCATGAATAAATAGAGAATACATTTTCGAATATAGCCCTTGGTTATTTTCAATATTATTTTTTTTACCTCTGCTTTTCACGTTATTTCATTATTCCTTATCGACCTTATTTGCCGTGAATATCTAAACAACTTCCTTATCCCATGAAGACCTTTGTCCATCACCTTTTTTTTTTTGCTGAGGCTTCGGCAATGAACTTTTTTTCGGGTGTGGAAACCTTGGGTGTTAATACTACATGAATCGTTTTATAATCATACTAAGCTTGTAGAATTGTGTTGCATTTAATAGTGATGAATCTTTTTGAAAAATTATCAAACGCTACTAAACATGCTTCTTAATAAAGTGTTTTCATCTATCCCTTTTGCCTGTGTGCGTTATATTTTCTAAGCCGTCTTTCCCTCTTATATGCCATAGCAATAACAATAAGTGTTCTTTTTTAATTTCCACTACAACCTTGTCTTTGCTCACATGTTGAGTCTGTGTTATTCTCAGCATTCTTCTGCAGAACGACATTTCTTTTGATTCAAGTCTTTTCTTCATCTATGATGAAATTGTCCATCGTTCACTGCCATATCGTAGGACCGCTATTACATAACATTAAGTAAACTTTTGTTTCTAGCGAGATTTTCCTACTTCCTAACATTTTGTTTACTTTTTATAAGGCATATTTCACCATCTCAATACGCCTTAGAATTTTGCTGTTGCATTTTCCGTCCTCCGTGAAAAAACTTCCTTCATATTTAAATTATTGTACTTACTAGTGTTTGGTTTCTACAATTTGCAGTACGCATGGTGGGCTCTTCTTTTTACTGACAACCATAAATGCTGTCTTCCTATAACTGATACTTAGTTCATTCTTCTTACTTTCATTTACTACATTCTGTCAAAGTTTTCGTTGCAGGTCAAATATATTCTTCTGAGTATGAGTTATTTCGGGTGAAGAACATAGATATCATTTCATTACTAACGATCTCATCCCTGAATATCTTGCGCAAATTCATCAGTGAGCAATACGAGCCTATGTAATCATGTGATTGACTTTTCTTACTCTCGAAGATTAAGGTTCTCCTTTATGTACCGTGTCTCTTCAGGATGTAGACGATCATGGCGCTTCACAAATTTCTGTAGCTTGTATCTCTGAACAAGATTTGTCTTTTTATATTTCTCCCAAACCCTGCTTTATTATCTATTTGCTCAAGCTGAACAATTATGTTGCACTCTACTTTCCTCTGTTTCTCTTTCCTTCAATCTGTCTCGTGAGTATCAGTTTATCAAAGCCCTCTTTTCTCATTACGAGCCCCAGAAATCTCAACTCTCTGTTTCTGATGCTAAGTATAAGTTTTCTTTTGTTTCCATTCTCTTCAAAACCACCTTGTTGCTCACATGTTCGGCGCATGATATCCTCGGAATCTTTCAGTCGAACCACGTCTCTGTTGCTTGAAGTCTCTTCTTCATTTTTAGACGAATGCCCAGCATTCACTGCTATACAGAAGGATAGATTACCACTAATTTTTTTCTAATATATTTTCCATTCCGAATTTGATCATATTTGAATATTTTTGTTTTAACAATAAACTTTTGAAATGTTCATGTAGCTTAAGAAAGATTGGTCACTATTTTTCATTCACTAAGTAGTTTTACCTTTGCTTTGACATTCAAGATAAGCATTACGCAGAAAGAATACAAGATATGACGTTCATGACGTCATCTACAATATGGTGATTACTAAATTTATATTTTATTTGGCTTTCTTTCATTTTTTATGTACTTATTTTTAAATGAATTTAATTACCTTCTTGAAATGATAGCGATTATTGTACTTCACGCTTATGCACGTGGACATATCTCTTGTGAAATCTTTTCCCGTGTCAGTATTTGATAAGAGTTTAACGAGTGAATCATTTCTCCCAAAATCTAGCTAGAGATCGTCGTAAGAAATTGTCAAGTGGTATTAAAGTGTGCTTAATGTGTGCTCAAATCCGTATTCTTATTATTTCAGCTAAAATGAAAAATAACGCATTTGTTACAGTTTTATGATGAAATAATCTATTTATTAAAAATGAATATATTCATTTTACAGTGATATTCTTCTTCTATTAGGCTGAAGAGGATTACATAGCAAGAGGCACAGTTTATCCGAGAGAGAAAATGGTTTATCCTAGACTTGAACAGGTCAAATGTGTAATGATCGGGAAACACCCACTTAGGAGTCGGTTTCACAGGGTAGCAATTTGCCGGAAAAAGCTGATCGCGTGAAAACCACACATAAAAAATGAGGTGCGAAAGAAAATCTGATAGTTCGCTACAATATGCGTTGCATGATGATTTCTAGCCGTGAAGGTTAAAACAAGTAGAGCTAAGGAATGTAGATCGTCTGAGCACTTGCCATTAAAATAGCGATAAAGCAGTGAGATACATTGTGTATATAACACGCTAAAATTTGCCTTTCTCCGCCACACGCCTACAGTTTAATGATAGATTTTTGAGTGATGTCAAATCGCTCTAGATTCCATTCCAGTTGGAAGCAATCGGATGTCTAGCTGTACTAATGAGCTGTCATACAGCAAAACAATACTATATGCAGATGACTATATATATATATATATATATTAAAATAACTTTAATCCCAAAGGAAAAGCAGGAAGGTAAATCTCAAAGACCCGATCCTAATTAATATTGATATTTTAATATTAAAAAATGATACAGGTGGAGAGTTCAATGTAATTAAAATTATAGGGTCAGTTATAAAATAATGTAAATTTCGATGTTCAAAACTGTTGAATGATCATTTCAACATGAAATCTCTATGAGAGATTTCACATCTCATCGGCAACTCCCAAACTTCAAAATGAAATTTTAAATTTTAAATTCTAATTTTAGTTTTTAGGAGAGTAAATATAAATTAAATTGTTTTTGATTAATTGATTAATTAATTAAATTTTTAAATAGAAATTTTGAACCCCTCTACCTTCCTCTTCCTGTCTCCTTTTTATATCTACCTTTTATGAAGTAAGAATACTTATACTATTTTAACCCCCGATTTTTTCTGCTAGTATGTATATATATATATCTTTTTCACTGCATAAAATTTTTTATAAATTTAAAAAAAAAATTTAAATTAGAAAAATTTTTAAAAAATTAAATTTTATTAATATTGCTAATTTTATTTTTATTTTTATTCTTATTTTTAATTTTAATCTAGATTTATAATTAATTAGATTAAATTAATTAAATTTAATTAAATCATATATCAGCTTTTTTCCCCAAATAAGTTTTTTTAAAATCTTTTTTCTAATACTTTAACCCATTTATAAACGCTAGTTTTGTTGACACGTATCTAGCGTCTCTAAGAAATAGAAAATTTTCCTTTTTCTTTTCTTTCTCCTTTTTTCCTCCCTCTTTCTGTTTTGTTTAGCCCACTTCTCAATCAAACACCACTTGCTATTTCATCTATATCATTTGTTAACCCCTTCCCCTTTATAAAGTTAGACAAAGCGAAATCTTTAAATTTTTCCCTTAAAACTCATTTTGAAATTTGGTAGTTACCGATGAGACGTGAAATCTCTCTTAGAGATTTCATGTTGAAATGATCATTCAACAGTTTTGAACATCGAAATTTATTATATATATATATTTAATAATTCATTATAATAATTCAAAATAATTCATTACAAATTGTCGGTTGCTTATAACCAAGTTTCGTTAAAATTCGTTAATTTCCGTAACATATTTACATTTGTTGACATTACTATACATTTCAGAGCTGATATGGTTTGTTTACGGTAGATCGAAAATTGTGTTATATAAGCATGATAAAAACCTCGTCTGATCAAGAGGCTATTCATGGTCGAGTGGTTAAGACAGTACCAGATCAAATGGTAGCTTCCCCTATATAAATAGGGGTCACAGGTTCGAATCTTGCTGGATAGCACACATTTTCGTAATAAAATTTATCGTAAAATAATCAGGCCGGTAGATATAAATATAAAATACTGTTTAATTAAAAACAGAATATCTACTTAAATCTGAGTATAGGTAAAAATAATGTTCAAAATAATTCATTACATATATATATATATATAATATAATATAATATATATATATATATATATAATTTGTGTATCGAGGCAGCAGATAATTTTCTAAACATATATTGTTAAATATAACAGACAATGAATATCTATTATGTATAATCATGAGCCGTTCTAAGCATCGTATTTTGGCTTTAATTTCAGGTAAAAATAAAGTCAAAATTTGTCCAACATTTGGATATTTTTTTATATTAGTTCTAAGTTTTCAGCTCGCATGAGCCATCTTCAGAAATGTTATGAGGACGTTAGCATAATGACATCACCATCAAAGATGATATTATCTTGCGTTGACATAAAATATTGATATGCGACGATAACAGTCGCCGAATAGCAGACGCACATCGTCAATTAGTAATGCGATTCTATGTCACACCGCGTAAGAAACCGAAATGTTAACAGAACCACATGTTTAAATCCAATGTAATATGTTGTGATAAGATTGAAATGTGATTTTATTAGGTGTGGGTTACTTTGATTTAATGTATATGGCCTCTAATATCTGAAGTTTCCTTTTACTGTCTGTATGTATGAGTATTATATATATATATATATATATATATATATATATATATATAGATGCATGCTTCTCATTTCATAGGGATTATTTATTTAAAGTAGGCCACAGACTGGATCTGGATAAACAGTGTAACAACGATGTTAACAACAAGATTTCAATTTTCCGTATCTTGGAAGAACTAAACAAAATTTATGCCAGAAAAGATTAAATAATACCTCATAAGTAGATATAATTTGTGACAGAATGGTGTCACAGAAGAAAAATAATCTCATCAATTTTTTCTAATATTCTTCGTGATTACGAGTAAGAAAATAATAAGTAGTGTTTTATTAGATTAAAATAACTATTCATTATATTGATGAATGAGATTCTGAATGATATATTCCAACATACTCTGTTATATTTTCTTTTGTGAACATTACAAAGCGTCTTTCTTTGATTATTAACATTTTTATATCTAATTCTGTCTATGTGTTTACATTTTTTAAATAAATATGCGCCCGATACAAAAACCTAAAAGTCACTGCAGGTCTTGGTTTACTAAAAGAGTTTTGTGAGGAAGGGAATAATTGCTGATCATGAGAAAATGTACGATATGTAATTGTTGAACCTAAACATGAAGAGAATACGGTTGTAGTATGCGGAGAAAACATTCTAGCAGGAGTCTCTTCTGTAGAGTATAAAACTTAGATATCCGAATGGAACTTCCTACTTACCACTCAAATAAGCAGAGAATGATGAAGATACAAAATTTGTGAGCACGACACAGTTGGTTTTAGCTATAAATGTATAAATTGGGGGAGCAAAAGAATATTGCAAGTCGAAACATTCCCATAGTAATAATCATAGAATACGAAGATGCTAGCGTTGTTTCATCTGTGAGAAAAGGATCATGGACTTCCACTTTCCCCTATCCCTTGTCACTTTTAACATTTTCCTCTTGGTATCTCTCCCAAACCCAGAATGTCATTTACTTGCTCAAGCCTATCAAGTATGTCTCGTGCTGCTTTCCGTGTCTCTCTTTCAACCCTATGAATATTAGATTTCTGTCTCTTAATACTCGACTCAGCTCTTGAAATGCGTCCTAGGCCGTGCCAATATACCTTTGGATTTCAATGTCTCATATTCTCTCCTTCGTTAGAACACATGCCCAGTATTTAATTTCTGTAATAGGTTGATTTTAGTGAACACGACCTGTAGTTGGAATTTTACTGATGACCATTTATTCACGAGCGACTTAGCAATTAAATATGAATGGACTGAGTAAGGTTCGAATTTGTGAGCATAATATAGTGGGTTTTAGCTATAAATGTGTAAACTGGTGAAACCGAAGATTATAGTACGTCAGAATATTTCTACATAGTACGAACAATCTTGGTATGTTTCATCTATGAGAAAGGGTTGTAGGATGGACAATTATTTATTGCCTAAAATTTAAACGCTTTTTAGCTCAAGACCAGAAAGTTACGATTAAGTAAACCCAGTCCAGATATAATAGTAATTTTTGGGAGTCCGTTTTCATTTTTTTTTAATCATATCACCCCAAACAAGGCATTCCACTGCCACTATAGCGCAGGGGGTTACATAGAGCGATTGGGTATAGGAAATGTCAGAAAGATGGTGATAGACGAGTAAGAATTACATTTCATCGGTTACATTTCATCGGTTTTACTGTAAAAGAGTGGGACCTAGTTGCTAATCTAGTATCTCGTGCAAATTCACACCTAGGGGACACTAGTGATTTAAGTTCATCAGAGCAGAAGCCGTGAAAGTATTTATAGAGGAGGCACAGGGAAGCCAGAGAGAGTGACTACAGGCGGTCAGCCAAGTCGGTATCGATCACATTACAGATTCTTCGCTGTCTTTTGTCAAGAAGCCCGAGGAGAATAGCAGGGGCACTCGACCAGATGTGACAGCAGTATTCAATACACGGGCGGACGATAGATTTATATATGTGCAGGATAGATTCAGACGGAAAGAACTTCCGGGCCCTGCACAGCGAGCCGACTTTCATAGCAGCGGATTCGGCAATGGATTCAACGTAGTCATTCCACTTGAGTTCTGCTGAGAATGTCAGGCCAAGCAAGCGTAGTGTTTTACGCTCTGGGAGGCAAGAATTTTCCATGCTAAAGGGAGGAGTTGCGGTTGTCTGTGGTGGTTAATTGATAGCAGTTTCGTTTTCGAAGAATTGAATTTTACGAGCCATTTCTTACCCCAATCCACCACGGATTGGAGGTCCTTTTAAGTTCGGCAGCGAGGTTCGCCTTGTCGCCAATACCAAGGCGAGAGTAAATTGTGGTGTCATCGGCGTACATGCCTAATTGGAATGTTATGGCATCGGGGAGATCATTGATGTAGATTAGAAAGAGCGTAGGACCTAGGATAGAGCCTTGAGGGACACCCGCGTTTGTAAGGTAGTTCTGGGAGGCATGTCCGTTTAATACCACCTTCAATGTGCGGTTAGAGAGAAAGTTTTTTTTAAATAGAGCTGCGTTGATGTAGTCAGAGGCTCTTATGACAATATGATGAAGGGACCCTATTTTGAACATCTTTAGCGATGGACCGTATGTATGAGTTTGGGTTTTGAAGTGAACGTTATTCCAAGAAGACGTGCAAAATAAGGAGCCTCATTGAAAGAAATACCGTTCCACGAGACTGATGAGAATTTCGAGTCAGCTTGGTCGGTCAATAGCTTTGTGTTTGATCTATTGATGTAGCCATTTTCTCATCTCTTTGGCAGTTGGAGTGAGGTCAGTTTGAAAAACGGTTGCTAGATCTTTGCATATGCACTCATAACTGTGATGTTATATGCATAGATATTTACTAATGATCTGAGAATGTTCTGAAGTAGATCGTTAATATAATGCAGAAAAGAATAATACCGAGTATTGGCGCTTTTCAGACACCTGCGTTGATATGATAGGATTCAGATGCCTGGCTATCGACATCGACATTCAAGATCTAACTGATAGAACAGACTAGATTATTGTAAGACTCGTACAAATATTGCCAGACTACCGCAGAAAGCAAACTATTGCATGGCATGGCGAGTAAAACTGTAAATCAAATTCAAATTTTTTTCGTTTTCGCACTAATATTTTATGCATGAGTCTTTCTCTTCTACCCACCAGGGATTGGAAAGGTTTGAATTCAAAACCGGTTTGACGTAGACCTCGCATCATTAAAGAGTAAAAACCAACAATATAAGTTATAAAATTAAAAATGAATAAATTATATTGGTTTCTAAATTTGATTAAAGACAGTTTACATTTTGATCGTGCGCCACTTTGTTTTTCCATCTAATACCCTAAAAGTTATTTTCGTTGTTTTTCCTTGAAAAAAATAATTGTTTTCTCCAATGAGTAATCTCTGATGATGTGTTGACGAAAGGTTCTTTAGATATTTGGCCATTTTTAGTATTATGATCCTTAAAACGGTGCTATTTACGGCTATAATAATGTTTTGTAGAATCAAGTCATTGTTCAAATACACACACATATATATATATATATATATATATATATATATATGTGTGTGTGTGTGTGTGTGTGTGTATGTATGTGCGTGAGTATGTGCGTGTGTGTGTGTTTAAAGAATGACGGAGAATGTGTTTGTTAAGTGTCATCAGATAGAATTTAACTAAAGCAAAGTACAAAATAGCAATCTAAAACACCAATAATACACTGTGAGACAAATATTAACTAAGAAAAGCCTTTTCAGACCAGGTATGGCCAAACCACGCCTCACGAGTCACATACAGCTCCTTGACTTCTTAATATGCGGCTTGTCGAAATATATTGGTTTAGATCCAATTTTCATCACAATTAATATAAAAGTTAAAGAAGAAAAAAAATAACTGAGACCCTATTGGATTAAAAAAAATAAGTTTAAACGTTTCAATATTGTAGGTGGGAGGAAAGCAAGACAACGGAAGCGAGTTCCACAGGAGAGAAGTGCGAGATAAGAAACTATTAGAATAGAATTGTTACATCAAGGTATTTAAACAGCAACATGATGCGACCTAGTTGCTAATCTAGTCTTCATCTTTATGTGCCGTGTCCTTTCAAGACGTAGGCGATTATGGATTTTCATTGTTGCTGACACGTTCGGTGCATAACATCCATAGTATCCTTCTGTAGGAGCACATTTCTGTTGCTTCTTGTGTTTCTTTCATCTTTGAATGCATTCGCTGCCACATGATAAAACAGATATCATATAATAGTTCATTACTCTCAATACTCCTCTCTCTCAATACTCTACTTAGCTTTTGAAATACGTCCATGGCCATGCCAACGCGCATTTTGGATGTATGCACAAATTCACGCAGTCAAGGTACGAGCCATAAAAGCACATTAGAATATTTGTCATAGCAATATTTAAAAAAAGAACAAAGATAGTCCAGATCACGGAAAGTGGCAAAGTCGAGTCAGTCTTGTTAAGTTAGTCCAGATAAAATTACAAATATCCTCTTTGGATATTCTCAAAATTTTAGAGATGTATAGCAGAAGTAGCAGATCAGATATGACGTGGTCTAATAGACCAATAGTAACCGACGAGATATTAGAGCGAATCAAAAGATAATTCATATTCAATCAATATTATCATTTGGTCAGCAGAGCTAATTTTTTATAATAGGTTCTCAATGAGGATTAAAATTAACATCAGTGGTCCGTGAGAATAGCCTGCTAGCAACCTATTTTAAATCAAGTACAAGATACGCGTAATAAATTCTAATTATATTTCAAACACTTAGTAAAAGGCCACGATGTAAGGGTGTTTACAGAGAGTCAAATATCCTCAGGACGGCGAAGAGGATTAACATGTTAATAGTATTATTCTTTACAATATTCTCTGAGATTTTTCATGTGTTCCTATATGAAAATCATATATGCTGACTCCGGAATTACTATCCGAGCATTTTAACAAACGATATCCACTTTTAAAGCACAGGCCAATTTTGATCTGCAACTTGTAATTTCATGTTAAATAAACTTTCTAGACCACAAACATCTACAATAATACTTTATTAAAAATATAAGCTTCAGGTATCGCGATGAGATCTTAACGTCTCTATTAGTTGAGACAGCATTTATTTTTGTGTTCACTTTTCCAGTGAAATTGCCTTGAGCACTGAGAGTATCCATAAAACAAGTAATGAAATAAAGTCTCCATTATATCGATTCACTGATAATTATACATTAGCTCGGACGGTGTTGCTTCATGGGAGATAAAAAGTTCGTTGCTAGGACGAGAGAAAGTAGTGTCAAAATCAAACTATAAATCCGCGTCAATAAGCATTAATTTGGGGGAATAATCTTTCTTTTTTTTTTTTCTCGCATTCCTACTGCACTTTCCCCCTCGAAAGCATCATCTAGTATCAGGGGTAATGCAGAGCAGAAAATAACGAAAGTTCATTGTTGTATCTACTATTATTGCCTATAATGGCGAACAATTCTTCTTCACATCTATTACTTGTTGAAATTTAAGCATCTATACAACTAAAGTAATTACGTCATAAAAAGTTAACCATTTCTGTTGCTTCAGTTAAGTGCGATACATCATCATTTATCCATCACACCCAGATGGTACATCGGGCAGCAACTTTTTGTTGCTGTTTCTGTAACAAACTGTTTTTTACGGGGCCGGGTTGTTAGCCCTGCACCCAACCCCCAAACCCCCAAACCCCAAACCTGGAGGACCGGTGGACCATTCTTGGTCCTTACATTTACAGCATCTGGTATTCCCAAATAGTCACCCATTTAAGTACTTACCAGGACTCATATTGCAATTTTTTTTATCTTAATGGTTTTCTCTAGTATTTTTTATGTTAATGTCTTTCTCTAGTCTTTTTATACCAGCGCACATATTGCAATTTTGACACTAATGATTTTCTCTGGCGCTCTGTATTACTGGTTCCGATGTTGTGTTCATCTCTATGCTTGGTCGGCTTAGGAGATTTTTTTAAGCCTAGCATATGTGCTGATTCCTTAAGTTTATATAGTTTCCATTGGCGTTCTCTATCTGTTATTTCAACTTCATCCCATAGGAGGCGGTGATCCCCTTTCTCCCTGTATACGTGGTCAGCTACTTTCACGGTAATGTTTTTGATGAAATCTTCGCTATTGATTTTATTCTCGCTTCTTAGTAATTTTTTTGTTTTATAATTATCTGCAGTCAGTAATGATGTCTTTCTGGCTTCCCTGCCTTGCTTGAGGTAAACACTTTTGGACACACCAGAGTTTAACTCCATAGCAGAAATCTGAAGGATAAATAATTGTGATTTAATCTTTTTAGATGCACTAGATGTAAACACCACAGGAAAAGGTTTAAAAACTACATAATTTTCAGAAGAAATTTTGGACACATCAGAGTCAAACCCCCTAAAAAGAATCCAAAAGAAAGCAATTTTGATATCACCCTTTTGGACACATCAGTTTTGGCCGCAATAGGAATGTTCCTTCCTGCCAGTTAATAATCTATAAACAGCATTTAAGAAGTTTTGATGAAATAAAGTTATGCGAAAGCTACACATAGTGAATTGAATTCATTGTAGTAATAATGTTTTTGCTGTTCGAGCTTACTAATTATTTTACAACGGAAACGGTTACGCATTTCTAGTTTTTTAAATGTCTCAACAGAATTTGTTCACCTTAGTAAAATATTTACGTTAATCAATATTGAACTCAATATAAATATAAATTTCACTTAATCGTATTTATTGTGCATAACTTTGTGTGATTTATCTAGCATTAATGAATTGAGGCTAAGTTAGGATTATTGGTCTATAAAATAATACATGATAACTACTATGGTTAATGCCTTATAATTACTATGGTTTATAAGATAATACCTTATAATTACTATGGTTTATAAGATAATACCTTATAATTACTATGGTTTATAAGATAATACCTTATAATTACTATGAGTTATAGTAGTTTTGAGTGCTGATTTTTTTCAATCTATCTGGTAAACTAATTTCAATGGCAGTGTTCAAAATCAGACTTTCTTTGATAAATATATTTCGACACCCAGCCAATCAGTTAATTACTATATGTGATACCCGGTTAAGCAATCATGTATCTTTCTAGATATGCCTGACTAGGTAAAAGAGTGTCTTGCAGTAGGTTGCCATTACATTCTGCGTTAGAACGTTTAAAAACCAAGGCTATAAAATACAACCTGACCTGCTATTCAACCCATAGACGCAGGGAGAAGATACAGAGCAATATCTTTCCTAAGGGTAATTTGTACGTCAGTGAATAAAACTAATTCGACTGGCATTAGAAGTCAGCTCTGCGATTTCTCATTCCGAGCCGATATCTATTTCACCACATTTAGTCACTACAAATAACTAAAACATTTTTAAGCTTGTAATAAACGGGTTGTTGAATTTGGTGAGTGTGTATTTTTAATGCTTCTTTTTGTAAATTATATAAAAAAACACGCTGGGCTGTTTTTGACATATAAGGAAGTATTGCTTTAATAACACGTAACATTACGTTTTATTCGACACTTGATTTCTTCAGTTTCTATTAGTCGGTGAATGTGAACAATTCAGGCCTCCTCAACCGTAACTTAGACCTTACATTCGATGTCTGAGAGGCTAACTTTACCTGCTGTAGTGGGTATATATATATATATATATCTTTGTCATGCCACTCTTTCTCTCCTGTGCATCACAGGTAAATCATATGTTAGGAGGTCATCAGTCAGTTAAACCCTACATCAGGTTTCTCTGAAGAACCACATGTGCAATGCATTTTCTTTGGAGAGGCACGTACTACAATGCGAATAACTCAGCTATATTCATTGAATGGATTTCACACAGGTAGAGTTGAAAGAATGTAACGGTATTCTAAGTGGATTTGTATGGCTAATAAACATATTGGGTGTTTGTTTAAATATCTTGGTGAAAAGATATACTTTTTATAAACTTATAGAATCGATGTAATGACATCCGTTTGTTGGAAAAATGTTTTTTTTACATCATTTACATTATGATACATGCAGTTGTTATGATAATGTTTTGGTCGTTGTGTCATACAGCCTTCTTTAAGTGTCTCTCGATCCGCGTAACCTTTACTGTATATCAAACTGAACACTTCATTTAATCTACGTTAGTATCTTATAATCTTTCCATTGTCCGTGTCAAGTGATAGCTCGACATGTTCTTTCGTTTAATAAGAAGAGATATCTCTAGAAATTGTTAACGAAACGAGAAATATATATTTCCGTAGATTAAACGAATTTTTCTGTTTGATATTCCCTGAAGATTGAGTCATTTGATGAAGGTCAGTGAGCAAAATGGTCGAAACGAAAAAAAGACAAAATCAATTAAAAAACAAAGAAGTTTAGTCTAATTATATATATAACTGGATCAATGAAAGGATCTTATCTGAGAAACTCAGGCATAAGTTTTATTCTGCTAGTAAATCTCACTGAGAGAGAGAAAGCGACAATATATATATATATATATATATATATATGTGTGTGTGTGTGTGTGTGTGTGTGTGTGTGTGTGTGTGTGTGTGTGTGTGTGTGTGTGAGTGTTCGTGTAATATTTTAATAACAATTTCTAAAATCTCAATCAGGATAACATCAAAGTAAATGCAGGATGTCACAAATTATTACATTTTAGATATAGTTGAATAGACTGATTAATCGAATTAAATCCTCAAAATACAATATTAAATTTTGGATATTAAGAACATGAAATTTGAGAAACTGTGATCTATGTGTCTCGAAGTTAATTCCGTAATCTAATCAGAGGGAGACGCCGTAGAATCTACATCAGCAATAAAGACTAAAATAACTTACAAAATTCTTACACTTTTGAGAAAATAAATCTCTATTTAATACATTTTAGGTAAAATACTATATTTATCAAAAATATAACGTAATGTTTTAAAGATGATTTCGTTGTGTAATGTATGCTAAAGTATATTTTGCTTTTGTTATGTTTTTTTTTGTTTTGTTTTGAACCCTGTACAAAGCACAAGAGTCACCTGAGATAGATGATTACAGATTAAGAGGCACCCAAAAGCGAGATGATAATGTCCCCAAAACGCAAGGAAAGGCACAGGAACTGACAGAAAAAATAGAAGGAAGCGGAAATACAATCTTAATCAGGAAACAAGGGATAAACTTTTGTTCCTGTTCAAAATACTCGCAAGAACATATCTTCATCTATTGAACAAAACGTAGTTTAATAGTAAATACAAGTTTAGAGATTTATGCTGAAATTTTAGAAGTATACAGTTGAAATAGACTTTCACTGGAAACCTTAGAGTAAACAAGATATAAACGCTTTCTTCTTCTATGTGCCCTGTCCCTTCATGATGTAGGCAATCATGTTTCTCCACGTCTCCCTATCCTTGTTGGCTCTTAGTATGTTTGCTCTTGTTACACCTCGCAATCACCGTTCCGTCATCTACCTGATCATGCTCTGCATATATGGTATCCGCTGCCTTCCTCTGTCTCTTTTTCCTTCTATCTGGCCTTTCAGTATCAGGTTCTCCAAGCTCTCCTTCCTCATTGCATGTCCCAGGAACTTCATTTTGTCTCTCCCTGGTATTCACTATTAATTTCCTTTTCGTTGCCATTCTTTCCAACACCTCATCGTTGATTGCATGCTCAGTCCACGATATCCTCAGCATCCCTCTGCAGAACCACATTTCCGCTACTTCAAGTTTTGTCCTCATTTTCGATTATATTGTCCAGCATTCACTGCCGTATTGAAGAACTGACATCATATAGCAATCCAGCACCCTTTTTTAAAAATATCAGGGAGGAGTGTAAACTGGACGATAGGAAAACTTACTGTTTTTTAGAGGTTAGTTAGGTGTGAGAATGCAACGTGATGCACGTTTTGTCTAAAATACTTTTTTCTTTTTGCTCTCAAATGCATATTGTGGGAAATCTTTTGTGCTCTGTTTTGTTTTGAAATCTTCTATCTTCTTGAATCTTCTTTTCTGTTTTATCTTTTTTTCAATAACCACTGCGTCTAGTCTTTTCTCTCACTGTAACCTCCTACGCACTAGTGGCGGTTTCGACTTGCTTGATGTTAAATGATTAAATAAAAACAAAAATGTCAAAATAAATTTGTTCACTTGGGCGCTTTCTATTATAGTGTTACTTAGATGGGCGCTATCATTTCTCTGCAAACACTTACAAAAACATCAGCTATGAAAAAATTTATAACAATCCAATATGTGTAAAAATGTTTTGAAAGAACCTTGCCGAGCAAGATCAAATTGTGACTTTCCTACAAAGGAAGACGCAGTTTCAAACCCTGCTGGACAGCACATTTTCTTTCATTTTTTTCGTGCAGACGTACTAAACACAACTGATAATTCAATGATTCATCTATTTTAAGCATGCACTCAAATAACTTTTCTAGTAATAAAAAGTTTAATTAAAAATAAATCTTTTAATTCTTTATAAAAATTCTCTATTTCTATTCCGGATAGGAAATCGAAGATGTGGGCTTTCACAAAAAAGAATGGTCTCTGATGTTCTAGGTGTTCGAATGGTCTAAGCACGCCAAATCAAGTAGTGGTTTCTTCCACAAAGTACGACGCGGATTCGGACATCACCGGAGAGTACATATTTCTTTATTGTGTTTTTTCGAGCGCTTAGGTGGTTAGACGTAATACATAAAATCTGAACGCCTATTTGAAATGCAAAGTAGCCTCCACAATATTTCTGGAAGAATAAAAAAGTATGATTAAAAATGTCTGTTAAAAACAAAACTAAAAAAACAAATGAGTCATTAATCTCAAACACGGATTTCTACTAAATTTGAAGCAATAAAAATTTCAGATTAAAAATAAAACTAGTAATTTTGTATATATATATATATATATATATATATATATATATATATATATATATATATTTGTGAGGAAGCTAATGTGAAAAGTCGTAATTAGGCCGCCCAAAATACTAACATTAAGATAACATAGTAACCAACGCATTAAAAATGTCCTGGAATCGAAATAACAATCTATTATCGTCACGAAGTTTTATTATCGTCTGATTCTTTGTGGTGACTACGATTTTGCACTTAAAATTAACAAAGTGGAACAGGCTTCTGCGATCGAAGTAGATGCGGTAGTCAATAAAGCGAATGACCAAGAAAAATGGACAACACTGCGTCATAAAAGGACTTAGGCATCATGGGAAATCAGTATGATGTGGCTGTTTGCTGACCTTAATCGTGTTCTTCGTTTCTCCTTCGATTTTTATTTTAATTGCTCTGTTTTTGTTTTTTTTTTTACGCATGTCTCCTGATATTCTAGTTTTTATTAAGTCGCCTTATTCACCATTTTTAAAGTTTATTACTGAAACTGAATCTGAAAAAAGTACATCTATGTACTTGAATATGTATGAGGGCCAATACACGTTGGTTTCGGTACGTTTGTCTATAAGTTCGTCTGTGTGCATGTGTCTATTTTAGATTTAAATGATTTTCTCTTGTTATTTATTTTTTCCTTTTGCACATTTCATCTCATTTGTGTATTTACTACATTCTTTTTACTACTATCCGTTATTTGTGAACTTGTTCTTCATCATTTGTTTCTTTTTGATTTTTCACCCTCTCTTTGTTTTCTTTTTCTTTTATTTTCATTTTTCTTTATTCTTTATTCTTTCTTTTTTATTTGTCTTATTTTAATATGCATATTTTCCGCTATATTTCTTTCTTAACCCTTCTGGTTCTTTCTTTCTCTGCGTGAAGTTTTTTTAATTACAAATCAAAATTTTACATTCATTAAACTAATTTATACAATTATATTTCTATTTCTTTTTTTAATAACAGTTGTATTTTTATTTTAGTTTTCCATTTATTTTTAATTTTTCTTTTTTCCTTTTTCTGATAAATTTTTCTTTTGTTTCAAATACTCCGTTGAATTAATAATGTATTCATTATGTTCTTCTTCATATGCTATTTGTTCATTAACTTTGTACTCTTTCACCCTTTAATTTTATCACTTGTGTTGTCCAGTCCTTAAGAATGCTTTTGATTTTCTTATTTTTTGTACTGTTCATTACAATCTATACTTTTTTGGTAAACTCCATTTCCACCCCTGTTTTGCGTCTCACTCCGCATCAGACATTTTCATACAATACTCTTTAATTATAAAAATCTTTCGGAAGTCTATGTGAACAGCATCTTTAGGCAATATACACTAATTCTAGGACGAGACTATCAATACAGTACAAAAATTGAGTGAGATTATTTCGAAAAAATGAAATGAAAAACGTTCAGTGCTAGTGAGTTCATTGAAAGAATAAAATGGAAAATTTATGAGAACGAGTACCAGTCTGCTATTCTGCACGTCAATTTTAATTGCATTTACCCATCAAAACTTTAACGGTTCTTTGGTGTATGCCAGAAAAGAAATCGTACTTTATTTTGCACAGCGTAATTCTTAAGTTCTTTACAAACAATAATAGATAATTGAGATTCCTTTCATTTTCAGGAGAAAATAATTTACAGCTTCGGTTTTAATGTATTCATGCTTTATGTGAAATTATTAGATAAAAACAAAATTAAATAAATTTGTCCATTTGGCCGCTTTCTATTACTATGTAAACTGATTGGGCGATATCATTTAACTGTAATCACTTACAGAGATTTTAGCACCGAAAACGATTTTATGAATCCAATATGTGGAAAAATGTATTGATATAGCCTTGCTGAGCCAAGTGGTCTAAAGCACACCAGATCAAATTGTGGCTTTCTTTATTTTTTTTTGGTTCTCTATGTAATAAACTCTATACACACACACACACACACACACACACACACACACACACACACACACACACACACACACACACACACAAACAAACAATGTTTCGTCTATTTTAAACACGTGTATACAGTAAAAAATAATAGTTGCAGTAACAAAAATATTGTATTAAAACAAATCCATTAATTCTTTTAAATAGCTTCATTTCCATTTTTATGTCCGCCTACTGCGGAATAAAGTCATGCCGAATTTCAGAAAAAATCATATTCACCTCCTTTTTATTTTTAAAAGTTATATCTATAGCTACATTCGCAGAAAGTGCTCAGATGAACTTTATTCCTGGATTCCGCCTGGCCTAAACAACACCACTGATGTAACTAATTTTTGTTTTTCAAAGTTTCTTTATTACACAGTTTTATTTTCGAAATATTTTCATTGGTGATATATTCTGATTACTTTTTCAGGATGGCAGTCACAAAATATTAACTTTTTATGTAATTCGTGTTTACCTTTTTTATGAATGATACCAAAATTCAGAAGAAATGATCTGCTCCCTGTACCTCTCCAGTAAATGTTCTATATTATACTTTACAAGAACAAGATCAGGTCGGCAAAGGAGTACTGTTGTCATATTTATGGGAGAGCTACACAGACTGCACTTTCCAGCCTCAAAAGTCTCCAACGGCGTCTCCGAGTTCTTGTGGATGACAAATTATTCCAAGCTCCCCTCACAGAGACGAAATGTGGCAAGCATTTCGTTGCTCTTTCGCTTCTTTCGCGGAGAATATCCGGAAGAACCTTATTCTTACGTTCCACAAGGCCTAGCTATCACAACCGGGACAGTCTAGCAAGCCACCAACATTCCTGCCGTATTCTATTGCTTTGAAGTAAATACCGAACAGCTTCTTTCCGTGAACAACTGCTGTGTGAAAGCGACGCTCAAAAGAATGTTACCTCAATCTTTACAATCTTAGCCTTTTCAAGTCTAGGGTTAACTGTTATTTTCTTTTTCTATCCGTACAAACCGACTCTTAACGTAACTCTCTACCCTGTGAATATTACTATTAAAAAATAAATGTGAATAATGAATGAAAGTGGAAGTAGATAATGTCAGTGTTCATTGTCATTATATTTATTTTTTCATAAATATATTTGCTTAAATATCTGTTCAAAAATTAACTAAAACATAGACTAGGAGACGACACATTTGTATAAAATGATTACCATTGTATGATTCTTCTGCTAAAAATATGTTACCATTTGTTTTTTGTTTATGTGTGAAAACGGCGGTAACGCTATCAAGACGAAGAAAAATACGATACTTAATCTTTCACGCGGAAAATTATTACCGTACATGTTCGAGTATTGTATAAATTAATATTATCAGTATTTTCAACGTAAAAAATAGAAGGTCACACTTTCCATTGTTATATTCTATAATTCTTTGTTTTTTTAATTTAGAAATTATGCATTTTCCTTGACCAGTTTAGCAAGTTGATTTATTTTTTGAATCAATGAACATTGCACTCAATTTAAAAGCGGTCGTTTGAGATACTACGTAAAGTAATGACACAAAGAAATTAGATTAATCCTTTTTAGTAAGTTTTGAGCGTTTAATTTTAAAGAACACCTGAAAAATGTATCTACTTTACGCAGGTTTATACTTAAAAGCTGACATAAAAATCACTATTTCAAGAATAAATCAAAATGAAGTGAACATTGTTTGTTGTATACATTGAATGATAAATTATATTTATGAAACCCCACAAAATACGAGGTTCATTCAATAAATAAGGTGAATTTTTTGGTATAAGGACTTCTAATACAGATAGATGCTTACTTTTTTTTTATTTATTTCTTTTTCAAAGAGATTTAATTTTTGTGGCAGATTGAAAAAAACTTTGAGAGTTTTTGAGATTAACAAAGATGGCCGACCAAGAAGCATGCTCCAGGATTGAACAGAGATCAGTTATTAAGTTGTTGGTTGCTGAAGGGTGCAAACCAGCTGAAATTCATAGAAGAATGTCAACTGTGTATGGTGCCACATGTTTCAGCCAAACAAAATGTCTACAAGTGGGCTAAGTTGTTTAAACAAGGACGGAGCAGTGTTGAGGATGAAGACAGGCCTGGGAGGCCTACAGAAGTGAGGTCTCCTGAGGTGATCGAATCAGTCAATGACCTCATTCAGTCTGACAGAAGGGTGACAGTGGATGACAGTGCAAGGACTTTGCGCCTATCTGTTGGGACAGCACACAACATTTTCTATGATGACCTTGCCTATTCGAAGGTGGGTGCCAATAATGTTTGCTACAGAGCACAAACAGAAGAGGGTCGGGTTGTTCCAGCAGTGTCTTTCCCTCTTACATCCCAGACCTTGCCCCTTCAGACTTTCACCTGTCTGGGCCTCTTGAAAGCGTTCACGAGAGGCACGAAGTTTGAAAGTGTCGATGAAGTCAAAAGTGCCGTGAGCGATTGGCTGAGACATCAGTCCAAATTTTTTTACGTAGATGGAATACAGAAGCTTGTGCACAGATGGGAAAAGTCTGTGACACTGGTGGGAGACTACGTTGCAAAAAAAAGTAAGCTTCTATCTGTATTAGAAGTCCTTATACTGAAAAATTCAACTTATTTATTGAATGACCTTCGTATGTTAGTTTATTGTTTGTTTTTTTGTTTTTTTTTAATGATGTTGCATAACATTTCGACGAAGAATAAAACTCGAAGCAAAATCTCGACTGCAAAAATGACGGACAGCAAGAAGTATATATAAAATATACAAATATATCTTTATTCGTATCTTCGGTGACGTAGTTGGATAGTGGAGTAGGGTTTGGTTAGAGGTAGCAATCGTACACACGAGGGAAGCCCGTCTTTTCTTTTGTGTCTTTCTCTCTGTGATCTCAACTCAATTGAATTGACTGCTACCTGATCTCCCTGATTTAGTAAATAGGTGAGCCTCGCTCTACACGTGAAACATCCGTACCGCATTGTCTCAATATTTCATGAGCTTGTATTTTTTTTACCTCGAGCTCACGGTGTTCGTCAAAACAAAACCTAGTTTGCACCTGAATTTTTCGCACTCTATGACATTTTTCAACAACAGTTCTTTAAAATCCTGCAGACCCTGCGTCGCACGACTTGAATACACTCCTCGGCGAAATTTTATACCGTAGTAAAAGAATATATCACACCGTATTCAATAAGTAAAAACCTGATTAAAATAACATGTAAAAAAATGAAAAAAAAAATAATCATTGAAATTAATCGTGTAAATTGAAAGACTAATTAAGTATGAAAAATGTTTACTCATTTAATGGAAGACATTTTTATAGCCTTTTCCATCTCCTCCAATTCATCTGACAACACGAAAGCATTGTGCTGTTAATTTTAATGTACAGTTTTTATTTCGGTTGATTGTTGGTTTATTCTCAAAATGATGTTGAATGTATTCTCCCTTTTAATTTCAAAACAAGTAAATGTACAATTGCAATTATGAATTTCATTATACTGTGCTATCAAGTTTTCAATGATCTCCGGGATGAAAGTCCAAAGCAGAATATTGAAACCTAAACTTAATCTATGAAACCATTTCCACAAAAATGCTTAGTATTTGGAAAATCGCATTTTATCTCAATATTTATTATATTAAAAGCAAACTTTCAAATAGTGTACTATACCAAGCGTCTAAAATCGACGAGTATGTACGGTGTTTATTTACATTTCTGAATTTCATCAATTAATATCAGCATGAAAATTGCGGGATTTTTTACCTTTATGTGGATTGCAGTGTAATGTATATCGGCCCAGAGTGAGAAATCGGAGGGCCGAGTTCGAATTCCAGTTAAGTTCGTTACATTGACTTTCGCTCAAATACTCTTGAAAAAGCTATTAATCCATCCTTTCTCCTCAAGCTATGCGATGAAGAGCAAAAGAGTTTGAGATCTTTAGCCTTGGTTGGCGTTCAGTCTACCGCAGAAATTATGACAACCTACTGAGTATCATGCATGACGCTTAACTGACTGAATGCTCTCATGAGAATGTAAGAAACCTTCGGTTTTCCCTTGTGTGGGTACATATAAAAGTTCTTGTCACCCGATTATCCCACGTATGCTCATCCTAAACTCATCTGGATCACTCTTCTACTTTTATACGTTGGGGGCAGCAACCGACATCATTTTGATTTACTTGCTTATGAGATCATTTTCCATGTCAATCTTGTGAAGAATCTGGCTGTATTGATGTTATAATGTGATATCGGGTGCAAAGGCCACATCGATATCCCTTTCTGTGAACCTACTACCTATTGGAATCACTACAGAAAAAACTCCTCTAATAACACATGACATTATTTTGAGGCTTGATTTATTGCCTATGAGTCAATTTTCCAGGGCAATCTTGTGAATAATCTGACTGTATTGATGGTTTAATGTGATATCGTGTGCAAAGGCTACATCGATATCCCTTTCTGTAAACCTACTACCTATTGAAATCACTACAGAACAACTACTCTGATAACAAATGACATTATTTTGAGGCTTGATTTGCTTGCCTATGAGGCCATTTTCCAGGTCAATCTTGTAAAGAATCTGGCTGTATTGATGTTTTAATGTGATATCTTGTGCAAAGGTTACATCGATATCCCTTTCTGTGAATCTACTATCTATTGGAATCACTACAGAAAATCGCTAATAACAAATGTTCCTTATTGACATTAAATTCGATTCATAACAATTTGGCATGAAACACGTCCTATGCATGAAACATTGAAAAATAAAATCTATTTTCACTTTAGTGCTTCATTCAAAATCAATGTTTATGTATAAACAGTATCTCAGTCTTAATGTTATGAGATAGATAGATAGATAGATAGATAGATAGATAGATAGATAGATAGATAGATAGATAGATAATATAAAAAAAAAGACAGTGCAAATTTTACCCTTAACCTGCAATGAACCTCGTTGCAAGTACATCTACAATAAAGTATATTTTGTGTACTGGAAATCGAAAGACAAAATACATTTCTATATTCACTGTTTTTGATTCGTTTCATATAGATATTTTCAAATTGATAATCATTTATCTTATTTCGAACGACACGTGTTACTTTATTTTCTTTTGTTTGCGAACTTTGAAAGTAAACATAAGATTCGACACGTGTCTCTCATTTTTGAATGAAGATTACATCAATCAATTTCTTTGCTACTTGCACAGGAAACAATAAGAAGTCGACACTAACAAAGTTTGGTACAAGGCCAGCCTTCAGTCAATTTCTTTATGCCTGTATTTAGAAAATAGATATTTAAAATTGCAAAAATTTTCAAGAACTTGATATGCAGCTTAAAAGATAATTTTTTTCACCAGAATTTATCATTCATATTTATAATTCTAACATGCATCCTTGCTTTGAATATTTCTCTCAAATCTCTTCTAGTACTCTGGATGTATATGTAGATACTCTTGGAAAAATCCAAAAAGCTTCTGCAATGTTACTGGTCCTAACCCGCTATCCCGGTTAAAGTCCCTTTCCCATCGCTGTAACGGGTCTGTGTCTCTTCAATAAATACTTTCATGATAATTTTTCTGATGACATTTCCTCTGTGGTAGCCAGCTTTTATGAATTTAAGCGGAGTACTAGATTGGCGGTAGGGTGTCATCATTTTAGAGTTGATATGGCTAGATGTAACCGCATGTTCTATGCTAACATTTTCATTTATGTCACTTTTCACTTGTGAAACTCACTTTCGGCTTCTTGCTTCCCATTTTTATTTGATCTTCAAAAATTTAAATAAAATGTCAATCATTATCTTCTTAATTCTTATTCTTTTAGTGTCCTCTCTGTGGAACAGTAGTTTTTCTTATGTTTTCTAAGAGTGAGTATCATTTTGCGTCCTAGACTTTATTGCCTTGTATTGGGTAAAATGTATAAATGTATGTGTAAAGAAAATCTAAATGTTTTAAGCATTTGGAACACAGGTAAAGACAAATATTTAAGTATTTAGAATACGAATTGTTTTAGATATTTTTTATATTTAAAAATCATGTAAAGCCAGATATTTTAAGTATTTAGAATGCATGTAATGCCAGATATTTTAAGTATTTAGAATACATGTTGTTGTGGATCCCGAGAATGGGTTCCGCACAAATACATAAACAAGGACCAGAAATTGGGATAAAAAAATAAGTGTATTAAAGATACCGACTTGAATGAAGATTAGAAGTCCAGGAATGCGGGTAAGAAGAAAGTGTATGTAAAAGTCACTGAAAATGAAGTATATTGTGTATGTACGCGTCGTAAGCTGACGGGTACGGCGTAATAATCTTCTCGGTGTGTGGAGCAGAGAATTACTACGAACTACTGCGTACTGACTGCTAATCTTATTCTCCCGTTACCTCTTTGGGAAAACTTGTTATTCTGTATTTATTTACCCTCCCCCAACCAACTAGGGCAAAAGTTGGCACAAGACCTTTTTAAGGTGGTTCTCCGGATCATATAGCCCAGTCGTGACTCTACTCATCGGCGGAGCCACGACTGGGTTGACACTCTCCGCCCGGAGGCAGAGAGTTTGACACTGTCAAATGAATTACCACGAGAAAACCACGGTATTCTGTATTTATTTACACCCCAACAAGGTCAAAATTAAGCACAAGGCTTTTTTAAATTGGGTTCTCCGGGCCATATAGCCCAGCCAAATATATGTCTAATTTTGTCCATTCGTGACTCTGCCCTTCGGCGGAGCCACGACTGGGATAATACTCTCTGCCCGGTGGCAGAGAGATTGTCAGTATCAAAAGAATTACCGCAAGAAAACTCGGTGTTCTGTATTTATTTACACACCCACTAGAGCAAAATCTGGCACAATGAATTTTAAAATGGGTTCTCCGGGTCATATAGCCCACCCAAAAATATCTCTCTAATTTTGCACAGTTGTGACTCTACTCTTCAGCAGAGCCACGACTAGGTTAATACTTTCCGCCGGTGACAGAGAGCTAACAGTGTCAAGGGAATTACGGCGAGGAAACGCAGAATTATATATTTATTTACCCCTCCGCTAGTGCAAAATGTGGCACAAGAGTTTTATAACGTGTGTTCTTCGGGCCATATAGCCCAGCCAAAAATATCTAATTTTGCCCAGCCGTGACTCTAACCTTCGGTGGAGCAACGAATGCACTCTGCCCAAAGGCAGAGAGCTGACAGTGTCACAGGAATTCACGCGAGAAAACGTGGAATTCTGGTATTTATTAGCTTTGCAACTCGGGCAAATTGCAGCACAAAGCCTTTTTAGATGTGGTTCCTTATGTAGGTTATGTAGCCCTGTCAAAAAGTTCTGTCTAATTTTGCCCAGTCGTGACTACCCTTCGCCGGAGCTACGACTGGGTTAATGCTCTCCGCCCGAAGAGCTGACAGTGTCAATGGAATCACCTTCTATAGCAGTAGCATAAGTATATTTTGGACGAGTCCATTTTTATGAAACAACACATGTAAACCCAAATATTTTAAATAGTTAGAAGACATGTAAAAACCAGACTTTTTAAGTATTTAGAATTCATTTATAGCCAGATATTGTAAGTAATTTAACACATAAAAAAACCAAACAATTTAAGTATTTACAGTACATGTAAAGTCAAACATTAAGAGTGTTTAGAATACATTTAAATCCAACTATTTTTATCCCCGATTTTCTCATATAATGCAGTGACTGAGGTTTGTACAATTCTAAAAAAATCATCAAGATCGAAAGTAATACCTCAACTTCACCAGGTTTCAGGCTTGCGAATTTTTGCATATAAGATATTTCTTTTACCAATGTCGGCTTAGTTAAAGTCTGATAGCGTATTTGTAATTGTAATATCGTGTGTATGCTAACCCCCCCAAAAAAGTAATTTTGAAGAACCATGAACTCCCATATCCTGAACGGATACAGAACAAGAACATTGTTAACTCCAGTATAGTTTAGGGCCACATTCTTGTAAATATGGCTGTTGTTGTCTCCTTTGCAAGTACTTTTCTGTAGAATAAAGCTGCACGTCCCAAAATATTTTGAATTCAGTTTTCCTTCTTTTAGACTGGTTGCCTAACAAAGGTAGAGAACCGAGGAAGACCTATTATTTAATGTTTGGTTTTTGGGTAGAAGATATTTATTCATAAATCTGACTAAGTTATATTTGCAAATTCTTCGGCACGTCTATCTAAATTATCGAACCGATAACCGCTACTCTACACATATTTCAAGTAGGAATATGAAATCATCAATAAAGTCGGAAAGACATTGAGTCTCGTTAAAACTAATTTAACATTTAAAGATTAAATAAAAAAAACAATAATATTTTGAAGTTCTTACCTGTCTCACGTGTTCTAAAGCATAAAATTTATTCTTGTTTTTTTTTATTAATAACGTATTGTTTTTGCTTATTTACTTCTCTCGTAATATCTCCACTGCTTCGATTTTTTTCTAACCAAAAAGAATAATGACTATTCAAAAACTCTCTGAACTATTCCCGTTGACAGTAATCTTGTGTTTAGTAAATGCAATAAAAAATTATTATTGGCTCAAATTATCTATGTCAAATGATAGTCTCACTGATATAATTACATGGACATTAGTCGATGTATTGAACGTAGACGCAATGCACACACAGATATGAAAAAATCCAAAGAGGAAAATGGATGAGAAAAAAAAAGGAAAGGGGCAAATAGGTACATTCGTGAATAATAGGTTTGTTAGTATATTTATATATATTAGATATATAAATGTGTGTGTGTGTGTGTGCTTATGCGATAATATGTGAAAGAGGACAGC
Source organism: Ascarosepion bandense (assembly GCA_037127315.1). Lineage (NCBI taxonomy): Eukaryota > Metazoa > Mollusca > Cephalopoda > Sepiida > Sepiidae > Ascarosepion > Ascarosepion bandense. The sequence goes on along the minus strand of JBBBDQ010000224.1, from coordinate 5,418,911 downwards.
AAGCATTTAATGTCTTCAGTTAGTATAAATAACACTATTCTTGGCTCAATGTCACACGTGACTTAATTTCCAAAATATTTATCTCATTATCTATATATAATTAAAGCAAAAGATTGTCCACGTGTCCTTCTTATAGTGGGACGATTTATTAGGCCGGTTAATGAAACTTGAGGAGCAAACAGATAACAAAATAATAACAATATTGGCTATAATATTGATGATATTCATTATCTATTAGCTTTTTAGTATTCGTCTCGAAAATTCCAACGTAAAAATATTTATCTCCTTGTTTCAATTAATTGAAAAGGTTAAAATGTTGTAAATATCACCAATCTTATTGCCAATATTGTTATTATTTTGTTTTTATTCCTCAAATTACATTAACCAGCTTATTAAATCCAAGCACACACACACGCGCACACACACGCACACACACACACACACATATATATATGTGTGTGTGTGTGTGTGTGTGTGTGTGTGTGTGTGTGTAAATAATATTCTTTATATGCCGTGCCCTTTCAGTACTTAGGTGATCAGGGACTTCCACTTGCCCCTATCCTTTTTCGCTCTTAACATTTTTTCTCTTGGTATCTCTCCCAAACTTGGTATCTGCTCTATCAACCACATGCCCAAGCCCATCAATTATGACTCGTGTTGATTTCCCCCGTCTCTGTTTCCCTCTATCTGTCCTGTGAGTGTTTGATTCTCCAGGCCTTCTTTTCTAATTACGTGTTACAGAAAATTCATCTGTCTCTTTTTGAAATTAAGTTTATGTTTCGTTCTCGTTTGTATCCTCTCAAAAACAGACTAAAAGCAAGTCAACACCATAAAAGCACTCAAAAGCATTTAACCATCTGTAGAACTACTTAGACACACAAATATTAAGTTCCGTCAAGCTCCATAAGAATAGGAATAAAACTGGGATACAACAACATTTTAAAAAAGCCCTGAGGAGTGAAAACATCATAATGGTGCCTTCACGAAACTTCAAATCGGTATAACTTTGTTCAGTTAACTGATATTTTATTAATGCATTTTGTCGATAAAGAGCACTTACGACAAAAAACCTATTTGCCAAAATATCTTTTTATCAGTAAAACAAAAAAACAAATTTGGCACCATGCAGGAATTGAAATTGTCAGAAGTCTGTTTTCTATGCTCACACTGTTTAGACCTTCAAAAGCATTATCCTAGTTGTTGTGAATTCTACCTTCAGGAATGTATAAAAATTTGCATCTACAGGCCTACGCATTCGGAAGACTTAATATAGAAACTGAGTCTTCTTTTAGGCATCGAACGCCGTACTTCATATAATGACTACTATTGTTTTGTTTTTTTTCGTCAGTTTGACCACAGATAGTGATCGTATAAGAGGGATGAAGTTTTGAAATCAGCTAAGAGGAGCTTTATTAACAATTTCGAATGCACAGGTAGCTCATCGTAAATGTGCACTGTTTCAAAACGAGGGATATAAATTTAAACACGTGTATCTACTAAATATTTGGTTAGCATTAATAAGAAATGCCTGATATTACATAAATATGCCTTTCGTAAAATAAAGGAAGGTAAAGAAAGTGTTGAGTATTACCTACATATTATCCTTTAATGTTTCGAGATTAGAATCTCATCTTCAGAATGATAGGAGAGCTTGATTTCACGTCAGTCCGCTGTTGAACCGTGTCTTTAAACGAATGAAAGAAAAGCTCCAAATTGGTAATAAATTATAATCCGTTTCAATGAACTAATAAGTTTATCTCATCTGACCATGTTTTATTTGGTATAAAGAATTTTTCCAGAATATCCAAAAAAGTTTTTAGCTAAATTGAAATCAAGTAACATGGCACAGAGTATAAATCTTTAGCCTTATCTTATAAGGATCAACAAAGTTAGAAGAAAAAATTCATTGGGCAGAATTAGGGACCATAAACCCATTACACACCCATTCACAATCATATGAATACGTATACATATTTATCCATATATTTAGTATATTATTATTATGTGAGTTAATGATGCTATTAATGTTGTTAGCGGAAGAATAAGTCATTTTTAATGTTTTTCTATTAAAAATCTTATTTAACCGTTTCCCGATTAAAACGTTTGTCTGTCAAATACAGAAAGTGTTGACTGATATTAATATTAGATAGTTCGCTGAAAGGGGTTTAAACCGTATTACTCTTAATATCTAGCATATTAAGTAAACTTTTTAACAATCAACAAATATATAGTAAACCCTCCTCTAATTGTCGAATAAAAAACAAATGCCTAATTGGAAATATACACCAAGTTATATACCAAGCAACCATTTTCTGTAATGAACACAGAAATGAAAAAGTATACATAAGAATTTCCGCTGGACCCTGGAAACAGCGTCTATATAAACAAAATCAATCTTTCTCTAAGCACTACCTATAATATCAAACCGCTCTTTCTAAACATTTCTGGCTTTTAAAAACAAAAACTCTCTCCAGAGATTGAACAGAAGATTATAGGTAAATCTCACACCACCAAGAGTTTCTGAAATTGATGCAATCTTTGCTTACACTGAAATATCAAATTCAGAGAAATTAGTAAATTATTAAACCATCGAAATGAAATCATTTTTAAATGTCGCCGTAAAAATAAATTTACATTCCCTAATAAATAAAACTTTAAATTTGCCCTATTATGTCATGTTTCATTCTTTTTTGCGCTGATCATTCGTTAGCGGCTTTTTCGTTTTGAAAAATGAAAATGAAAATCTTGTAAGTAATGGCCATATATGCCAGTATATGTGTGCAAATACTTTGTATTATGTATGGCATTTGAAACATCCTTCCTGGTTGATCTGTATGCTCATGGGTATATACGTTGGTAATCGAATTCAAATAATCTCAATATATCACACTTGTGGCTTAATTTTTCTACTTGTCTAAATTATCCTTTGATAATTCTTGCGCATTAAAGAAATTGTGGTTAAGGTCTCCTATGTATAAGCTATATATGCCATTATATGTGTATTACTAATTTTTATTATATATGTATTTTAATATAATTCTTTTTTGTGTATATATGTATACACTTGTGTATATGCATGATAGCATTAATTTTGTATTATGGATGTATTTGATTGTATCCTTCTTTATTGATCTGTATACTCATGTATATGTGTGTTGGTATCGGAATCCAAATGATTTCACTATGTCACACTTGTAGATTCACTTCCCTATTTGTGTAAATTATCCTTTATTAGTTTTACGTATTGAAGAAATTACAGTTACGATTACCTATGCATTTGATACATATGCCTCTTTATGTGCATAACTACTTTGTATTCTGTATGTAATTTAAAATAGGGGTAATGGTACAATGATAATCCCATTATATCACATCTGTGACTTCACTTCTCTATTTTTGGAAATTATCCTTTGATAATTGTTGCGTATTGAAGAAAATGTGGTTAACGTTCCATATGTATTTAGTATATATGCCTGTATATGTGCATAGCACTTGTGGAGTCACTTCTCTAGTTGCATAAACTATTTTTTGATAATTTTTGCGTATTGAAAAATTGTGGTTATGGACTCCTATGTATGTGATATATATGAGTATATGAGTAAAACTGCTTTGTATTATGTATGTAATTTAATATAGCCTTCCTTTTATAGGGGGCGGATATGTATATGTATGTTAGCATTAATTTGCATATACACGTATAAATCTGGTCTTCATAGGTAGGTACATGGATGTGGAAATGTAAGAGTGTGTACAAATACAAAATTTATATGTATGTGAAGAAGATTATGTGTATGTATATACATTGATGTGCGTATATATATATATATATATATGTGTGTGTGTGTGTGTGTGTGTGTGTGTGTGTGTGTGTAAGTATGTATATGTATTTTATGGAAATATCAGTTAATAATTATTATACGTGTATATATCTGGTCTTCATAAGTGTGCATGTGAGTGTGTGAACACGATATTTATATATGGATATGGATGAATGTGTGTATATATATGTATATATATATATTTGTAAGCATAAGCACATTTTTTTGTGTAAATGTGTCAGTATGTATACGTCTTTAAATATATCCGTACATATGAGTATTCGTATGTATGTTCATATGTATGGATATATGTGTATACTTATTAGTGTGCTTGTGAGAGAGCACGTAATAAATTTATAGTCACTCAATCTACGCAATGAAATTTTTCTCCTCTAACCTTGGCGATCCACACAAAGTAAGGCTCAAACTTTCTGTTCTGGATCATGTTACTTTATTTACATTTCTTTAAAAACAAGATTTTTGGATAATCTGGGAAAATCTTTATATCAAATATAACGTGGTCCGATAAGATGAACTTATTAGTTCATTGAAATGAATTATAAGTTATAACCACTTTAGATGAGTTGTTAAGTTTTCCATTATGTATATTATATTGCTCTAGATCTCTGGATAACATCTATAGAGTTCATTATACAGATTTGTACACTAATATTTACGGGACATCCTTATCTATCTATCTATCTATCTATCTATCTATCTATCTATCTATCTTTTTTCTTTCTCTCTCTCTCTCTCTTCCTCTTTCTCTTTGTATATATATATATATATATATATATATATATATATATATATATATAAGGAAAAGTTTGTATAGTTTACTTGTCACCCCTCTTGATTTTAAGATTCTAACCTGATAACTTCTGAAAAAATTCGTTTCTTGGGCGTAGCGATTGTCTATCTGGGTTTCCTGTGTTTTTATTTGTTTTGTTTTTTTAACGTTCTGTTAAAATTAAAACTGATGAATTTTTTTATGATGTGAAGAGACGGGTGCTAAAAACTTACCCGTCAAAATAAGTGATGGTTTATAAACGCTTTAAATGCTGTACTGGGTTGTCTTTTATATACATCATATGGTTCTGCATTATATCCATTACGCTCTCAATATAGAACTATCTCTTAAATATATTATATTAAATAGATCTTTTGGGATTAGCCTCTCTCTTCACCGATATGACGTAATTACCCCCCCTCTCTCTCTTATATATTTGTCACCTCGTCACCAAAATTTTGTCGGATTAGGTGAATATTTGGCTACAATGAAAATGTAATTGCTTCGTATTTTATTTAGAGAAGGCACTGTCCACTTTGCCTATCTAGACGGCACGTCATTGATATATATATATATATATATATATATATATATATATAATAGAAAAATATCTATTTTAGTTATGCTATATTCATGGTTAAAATGGCAAATATCAGTTATAAACCGGTTGCAAATATAAGAGTGTACACTGAGTTCAACGCTAAGTAGCGACTGTCTACAGGCGATACTGAAGATTGTGTTCCAGCTTTAAACATAGTGAAATATTGTTCAAGCATGAAAGTGACCTCACTGTCCATTTATATTTATATTAATATATATATATATATATATATATATATATATATATATATATATATATGCGTGTGTGTGTGTGTGTGTGCGTGTGTGTATATATGTACGTGTGTCTGTGTGATAGTTGCAGCATTATTCAAACTTTAAAGAGTATGCATGCAAACACACTTATGGTGAGAAATATGTATTAATATTTAGTTCTTAGTACAAGTCAATCTCTACAATATTATATATATATATATATATATATATATATATATATATATATATATATATATATATACTTTAACGCCTCCAAAACGAAATTGCTGTCTTTTAATCACCATCTGCTATATGTGTAGTGTAGGCGATATATCTCTCCTCAACTTCCTCTCCTATGTAGCTCTTATAGCTCTTAATGGAGTTAAGTTTTTGTTATTACTATTAAACCCGGTTCCGCCATTCATTTACTCAACATAACCAAGTTGACTATGCATTGTTTTTCTTCTATCACTCTTGTCTTCTATTATCCTTCATATGATTTCCAAACACCCCTTTCCTTATTATGCACCCCAAAAAGTTTAACTGTCTCTCTGATGTTATGTATATCTTCCTTTATGTTTTTATTTTCTGTAAAACTTCATTGTTGCTCACATAATCGGTCCATGTTTTCATCAGTATCCTACTTTAGAACTACAATTTTGTTGCTTCAAGTTTCTTATCTGTGAGGAAATTGTCCAGCATTCACTGCTATACTGGAGGACAGATATCACGTAATAGTTTAGTAGTTTTTCTTTATTTCTAGTTAAGATTTTTCCCTATTTCTTAATACTCTGCTTAACGTTTTGAACGTTTCATTTACTATCCCAATTCGCCTTCGGATGCTAAAATACTTCATAGATATTTAAATTTTTATACTCGTCTGATTTTGGTATCTTCGATTTGAAATTCGTACTTTAGGTTCATCCTTTTTATAACAACCATTCATTCTCACTTTTTACGGTTGACGTTTAATTCGTTCTTTCCTCTCGCTTTCTTTCACTACCCTCTGTAGGCGGTTTTCGTAGTTTTCTTTCCGTGTCCTTCTATCAACACTGTGTCATCTGCATATATTCATGTTAAGATTGTAGTCACGAATAATGAATACCTGCAGGACTTCTAATTCTTCCATAATTACCTTGGTGTATAGATTGAATAAATTCGGCGAGAAGACACATCCTTGTTTTACACCCCTTTCTCTTTGTATTTCTGGAGAAGGCATTTCCTGTCCGTATGCAAGCAATTTGCTTCCAGTGTAGATTCTTTATTATTCTAATATCCTTCCAAAATATGTCAAGTTCCAGCAGTTTCGTACTTTACTGAACGCCTTTGATTAATATATAATATACAGGAACAAATATTTCTGCTTTATATTACCTTCTGATAACATTCTGAGCAAAAATATCGCGTTCTTATTCCAGTGTCTTTGACAAACACTCAATCTTTTTGTCCTATTTTCGGTCTGATTCTACTGCGGTCTATTTGTCAGAATTCGTAGGATAAGTTTTTATATATGGCTCATTAGACTGAATATCTGATAGAGTTTACACTAGTTATCTTAGTTACTGCTATAAAAATTAGATCTGCTTAGGCCTTCCGATATATCACAACGGTTGTAGATTGAATTTATTATTTCTGTAACCTTGTCTATGCCGAAATTATCTAAGGCTGCCAGCCACTCAATAACAATTCTGTCTGGCAGAGGCCGGTTTGGTTCTTTTCAATTTGGCCGGTGTTGCTTCCACTTAGATCTTATTATTTCCGGTTCGTTGATATTTCTGCGTGTTGCCAGTTGTTCTCTTTCTTCATGAAAGAGTTCTCTCCGATATATTTTTACCATATCTGAAGTATTTTCTTTCTCTAATATCAGCGTTCAGTCCTTGGATTTTATGCATCCTGTTGATGAGAATGTTTTTTGTCTTGTTGGTTTACATAATTTTTAATCGCATTTGCTTTATTTGTGATACTCATTCTTTATATTCCCGCATATTTTCGTTGAATCACTCCTTTTTTACCTGCCTGCATCGGGTCATTACTTCTTTGTGTAGTGCCTTATATTCTGTTCCTTGTCTTAGCATTGTTGTATTCTATCCATCATGTCATCCGTTCAATTTTTATTCGTTATTTTGCTTCGAGATTAACCCGATTACTAATATGATTAATGCTTTGCTTAATGCTTTCTATCTCAAGGTTCTTTTCTTGTCCTTTCTCTTTACTAAATTCTTCTTATTCTCTTTCACTGCTATTAACCCCTTGCGTCTTAGTGGCATTATTGACTTAACTGGGCATCCTGAGTATAACGATAAACTACATCCGGATCCTGGGTTTGAAGATAAACAACATCTAGCAGCATCTAACGGGTAAGTTTCGAAGAGCATGGAACCACCTCTTAAGTGCGGTCGTTCCCAGGTCTACCTTTACCCAGGGTGGTAGCGTATGTTAGGGTCTCAGCAATGGGTAAATATTTAACCCCTAAACTGGGATCAAAACATTGTGAAAGTGTAAAAATAGATTTTTGTAGTGAAAATTCAAGCAATACTTTTTTTTAGAGAAGAAAATTTTACAAGCATCATATGTGTGATGGAAAACTATTGCCAACAATATATTAATAAAGAAAAAGTATTACCAACAATACATTTTTAAAAATAGAAAAATATTAACAGCTATTTGTAGACTATTGTCCTTCTCTTTATTGGCACGCTTACGATGTTGTACGCTCCGGCTTTCTTCGGGTGCTAAGAATTTTCAGCCGAAATCTTTATTAAGATCACTAGTTTATATAATTCTCATTCCATGTGCGATGCAGCTTCTGGTACTCATGTAGTTATCTCCCTTTAACTTCACTATTTAAATTATTTTTTCACCACTGCTGTAGCCTGGCATTGAAGTTATATATATATATATATATATATATATATATATAGTTTAATCATCCGCAGACATATCTGTTTTGCTGTATCACAGCTCATCAGTTCGGTTAGACTCCGATTGCTTTTAACCCAGGATTGAAACCCGACCGAAGTGGCGTCAATCAGCAATTCTACCTCTGGGCCATGGGTGCTCGGTAGAAGAAAGCAGATTTTTTAGCCTGCATATTATGATTATACACGCTTAATAGCCAGAGTGCTCTAATTCATTAGTGAATGAGCGATATATAGGTACTATCGGACGTAATTATTAGGCCACCACAGTTTTTTTTAAATAAATTATTTATTTCATACTATTTTTAGTATTTATTGCCAATTGGATAAATTTAAATAAAAATAGAATGGTTCTTTTGTTATTATTACTTTGCAAAATTTTAGAAGGCAAGGAAGCAAACATCAACTCGTCCGAATGACCCTAATTTTTTTTTATTCTTTTATTAATGAAACTGTAATATAGGCAGTAAGTATTTATAAATTCATTTGATGTTGTTGTTATTGTTCAGTATTAACAAAAGAACCATTCTATTTTCATTTACAATTATTCATTTGGTAATAAATACTAAAAAATAGTATGAAATACATCATTTTTTAAAAGACTGGGGTGGTCTAATAATTATGGCCGGTAGTGTATATATGCATTTATATTGTCTGGCAATCACAGAAGAAATTTGGAATTTGTCTTTTTTGACCGAAGTTGCTATTAATGCGTTTACAGAGTTTTGTTTGTTTAGATATTGCATCGGTAAGGAATTGCTTTTTCTTTTAATTTATGTGTGTTTTCCCTTTTTGTCAGTTTTCTGTTGGTTCACTTATTCATTGATTTTTGGTTTTTCTATTCTTATTTTCTTTTGTCACTGTAGTATGTTATGCAAATTAGTAGACAAGTATAAAAAGAGAATAACTGGAATATCGTGAGGAAAAATACCCTGTTGTCATAAAGGACATAAAGACTACTACTACTGTGACTACTACTACGCACAAAGAAATGCAAAACATTACAGTCATTTTAAAGACTTTTTATTTGGCGAGTCACATTTGCAGGTTTTATCCATACTCTGTTTTGTCGTATACATATATTTGATTTGGTTTGTTTGATGTTTTACGCCATAGAAACACTTCTATGGATTATTTAATGGCGAAATCTATAAATTTTATACGAAATCTTATGCTATCAACTACAAATATTTTGTACATAATTTTCGAAATTCTATTGCTCATAATTTTACGATTTCAATGCATTATTAGTCATTTTACTATAAAACGTTGTGTTGATAAATTTATAAATTTTTTATAAATCGCCTATTTTCTTATTCGGAGACGATATCCATTACATCACCGCGCACATCCCGTAATAAAAAAATTAACGTATATAGTATATATTTCCAGTGTATAGATATATATATTTGATCAGAACTCCAATGAATCCGACCCAGCGGACATTTTAAAGAATTGTTCAACTACAATTTGTCGCAAATCAACGTATTTCATGATGGTTTATAATTATATCAAAAGTACGAGATAGAATCCACTGAAAATGAATTACTGATTATTATTCAAATAATGTATTTTACTAATGGCTTAAAGTTAACCTGAATGTTTGTTTTTTTTGTTGTAAAGTAAGTTATACTGAACATTGTTTATTTTTTTTTAATACTAACTGTGACCTAACAAAATTTACGAAGAAATAAACCTCTTACAGGAAGAAGCATATTGCGCATGTGTAAAGTAGGCAGTTCATCCATAAAAAAAAACTAGTTTCATCATCATAATCATTATGATTATTAATTCATTTTTTTTCTTCTATAAATCTAACGCAACGTCGGAGAACCAAGTTCGAATTCTAGTTGAATTCATTGCATTCATTTATACGCAAATACCCGTTGGAAAGTTTTTAATTCATCTGTTTTACTTTCAGCTATTGGTTTAATATAATACTAAGTTGGCATCACGTCTACCGCAGAAAGAAATGGCAACATCAGAAGCAAATGGAAATTTCTACGGCATATAAATGAGGGAAAAGGACATTAAAATCTGGATACATACAAGGCTGGTAAAATGCAATATGGACAGAGAAAAACAACGCAGAACCTACCTAGTGAGCTTGACAAAAGGGATGGAAGGATAGGGTTTAAGAAAGACCAAAATTTATTAAAAACTACAATTAACAAGACATTGGGAAGAGCCATGATCACCGATTTCTGAAGAGAACCGTCTGTAGATGAAGTAGAATCTTTCGCTGTATTGAATGAGAGTTTTGGTGATTTGGTTTTCGGGTCGATTTCCAAAATATTCAATTTTGATCATTTTTCTTTCTCAACTGGGATTTTGTTTCCTCGGCATTGATTTCTCGTTTATTCATTGGGATAGAACGGCAACACTTAATACTGGCAACTTTTCATACTGAGTTCGTCTTTCACACATGCGCAAGTGGGAAAGCGACTCTTCAACAACAGGCTACGTGACACTTGTGTGCAATCTTGGGCCATTAGGGTTGCTCTGATCAGAACTTTTAAATGAGCCGTGGACAAAAATGGGTGCGTCAGAGTCTTTAAGAGGAAAAACAAATTGTATGACGGATAAAAAACAGAAAGCACATTTTAGAAGATAGGGAAATAAAGGAAGATACAAAGATACATTTGCAAAGGAAAGTAATTAAAAACAGAAAATAATGAACAGAGAAAGCGTAGAGCGCTGGAAATAATTATAAAATAGGAAAAATAAAGAGATGTCAAGTTAGGGGTACAAAATAAAATCTGAAAAATATTTAAAATGTCAAGTCCGTTGAAGTTTGCTGTAAGTTCATGTCTCTACCGTGTATGCTTGTAAAATTTATGTCACTTTTGAAATGCATGATATATGCTGAAACAAAAATAAGCATTATAATCTATTTTGTACTTTTCCATAGACCATAGAGTAAATTTCTACATACACGAACGCACACACACACACACACACACACACACGCACACACACACACACACACACATATATATATTTTTTTTTATAAGCGTTTCACCCCGAGCAAGGCATGTCACTGCCACTACTGTGCAGGGGGCTACGTAGAGTGGAGAAAGGCTGATTAAATATAGGAAATAACAGAGGGTGGGTGATAGGCGGGTGAGGATACCGAGAATGAAGTAGATGAGAGTGTTGTGAGAATAGTTGGGAGTTAGTGTGATAGGAGGTGTCTATTGACCCTACATTTAAACACCTGGAGATTGTAACTGTCGGGAAAGCAGACTTGTGGAAGGGAGTTCCACAGGCGGGAAGCGCGAGAAAAGAAGCTGTTGGAGTAGAATTTACGGTTACATCTTATTTGTTTAACTGTAAAAGGGTGGGACCTAGTTGCTAATCTAGTATCTCGTGTAAATTCGTGCTTAGGCGGCACCAGTGATCTAAGCTCATCGGAGCCGAAGCCATGAAAGTACTTGTAGAAGAGGCACAGGGAAGCTACATCACGCCGGTGTGAGAGCGGCTGCAGCCGGTCTGCCAAGTCAGTATCAACCACGTTACAGATCCTCCTTTGTATTTTGTCAAGAAGCCCAAGGAGAGCAGCAGGGGCACCCGACCAGATATGGCAGCAATATTCAATACACGGGCGGATGGTAGATTTGTATATGTGCAGAATAGTTTCAGGTGGGAAAAATTTCCGGGCCCTGCACAGGGAGCCGACTTTCATAGCAGCAGATTTGGCAATGGATTCAATATAGTCATTCCATTTGAGGTCCGCCGAGAGTGTAAGGCCAAGGAGGCGTAGTATTTTACTCTCTGGGAGGCTAGCCTGTCCCATGCTAATGGGAGGTAGATGCGATTGTCTATGGTGGTTAGTTGATAACAGCTTTGTTTTGGAGGCATTGAAATTTACCAACCATTTCCTACCCCAGGTCACTACGGATTGGAGGTCCCTTTCAAGTGCGGCAGCGAGGTTCACTTTGTCGTCCAGACCTGGTTTCTGATCGATGCGGGAGTAGATTGTTGTGTCGTCGGCATACATGCCAACTTGGGATCTAATGGTGTCGGGGAGCTCATTAATGTAGATCAGAAAGAGCGTGGGACCTAGGATAGAACCTTGAGGGACGCCCGCGTTCGTCTGGTAGGTTTGGGAGGCATGCCCATTTAATACTACCTTTAATGTGCGGTTAGAGAGGAAGGACTGGATGAGGTCAAACAGATGTCCAGTTATCCCATAGCTCCGCAGTTTGCACAAGAGGCCAGCATGTCAGACCCTGTCGAATGCTTTGGAGATATCCAAGGCAACGGTTCGGGCTTCACCATTCTTGTCGAGTGCCTGGTATATGTACTCGGTAATGGTCGTTAGCATATCAGCAGTAGACCTGGTGAAGCGAAACCCATACTGTTTGTCAGAGAGAAGCCCGTTGGTCATAAGGTGCTGAATCACCTCGGCGTTGATAATGGCTTCGAAAACTTTGCCAAAGATTGGAAGGAGACTAATAGGACGGTAATTGGCGGAGTCTGAGGGTTCGCCAGAATTCTTAAATATAGGTACTACGCAGGAGGACTTCCAACAGGCAGGAAAGCAGGAAGCAGATAGGCCGAGGTTATAGAGTTTAGAGAGGTGGGAGGAGAGTTCTGGGGCACATTTCTTCAGTACTATGACTGGGATTCCGTCACCGCCGCTCGCTTTGTGTGGGTCAAGTTGCGCAATTATCTTGGCGACCAGCGAGGGTGAAATGTGGACGTTATTTAGTTGAGCCTTAGTTCTGGGTGGGAAGTCTGGTGTAGGTATTCCTAACGAGTCCAGTGTCGAATTGGTTGAGAATCTACGGGCAAAGCATTCAGCTTTGTCGGCTGGGGAGGTGAGAACTTCAAATTCATTGATTAGTGGGGGTATTGAAGTCTTGTTCCTGCTGAGCACGCTTTTGCAGAGACGCCAGTAATCTTTGGAGCCAAACTTAAAGGATGCTATGCGTTGCCTAATTCTGGTAGCAAACGCCCTCTTGGCTTCGTTCAGTACTTTTTTACACTTGTTCCGTGCTGTGGTGAAAAGGCGCCTGTTTTGGTTCGACGAGCAGCTTCGATAGAGCCGGAAGAAATGGTTCCGGTGGGCAATAGCGGCCGAGCAAGTGGGTGAGAACCAGGGGGACGAATTAGGTTTTAGTTGGAATTTTCTGACAGGGATAAAAGCATCGATGCCAGCCTTAACCCAAGAGGAGACTTCGGAGGCACAGTCTTCGACAGGAAGATCAAAGACGTTGTTCCAGGGGACGTCGCAGAGGAAGTCCCTGAACGTGTCCCAGTCGGCTCTTTGGCAGCAGTATGATATTCTGCTGGTCTGGTTTTCTTGGGTAGAGTTAGTGCGGATTGATATGTTTACGGAGACTACGGCGTGGTCAGAGTTTCCAAGGGGGCAGAGTTGCCTGGTAGTGCAGGAGTCTGGGATGGAGGTAAAACAAAGGTCGAGTAAAGAGTCCCTTCCGTTAGGGTTTTTAAAGAAACGCGTGGGGAAGTCCACCACTTGCGTTAGAGCTTGGGCTATTGAAAAGTGCATGGTGCGGATCCCAGCAAGTTCGGTGGCTGAGTTTTCAAGCCACTTGGTGTGGTGGGTGTTAAAATCGCCAAACACAAATATATGGGCAGATGGGTGAGAAGAAATGGCCCTGTCGATGTTAGTAGAGATGCAATCAAGTAACGTACAGTCAGAGGAGGAGGGGGAGCGGTAGAGGAAGAAGAGATAGCTAACCGAGCTTAGAAGTGAGAGACGGAAGCACATGAAGGAATGATCAAGGGATTCAAGAGATGTGACTCTGGCTAGGGGGAGTTGTTCGCTGACATATACACCAAGCCCATGCATATGGACATTGGAGTCCTTCCTGAAGAGAGGAAGGTAACCAGGAACGAACAGCTCTGAAGAGGGGATAGAAGGGTCAAGGTTAGTCTCACATATGGCTAAGATATCGGGTGAGTTAGTTAGAAGGAAAGACTCTACACTATTAAAGTTACTGCGAATACCTCGTATATTTGTGAAGGTAACGCAGATAGGTTTGGGCGATTTACGACTAGCTGATTTAGGCTTGCTATTTTGTTTGTTTAATATATACAATTTTATATAGAAGTGTCTTTGAAAAAATACTAAAATTATTTTTTGTTGATGACTAAAAATTATATTTTGGTTTATGCTCAAAATACCTCATATATAGTTCCAAAAAATTGATTTTTATGGGACACGATATTACTTAACGTCTGGTCAAATTGCAAATATTGTGAACTTTATTTTATATATTTTATGTGGAGATAGATAGATAGATAGATAGATAGATAGATAGATAGATAGATAGATAGATAGATAGATAAAGACAGAGAGAAAGAGAAAGTTTGTGTGGGGTGGTCCTCTTTCAATGGAGGAGCTTGTAAAAATCATCACAAACGATATATTATATATCTTGAAAAAGTAAAGACAAATATTTGAAAAAAATTCAGTCAGTGATTTTTTTCTTATACGCCGGATTTTAATATAGATATAGATAGATAAATATATACACAATATTTTTTATATCTTTATGAAATTATTTTTATATTTTTCTCTCTTTATCTTCCTCTCTCTCTCTCTCTCTCTTTATAAATCTATATCAATTAACATATACATACATACATAGATACATATATACACATATATATATATTTATATACATAATTATTACATATACAAAAATGAAATAGGATGGACATTTCGATGGCTAAATTTAACACTCTTTCTATCAGCGAGATCTAAACATTATATATGTCACTTTACTCTCTCCCTCTCTCTCTCTCTCTCTCTCTATATATATATATATATATATATACATATTTTTTCATAAAATAAATTTTAATGAATGCGTTTTTATAAAGAGTTATGTGAATGCAATTATGTATACATACCATCCTGGACTCTTGCACTGCCAAGCAGCTCTGCCCTCTCAGAAACTATGACCATACGGTAGTTTCCGTTAACATCTCATTCCACTCCCACTCTATCCAAGAAACTCAGACCAACAGAATATCCTACTGCTACCAAATAGCAGACTGCTACCAAATAGCAGACTTCCTGTGTGACGTCCCTTAGAACAACTTTTTTAGTTTTCCCGCTGAAGACTGTGCATCCGATGTCTCCACTTGGGTTAAGACTCGCACTGATGCTTTTATCCCAGCCAGGAAGCTTAAATCCCATTCGTCCCACTGGTTCTCGCCCGCTTGCTTGACTGCCATTGCCCACCGGAATCACTTCTTTTGGCTTTATCGCAGCCACGCGTCGGACCAAAATAGGCACCTTTTCGCCTCAGCTCGTAATAAGTGTAAAAAGATACTTAACGAAGCTAAAATGTTGTTTGCTACTAGAATGAAGCAACGCATAGCGTCTTTTAAGTTCGGCGCCAAAGATTACCAGCGACTCTGTGAAAGTGTGCTTAACAAGAGTAAAACCTCAATACCCACTCTAATCAATGAATTTAAGGTCCTCACCTCCTCAGCCGACAAGGCTGAATGCTTTGCTCACAGATTCTCCACCAATTCGAGACTGGATTCGTCTGGAGCATCTACACCCGACCTCCCATCTAGAACTGAGGCTCAACTGAATGACGTCCACATTACCCCCTCGCTGACTCAAACATAATCTCAAAACTTGATCCTCACAAAGCGAGCGGAGAGAACGGAATCCCAATCATAGTCTTGAAGAAATGTGCCCCTGAACTCTCCGCTGCCCTAACTAAGCTCTACAACTACAGCCTATCTGCTTCCTGCTTTCCTGCCTGTTGGAAGACTTCTTCTGTAGTTCCTATATTTCAGAATACTGGAGAACCCTCGGACCCCGCTTATTACCGCTCTATCAGCCTCCTTCCTATCTTTGGCAAAGTGTTCGAAGCCATTATCAACGCCGAGGTGGTTCAGCATCTCATAGCCCACAAGCTCTTCTCGGACAAACAGTATGGTTTCCGCTTCACCATAACTACTGCTGATATGCTAACGACCATCAAAGAGTATATATACCAGGTTCTCGACAAGAATGGCGAAGCTCGAACCGATGCCTTGGATATTTCCAAACCGTTCGTCAGAGTCTGGCATGCTGGCCTTCTACGCAAATTGCGGAGCTATGATATAACTGGACATTTTTTTACCTAATCCAGTCATTCCTCTCTAATCGCCCATCGAAGATAGTATTAAACGGATAAATTAAAAATTACCATACGAACGCTGGTGTCCCTCAAGGCACTATCCTAGATCATACGCTTTTTCTGATCTACATTATCTTCCCACAATTTCTACTCCAACAGCTTCTTTTCTCGCACTTCCCGACTGTGGAATTCCCTTCCACATGATTGGCTACAATATCATGACGGCTACAATATCCAGGAGTTTAAATGTAAGGGTAATAGACACCTCTTAACACACTAACTCGCATCCATTCTTTCATACACTCTTCCCATCTACCCAACCCTCAGCCTCAGTATCCTTACTCATTTATCACTCTCCTTTTGACATTTCCTATATCTAACCACTCTTTCTCTTTAGCCTTCCCCTATATAACCCCATGCGCAATAGTGGCAGCGGAATGCCTTACTTGGGGTGAAATGATTATATATATATATATATATATATAAGTTGACACAGAATACTGATATGATTTGGGTTTAGTTTATATTAGTCAGATATGTGTCGCATATATCAATGCACTAGAGTAACTGAATATATCTGCGTGAAATCTTTTGACGGTAAAATGTGTAATAGCGTATCTTTGTGCAAGTAAAGAAACGATTGTTTGCTTAGGTGTATGTTACTTAATCTATGTGTATATGTCTGTCAGGAAAATGCTTTAATAAACGTGACACATAAGAACTCACATACAATCTTAGTATTTTGTGTCTCCTTACTTTTTTAAAATTGTTCTGTCGATTTCTGAAGAAGCTTTTATAAAACTGAACAAAAAAGTAACAAATAAATGTACCTAGAAACAAATGAACCCATCAGAACGAAACAAATAAACAAATGAAGCTAGAAAGAAAGAAAGAAAGAAAGAAAGAAAGAAAGAAAGAAATGAACCAAGAAACAAATGATCCTGGAAAAATCAAACAAAGAAACAAATCAGCTGCACCACAACGCATACAAAAATGTAAATAATTAAGTAAAAAATTATAGACAAATAAAATAAGACAATGATATAGTAAAGAAAAAATAATGAAAGAAAGTAAGGAAGAATTAAAGAAAAAAGAATATTAGAACAAGACAGTAAATAAATTGACAGCAATAGAAAGAAAGAAAGAAAGAAGAATAGAGAAGAGAAGAAGAAAGAATATGAGAAAATGACCATAAAAAATCTAATAGACGGTAAAGAAAGAAAGAAAGAGAGAAAGAAAGGAAGAAATCAAAACAAAAGAAAGAAAGAAAGAAAGAAAGAAAGAGAGAAAGCAAATAAGAAAGAAAGAATACGAGAAAGTGATAGCAATAAAAGAAATGAACACCAAAGTATGAAAGAAAGAAAGAAAGAAACAAACAAACAAACAAACAAAGAATATGACAAAGGGATATTAAAGAAATAAATGAACATTATAGAAAGAAAGTGAGAAAGAAACAAAGAATGAATTATTGAACAAAATAGACAAAAAGTTGTGACAAAAAAATGAAAAATATATGATGCAAGGATGTAAATAATTAGACAGCAAAAGAAAAATAGAAAAAATAATATGAGAATAAGAACATAATGGAAATAACGACGGTAATGAAAGAAAGTGTGAAAAAGGAAAGAAAGAATATAAGAATAGGACAGTAAAGAAAGAAATTAAAGGCAAAGAAAGAAAAACAGAAAGAAAGAAAGAAAGAAAGAATATGAGAAAAGGGCATTAAATAACAAATTGTCGGCTACAAAAGAAAGAAAGAAAATGATAAATGAATAGTAAAAGGAAAACATTGACGGCAATGTCAGAAAGGAAGACAGGAAGAAGGAAGTAAGAAAGAAATGTAAGAAAGAAAAAAGAAAAAAACGAACGTATATTAGAAAGCGTAAGTCAAATTAAACTGATCGTGACAAAGAAAGAAAGAACGAATGAAATAATTAATAGTAAAGAAACGAACTGACAGCAACGAAAGAAACAAACAAAGAAACAGAAGTCGTGACAAAGATATGAAAAATATATGAGAAAAAGATGTAAATAATTAGATAAGAAAGAAAGAAAGAAAGAAATACAAAAATGGGTTAGTAAAGAAAAATTACAGCAACTAAAGAGAATAAGAAAGAAGGAAGGAAAGAAAGTATATGACAAATAGTGAAGTCATAAATTTATGGCAACGAAAAAAAGAAGGAAGGAAAGAATGAAAGAAAGAAAAAATATCAGACAAGGAGAGTAAAGAAACTAATTGACGACAAATAAATAAAGAAAGAAATATAGAGGAGAATTAACAAAAATATGGAAGGCTATAATGTTGAAATTATGGAAGAAAAGAAACAAATAGAAAACAAAATAGGATACCAAAAAGAATAAAAAATATGTCATCATGTTGCGAACGGTGGATCAGTTGATGCTATTATCCATCACCGCCACAACGAAACGATCTTGCCCCCACCTAATTCTCCTTAACATGATGCCGAATCACCCTGAGGATCAAAAAATGATCTTCCACTAATTGATTCACTGTGACTGTGTCGTAATTGGACTGATTTATTCGAATCTCTCTGTTGTGAATGCTCAACCACGTGGTACTATCAAGCACATAGACTTGCCTTCTTTCATAACATCTTCTTGCGTATACGACCAATCCCAAAAAACCAATGAACTTATGCATTTTTCCCTTCTAAAAAAATTATTTCGTTTTCATTCTCTCTTTTTGTCACCCGGAATATGATCTCCAATGTGCTTCAACTCTTCCCATTATTATTATTATTATTATTATTATTATTATTATTATGTCATTTTTCATCATATTTCGATTTCTGCTTTGGTCTCACTACCAACCAAGTCTGCGGGGAGACCTAAGGCAGGTAGTGGCATGTTGTTATGGCTCCATTTCATGTTTTTCTATCATTCCCTATCATCTCCAGCATTACATAGATAAAGTTTTCCTTAGTGTGTGGGCTGTACTTAATAAGACAATTTTTGTATATCTCTTAAGCTGGGGTTTCCAGGGATTCTTTCAATGTGTTGTTTTGTTCCATTTTTTATCATTCCAAGTGCACCTACTATCACTGGCACAACTCTTGTTTTCAATTTCCACATTTTTCCTATTTCAATTTCCAGGTCTTTATATTTTGACAGTTTTTCAAATTCCTTGATTGCTATGTTACAATCCGCTGGACAAGCCATATCAATTAATAGACAAGTTTTCTCCTTCTGGTTTTTAACAATAATGTCTGGCCTGTTTGCTTCAATTTTTCTGTCTGTGTAGATGGTGTAATCCCATAGAATGGTTACATCTTCTATTTCTGTAACCGGTGCTGGGTGATGTTCATACCAGTGTTTGCCTACAGCTTTTCCATAATGTTTGCATATTGCCCAATGTAAATATTGCCCAACTCTATCGTGGCGATTTTTATATTCATTTGGGGCAAGCACAGAACAGCCTGAGATTAGGTGGTCTATTGTTTCTTGGTGTTTATCACAAAACCTGCATTTTGGATCCATATTATTATGCATAATATTTGCCTGAAAGTTTCTCGTGAAAAGACTTTGGTCTTGTGCTGCAAGAATAAAGCCTTCAGTTTCGGACTTTAATCCAGATGCACGTAACCATCGATGAGTATTAACTTTGTCAACATTAGATTTATTGGCACGTACTGGATATTGGCCATGCAGAGGTTTGTCTTGCCAGCGCTGTTTCATCTGTTCAAGAGATTTGTCTTTGGCTTTCATTTTCATATTCTTTGCCGCAATAGTCGGCTCTTGGCTTCCGTTCTGCTTTTCTACAGAATCTACTAACTGTAAATCTTGTTTGAATTTACTGCCTTCTTTTATTATTGAATATTTTTTCTTTCTTTCTTCATGTTGCCTTACTAATTGTAACATCCAATCCTTTGTTGTTTCTATGTATGTTAGTAAGCCAATAGTTGTTGTCTTGTATGACAATTCCAGCTGAATAAGACCTCTTCCACCTTCTTTACGGGGTATGTATAGACGGTCTACATCAGCCTTTGGATGATGCATCTTATGCTTAGAAAGAAGCTTTCTTGTTTTAGCATCCATTCGCCTGATGTCGTTTAGAGTCCAGTTTAAGATGTTAAAGCTATATTGGACAACTGGGATTGCAAGGCTATTAATGGCCATAACTCTGTTCTGTGAATTTAATTCAGTTTTTAATATCATTCGTAGCCTTCTATAGTACTCTTTACGCACTATTTCTTTCATTTTTTTATGGTGAATGTTTTCGCTGGTATTTATAAGCTTCTTCTGGTTTCAATTCTTTTATTGTTACAGCAGGGTCTAGGCTAATTGAGGATGTTTCTTGTATTGATCCACGTAAAACTGTAGTTTTAGCACATTTATTCAAATTGAAATTTCATTCCAATGTCTTCGCTGAAGCATTTTACAGTTTGCAGAAGACCTTCCAGTTCATGATCATTCTTAGCATATAACTTCAAGACATCCATGTAAAATAGATGGCTTACTTTCTTTTGTCCTATTTTATAACCACATTATTACCACTTATTAAGTTGACTGGTTAGTGCTATTAATGATATGCAGAATAGTAATGGAGATAAAGAATCACCTTGAAATATACCTCTTTTGATGTTTATTTCATCAGACTTATAGGTTCCATTTATATGATTGAGGTAAAGGGTTGTTTTCCATATAGACATGCACTGTTTGATGAAATTGATGATGACGGGCGATATCTTGTATATATTTAAAGTCTTTAAAATCCAGTCATGTGGCACACTATAGAATGCGTTACTATAATCTATCTAGGCAGTACTAAGATTTTTCTTTGTACTGTAGCAGTTTTCCAGGATCATTTTGTTAATAAGCAATTGGTCTTTACATCCATAACAGCCACGTTGGCACCATTTTGTTCAAGCGGTATCATGTCATTTCTTCCTAAGAATAAATATGTCTGTTTTGTTAAAACAGATGTTAGTAGTTTATATGTTGTCGGAAGGCATGTAATTGGTCTGTAGTTTTTCGGGTTGTTTGTTTCACCATTCTTGGGTAGAAAAAATGTAATTCCTTTGGTCATCCATGCAGGAATTTTAGTGGGATCGTCAACCATTTCTTGATGTTCTTTGACTAGTTTTTTATGTGCTGTATTTAAATAATATAGCCAAAAGTTAGGAATTTTATCTATACCTGGGAATTTCCAATTGTGTGCTATTTTTAGTGCAAATTTAACATCCTCTTCTGTAATTCTAGCCCATGTCTGTTCTGGTTTATTTTTGATTCGTTCTATCTCTTTTGCAATCCAATCTACTTCTTTGTTATGTTCTTTAGGGCAAGCCCATATCATTTCCCAGAACTGTATAACTTCTTCCATTCTGGCGGGGACTGTCACTTCAATTCTTTATTTACCTATTTCCCTGTAAAATTTCTTTGCATCGGTTTGAAAAATCTTATTTTGTCTGTAAAATCTTGATCTTTTCTCATAGCGTCTTATTCTTTGAGCCTTCATTTGTATTTTTTGCTTTATTTTTCCTTAGTTGATAGGACTTCATTTTCATTTCTAATGTTGTATTTTCTTTCGACTCTTCTGCTTTTCCTAGTTCTTACATTTATTCCTCTACTCAGTTCATCCAGTACTGATAGTTCACTTCTACGTTCGATTTTTTTTCCTATTTTTCTTTTCCAAGGTGGATCTTCATGTCTGCGAGACTGCCTTGTTTTTAATTTGATGTTCAAGTTTTTGGTTGCTGCTGTTGCTGATGCATATATTGCTTCATTGAGATTTGTATGAGTGTCTTCGTCCAAAATTAATTTGTGTGCTGCATTGTAGAGCTTAATAATTCGGAGGTTATGCTTTGTTGGTTGTAATTTTGGGAGCTGTTCTCGTTCCTTCATTGCAATATTTTGTATTTGACTTATATGGTTCTTGATTTCTTCCTTGGCTTCCTGTATACTGTTCTTATTTTCCGTCAAATAATTTTGTTCAATGTGTTCTGAACTCGTTTTGTTTTCATCTTTTAACTAACTCAGATCATACCTTTCCAGCACTTTTAAACTTACAGCATTATCTTCACAGTGATTTGTGTGTATCACGGTTTCTACATTATGACCTGTGGCTTGTTTAATGTTATTACTTTTTATTTCTGATTCCCGTTCCTTTTCATATTTTGTTGATTCATCTCTTCTGGTTCCAATTCTTTTAATTTAATTAATTTCAGCCTCTGTCAATCGGTTATTACGAATAATGTACCTTCGTACATTGGCTAATTTATTTTCGTCAATATACTTTCTATTTGCTTGACCAACTTTTTCACGCCAAATGTTATATGTTTGGCGAGTCATGTTTTTTTGAGGTTTGAGTAACGCTTCATGAAATGCAGTCATAATGACTTTGTACTCCTCACGAGACCATTTTATTTTTTCTTTCTTTAAATATACGGTTGTAGATCTAGCTGGAGAATTTTCAGGACCATCATTAGGATTATCCTGGTTGTGGGGACCTGAAGATTCATTCTTTGTGTAGGAGTTTGTTCCTATGGCAGATTTTTCGACCTCAGGTAGGTTCCCTCCTGAAGGACGGGCTCCCTGTTTATCCATTGGAAGAGCCATACTGGACTTTTTATTTCCATTTCCATTTTTAGTATTTCTCATATTTTTCCCACGAGTGACGCACGGGTCCAAAAGTCCACCCAAAGTTGCCTGGCACGTTGGGTAACGGTCTTTTACAAACAGGGTCCCGAAGCCTGTAGGAGATCGTTCGTGACCTCATAACCTCGGCACGATTAACCCCTTGAGTTGCGGGTTGTTGTTCGGAGTTTTCCTTCTCCTAAATGGGCTGCCAAGCGACAGCTGACATAGATGCGATTGGAATTCAAAGAGAAAGACCCTGGTTAAAAGACACTTGGGCGTAGCAACGGCTGAACGAAACAAAACATCACTACTAGAGTATTTTGTTAAAGAAAAAAAATTAATGGAAAAAAGTTGACATACGTTGACATACGTTTAAGTTTATTAGTGCTGTGAGATTTAAAATAAGAATGTAATAATTTGTTCGTCCACTTTATATTCATTTATTTTTTCAATAAAGTCGTTGGTCGAAAATAGGGTTATCAGAATAAGATAAATTAAATAAGTAGATTAAATCAATTAATAAATAAAAATAAATATATAAATAAATATGTAGTCTTTCTATAAAATAATATCGTAGAAATTGTTTTTCGTCGAATTTAATTTATTTTCCTGTTCTTTTGTTTTGTTTTTTGTTTTTAAGAAAATTATAATTATTAAAAAAAAATTATTACGAAATATCGACAGCTAAAGGAAAAATAAAACGGATGATTTTATTTATTAGGTTCATTTAAAGAACAAACAGATAGATTAAAATAGTAAAACAGAATTTCATATTAAAAAAAAATTAAATAAAATTAAATAATATATGAAGAAAAATTCATGTTTATGTTAAGAAAAAAAATTCATGTTTATGTTAAAAAAAATCGATAATATCTAAAGAAAAACTCATGTTTATATTAAAACAGAATTTCATATAGAGAAAAAAAATTCAAAGAGAGAGACGCTGGTTGAAAAAAAAACAAACTTGGACGTAACGGCCGTTCAACGGGAAAAAAACATCACTGCACTTAGAGAGTATTGTTAAAAGAAAAAAATTGTTGCTACCATCAATAGTCCTTGCAATAAAAATAATTGTTAAGATAAAATTTTAAAAAAATCAAAATTTAATAGAAAAGAAAAAGTGGACATACGTTTGAGTTTACTACCGTAAAATTTAAAAATGATAATTTGTTCGCCCACTGTATTCTGTTAGTTTTATTCTTTCATTGAATCCAACAAGAATAAGGTTATCGAAAAATAAATAAATATAAAAAATTAACGAATAAATATAAATAAATTATTACGTATTCTTTCTAAGAAAGGATATCGTAGAAATTGTATCGAACAGTTTTTAGTGTTTTTCATCGTATTTTTTCCCGTTGTCTTGCTTTAGAAAACTAGTTAATAAATCTATTTAAGGATCATATAAAGAAGAAACATACAATTTAAATTACATACGAAGAAAAAATTAATGTTTACGTTTAAAATAGTAAAATTAAAAATTAATGTTTACGTTTAAAATAGTAAAAGCAAAAAAAAGTCATTAGAAAAAAAAATTTCATTAGAAAAAAAAACTTTACGTTTTCAGGAACCTCAGAAAAACAAGCCATTCTCGTTGTAATTCCAATCGCATATTATTATTATTATTATTATTATTATTATTATTATTATTATTTTCACACCAGATGTAATTGATGGAACTTATGTAACAAGAAGTTTCTTCAAAATTACAGCCCTTTACTCAGTAACTTCAAGTGGAGGTGATGGAATTCCAGTCATCGACCGGAAAATGTACCTGTAAACAGGTTCCAGTCACCTGCAAAATTTATAACTAATGCCCTGATACTTCCTGATTTCTAGCTTGTTGGAAGTCCTTCTTTGTAGTTCCTGTTATTAAGAACTCTGTGGAGCGCTCTGTCTCCTCTAATTATCACCCTATCAGCCTCTTACGTTTTTAGCAAGGTATTCGACGTTACTATTGATGCTGAAAAAGGCAATTCACGTCTCACAAACTTTTTTCCGCCAAATAGTATGGCTTTCGCTTGGCCAGGTCTACCGCTAATACGCTAAGTGTCATCACAAAATACATATACCAGGCTCTTGATAAGGACAGCAAAGCTTGAACTGTTGCTCTTGATATCTGAAAAGCATTTGACAGAGTTTGACCTGCTAACCTTCTGTGCAAGTTGCAAGGCGACGATATTTCTGTACGATTGTTTGATTTAATCCAATATTTCTTATAAAATCGTGACGTGAAGGTTAATTAAAACGGGCTAATTTAAATAACATTTTATAATAACATTTCAAGGATCTATTCTATATCCTACTCTTTTTCTGATCTTCATTACTGATCTGGATGTAATCAGTTCCCAAGTAAGTTTTTTTATGCAGATGAGACCACTGTTTACTCGCTTCTCAAAAAGAAATCTGCAAAGGCTGAAAAGTGAACCTGGCTGCTGCCCTTCAAAAGAACCTACAATCTATGATTGAATTCGGTAGGAAATGGCTTGTAAATTTTAATGCCTCCAAAATGAAGCTGCTCTTCTTTAACCACAATAGAGAAACGTTTTTTGCCTACGATCAGAATGGATGACGCTAGTCCCTTAGGGAGCAACACACTTCGCCGCCTTGGTATTAAACTCTCCAATGATCTTAGATGGACTTACTACTGCAAATCCATAGCAGCATCTACTGCTAGGAAAGCTGAGTCACGGTGCCGGAGCAAGAAGTTTTCCTTGTCCGATCCATTTTTTACATTGATAAGTCTGCTATTCGTACATGCATTGTACACTGTTTAAAATCTGGTCGAGTGCTCATGCTATTCATTTTGAAATTCTCGACCAAATTCCAAAGAAACATTTCCATAAGTCTACCATTCATTCATTCTTACAATACTGCTGTCACAAAAGGCCTAGTGCCCTTCTTTTTACCAAGAGCACTTTGATAAAATCCAATTAAGAATCAGCAGTATTATTGGTCCTGAGCCGGTGGCTCGGCTTCAGTCTCTTTCCAACCTTTGTTAACTAGATTTTTTAAAAAATTCCAACGTAGTACTAGACTGGTGTCGAGCTCTCATCAATTAACAGTTCAGCTGGCTAGATGTAACCGTAAATTCTATGCTCACACTCTTTTTCTTGCACATTTTGCTTATAAAATTCACTTCAGGTCCATGGTTTTCAGTAAAAAAAAAATTAAATGCAATGTCAATCGCTATCAACTGTCCTGTTGATTACATTTTCTGATCCTAATTATTTCGCAGCCTGTAACACCTTGTGTCATCGTTGCTTTACTGTTTTGAATGTGATGATACAGATTATATATATATATATATATACATATATATATATATATATATATATATATATATAAACATTGTGCAAAAACAAATAAATTCTAATACACAAAATATGTGAATTCAAATACAAAAGAAAAAACAAAGAAAACTCAAATAAAAGCCAGAACTCACCATGTTATGTTCTCTTCTTCCCTACTATGCGGAGGCTGCACGTCCCTCAGATCTAACATAGGATTCATTTCAAACAGAAGTAATTGTTGACGAGAACACCAATACTCGCGAAACATAACCCCTAACAACGACGACTATAAACTTTATATATATATATATATATATATATAATTCCGTTATCATGCTTACGACTACATAACTTCTTTATATATATACATAAAGGATTTTTGGGCTTATCATTAATCAGATATTTTTATTACATCATTTTGTTAATAACATTTGAATCCATATGAGACACACACTAAGATAGAGACGTATATATATATATATATATATATATATATGGGGGGGGTGTACTGCGTGCCAAATAATTATCGAGATAACTTTTTTCTGTTATTTCAAAAACCGTCCAATCAATTCACACAACATTTTCACACAATGATGGCAACATTACCTGCGCAATCACTGAAGTTTTCGTACTGATCTGCGCAAGGTAAACAAATTGGCGCCATATTGGTTTTCATCACGGTGATTAGAGTGTACCAAATTATTAGAAATGTGTAAGAATATAGTGAAAAGATGGGCCGTAAAAGCTGTTTAAGTGATACTGAAAAGAAAACTATCACCTCAAAACTCTTAAAAGGTAAATCTACCCTAGACATTTCTAAAATGATTGGGAGATGTCATCAAACAGTGAAAAGGTTCACCGCTGACTCTGCACAAGTACGCAAAAGAGCAGATAAAGGCAAGCCGAATGTTATTACAAGTCGTCTCATGTCACTACTTAAACGAGAGGCCACGAAAAACCCTGGACTTACCAGTCAAGAACTTTCCAGTCGCATTGGGGATCCTACAATATATAAATGTGCTCAGTGTCGGTATCTCAGGGAAATAGCAACAACAGTCAAATCTGTATCGAAGCCTCCGTTGTCGAGAAATCACATTCAAAATCGATTGAAATGGGCCGAGGACAATATGATATGGACTTTTCTAATGTTTTGTTCATAGACAAAACTCGAGCAACACTTGATAGGCCAGATAGATGGCGCAAAAGCTGGGCAATGAGCGGACAGAATCGCTATCAGTGTTTAAGACGCCAACATGGTGGTGGAGGCATAATGATCTGGGGTGGTATTATTGGAAAAACATTAGTGGCCTCATAGAGAGATCTAAATGGCGTCAAAATGACTGCTGAAGCAAACATAGCGTTTATGAAGGTGCATCTTGAACCGTGGATGAAAAGGCAAAGAGTTGCCTTCAGAATGGCCATTGTTTTTATGCAATATAATGCTCTCTCACATGCTGCTGACAAGACTACAGAATATTTGAAACAGTTAGGCTTCGATGGACCTCGAAAATGAAGTTGCCAGCAAATTCTCCGGATTTTAACCCTATTGAAAACCTTTGGAGCATCATGAAACGAAGACTGTACGTCAACGGACGACAATTCAGAAGCTGAGTTGTGGGAAGCAATTATTGACATATCTAGCGGCATTACAGCAGATGACATCCTACAATTAAAAAATTCTATGGATTATCGACTTCTTCAAGTAATTTCAAAACAGGGAAAGCACATTCCTTATTAATTTGTTTAAAACTGTGCACTTGTTTGTATCTATTATTACTTGTTTGATTATCTCATTTATTACCTTTTGTTGATCATAAACATTCACGTGCAACATTAATAAACGTTTTATTTGATCAATTCTGGGAATTTTACTAAACCTTTCTAATAATTTGCCACGCTCAAATTACCATGTGGATAACAAACATGGCGCTAGTTTGTTTACATTAATCAAATCAGTACAAAAATTTCAGTGATTATGCAGGTCAATGTTGCCAACATTGTGTTAATTGATTGGACGGTTTTTGAAATATTAGAAAAAATTACCTCGATAATAATTTGGCATGCAGTGTGTGTATATATATATATATACATATATATACGTGTGTATGTTTGTGTGTGTTATATGGACTCCAATGTCATTAATGAAGATGGTCTAATAAAAATGTCTGATTAATTATAAACCCATAAATTCTTTAGAAATATATACATATAAGTTATGTAGTCCTAAGCATGATAACGGGATTACATTAATTTGAAGCGTCTGACGATCGTTTCTATGGAATCGCGTATTCGTTCTCTGGTAAACGTTTAATTACGCATATGTTTGCTATGGTTCAATACCATATGATAAAATGTGGCAATAAACACCCCTACATATATATATATATATATAGAGAGAGAGAGAGAGAGAGAGAGACAAACAGACAGACAGACTGACTGAGAGATAGAGATGGAGACAGAGAAAGAAAGTTAGATATATGAATAAATACAAGTTTTCATACAGAGAGCTGATGTTATTTAAATAGTATTCGATATAGCATAACAGAGCTATTAAGAACATATTGAAAATATACTTATTATCTCTCACCGGTAGCACACCTCGAAATTTCCTGTACAACGCAATCTTGTGATGCCGGGTAGGAGTTGACCGTTACATAATTTAATTGTTTATAAAAAATATCTGGTTAATGCAATGCTTGTGCAATCATATATTATAAATTTATTACGGGTTTAGTTTTTTAGAATAATGTGTACATTGTATTTAAAATAGACGAGTTTTATATTTTATACTGAAAATAAACAAGGATTAATATATAATTTTTTTCTTGAAAACAAACAAAGGTTATTGGTATTTTTAAAATAGGACTAAGATTATAAAAAATAGTTTTTATCTAAAATCGGGATTTGTATTTTATATTAAACTTAACCTGGGTTTGTTGGATTTTATATTTTTTATAAAAGATAAACGAGCTTGAAGCCTTAAAAATATATAAATAAACGATACCTAAAACTTTACAAATATTAAATAAAAATGAAAATTAATTTATATTAAAAATTTATTTTATATACAAAAATAATATTTTGTATTTAAGATAGACAGGATTTAAGCTTTATATTTAAAATAAACAGAGATTATTTGTGCTCAGAACATTTTTTCAATCTGTTACTTTTTTCAAATTTGAAAAAAGCCTTGAGGTTTGAGAAAACCATAATTGTGCCTACACGAAACTTCGAAGTCGGCATGACTCTACTCAGCTTAGTGACAAAGTTTTCCACATTAATCATATATATATATATATATATATATATTTCAAGAAGTAGTAGGAGGATTTGAACAATTATGAAGTAAATCATCGAGCTTTATATTCGACCTCAACAGAATGCAGAAAGCACTGGACGGCCGTTTCGTCCTATATTTGGGACTCATTAGCAGTGCGCATCCACTACCAGGAATCGAACCCAGACAGTTGTGGTTGTTAAACTGATGTTATATCAACTGTACCACGGGCCCTGGTGACGAAGAGGTAAAAGAGTGGATGCGCACTGCTGATGCGTCCCAAATATAGGACGAAACGGCCGTCCAGTGCTTTGGGCAAAGGAGCTTGGATTAGTTCCACCACGGAATTCGTGGGGAGCGGTGCACTCCATCCAGCTTAATTCGTTACCTCTTCCTCACCAGATCACATGGTATAGTTGGTATAATATCAGCTTAATAACCAAGACTGTCTGGGTTCAATTCCTGGTAGTGGATGCGCACTGCTGATGAGTCCCAAATATTGGACGAAACGGCCGTCCAGTGCTTTCTGCATTCTGCTGAGGTCGAATATAAAGCTCGATGATTTACTTAATATATGTATATATATTAATTCGTTTTGGGACATAAATGAATTCGACCAGTACACAGATGCATTGAAATAACTCGTTTCTAAATTATATATATATATATGTATGTATGTATTAGGTTATACTCTCCAAATTCTTTCAGTCTCATTGGTTTATTTGCTCTATAAATCTCACCAGACACTATGGCATTAGTACACATGACATAGAGATAACGGATTTATGATAGTAAAAATTCTACACATTTTAAAAACCGATAAAATTATTAAAGTAATCCATAGAGAATTCAAAAGTCTAAACCTAAAAGTAATAATCAAATTAATTTAGAATTAGTAAAGTTTCTTGATGTCAAACTGAACTTATAAATGATCCTTATCAACTATACATAAAATCGAACGAATATTCATCATACATCCACCGAAACTCTAATCACCCACCAAGTATAATCAAACATATACCCACCTCGATATTATATAGAAGTAGTAAAACGCTTCTAGTGAAGAAGTATGTTATAAACCAAGAAATTTTTATCGTAATGTACTAAGGAATAGTGGCTATAAAAACATGATATCTAATACTTAAAAAATTTGATTATAACACGAGAAATATAAATAGAACTATTTTTTTTAATCATTTCACCCCGAGCAAGGCGGAAACGCCACTGATGTGCAGGGGGCTACATAAATGAAAAATATTAATTAGAGAAGAGTGAGGAGTACAAACTAGTTAGAAAGGAACAATAGAAAGCTGAGAAAGCAGGTGCGATGACAGATACATAGGTGGAGAGAAAGGGAAGGTTATATGGGGGTGGGGAGAGAGCTAGTGTCCAGTGGTTAGTAGATGAGCATTGATTTTCATTTAAATTTCTGGAGGTTGTAGCCGTCAGGAAAGCAAGAATACGGGAGCGAGTTCCACAGGCGGGAAGCGCGAGAGAAGAAGATGCAGGAGTAGAACTGTCGTCTGCATTTGGCTAACCTGACTGTGAATGGGTGGGACACAGTTGCCAGTCTGGTTGAACGAGTAAACCCCTGTTGAGGAGGCATCAGTGACTTAAGTTCGTCTGAGCAGAAGCCATGAAAGTATTTATAGAACAGACAAAGGGAGGCCGCATTTCGACGATGGGGAAGTGGCTGCAGTCGAGCCGCCAGATCAGTGCCTATCACATTACAGGCTCTCCTTTGGAGCCTGTCAAGAACACTGAGGAGAACGGCAGGGGCACCTGACCATAAATGGCAGCAGTACTCCATGCACGGACGGATGTTTGACTTCTATATATGCAGGATGGATTCAGGTGGAAAAAACATCCTGGATCGACATAGTGACCCAACTTTCGTAGCAGTAGATTTTGCTATGGATTCAATATAGTGGTTCCATTTGAGGTCTGAGGACAGGGTAAGTCCGAGGAGGCGTAGTGTATTACTCTCCGGGAGAATCGCTTGGTCCATGTTTATGGGAGGCAGGAGAGGTTGCCTGTTATGGTTGACAGACAACAGCTTGGTCTTAGATGAATTGAAGTTGACAAGCCACAGAGTGTAGATCCCGTTCAAGGTCAGCAGCGAGATTATGTCTGTCCGCCACGACAGGTTTCTTACTGGTGCGGGAGTATATTGTAGTGTCATCTGCGTAGATGCCTACTTGGGACTTGATCTCATCTGGGAGGTCGTTGATGAAAATAAGGAAGAGCGTCGGGCCCAGGATAGAGCCCTGTGGGACACCAGCATTCGTGCTGTAGGACGAAGAGGCACGCCCATTCAGAACGTCTTTCATTTTGCGGTTATTTAAGAAAGATTGGATTAGGTCAAGCAGGCGACCGGTAATACCATAACCGCGTAGTTTGCATAGGAGGACAGAGTGCCAAACCCTGTCGAAAGCCTTGGAGATGTCCAGAGCAACCACGCGAGCCTCGTCAGACTCATCAAGGGCCTGTAGCATATACTCCGTTACGGTTGTTAGCAGGT
The DNA here is from genome assembly GCA_037127315.1 of Ascarosepion bandense. Classification (NCBI taxonomy): domain Eukaryota; kingdom Metazoa; phylum Mollusca; class Cephalopoda; order Sepiida; family Sepiidae; genus Ascarosepion; species Ascarosepion bandense. The sequence goes on along the minus strand of JBBBDQ010000224.1, from coordinate 5,386,770 downwards.
CGGCGGAATCCATATTGCCTGTCGGAGAACAGTTTGTGGGCGGTGAGATGATGAACTATTCCCGCATTGATTATAGCCTCGAATACTTTCCCGAATATGGGTAGAAGACTGATAGGGTAATAGTTGGATGGGTCCGAGGGTTCTTAAATACAGGAACGACTGAAGAGAACTTCCAGCATGCAGAAAATCAGGAAGCAGAAAGGCAGTAGTCAAATAGTTTAGAGAGGACAGGGGAAAGTTCAGGAGCACACCTCTTAAGGACTATCATCGGGATTCCATCGTCTCCACACGCCTTATGGGAGTCGACTTTTTAAATTACTCTGGATACTACTGTCGGGGTAATATATACGTCGTGCAGTTTGGCCTCAGTTCTAATAAGGAAGTCGGGTGGGTGTACTCCGGACGAGTCGAATGTAGAGTTGGATGAGAATCTGTGGGCAAAGCATTCAACTTTGTCCGCAGATGACGTGAGAACCTCAAATCCATGGAATAAAGGAGGTATTGAGGATTTCCTATTTTTGAGCACTCGTTTACAAATCCTCCAATAGACCTTGGAGCTGAACTTGCGGTCAGCTATGTGCTGTCGCATGCTCTCAGCAAACAACTGTTTGGCGTCATTTAGGGTTCTCTTGCACTCATTGCGAGCAGATGTAAACAGGCGCCTATTGTGATCAGTTGACTTTCTCCGGAATAGACGGAAGTAATGGATCCCGTGGGCAATGGCGGCTGAGCAGGCCGGAGAGAACCACGGAGAGGAATGAGGTTTTAAGCATTACTTCCTGGTCGGTATGAAGGCATCAATGCCAGCTTTCACCCATGATGAGACCTCAGAAGCACAGTCATCAACTGATAGGTCGAACACTTTTCCCCAAGGGACGTCGCAGAGGAAATCGCAAAAGACATCCCAGTCAGCTTTTTGGTAGAGGTAGGAGGTCCTATAGGTAGGGGGCTCCTGGGGGGAGTGGAATTGGAAAGAAATACTGAGAGAGACTACAGCGTGGTCGGAGTTGCCGAGAGGGCAAAGCTGCGAGTCTTGACAGGCGTCAGGCGCAAAGGTGAAACATATATCTAGCAGTGAGGAATGACCCGAGTGCTTGGGAAGCGTAAGGTATTGGGAAATAGCAAAGTTCATGGCGTGAATGCCCGCCGGATCAGTAACGGCGTTTTCAAGCCACTCAGAGTGATAGGCATTGAGGTCTCCAAATACAAATATGTGGGCAAATGGGTGATAAATAATAGCCTTATCTATGTCGTCAGCAATGCTATCTAGTAGGGAGCAGTCAGGAGAGGTGGGAGAACGGTAAAGAAAGAATAGGTAACCAACCGAACTGAGGAGAGACAGGCGGAGACATATGTATTGGTGGTCAGTAGATTCGAGTGAAGTCACCCTAGCTATGGGGAGGTGTTCGCTAACATAGACACCCAGCCCATGCATGTGGACAGTGGAATCCTTCCTTAAAAGGGGAAGATAACCAGGGATGAAGAGGTCAGAGGGGGAATAGCTGAGTTGAGGTAAGTTTCGCAGAGCGAAAGGATGTCAGGGGACTTTTCATGCAGGAACGCTTCTACACTAGGAAGGTTAGTACGAATGCCCCGGATATTAGTGAAGGAAAGTTTAATGGGCTTAGGTGGTTTGGATTTAACTGGTTTAGGGTCATTTCTGATTTGTTTAGTCATGATTCTGTTTGTAGAAAGGGACCTAGGGTAGAGGTTACAGGCGGTCATTATCCTCGATCTGTGCTGGGAGGGAAACTGGCTAGGGCTTCAACAAGGTGTGGCCTCGGGGTTGCCCACCGAAAGCGCTTGCAGGGACACCTATCCATGCGCGACATGGCACTACAAGAACCCCGATATTATACAACTGTTGATCAGAGCAGCCGCTATTGAGGCTACGCAAAAGTTATATTCCTCCTTTTAGCCAAATGGTTAGCACTAAGTTGGGCTGAAGTTTCTTAATACCTTCAAGTAAAATTTTTAATAAAATACTCTTACACTAGGTGTACAAATAAACTATAAATAATTATTAAAAATCATAATAATATAATCTTAAATCAGCACGTAAACCAAAGTAACAACAATCTTCCAAATAATGAAAATAAAAATAATAAAACTGTATGTAATTGTCATAATCCTGACAATTGCCTGCTGGAAAAAAGGTGTCTAATAAGTTTTATTGTGTACCAATGTAATATGAAATCAAATGAAAACCCAAATATTAAAAAAGTATTCATTGGATCTACTTAAAACACATTTAAGCAGCATTGGTTTTTGCATTTAACTACCCTAAATCTAACACGTTTCGAAACGAAACATCCCTTTCTGCGTATTTTAAGATGTTAAATGATGCAAACAATTCCCCCAAAGCAAAATGAAAAATTCTGGAAAAAGCAAGAATCAGAAAGTGCCTGAATGAAAAGCTGTCTATTTTAACGTTCCCTAAGCAATAAAGTACTACTTACTCATAGAAATAAATTGACGGTGTTATTTATACATCGAACCTATTTTTATCTAAAATTTCATTAATTACAATTGTTCATTTATAAATTATGCTCCAATATAACTTAAAAATTAAAAATCATTTTAAAAAGATTACTGACACACAGAATACTTATTTGGTTTTCAAAACTCCAATATACTTTAGTATATCATAATTATTTTAATTATAATTCTAACCTAAATATTCCAGCCTTTTGTAATCCAACCTGCTGTTAAATATTTGTGTCTACCTATTTGAATAATGTATAGCCCCTCTATATATCTTGCCCAGACAAAATTAAAAAGTTTAAAGCCATGACATCAGACTACTATGTTGCGTTTCGTGACCCAAATCTTCAACTTCCTAGATCATTTTTGATTGAACAATATTGACACAACTACAAGCATGTGCTTCAAATACCACTCCCTAATTTTCTAAATGACCATAAATTCAACTTAAATGTTACAATAAACCATTTTCACTTTTTTTCGAATATTACCTGAAGAAGAACAGTATTGTTCTGAAACGTAGTAATTTTTGTGTAGTGATATAATGCTTTTATAAAACATTGTAATAAAAAAAATTGCAATATATATATATAGTTTTCAATAGAAGAAATATTTTTATATTAATTACAAAAAACAAACTCTGAGGATCATTTCGGTAAACAGTTCATCGCATGAGTAATTAAAAGAAGAATAATACTTCATCAATTTGTGAGGATTAACTGCCAAAAGGAGGGTCAAACGCGACTAAAAATATCTATATTTATAAAAGTAACGAGGGTGGACGTTGTGTAAGTATTTGCATTTTGTGGTCTAGCTCAACGGAAGTTGCGCTCGGATGTAGATCAAAATTTTAGAACGCTAAAGCCACCTTGAAAATTTTCAGAAAGCCAAAATTAGAGGTAGAAAAATATATATTATCAATCCACAAACTCAGGGATCAGTTTATGTATTGATTATAATATAGAATCGATCACCCTACGTTATATTATCTATATCTATAAATGTGGCCCCTCCCCCTCTCACCCTAATCAAATAGAGACTTTTCATATTGTTATCTATATCTATAAAATTGACGAGGGTGGAAGTTGTGGAAGTTTTTGCTATGAAAATTCTTCATATGTTTTTTTATTCTTATTATTCCTTAAACTACCCGAGAGAAACCTGGCTAAACTGCTAGTTTATTTGTAAAAAACAATTTACGAATAAGATGAAAAAAGTTTCTCCTTCAACGCTCGCTACACAGAACAAGGGACCTTAAAAAGTTTTCCTTTTGTCTGCATAGACTCGGTCTGTATATTTGATGCAAACTGACTCCAGTACACATAAATGATAGTCTGACTGAGCCTTAAACAAGTCATCCTCATAAGCTTCGGCACACTAAGCTTTTCATTAAGTGCTGGCCGATAGATGATCGAGGCATAATATGCGTTGCTCTCATCGAGAAAATTTGGTTACTGAATCTTGTATATATATATACATATATATATAGAGAGAGAGATAGATAGATAGATAGATAGATAGATAGATAGATAGATAGATAGATAGATAGATACGTACTGCCAGATTCTGGCGTCTAGTCGCTGATTGGTTCGTCCGACGTATTGTGCCACACTGACATTTGTATTTGTAAACAGCAGAACTCATTTCTAGGTAGGAGAGTCTATCCTTAACGAAAGAAATAAACACAAATCGAATACTAACGACAGCACGTAATCTAACAGTAGTGAATCAGGAAGAGATGCAAGCTGCCACTCTGTCAGTAAGCATTTGTCTCATCTTATCTAACTACGGCAGCTTAAGCTAAACTGATCAGAAACTTGGTCCATATAGCGCATTTTCTTCAGAGTGTGTAATTTTACGTTCACCGACAAATTTAGTGACGTTTACAGGATAACCAATGCCACTAAAGATGCGGTAAATGTTGCCTAACTCTTGCCTTAATGCACAAGGGAAACGAATCGTAAGCGCAAGGTGGACTAGTGTAACAATTCGGTTAATTTTTCGGGATTTGGGAACAAAAGAATTCCAGTTTGTGTTCAAATTGATAGACATATGTTATATACAAACCATTTTTATGCTCAATGCGAACTACTAAGAAAGGCAAAGTATAATTATTTTCTACCTCCATGGTAAACTGTAAAGCGTGATGAAAAAAGATGAGCTGAGTGTGAAAAGACGATAGAACTGAAAATGGAAAATGTGTAATCGACATAACATAGGTATGATAAAGGCTTACAACATTTCGCGAACAACTGGCTCTCATAAAATCAGACAAAAATGTTCGCTAGAATGGGACTCAGGAGAATTTAATCGAAACCCTATCGATTCAAGCATACATAATACCATCAAGACTAAACTCCACCCCCTCATAGTGGATAACTGAATTCATTCCAAAATCAATGTTTCTGGAATTATGACCGAACCCAGGTAATTCCTTTTAGGAATATCCGTACAAATATTTAAGGGTATATTAGAAAGGAACATTGGTATATAAACTGATGATATCAAGTGACACAGTAAGTTTACCCTCTGAATTGATTTCGTAATTTCTGATAAAATCAGAAAACCTGAATGAGTCCTAAATACAATTGGAATAAAACAATGATGGAGCAGGTTGGAGAATCTCTACCAACTACCTTTAAAATTCATGTTGTACGGAACCTGCCATGAAAAAATGGAACGGATAGGTACTTCGTTTTCAAACGGGAACGTTGTGAACCGATAGGTCTGATGCGTTTTGTACACTTTCTTGGAAATAAACTTACTCTTATATACAGCAAGCGACCGTCTTTCTATCTTAGTTTCAGATTTATCAAAATATCACTGGGACCGATACTCATAAATTTAGAGGTTTCATGAAGTATGGATCTAACGTTATGAATAGCCTCTCCGGGGCCAAGACAAACACTCTAAACACTTTATCAAGCTTGATTATATGAATATCACATCTAGATTGTAAATGTTTTCCCTATATTTAAATTCTGTGACGTCAAGTCCTTTCTTCATATATATATATATATATATATATATATATATATATGATGGACTCTCCCGTCGATTTCGACGTATGAGGTTCAGACAACTTATATTTATAAAATTCATTTATGTTTTTGCCTCTGATGACTTTTTAGTCCAGCAAGAAATTTGCAAACAAGGTCTCAAATAGAACATGAATGTAGATTGACTGCTGCAGATAGTGGTCCCACTGCTAGTTGTTTTGCTCTTTCTCGGTTTTCTTTCAGTTTGTTTTTGCTTTCAGATTGAAACTTCTGGAGACCTTCAAAACACCGTGATCTCCATTCTTTGCGGTCACTCACTACATTTTCAAGACCTCCATATGGTATGTTCACTGCAGACAGGTTACTCTTCAACTTGTCTTTATACCTAAGTCAAGGCCGTCCCACATTCCTTCTCCCATCTGCCAGCTGGCTGTACATCGCAATCTTTGGAATTCTGTCATCAGGCATCCTCAAGACGTGACCAGCCCACCGTAATTGCGATTGGATAAGGAATGGTTCGAGTCCAGATATTTTGTATTTTGTGAACAATTCAGCATTTGAAACCTTGTCGCGGAGGCCAAGACCACAAATGGAGCGTAGACAGCTTTTGTGGAATACGTCTAACTGATGAATGTGATGTCTGTACGGAGTCCACGATTCAGAGCCGTAAAGAAGAATGGAAAGAACAACTGCACGGTATGCAAGGATTTTTGTGTCTAGTCAAATACCCCTTTCGTCCCACAAGCGATGACGAAGATTTCCAAAGGCACAAGTGGCTTTAGTAATTCTGTGAACAATTTCATCGTCAAGAGAACGTCTTTGGTTCACCTTGCTACCGAGGTAAGGAAAGGACTTGACATAATTTATATCCTGACCGTCGACTTTCAGTTTACGCTCAGGAAATCTATACTCAGGTGGATTTTGCCTTACACCTTCAACTTGTTTCGGAGTAGGGTGTGGTTGATGTACTACTTCAGTCGTTTTTATGCTAATTGTCAATCCAAAGGCTTGACACGCGGCAGAAAAACGATCAAGAAGAGCCTGGGCTTCTTCGAAGGATGTGGCTACCAGAGTGGCATCGTCGGCGAGGAGCAAATCGGTGTGGAGAAGAGTTTTGGCTTTAAACCGTTGCTGTTTAAATAAGCCACCGGATGACCGAAATTGAAACTTGACGCCAGTGTCCATGTCACTAAATGCATGTTTCAGCATGAAAGAAAAGAAAAGTGCAAAGAGAACTGGTGCCATTGCACATCCTTGCTTGGTCCCGCTTGTAACATTGAAGGGATCAGACATCATGCCATCTGAGACAACATTGGCCTTCATTCCCTCGTGAAATGAAATGGTCACATTTAGCATGTTTTCGGGAATACCAAGCTTCCCTAAAACCTGTCAAAGAGCGTCGCGATTCGCAGTGTCAAAGGCTTTCGTCAGGTCAACAAACACCATGTACAATTCCTGATTCTTCTCCCGGACCTTTCTGCCACTTGGCGAAGGGAAAAGATCATATCAATGGTGCCGCGACACGATCGAAAACCACACTGGGATTCAGGATACACCTTATCAACGAGATGTTTGATGATCCTGTTCAAGATTAGCCTAGCCAGAATCTTTCCTGCCATCGAAAGCAGAGATATCCCACGATGGTTGTCACAAACATTCTTAACTCCCTTATTCTTGTAAAGATGTTTGATGCAGGCATCTTTGTAGTCCTGTGGAACTCGACCGGCTTTCCATATCTTCACAAAAAGAGCATGTAGCCTTTTTACCAACGCATGCCCACCGTACTTATACACTTCAGGTGGAATTGGGTCCTTTGGTGATGAGGACTTGCCAGAAGCAATTTGCTTGATGGCTTCCCATACTTCCTGATAAGCAGGTTCCAATGACAATTCTGGAATATTTGGATTCTGTGGAATAGAAGATATGACATCATTGTCAATGACAGGTGAGGTGCTTAAGACGGTTTCAAAGTGCTCCTTCCAACGGTTTAGAATATCCGTAAGCAATGCCTCTCCGTCAGCTGTGCTTAAGGGAGAAGTACCGTTTTTCTGAGGACACCTCTTTCAGACCATCATAGAAGGCTTTCGTGTTCTTGCTGTCAGCAGCTTCCTGCAGTTCAATTGCCTTATTGTACCACCAGCGTTCTTTCATAGCTCGGAGAGCACGTTGCACCTCACCTTTAAACTTCCTGTAAACCACATGCTTCACTGCTGAGTTTTTGTCCTCGATCCAACATTTGTGAGAAGAGTGCATTTGGTTGATCACATCTTTTACTTCATCATTACTTTCGTCAAACCAATCCTGATGTTTTCTTTGTGGTATCCCAAGGACCTCCCCTGCTGCAGAGTGAGTCACTTCTCGCAATGCTTTCCAAGAAGATTCGACATCATCAGTTACATCAACAGCCTCAAGGTTCTCGATAAGCTTATTGGAGAGCTCGGTTTTCTTTTCCCTGGATTTAAGAGGACGCACATTGATGCGTTTGGGAACTGTCGATCTTGTAACGCACGTGCAACGAGAGCTTACTTCTGAGAAGGGCATGATCCGAAAGATAGCAAGACGTGTGGAAGGAACGAGTGATGTTGAAGTTATTGATGTCCTTCCGTTTAGTTATGACGAGGTCAATAAGATGCCAGTCTTTCGAACGAGGATGCATCCATGTGGTCTTCCGGTGTACAGGTTGTTGGAATAAGGTATGCAGAGGTCAAACTCCCTACAAATTGTAAGAAGTCGTACACCACTTTCATTTACCTTACCTACACCATGTCTACCAAGAACACCAATCCAAGACAAATGATCACTACCAACACGTGCATTGAAATCACCAGCAAGAATGAGTTTATACTGATGTCGAACTTTAGAGATGACTTCGTGAAGGGTATCATAAAAGTCATCCTTCTCTTGATCTGAACTAGCCAATGTTGGGGCGTAACAACTAACTAATGTGAACCCTGGTGTTCCCCTCTAATTCTAGGGAAAGAATTGCTACACGATCAGACACGCCTTTAGGCAAAGACAATAAGGAATGTGCGAGCTTGGACTTAATGTCAAAACCAACGCCAGATTGACGGAGTTCATTTTCTCCCTTTCCTAACCAAAAGAAGTCATATCCTCCTTTTTCCTCTCGAAGTTGAGAACTACCAGGCAAGCGAGTTTCGCATAAGACAGCAATGTCAACATCATACTTCATTAACTAAAGGGAGACAAAGGCAGTCCTGCGCTCAGGTGCAGCATCATTATCCTGTAGGGTACGGAGATTCCAACACCCTATTAAGAGATTCTTTGTTGAGGGTTTTTGTCGTATTCTATTGTTCTGACTGTGCAACTGGATAAACAGACAGCTGCAGCCTTAACAAGGCTGAAGGGTAAATCTCTCCTAGTGGTATAACCGCGCCCCCAGACACCAACCTGGGAATTTTCTTAATATATATATATATATATATATATATATATATATATATATTAACATAATTACATCAATATATTAGCATTTTTACGTATATATATATATATATATATATATATTAAAATATAATTTAAACCTATGCGATATTAATGAGTAAACATATTCCATATCATCGAGCGAAGAGCGAATGTAAACATAAAATATAAAATAGACTCTGAGGTTAAAGTTAATTGGCGACAGTCTAATTCATGCTTCAACGCAATCTTCAGACCATTATTTATTTTTGTATTTCTACAAAACATGTGGCACAAGGCCGAATACGAGGATGGGGAAGGCTGGTCTTCATCTAGTCTTAACGTTAAACTTAGGTAGTCACAATCACTGACCCAAGCATGCCGCAGTATTCCTTTCACCAAAACAACGCTTTCTTACTTACCTTCCTTTCCACGTCCACCATAATACCACAGTGTCTTCATGAATTCCTACCTAAAAACCCAATATGTACAATGTTTGTCTGTTGAGGGAGGAATAACAATATAAAAACCCCAATGAATATTTACAAGACAAAAACAAACTATATACACGAGACTAAACCAAATTCTATCATGTGATAGATATATCCGTTCACTGGAGGAAATCAATGCAGAACTATAAATAATTTAAACCATTCATTTTTCTAACCAACACACATGTATACACACATCCAAACACAAAAACAAATACGAAACTCACACCCGAAATACGAAAAGCGTCCTGCACCCACCAGAGAACTGACATATCTGGTCACCTAAACAAGGGAAGGGAGGGGGAGCTAAACTAAAAAGAAAATTGGGGACAGAAATAAAAAGAGCTGATGAGCAACCACATCCTAGCTAAGAATAAAATGTAAAAGACAACTCAAGACAATAATCAAGCCTAAACTCTAATGTTCCAAGTGGTAGGAACAAAATTCTCATGCCTAACCGGCATCGATATGCCGCTCTAAGTCAGCTCCTCTCACGGCACAATCGCGCAAGATGTACCCACCTTTTGCCGAACTCTGATGGAGGGTGAGGCTGCCTTTCCGTCCAAATCTTGACTTTAACCTGATGATTAAAGTACAAGATCAGTTGGGAAGAAGTGAACTTCTCGTCCCCATAGAGCTTATTCTGACGCGACCTCCATATCAGGACTCTCATAACTTCCAGCAAGCAAAAGAAACGCAATCTTCAGACCATGTATATTGTGTTTTGGCTCGGCTATTTATTTATTCAATCAGTAGTGCATTATGGGTAGCAAGGCCTGTTATATTATCCTGATCGTTACCGGGTGGGAGATGAAGTTATGTTTCAAATTATCATAAAGTTTATTGATATAGATATATTTGTTCACCAAAATGCAATTGTAGCCATTTCATAATGTTGTTTTGTAACTATTTATTCATTATTTATTACTGATTGCTTAATTAGTTGTTGTTGGTTATTATTATTGTATTTATTTACAATATATATATATTCATTAATATATATTAATAAATATATACATTAATAAAAATGCATATTATCCTACGTCTAAAGCACATGCTGGAAGCTTAATGAACTATGCAATCATCAGGCGCATATTATGAACTGTTAATATGAACTTCATGATTGCATTTATACCTGTTATGTTACATCGAGCACCAATTACACCAGTTTTTTAAAACCAAAAATATTAATATATACCCATACTCATACTTATTGATATGGATTACTATATATATATATATATATATATATATATATATATATATATATTTGTGTGTGTGTGTGTGTGTGTGTGTGTGTGTGTGATCTCAACGACTTTTTCAAATAACAAAACATTATAAATATTTCTTGGCTGACTTTTACTACAATTCTTTTAAACAGACTTAAAATTTTATGTTTTTATCACATTTCTAAATCTATTCACAGGCCGTAACAATAAAAAAACAAAATTTACAATAGTAAATATAATCCCTGATGATGGTTATAACAACCGAAACGTAATGTTGGCTATCATATAATAAATCCATATTTTCGTTGTTTCTCGGAATTTTTTTTCCATTTCCCTTTATATATATATATATATATATATATATATATATATATATATATATATATTGTGGGTTCCAAAATTCTGTGCAAATCTTTTTGTTAGCTATGTTGCATTTAGCTGTGAAATTGATTTGCCCAATGGTTTCACTATGCTGTTATCTGCATTAGTATCTTAGGTTATGTGGCTCTTCATAAAACAAAATAGCCACCATTATGTTTGTATGATTTCATTGTGACCGTTTCAAGTTTTATGCAACTTTTTGTGACACTAACATGCGTTTGAACAATGAAGTCAATACAAAAAATGATTTAAATGGACTTGCTTAAAATCTTGCAGAAACAATACTACGACCAATAAATTTGTGACAATCCCGTCTGCATAAAGTGTGCAACCTGACAAAGGGATGAAACGAACGTCTTTGATATTCACTCGTCGTATACAATAAACCCAATTAAAACCTGAGATGCGCAAGCACCCACTTAAGCAACCATTCGATGTCATTGTAGCTCCAAATTTGTCTAAAATGTCACGATACCGAATCGTGAAGCGTTTAGGAACGTGCACCAAACCGATTGCTCACCCTCTTTTGAAGTCAAATCACTTCATTAAGCGTGTCAAATGAGATGTTTGGCTCCTGAAAGGTGGATGATGGCATTAAAATGACCTTTTCTGCCTCCACTCTGTTCCTAAAGGCTAACCTTCAGACATGGATGAAGATGACAGTGGCATTTAAACGGAGAGCTCTTTTTATGCATGACAAAGCTCCAGCAGGCATTGTTAGTGAATCTAATGAATACTTAGGAAAATTAGTTTTAAAATAATATGTTTATGATATGATTATTCAGTTTCCGGGCTTTAAAAGTAAATGAAAGAGCTGCGTTCATAACAGCGGCAAAATATTTCTATCCAAAATGACATTTGTAAAGTAATAATAGTTGTTTATCTTAAACTTTTCTTTGAAGACATTCTCAAATAATCATTTGTCGACAGTAAGCTGCTTGCGGTCATTAGAAAGAATGCAACTTTATCAGGAAATAATTATTGTCTACTTTGTTGTTGCATCCAATTCATCATAAATATTTTTTGTGTCATTTCATTTCATAAAATTAATTTTGTCTTATATTTGTTGGTATCTATTTTATTTATCGTTACATAACTTCCACATGATTTCTTGGGCGTACTTCATGGAAACATAATGGTCTAAACTTTTTGTAAATACTCAAGCATGAATTCGAGTGTGTTTTGTGATGCGATCTTTGTTTTTAAGGATATTCCACATACGTAAAAGATTTATATCTGCCAAAGTTGTGTATATTTTAAGCCATTTATTGTATTCATTTTGTAATATTATTTACCTGCATAAAATATTGGAACCATGTATGTATACTCACATATATATTTTATAATTAAACGTTATTTTCAGCAGATACCCATATTTTAGTGGATGCTCCGTTTATTCATTCAATTCAGACTACGAGACGAAAATAAAGAAATATACCCATTAATAAATACATGGATACACGATTTAAATATTTGTATCCATTAAAAATAATGTTTAAGTAATAAAAACAATGGAATTAATAAACTTCCATCGATTTTTTAGAAATTGTTTTGTTCCTGTTTACGTTAAGATAGGAAACTAAGCAGATATGTGCATTTTGAGAGTCCAAGAAAGGTTTGCGTTTATACGACACTATTAAAATTTATTTAATCATCTCCGCATTTCGTGGCTGAGCATTTCGAATCTAAAGACAGGCGTGTGCAGTTTCGAACCCTACCGAGGTCTGTTCGTAAGAAGAAAATATATACTAAAAATAACGTCTAAGCAATGAAATATGTAAGATTAAAAAATAAAAAAACTCACTTTGTTAGAACTATATATATATATATATATATAATATTAACTATAGTAATAACAATACCAGTAACAGAACTAACTCTGCCAAAACTAGTACTAATTAAGCTATAATTTAAATCGTCTTGAACAACCCTCCGAAGACAAACTCGGAGGGAAAATAGGGGGAAGTAAAAAAAGAAACAAACCAAGTACATGAACAAAAAGTCAAATACCCGTAAGAAAGAAAAAAAAACCCAAGACCAAAAACCCTTACACTAAAGCGCTCAATACGAAGGTAGAGTAACAAAGACAGAAAATCTAAGCAGGAGCCAACAAACATATCTATGTTTTACCCTCCGGCTTGTCTGGGCAAATTTATCTTGACGAGCCATAGGGTGAAACCTAGGAAGGTTTGTTGGCTCCTGCTTAGATATTCTGTATATATATATATATATATATATATATATATATATATATATATATATATCTTTATTTATCTATAAATTCAGATAAAACTTAGTGAGGAAATAGCAATTTTCAACATGTAATTTTAAGGCATGCATTCTTCGACCCCTTATAAACAGAGAATGAAGAAAATTCTAGGGTCAGAGTTTATTATAGGTAAGGAAAGGGGCTGGGATGTATTGATTTTTCTTTGGATTTGCTGGTGGAAGTAGCTAGTAGCAATTCTTGCTTAGTAGTGAGAGGTATGTGTTCTGACCGTAGCTTAGCAGGGGTAAGTGTTGTAAAGGTAACTGCCACGTCAACTTTAAAAAATTTTTGCAATTTTTTATCTGGACTAACTGGGGAATAGGATATTTATTGTAATTTATATTGAAAGTTATTTTAATTTATATTTATTTCTATGGCGACACATACTTATCATCTCCCTTCGTTTATTAAGAAGTATATTTTGGTCTTGAAATTTTTAAATTTTAATTTTTTCTGTCAAACATAGATTACACCTGTCTCTTAATCTATTTGGGTTTCTAGCCTTGCCTATGAGTTCCCATTTTATTTGGAGATTTACCAATCCTTCCCGGAGATTTACGCCTATAGATATATCCAGGTGAAGAGAACCACCATTTTTACACTTTCGAGTTCTCCGGTATTTACTTTAAAAAAATACTCAACACAAAAAATAAAAAAAATAAAATTACACCCAAAGGTCCCTTTACGTCCGATCGAAAATATATAATGTTTTCTTACTTTTTTTTGTTTTAGATGGGATACAAAGAAACGTATGAGAACATTTTTGTAACAATAATGGATACATCAACGGAAATGCAGTCTAGACAGTAGTTTTGAACGACTGACATTCTTGCCGTTAAGATTGAAAAAAGAAATCATGTTTTCCCCTAAAACATAACATTTTTTTTCAAATTTAAAGTGGGTCTCTATTCTGATTAGTTAAATTGAATATATAATTTTTTCTATCTTCCCACATCTATAAATAACAGACATGTTGTTTCTTATATTCAAATGAAAATCGTTTTCACAACAATGATTAACATTGCCTAATGACGGTGTAAAAATCTCGAAACATAAACATTTCTATGTCGCAATAATAACTATGTTAATTTTAATTAAAAACAAATTTATATATATATATATATATCCTTTTAATATCAAAAAATTAATGAATCCACAAGAGCTAGTTTCATCTAACGGCCTGAATATTCCGGAAATTAAACAGGTTTCGAATCTGCGGTCAGCGTGAGCAGAGGCAAATCATTGTTATATAAGTTGTACACTAAACCGACTGAACATTCAATAACTTAGCCGATGAATCAGGCACGTGTGAATAAATAATTTAAGAGAATTTCCACTCGTGATAGAGTTCTTGGAATTTTTATAACTTTTTCTTTTGTTTCACATCCATAAGTAAGTGACTTTTTTAAAGATTCTTTTTTAAAGAAGTAATTGATTTTTAATGATTAATTCTACAGTTTCTATTCAAATACAAGTATCAACTAAAAATAACATTTAAAGTTATTATATATATATATATATATATATACAGAAATATCTCAGTTAGTCCGGCTAATGTGTACAATAAATTTTTTAAAAAGTTAATCAGTTTGTATGACGATCGCAAGAGCGTGAAACCCAGGGTTACAAACTCAAACATATCTATATGAATATATATATATATATCTGTGTGTGTGTGTGTGAGTATGTGTGTGTGTGTGTATGTGTGTGTGTGTGTTTCGTGTGTGTATTTGGGCAGCAATTTTTCTTTGTATAAAACGACCGACAAAGAAGATTTTATTAATTTTTTATTCAATTTTTCTTGTATTTTTACATATTTCTTTTTTGCTGGAGATTGGGAATTTATAAGAAAGGTACTATATATGAAACAATTTACTCCTACCATTAACTTTACAATATTTAACAGGAGAAATAGAAATTTTAAAGTTTAAAAAAAATAGACAGACGTCCAGTAACGAGTGTCATGTGATAGCTTTTAAATATGCTAATTTTCAATAACAAAAAACTGACATTACAGTCAAAACATGAGGATAAAATAACAACAACGAAAACATAACATCTGATGTATTCTTCACAGATATTTATATTCAATTTTGTTAACTTTAAATTTTTTAAACAAGTCTTTATAGTAAATACAACGTTTCAAATTAGCATCTTTACCTTACTAAAAATGGCCAGTAAAGTGGCTGAAAGCACTTAAAAAGTAAAACATTATGGAACATTTTTAAATTCCTTACCTCTAGCCAAAAACGAACATGTAAGATTACAGGAAAAATTAAATCAAAAAGTAATAAAATCTTCCTTGTCGACCGCTTGTCAGATTAGATAAATTGCAAACATTATGTGTGCTTAATTTTGATAAAACCCGTTCTTACTCACGGATAATCATTCGTGTATTATAACTGAATGATGTAAGAAATGCGCTGTAACTTTTACTGCTGATTTTATTTTCTAATGTTCGAAAGTACTTTCAATCTCTTTCTGAGATCATTTCTGGGGTGTAAGTTGTAGTAGCAAAACATAACCGTAAACCTGTGTTGTTAAAGATTACTGTCATTTTTTCTTTTTGCTTAAAAAAATCCACTAATTTTTACTTATTATTATTGGCAATTAAATGATTCTGATAAAACCCGTACTATTAAAAAAAACAGAACTTATAAATCTTTACGTTACCCATGTTTTGTTTGTTTACAAGGAAAATTTGCAAATTATCAATTTCCAAACACTAAACCTGCTGAATAAACGTAGCGAAGTAATTTCCATCTGTCATCATTGGCTAAAATGTGCCATAAAGTATAGTTAATTTTTCCTAATATAACTAAATAATCTATAATTGATTGATTCTTCTATCTTTTGATAATTAATTTGTTTCAGTTAGCGATCAGATGACTCACTAAGTTAAATACATATGCTTGACGTGCAGTGTATTAAAAAAATAACTTTCCCGTCTTTGTAACTTGTTCACTACTTTAATTGAAAAATAACTTTAAGAAAATCCTGTAAGCGTTTCACGATGACACGCGATAATCTTGTAGACCGGCTAAATGCTACATATGTATTATTCAATTTATTTTGTCACTGACATAGAAAATATTTGTGTTTCAAGTCATTTAATTTCTCTCTATTTTAATTTTCTCTACTTACAATCAAATTTCTCCTAAGTCCATCATGACTTGGCATTCTATTGGTTCATAGTGATAAACTTTCCGAAAATCCCCCCTTAATTGTTTAGATATGGTAAAAACTGTGTTGTTTGTAAGCTTCTATATTTAATAATTCCTAACAGAAAATAATTTCACTGCCTGACGAGGTGCTAACAAGATAGTGCCGAAACACGGCAGCAAAATGATAGAATAATTAAAGACGACAGTAGAAAACGTGTTTCAAACTAACATGGTTCAACTTATATTAAAGCTTCTTCAGAGATCGTGGTAAAAATGAAAGCAATTTGCAAAGAGTCTGTATATTGGTATGCAATGGTTGGGATATCGTTCTTATTAGTCAGATATGTGATTATGCATATAATAAAATACTTATTTTTTAAATGTATGCTTAAAATATTTCCATGTCTGCATATGTATAGGACCTCTCGTGTGATTACATATTTGTATGCGTATTAGATGTATTAATACTCATGTCATGTGGTTTAAAACAATGAAAAATTTTTAAATATACGTTTGAGAAAATTATTTGGGGAGTAAAGTGTACGAATGTAAGTGATTCTTGTTCGGTAACGTTAGTTAATATATGTGTATGTGTGCAGAGAAAAGTTCTGGAGACATTACCCATTAAATCGTTGAAAGGTTAGAGGGATGTTGCACCGATGTATAAATGATGTTGTGAGTTTTTATTGTGGGTCAAAGAAATATAGTATGACTGTAATAGATTTTACTCGATCTCTGAAGAAGCTTTAAAAAGTGAAACATGATAAACAGAGATACGTTTCCTACATCGTTCTGTAATTCATTCTCTATCTCTATCTCTCTCTCCCTCTCTCTCTCTCTCTCTATATATATATATATATAGAGAGAGAGAGAGAGACAGAGAGAGAGGTATATATATATATATATATATATATATATATATATATATATATATATATAAGATAATGATATGTCTATTTTTTACATGTCAAGAAAATGTTTGGAAAATTATATGGCAAAGTGGAAAACGTTTATTTATGAAGCGTTTCGTTTCTTCTGTACTTCATCGGCTTAAATTTGTTATGTTGGTAAACTGTACATGCACACAAACGAAAGGTGCTGAGAATTTTATAATATTTTTTAATAGCCATGTTCACATTTTTTTAATACACAGTTTTAAATAAGTTGACGGAAATTTGAATATTAATGGATTTGACAGGTTGAACAAAAAGTTCAAATCTCTGCATCCATGACAACAACGAGTATAAACTTCATTAAATAATCTCAATGGTTCAAATGAAGAACTCTTCCCCCTCCATTAAGGTCAGCGTTTGAAGTTTTTGTCCTCAGCTAAACTCGAACAAGTATAAAAAGGCTGAAAAAAAACTAAGCACTCAGTGACTAAATCCGCCTCTCTTGTTCGATATTTGAACTCTCAATCATAAATTTACGAAAATGGCTACCCAGACACAAAAGAAACTTACGGCATTCAATAATGTCAAAGTAACTAAATATTTGGAAATGGCGTCAGTGAATTTAGAAATAATTATGAATTGTTAAATACAATATAAAAGAAAATTGGCGGGAAATTTTGACACTAGCTTGATTTATTTTTTATTTTTATCCTTTATTATTTGCTTATGCTTTCTTTTCTTTTTTTTAAAAGCAAATTTCCGAGAAAATCTACGCACGCGTTAATCACTATCATTATTTTCAAGGGTCATTACTCAAATGACAAAATCAAAAGCCAGCTGCAATTTTTAAAAATAATGATTAAAAATAAAGAAATCCGGAAAATAGCAGTTTGATGTCAGTCGATATAGAAAATGGCTTCTCATACAGAAGCGTCCTGGCCTACAGCGCACAGTGTCCAAGCCGTTAATTTGTTTTTAGAGAAAAACAAATGTAATGAATTATTTCTTTCTCGGACACCAACTTGCATTCGACACCTGCCATGATTAATGAAAACAGAAATTCTGCTTGTGATCGTTGTTATCATTATAAAACTCAGAAGTAGTAGTTGTAGTCGAAGAAAGAGTAGTAGTAATAATTGCGATTGTGGTTGTTGCCAAATGATAATATTTGTTGATTTTATTAATGCAGCTACATTTCTATTTGTTTCCTATGTTAATATATTTATTATATGCAAGAACATTAAAAAAACTTTCTTACTCCTTCGACTCTCCTTCTTCTTCTTAGTAGTAGTAGTAGTAGTAGTAGTAGTACAAGTATTAGTTTTATTTCTGCAGTTTTAAAAATAATATTGATTCTGGTTATTTTAATATTACCATATTCTCATTATATTTATTATTACTATAAAAGAGAACATTTGTATTTTGACATACATTTCTTTTATAATCCCATATCGAAATGATCCATGGTAAGCGAAGGGTGTAATTTTTTATTTCTAATTAATTAAACAGACTATTATTATTATTATTATTATTATTATTATTATTATTATTATTATTATTATTATTATTATTATGTCATTTTTCATCATATTTCGATTTCTGCTTTGGTCTCACTACCAACCAAGTCTGCGGGGAGACCTAAGGCAGGTAGTGGCGTGTTGTTATGGCTCCATTTCATGTTTTTCTATCTTCCCTATCATCTCCAGCATTACATAGATAAAGTTTTCCTTAGTGTGTGGGCTGTACTTAATAAGACAATTTTTTGTATATCTCTTAAGCTGGGGTTTCCAGGGATTCTTTCAATGTGTTGTTTTGTTCCATTTTTTATCATTCCAAGTGCACCTACTATCACTGGCACAACTCTTGTTTTCAATTTCCACATTTTTCCTATTTCAATTTCCAGGTCTTTATATTTTGACAGTTTTTCAAATTCCTTGATTGCTATGTTACAATCCGCTGGACAAGCCATATCAATTAATAGACAAGTTTTCTCCTTCTGGTTTTTAACAATAATGTCTGGCCTGTTTGCTTCATTTTTTCTGTCTGTGTAGATGGTGTAATCCCATAGAATGGTTACATCTTCTATTTCTGTAACCGGTGCTGGGTGATGTTCATACCAGTGTTTGCCTACAGCTTTTCCATAATGTTTGCATATTGCCCAATGTAAATATTGCCCAACTCTATCGTAGCGATTTTTATATTCATTTGGGGCAAGCACCGAACAGCCTGAGATTAGGTGGTCTATTGTTTCTTGGTGTTTATCACAAAACCTGCATTTTGGATCCATATTATTATGCATAATATTTGCCTGAAAGTTTCTCGTGAAAAGACTTTGGTCTTGTGCTGCAAGAATAAAGCCTTCAGTTTCGGACTTTAATCCAGATGCACGTAACCATCGATGAGTATTAACTTTGTCAACATTGGATTTATTGGCACGTACTGGATATTGGCCATGCAGAGGTTTGTCTTGCCAGCACTGTTTCATCTGTTCAAGAGCTTTATCTTTGGCTTTCATTTTCATATTCTTTGCCGCAATAGTCGGCTCTTGGCTTCCGTTCTGCTTTTCTACAGAATCTACTAACTGTAAATCTTGTTTGAATTTACTGCCTTCTTTTATTATTAAATATTTTTTCTTTCTTTCTTCATGTTGCCTTACTAATTGTAACATCCAATCCTTTGTTGTTTCTATGTATGTTAGTAAGCCAATAGTTGTTGTCTTGTATGACAATTCCAGCTGAATAAGACCTCTTCCAACTTCTTTACGGGGTATGTATAGACGGTCTACATCAGCCTTTGGATGATGCATCTTATGCTTAGAAAGAAGCTTTCTTGTTTTAGCATCCATTCGCCTGATGTCGTTTTGAGTCCAGTTTAAGATGTTAAAGCTATATTGGACAACTGGGATTGCAAGGCTATTAATGGCCATAACTCTGTTCTGTGAATTTAATTCAGTTTTTAATATCATTCGTAGCCTTCTATAGTACTCTTTACGCACTATTTCTTTCATTTTTTTATAGTGAATGTTTTCGCTCTCATTTACACCTAGGTATTTATAAGCTTCTTCTGGTTTCAATTCTTTTATTGTTACAGCAGGGTCTAAGCTAATTGAGGATGTTTCTTGTATTGATCCACGTAAAACTGTAGCTTTAGCACATTTATTCAAATTAAATTTCATTCCAATGTCTTCGCTGAAGCATTTTACAGTTTGCAGAAGACCTTCCAGTTCGTTATCATTCTTAGCATATAACTTCAAGTCATCCATGTAAAATAGATGGCTTATTTTCTTTTGTCCTATTTTATAACCACATTCTGTCTTATTAAGTTGACTGGTTAGTGCTATTAATGATATGCAGAATAGTAAGGGAGATAAAGAATCACCTTGAAATATACCTCTTTTGATGTTTATTTCATCAGACTTATAGGTTCCATTTATATGATTGAGGTAAACGGGTTGTTTTCCATATAGACATGCACTGTTTGATGAAATTGATGATGACGGGCGATATCTTGTATATATTTAAAGTCTTTAAAATCCAGTCATGTGGCACACTATAGAATGCGTTACTATAATCTATCTAGGCAGTACTAAGATTTTTCTTTGTACTGTAGCAGTTTTCCAGGATCATTTTGTTAATCAGCAATTGGTCTTTACAACCATAACAGCCACGTTTGCACCCTTTTTGTTAAAGCGGTAACATGTCATTTCTTTCTAAGAATAAATATGTCTGCTTTGTTAAAATAGATGTTAAATTATTATTATTATTATTATTATTATTATTATTATTATTCGACGATACGAATCTAGCAATGATCGAATATAATTATTATTATATTTCCATTTTTCTATGGGCACACTACCTATTAATTCTACGGGAAGAACTACTGCACTTAATAATTTGTTGTTATGACTACATTTCATGATTTCTTCTTTTAACTCCCATAACATCAGAAGTGTTTAATAGTGTTTTTTTTCGTAATTTGTGGGCTGTATTTATCAAGAATTTATTTTGTATTTCTGTTAAGCTGAGATTTCTATAGATGTTTTCAATGTGTTGTTGTGTTACATTTTTTATCAGTCCAAGCGCACTTTCTATGAGTGCTTCCATTTCTACATTTTTCTATTTCGATTTTCAGGTCTTTATACTTTTTCGGTAGGTTTTCAAATTTTTATGTTACAGTCCACTTAGCAAACCATATTGCTTAGTAGGCAAAGTTTATTTTCTTTTCGGTTTCTGACAATTATATTGGGCATATCTGCATCAATCTCTGTAATTCTAAAGAAATGTGATCTATAACAGATGCTGGGTGATGACCATATCAGTGTTTGCTTACATATTTTCTAAAGTTTTTGGAGATTGTCCAGTGAAAATATTGCCCCATTCTATTGTGAAGATTTTTATATTCATTTGGCGCAAGTACAGAGATGAGATAGTCTCTGGTTTTCTCATATTTCTCACAGAACCTGCATTTGAGAAACACAATATTGTGTATGATATTTGCCTGAAAGTTTCTAACAAAAAGAATTTTTCTGAAAGTTTCTATTATTACTATAATTGTTATTATTATTAGTATGTTGTCATTTTTCATCATATTTCTATTACTGCTATGGTCGCACTACCTACCAAGTTTGAGGGAAGACCTAAGGTAGGTCGTGGTGTGTCGTTATGGCTCCATTGCATGTTTATTATATATCCTCTATCACCCCTAGCGTTACATAAGCAAAGTTCTCCTTAGTGTGTGGGCTGTACTTAACAAGGCAATTTTTTGTATATCTCTTAAGCTGGGGTTTCCAGGGATTCTTTCAATGTATTGATTTGTTTCTTTTTTTATCATTCCAAGTGCACCTACTATCACTAGCACGACACTTGTTTGCAATTTCCACATTTTTTCTATTTAAATTTCCAGGTCTTTATAATTTTCGAATTCCTAGGTTGCTATGTTACAATCCGCTGGACAAGCCATATCAATTAATAGGCAAGGTTTTCTTTCTGGTTTTTAACAATAATGTCCGGCCTATTTGATTCAATTTTTCTGTCTGTGTGAATGGTGTAATCCCATAGAATGGTGACATCTTCTATTTCGTTAACCGGTGCTAGGTGATGTTCATACCACTGTTTGTTTACAGATATTCGATAGTGTTTGTACATTGCCCCACCCTATCGTGACCATTTTTATATTCATTTAGAGCAAGTACAGAACAGGGATGTGCGTTGTGGTACAGTGGATATTGGCTCGGAACGAGAAACCGGGTAGCCGAGTTCGAATTCTAGTTGAATCCATTGTATTCACTTACGCTCAAATACCCTTGGGAAAGGTATTAATCCGTCTCTTCCCTCCAGTTATGGGTTAAATAACAGGACAGATTGGGTTCTATAGCCTTGGCAGGCAACCAGTCTACCGCAGAAAGTGATGACAACCTACTGTGGGATAATCTTCTGCCCGGTCAGTCATGTCTCTTTCGAGACATGATCGCCCAAGCGTGTTTCACGTATGGCACTTAACTGACTGACAGAACATCCTGAGATTAGATAATCTATTGTTTCTAGAGGTTTATCACAGAACCTGCATTTTGAATCCACATTATTATGTATATTTGCCTGAAATTTCCTAGTGAAAAGATTTTGGTCTTGCGCTGCAAGAATAAAGCCTTCAGTCTCAGACCTTAATCCAGATGCACCTAACTATCGATGAGTATTAACTTTATCAAAACTGGATTTATTGGCATATTCTGGATATTGGCCATGCAGAGGGTTGTCTTGCCAGCGTTGTTTCATCTTGTTCAAGAGCTTTATCTTTGGCTTTCATTTTCATATTTTTTGCCGCAATAGTTGATTCTTGGATTCTGTTTTGCTTTTCTACAGAATCTACTAAATATATATTCTTGTTTGTATTTACCCCCTTCTTTTATTATTGAATATTTTTTCTGTTTTCATGTTGTTTAACTAATTGTATCATCCAGTCCTTTGTTGTTTTTATGTATTTTAGTAAGCCAGTAGTTGGTGTCTTGTATGACAATTCTAGCTGAATAAGACCTCTTCCAACTCCCTTACGAGGTATGTATTGACGGTCTACATCAACCTTTGGATGATGCATCTTATGCTTAAGAAGAAGCTTTCTTGTATTAGAATCCATTCGTCTGATGTCGTTTAGAGTCCAGTTTAAAATGTTGAAACTATATTGGACAACTGGGATTGCAAGGCTATTAATGGCCATAACTCTGTTCTGAGAATTCAATTCAGTTTTTAATATCAGTCGTAGTCTTCTATAGTACTCTTTACGCACTATTTCTTTCATTTTTTACACCTAGGTATTTATAAGCTTCTTCTGGCTTTAATTCTTTTATTATTATAGCAGGGTCTAAGATAATTGAGGATGTTTGTTGTGGCGATCCACGTAACATTGTAGCTTTAGCACATTTATTCAAATTGAATTTCATTTCAATGTCTTCGCTGAAGCATTTCACAGTTTTCAAAAGACCTTCCAGCTCGTTATCATTCTTAGCATGCAACTTTAAATCATCCATGAAAAATAGATAGCTTATTTTCTTTTGGGCTATTTTATAACCACATTCAATCTTGTTAAGTTGACTGGTTAGTGCTATTAATGATATGCAGAATAGCAAGGGAGACAAAGAGTCACCCTTAAATATAACTCTTTTGATGTTTATTTCATCAGACTTATAGGTTCCAATTATATGATTGAGGTAAAGGGTTGTTTTCCATATCGACATACATTGTTTCATTAAACTGATGATGACGAGTGATATCTTGTATATATTTAAAGTCTTTAAGATCCAGGAATGTGGTACACCATCGAATGCCTTACGAAAATCTATCCAGGCAGTACGAAGACTTTTCTTTGCATTGTAGCAGTTTTCCAGGATCATTCTGTTAATAAGCAAATGGTCTTTACATCTGTAACAACCACTTTGCACCTTTTGTGTTCAAGCGTTAACATGTCATTTCTTTCCAAGAAGAAATAAGTCTGTTTTGTTAAGATAGATGTTAATAGATGTAGTTTTAACTTAGTATAACTCGAAACGAGATTTAAACGCAAAAATTATTTACAATAGCAAAATACTACCCCTGTTAAAATATTCAGACAAATTAAAGACAAAAATTAATGTTGTCGGAAGGCATGTAAATGGTCTGTAGTTTTTCGGGTTGTTTGTGTCACTATTCTTGGTTTTTTTTTTGTTTTTTTTTTTTTTTTAATCATATCACCCCGGGCAAGACGGTAAGGCCACTGGTGTGCAGGGGCTACGTAAGAGTGCAAAGATTGGAAAAGAGAAAGCCAGAAACCACATCTTAAACAGGGAACAAGGGATGAGCCGCTACACCTGTTCAATAGACATGGGTGGAGTGTGAACCGGGCGAAAGTTCAGTCTATCTGCTCCAATTGAAAAAAAAAATAAACAAAAAGGAAAAGTGAAATGATTGGAAAAGAGAAAGCCGGAAACCACATCCTAAACAGGGAACAAGGGGTGAGCCTCTACACCTGTTCAATAGACATGGGTGGAGTGTGAACCGGGTGATAGTTCAGTCTGTCTACTCCAATTGAAAAAAAATAGACGAAAAGGAAATGTGAAATGATTGGAAAAGAGAAAGCCGGAAACCACATCCTAAACAGGGAACAAGGGATGAGCCTCTACACCTGTTCAATAGACGTGGGTGGAGTGTGAACCGAGCGATAGTTCAGTCTATCTACTCCAATTGAAAGAAAACAAATAAACAAGAAGGAAAAGTGAAATGATTGGAAAAGAGAAAGCCGGAAACCACATCCTAAACAGGGAACAAGGGATGAGCCACTACACCTGTTCAATAGACGTGGGTGGAGTGTGAACCGGGCGATTGTTAAGTCTATCTTCTCCAATTGAAAAAAAAGAAAAGTGAAAGTGAAAGATTGGAAAAGAGAAAGCCGGAAACCACGACCGAAGTCGAAGGAAAGTGTACCGGAAACCCCTTCCTAAACAAGAAACAAGGCGATCACCTCCACTCCTGCTCAGTAGAAGGGGGTGGAGTGTAAAACCGGGTGATGGTGGGTAGTATCTACTCCAATAATAATAATAATAATAATAATAATAAAATTAAGTTTTAACTTAGTATAACTCGAAACGAGATTTAAACGCAAAAATTATTTACAATAGCAAAATACTACCCCTGTTAAAATATTCAGACAAATTAAAGACAAAAATTAATCAGACAAAAATTAATCGAACAAAAAATAAAAATCGCAGATCAACATACCAAGAAGGTAAGACATACCGAAGTAGGATTCCGTCCAGTAATTTTCCCAGAAATTTTTCGTAGTAATTCCTTTGGTCATCTGTGCAGGAAATTTGGTGGGATCGTTAACCATTTCTTGAAGTCCTTTGGCTAGTTTTTATGTGCTGTATTTAAATAATATAGCCAAACGTTAGAAATTTTATCTATACCTCGAAACTTACAATTGTGTACTTTTTTCAGTGTACATTTAACATCATCTTCTGTGATTCCAGCCCATACCTGTTCTGGTTCATTTTTTTATTCGTTCTATCTCTTGTGCAATCCAATCTACTTCTTTGTTATGTTCTTTAGGGCAAGCCCATATTTTTCCCAGAACTGTATAACTTCTTCCATTTTGGAGGGGACTGTCACTTTAATAATTTTTTTACCTATTTCCCTGTAAAATTTCTTTGCATCGATTTGAACAATATTATTATTATTATTATTATTATTATTATTGCCTTTTGATTTTTGTTTTATACACATTTCTTTCTGGATCCCAGAGATCTAAGGTCAAAAATGGTTTCGTGACATTTTCTCTTGATCATTTAAAAAAAAAGGAAACTAAGATTACACATATTTTTAATAAAAAAAAAGCTCTTTGCAATGTGTAAGTTGTAGTCGGAAGTACAGTTTTTGTTTTGGCTGATAGGAATCCATTCAATAAATCCATCGGAAACTTTTCTAATTCTTTAATTTAATTAAAAAACGAATCTTTTTTTAATCATTTCACTCCAAATGATGCGGAACTACCACTAGTGTGCAAGCGCTTACAGTGAGCGAAAAGACTGGATATAGGGTTATTGAAGAATGGATAAAAGATGAACGGGATTCAAGAAAACAGATAATTTTAATTGATGTTGCATTTAATCATTTAGAAGAGATTTCCAAATGCAGGAAATGCGAGAAAAGAAAGTATTTAAGTAAAAGTGTAGGTTATATCTATTTCAATGGTGAAAAATATATGTTCTTTTTACTTCAAATAATAATGGTGAGATAATCATTTCCATACAAGAAATATATTTGGCATTCTTTGACTAAATAGCGTGACTTTCAACTGAAATCTATAAAAGCTTTTTTTAAAAAGTTTTCTGGAAAATAATCTTCTTCATGCTACCAATTTTAATCAATCTTTTTGGTTCTAATAAGAGTTTTCTTTATAATATTTTCATTTTAGTAGAGTGGGAAGTCAGTATTTTCATTCTAACATTATTTTTCCTTTTAGTTAGATGTGTTGCTTATTTTAGTTGTTGTTGCTGTGAAAAATCTTCAACTGCTATGTTTTTTTGTTATTTCATAAAAACATTTGTTTATGAATTTGTTCTCTAAGAACTATAGGACGGTCTTCTTTCAAGCCTAAACGTTAATTGGAATCATTTCTTAATGTTTAATCTGAGAAAATGTTCGTTTTTAGATGGTAGCTTAGACACTTCTTTCAATTTAGACGCTGTGTATGACGTCTATATGAAAGCGTAATCTAGGCTAGTTAAGAACATGACATTAGTATTTTCATTTTGTCTGATAAATTTCTTAATAATAATAACACGAACATTCATCATCATCAGTAGCTGAGAATGAGCAAGGGAAGCCCATGTTGCATACGACTATTTTGCCCAGAACAAGAACTCTGACTTAGTCTGTAGGCGCAATGTGGGGAAAGACTGATTGTATCATTTGAAACTGCAAAAGCAAACTAATAAGGCTCGACTATAACCGATTAGGACCTTCATTATTTTTTTATCTACAAACCCTTTCCATCATATGAAATGTCGCAAGGGCTTCCATACTATATCGCTATTTCAATGGTAAATGTCCTGATATCGGTATCATCAGAATTGATATTCGCAGCTAAGAACTGATACGTCATGTACACTGGAACTAATCATACATATTCCCATTCGTATTGTCTTAGTAAGAAGTAAGTTCAATTCGGACAACTTCTCCATAAGAATCGCTGCATCATGGAACATAATCCCAAGGCAATGTTTTTTCAGTCACTACAAACTTAACCTCTTTAAGTCTACCGCTAAACGATATATTTCCTACATATCCTCTTCAAAGACACTTTTTATATCCTTCACTTACATGCAACATTATTAACTCACTGACTAAGTGATTCTTAACCTCCGGGCGTCGGTACACTAGTGTGCCGCGCGATGCTCTTAAATGTGCCTCAGAATAGTAATAGTGATACCCCAGACATGTATATATATATATATTTCCGTCATGATCACAAAAAAGTATGACTAGGTTCAAAATCACTTCTAATATTCTTCGGTTATATGAAAAAAGTGGTCACAATTTCTAGTTTAGACAGTACCCATAATTTCAATACAAAAAGAATACCTCACATTAACTAAAAAGGATTTATCAGTTTTAGGGTAAATTTCTTACTATTTCCAAAACGACATTTATGTAAATTAGGCTTCTCAACCCTAAAATAACATAAAAAATAAGAAGTGATAAAGACTACCCTCAACTGAAGAAAAATGAGTGCCTTACTTATTGCACATTCGACCATACATTGAAGAAATCACGACAAAACACCAAGCACCAGTTTTAACCTAAATAAGCTGCACAAATTCATGATGAGAAACATTGAAATAAAGTAAGTTTATATTTGTGTGGATATTTCTTTTTAAATCTATAGGTTTATTTCATAGCATTTAAAAATTTGCTAAGTGTGGAATGATATTTTCACTTGCAGTTTGTCTGGCAAAAGAATCAACAAGTGGTAAGAAAGGTTACGTTTAACTATGTAAAAATATGTTATATTAAGAAAATATATGAAATTCTTAAGAGATTCCATGTTCCGTTACATAATATTCGAAAATTGTATCGCTTCGTATTAGATGTCACATTTCACTTAAAATGGGAACAACAGAAAAAGAATTCATTTACCAAAAAGAATGATTAGATAAAAGAATAATTGCTCCTAACAGCAACTTATTCTGTCTAAATTATGAGAATGTCAGACATGCTTCGCTAGATAAGAATTTTCTTATATTATAGCAGGTAAAGCCTAGGATATATAATGCTGATTTTAAAAATAGAAAATTTTCTTCATATGGAAGACAATCATTTAACTCTCATTTCCCATCATTTAACCTTGAGCCTCAGGATATTGAGTGCACTGTATAAGTATAATGGATACGTAGCTTGTGTTATAACAACAACGAGGTTCGTTCAGTACTGAGATGGGTGACCCGCTTGCAAATACCTATTTTGGAGGGATAATAATATCTTGGTGAAACAAGTATTACTAATTAACAAAAAACTGAAGTGGTGAATTCATATATTACCCAATGTTATTTCGCGTAAGCGAATACAACGAACCCAAGCAGAATTGAAAATCGGCTCCCCTATTAATAATTCCGAACCATTATTCATTAAACCATCCAAGCTTACAGCACCTCCTATTCCCAAACAGTCATACATCTATGTACTGATCAAAAGTTTCTTAACCGGTGTTTCAACGTGATATCTCATGTGAAACAATGACGTTTTGGAAATAGTAAGAACCAAAAAAAAAAATTAGATATTTGTGGAGTGTAATATTTAGCACATCGGAACTCCTACTGAGTTTTTATTATTCACTTTTATGCATTAACTTGAGAATCAGATACGACAATCTTTTCTCTCTCAGCTATGAGTTAAATAGCAGTATAACTTTGGCTCTTTAGTCATGAGTTACAGCCAGCCTCAGAGAAAGATAAACCGTGTGTAGCCCTGGTTTATATACATCAATTAAAAAACTTACAGAATTCACAATAATCTGTGGGTTGAGTCTGAAATGTTTGGTCTTGACTGAGGCCGAAGGAAGGAAGGAAGGAAGGAAGGAAGGAAGGAAGGAAGGAAGGAAGGAAGGAAGGAAGGAAGGAAGGATGGAAGGATGGAAGGAAGGAAGGAAGGAAGCATGGAAGGAAGGAAGGATGGAAGGAAGGAAGGAAGGACGGAAGGAAGGATGGAAGAAAGGAAGGAAGGATGGAAGGATGGAAGGAAGGAAGGAAGGATGGAAGGAAGGAAGGAAGGAAGGATGGAAGGAAGGAAGGAAGGAAGGATGGAAGGAAGGAAGGAAGGAAGATAGGAAGGAAGCGTTGTTAGCAATCTGGCAGCAGAAGGAAGGAAGGAAGGAAGGAAGGATAGAAAAAAGGAAGGAAGGAAGGAAGGAAGGAAGGAAGGAAGGAAGGAAGGAAGGAAGGAATGGAAGGAAGGAAGGAAGGAAGGATGGAAGGAAGGAAGGAAGGAAGCATGGAAGGAAGGAAGGAAGGATGGAAGAAAGGAAGGAAGGAAGGAAGGAAGGAAGGATGGAAGGATGGAAGGAAGGATGGAAGGAAGGAAGGAAGGAAGGAAGATAGGAAGGAAGCGTTGTTAGCAATCTGGAAGCAGTTAAAATTTTGCTAAACATACTGAAGAAATAAGCATAGATAATTAAACATTAACATGGTGCATTTAATGCAAGAGAATCAAGAGAACTCAGTGAGAAAAAACTTGAAAAATTTAAGTAAATATATGGCGAACCTAGTATAGCAATAATAAAGAAAAGTAGTGAAAGGCCTGATGAATAGAGCGAGAAGCAGAATCAGGCCAGAGATAGGGCAGGAACAGTGCGGGTTCGTCAAAGACACTGGAACAAGAAACGCCATATTCATGATTAGGATGATCTCTGAAAGGGCATTACAAATGAAGAAAGACTTGTACCTATGCTTCATTGACTACGTGAAAGCATTCGACAAAATACGACACAAAGAATTGATGGAGATACTAGGCAGCCTCGACATTTTCGGGAAAGACATAAGAATAATCAAGAATCTCTACTGGCAGCAAAAGGCCTGCGTACGGACAGGTAACGACCTCAGTAGATACACAAAGATAGAAAAAGACGTAAGACAAGCATGTGTCTTTTCACCGGATTTGTTCAACCTATACAGCGAGAATATTTTGAGGACCCTAGATGTCACGCCAGGATTTGTTATTGGAGGCCACAACCTGAACAACATAAGGTATGCGGACGATATAGTGCTGATTGCGGACACGGAAAGGAAACTACAAGACCACATACAGAAAGTAGCAGTGGAGAGTGACAAGAAGGCACTACAAATAAAATTTAAGAAAACTGAGTGCATGGTCATCAGCAAAAGATACAACCCAAAATGCCAAATACAGGTGGGGGATAACAGAATCAAGCAAGTACAAAAATTTAAGTACCTAGGAAGTGTTCTAACAGAAGATGGAAAGTGCGACACGGAGATCCGAAGGCGAATTGGCATGGCAAAGGACGCGTTCCAGAAGATGAGCAAAATACTAACACACAGGAAAATCTCAATAGAAACGAAGAAAAGAGTGCTAGACTGCTACGTGATGTCAGTTCTTCAATACGGTAGTGAATACTGGACAATATCATCGAAAATGAGGACAAAACTGGAGGCGGCCGAAATGTGGTTCTACAGAAGGATGCTAAGGATATCGTGGACTGAGCATGCAAGCAACGATGAGGTGTTGGAAAGAATGGCAACAAAAAGGAAATTGATGCTGAGCATCAGGAAGAGACAACTGAAGTTCCTGGGACATGCAATGAGGAAAGAGAGCCTGGAGAACCTGATACTGACTGGTCGGATAGAAGGAAGGTGAGACAGAGGAAGGCAGCGGATAACATATTTGCAGGGTCTGATCAGGTGGATGACGGAACGGGGGTTGCCAGGAGCAACAGGCCCCAAACATACTAAGAGCCACAAGGGATAGGGAGACGTGGAGAACCATGATCGCCTACGTCCTGAAGGGACAGGGCACATAGAAGAAGAAAAAGAAGAAGTGAAAGGAAAACATTTAAATCAGTTAAGACAGCAAAATTTGTAGAATCATGATCGTCCAAGTTATGAAGACAAATGACACATAGACAGGGAAAGATATTGAAATTCATCGTGATAAAAACACAGTTAGCAATAGTTTGAGTTTCTAGAACTTGCATGTGCCATTTGTGTAGTGTGCCATTAGCTAATCCTGTGAGAGGTCTCTTCGATTATTGGAGTCTAAAAGTAAAGCCTTATCTGAAAAAAAAAAAGATTTTTCAGCATGAACGTCAGAGACTCTTCACAAGCAAACCATCTGTTTTATCGATTTTTAGGATGCAATGACGTTAAGTGTTAGCATCGAGGGTTAACTGAATGATGACATTTTGTTTTGTTTTTTTAATAACTTAACATGTATTAATTTGTGATTGCAATTTTTCTATCGTCCTTTCTGTTAATCTTATTACTGAAAATATGAGTAATACTTGAATAAGTGTTGGTTAATTTTTTCTCTTTTCTGAAAGAATTAAAATTTCATTAACATTTTGTCAAATGACTTCTCAATTATAGCGTCGATCAATTATTCATACTGCGTGATTCATTGCGTGTAAATCTCCGCAAAACACGAGCGCCCACACAAATTTAAGGTAAGTAAACAAATAATACAGATGTTTCAAAATAACTGTGAAATAAATTCAAAGAAGGTAAAAAACCTGGACAATCTGAACCACCCGGAATCTTTCCATAAAATTCCCAGAATCTAGAAATTAATAAAATCAAGTAAAATATACATTATAGAGAATTATGAACTTCATGAATTATAATGCTAAAGCGATCATTTACGAGGGTGTGCCAAAAAATTCATAGGTTGACCATGAAAGATAAGAGCTGTGGAATCGTGCATGAACAAATTTAAACACTTCTCATTAATAACTGCATTGTTTATTTCCCATCAACCTGATATATAACTGTGAAAAGAAAACTCCAGTTGTAAATAGTAGCAACTTCCCTTAAAAATGGAAAAGATTAGCATCATGGTGTTATCATGCTACTGCTGAAAGAAGGTTTATCCCCTAAGGTGATTCCTGCTGACATGGTAGCAATATTAGGTATGACGCTTCAGCTTAATCAACTGCGTAAAAGTGGGAAAATGAATTTAGGAAGGGAAGGGATAGTCTTAAAGATAACACAAGGTCTGCACGTCCTGCAACTGACTTCACCGAAGAAAACATTAACTGTGTTCTCCACATGGTATTATATGACATGTGATTGACTGTAAATCAAATAGCAAATATTTTTGGCACATTCACTGATAGAGGGGAAAATATTGTGTTCAATAAACTAGCCGTCACAAAGATTTTTTATCGCTAATGGCAACGAAAAGAAAATTAGTAGTGAGCATCAGGAAGAGACAACTGAAGTTCCTGGGACATGCAATGAGGAAGGAGGGCTTGGAAAACCTGATACTGACAGGCCATATAGTCGGAAAAAGAGACAGAGCAAGGCAGCGGATAACATATTTGAAGGGCCTGATCAGGCACTTGATGGAACGGAGGTTGCGAGGTGTAACAGGAGAAAACATACTAAGAGCCATCAGGGATAGGGAGACGTGGAAAGCCATGATCACCTACGTCCTGAAAGAACAGGTCACATGGAAGAAGAAGAAAAAGAAGGTGCCACGCCTTCTGACACCTGAAACGCACCATGTTAATCCCATCAAGGAAAAATCTGGCATTGTTTGATACAGATTTAACTGGATTTCTTGAATGTTTTCTAAACCAGAATGAGACAATCAGGGTAGAAACACCCATATTCACTTGATCTTAACAAGGTCAAGATAGTTTCATATGCATGGAAGATGGTGGGCTCTGTTTTTTTTAAGATGCAGAAGACATTGTGTTTATTAATCATCTTCAACGGATAGAATTTTTCCAATTCTCTGATTCAGTTACAAATGTTTATCAAAACTAAATGCCCTGTAAAGTTGATGAACGGAATCTTGTTTCATCTTGAATCGAACGATTACAAAAAAATTGTATCCGGAACTATTGTCAGAGTGCTGCACATAACTTCAATAAGATAACGAACAAAATTTACATTTGTATTGATACGCATCGCTCATTCAGTGAAATGAATTAGAGCGCTCTAGCTATTGGGCGCGTATAATGATATGCGCTGATGAGCTGTGATACGGCGAAACAGATCTGTCTGCGAATGACAATATTTTCGCATCGTTCTTCAGCAATTTATTGAACTCAATGGGCTACTGGCGTTTGTTTAAATTAATTATATAACTCGCTGAAATCAGCCTTTCTCTATCCTGGCCGATAGCTTAAAAGTAGAATCTCTGACTGGTGTCAAGGTGGTCGGGTTTCAATCCAGGCTGGAAGCAAATGGAAGTCTTGTCGTATTGATGGTCTACTATACATCAAAAATTGTGTGTATAGGGATGACTATATACATACATTTTTGTTTATGTAGGTGTTTGGAATTGTGTTTACTTCATTGTAAATAAACTATTCTGATCACTATCCTTTTATATGTTCTGCCACTGTGGACTTCTAAATTTCCACATTTGTCTTACCTAAGGTAGAAATAAATACAATATTGGAAACATTAATAAATAAAGAGAAGTGACAGAAAGGCTTTAACAGCATTAGCAGCAATTCAACAAGAGAAGCCTCAGTTAATGTAGCCTGGCGTTACAAGGAGCAGCAGCAGTGATGTTAACAGCAAATATGATAGGTTTAAGATTCGAAGCGCTAGATTTATGATTGTCATTTTTGGGAGTAGCCTTATTGATTAAAGTGTAATTAATTGCAGGCAAAAATACCTATTTCGATTATGCAGCTTTAGATTCAGTACTTGGCTATTATCAGTTATATAATGTCTCGCCTGACTCCAACGATGCTCTAACGAACACTGTATCAGGATCTGGATAGTTATTGAAAGTGTTCCCACTGAGAGAACATGGGACACAAGTTAGGACTTAATGTGCTGTACCCGAGCGCATACACTCTTCTTAACCTGAATTTTCAAATACGCCTCAGAAATATTCAGATTCAAAAGATTTTCTCCAAATATAATATTTCACAAAAATTCCTCTGAACTTGGTAATGTGTAGGTATGTAATTCTAAACATGTTTTCTAATTCAGTCAAAAATCAAAATACACTAAATTTATTATTTTTTCTTTATATACACTGCTGATGCAGCCCATTGTGAATGGTTAGTATTTTTCATTTACGCTCATCAAGTCCGTATAATTCTTCGTTAATTTAATTCACGGTTGTGAACGGTACACTTCGTTTCATTTTAAATACTGGCATCGTGACCTTTTTACTTTTGGTTTGACTTTTGAATACCAACCCTATTCATTTGACAGAAGCATGTTTTAAATCCTTCCTTTAAATTTGACATTTTTTAATAGTCTCTTGTTCACATTTACTTTTGCAAAAAATATTTATTGGTAAATCCAATGACTCAAATAATTCCATTCAATCAATGCTGAATAAGTTTACATTGTTTTTAATACAAAAATATTAGCTTTTACATACTTGTTACGAAATTTAACAGGTCTACTTTCTAGTTCTACTGGTGGTAACCTTCTAAACAAAAGCTATGTCTCTTGCTTGTCTTCCTAGTCACAGCATTCCTCTCTGTAAATCTGCACGTATTTATTTTTGAAAATAAGTAGAGGGTTAAGTCCATCATCTGAATTGTATATGAATTTAGCTACGGCATTTGCCACCGCATCGGGATTGAAAGAATTTGAAGAGTTTTCAGTTTTCCTCTGAATTAAATCAGTTAACTTTTGTTTCTGGAGTTCTAACAGCCTCTGTTGCTGCTGTTTTATTTTTATTACTTGAGCTAATAATTCTTTCATACTTAAGAATATCTGCTTTTTCTTTACGCACAGCAAAGGAACAGAATTACACCAACGTGGTTTTAATTTCACGATGTCTCTGTTATGATGCGCTCTTCAGCAATAGAATTTATTCTTTCCTACTTAGTATTGATTTTGATTCCTCGTTCTCACTGATATAACTCGCCACTCTCAGTTATAATATTATGTCTTGACTAACTCCTACGGTAGTTGTGTTACGAATTTGTGTTACCGGGGTTCTCTTATTTACTCCAGAACTGAATGAGAATATATATATCCCCGAAGAATGAATTAGGAGTTATTTCGAAATTCATTGAAAGATAACCGAATTAAAAAGCACCTGATTAATACCAGGGGCACGTGTTCGGTAATTTCACTGCTACCAATTCACCGTAGGAATGTTCATCGCCATCAAATCACCTCGAAAATTGTTCACAACAAGGAAATTTTACCGCGAAGAACGTTCACTGTAAAAGGATAAAAAATAAAAAATTTCTTAATGCATTCTGATTTTATTTATTAGCGTATCTAACACATTTTTAAAGTAGGGTAAAAATAGGTTATATCTAACTTGCATTTTAATTTTATAAATTTAATAACAAATCATGGTTTTATAATAACTGGTCCTATAAGCTATAATATAATTATTTTAATAATTGCATTTTGGGTTTGTAATAACTGATGCTCTGTGCTATTACTCTTGAGAAGTTATGAATACAGTTATCTTTGCTGCAATTTAGAATGAGGCTTCGAATTCTTCCAGGAGGATTAACATAGGCTTTCTGTCTTTTTTAAGAGCGTCCCCAGTCGTTTATTTCCCATCGAAACTATTATAGAAATTTCTAGTTTTCGAATATATATATATATATATATATATATATATATATATATATATATATTGTTCATTCATCGTTCATTCAGTAATGAATTTGAACACTCTCGCCGTTAGATATTTGAGTTTGTACATTTACGAAACACTTGTATATCGTTATATGGGGCCTCACATTAGTGAGTGGGGGCTGGTGTGCAAGTGAAACCGTTGAGAAGAAGGCTCCAAAACGGTGCACATTATCTCTTGATGACCACAGGTTAAATATAAATTCGAGAGGAACACTATTTCCGGTTTTCTCTTTTCCAAACTTCTTAGGTTTTTTTTTCTTTTCAATTGGAGTAGATAGACTAAACTATCGCCCGGTTCACACTCCACCCACTGCTATTGAACAGGTGTAGAGGCTCATCCCTTGTTCCCTGTTTAGGATGTGGTTTCCTGTTTTCTCTTTTTTAATCGTTTCACTCTTACGTAGCCCCCGGCACATCAGTGGCGTTACCGCCTTGCTCGGGGTGATATGATTAAAA
Source organism: Ascarosepion bandense (assembly GCA_037127315.1). NCBI lineage: Eukaryota > Metazoa > Mollusca > Cephalopoda > Sepiida > Sepiidae > Ascarosepion > Ascarosepion bandense. The sequence continues at coordinate 5,350,146 of JBBBDQ010000224.1, read as the reverse complement.
AAAAAAAAAAAAAAATCTCAGCTACTGGTGTGTGCTTAAACTGAGTATATAACACGCTAAAATCTCCCTTCGTCCACCGAGTGCTCATATCTAAGAGATAGAATCGGCAATAGATGTCCAATCATTCGGATTTCAAACCTGGCTGGAAACAAAGGATTTCTAACAGTATTGATAATCTGTGATACAGCGAAACAGTACAGTGTTCGGATGACAATATATATAATGTTGTTGAGGAACAGCCTATCCTACCCCGTAATGGATATGGTCTAGTCTATAAAAGACTGTGACTAGGGGCATGCGTCAGCATACGTCACTAAACGGGAGCAGACGTCACTAGATGGAAGAATACATAACTAGACGGAGGCATATGTCACTACGCGGATGCATACGTCATAGCCGGAGACATTTTCTACTTGATCGTTATTCCGGTTACTATACGTTGATTGTTCTTGTACGTCTATGGGTTTATTGTACTGTTGTATAATAAATCTCTTCTAATCTATCTTCAGTGTTTAGTATTATTCTTACACTATTCTTTTCCCTGTTAATCTTTCCCGGGATATAACAGATTGACGACGAAGATTTGGCAGTTACGTAGGGCTCGCCAAAATAAGAGTTTGGCGACGAAGATTTGGCAGTTACTTGGGGCTCGCCAAAATATCAGCTTGGTAAAAATGATTCGGCATTTACGCAAAGCTCGCCAAATATCAGTTTGGTAACCAAGATCTAGAAGTTTACGTGATTGAAAAAAAAAAGGCAGTAACTTCTAGCCATATATTGTGTTGAGGCGAAAAGAAAAATAAGTTAAGGTAAGAGGTAGTTTTTTTACTCCCTCATAGAAAAAAACTACGTTTATTGTTCTTGCCGAAGAGTATAACTTATTGGTCAGCAGTACATATAAAAAAATATGGAAGAACTAGATGTATTTGCAAAGACGCTAGGGGTTGCGGTCCAACAGTTAATGCAACAACAGCAAATTCAACAAAAATACAAACAGAGCTCCAACAACAAATATTAAACAACAGGAAAGTCAACAAATTCTATAAACGGATCTCCAACAACAAATGATACTTCAACAAGAGGTTTTGAAAAAAAATGGTATTAAAGCAGGGCGAACCGAAGGAAGGTTCTAGAGTCTTCTCTGCAGAGGGTATTTCAAACTCTCTTACAGAATTTGTATACAATCCTGAAGAAGGAATTTTTTTCCTTCGTACTATAAAATGTACGAAACGATTTTTTCGAGACGGTGCAAAGCATGTGTCGGAAAAATAAACATTAAAAGGGATAATGTTTGTATTGAAAAAAAAAGCGTGGATCGAATTCATAAAATCAAGCAACAGGCCAACGAAAATGGAAAACCATACTGCGAAGCATGTGGAAAAACTAATCACGTCACAAGTAAATGTTATTTTAGAGATAAATTATGCTTTGAATGTACGAAGAAGGGGCACAAACAGTGATGTGTAGGAAAAAAGGGGACCGAAAGTCTAAAAGGATAAATACTGTCGTAATAAAGAAAGTCACAAAGGATTACGGTACTAGAAAATACGTGGACATAAAAATAAATGGACGAAATGTCACTTGTTTACTGGATACCGGAAGTGATATCTCTACAGTAGATGAATATACCTGGGAAAATATAGGCCGACCAGAGTCACAGAAAACTAAAAAGATTGCAAGAGGCATTTCAGGTAATAAATTAAAATTCAAAGGTGAATTTTTCGTGAAAGTAGCATTTGACGACATAATACACACGAGTAAAATCTATTTGGTATAGATTTAATGTTATTTAATTTATGGTAAAATCCCATGAATATGTTTTGCAGAAGGATAAATGCGTCAAAGGTAGGAAAGCAGACTGAAAAATTCGTAAAAGTCTTAAAAAATGAGTTCACGGAAGTATTTTCGGAGGAACTGGGTTGCTGTACGCCAACTGAAGTGAAGTTTGAAATAAAGGACAACATTAAACCAATGTTCAAACCGAAAAGGAAAGTTCACTTTGCATCATTAGAGGCGATAGACAAAGAATTGCAAAGATTAGAGAAAAATGGAGTTATTAAAAAAGTAGATTATTCGGACTGGGCATCGCCTACGGTCTATGTAAATAAGAAGAATAACAAAATAAGAGTGTGAGCAGATTTTTCGACCGGAGTAAATGAATGCTTAAAAGGTCACAAGTATCCACTCCCCACACCAGAGGAGATATTTTCAAAGTTAAATGGAGGAAATATCTTTTCAAAGATAGATCTGTCAGAAGCATATATAAAAGTTAAGGTCGAGGAAGAATGTTTAAAGTATTTGACAATAAACACACATAGAGGATTATACAGATTGAAACGTCTACCGTGTGAATTCCAACAAATTATGAATACTATGTTATCGAGTCTTGGCTATGCAATGGCGTACCTAGACGATATTTTGATTAAAAGCGAAAATACAGAAGAGCATAAAACGCATGTCCACGAAGTGCTTAAGCGAATGAGGAATTATGGGTTTAAAGTAGGACCTGAAAAATGCGAGTTTTGCTTGGACAAGATTGAGTATTTAGGTCAAATTATCGATCGCAAAAGTAGAAAACCTAATCGATACAGAACTGAAGCAATTAAAAATATGCCTATTCCAGATAATTCTTATCTTCCTGGTAGTACCCTCTGTTGGGATGGGAATCAACTTTGTTTGAAAGTCATTTTTTTGCTTAATTTTAAACTTTTCATGTTTAATTGGTTTTCTTTAATTTTTTTCATTTAGCAGAAATCTCTTTGACTGTACCTTAACTAATTTAAAACTTAGCAATCCACTACCATGTTTTTTGTTTTCTAAATTGGAGTAGATAGATCTAACTATCGCCCGGTTCACACTCCACCCACGTCTATTGTACAGGTGTAGAGGCTCGTCCCTTGTTCCCTGTTTAGGTTGTGGTTTCCGGCTTTCTCTTTTCCAATTTTTTTACTTTTCTTTTTTCTTTATTTTTTTTTTCAATTGGAGTAGATAGACTAAACTATCGCCCGATTCACACTCCACCCACGTCTATAGAACAGGTGAAGAGGCTAATCCCTTGTTCCCTGTTTAGGATGTGGTTTCCGGCTTTCTCTTTTCCAATCTTTTCACTCTTTTCTCTTTTTTTATTTTTTTCAATTGGAGTAGATAGACTATGCTATTGCCCAGTTCACACTCCACCCACGTCTATTGAACAGGTGAAGAGGCTCATCCCTTGTTCCTTGTTTAGGATTTGGTTTCCGGCTTTCTCTTTTCCAATCTTTTCACTCTTACGTAGCCCCCTGCACATCAGTGGCGTTACCGCCTTGCTTGGGGTGATATGATTAAAAAAATGTAACTAAGCTACAGTCATTTCGGGGGTTTGCGAATTATTATAACATCTACATTCCTAACATGCACGACCTAACAGCACCCTTAAATAAATTATTGGAAAAAAATAAAATGTGGTGTTGGACGAAGGAATTCGACGAAGCTTTTGAAAAAATCAAAAACTGCTTGCTGTCAGATTTTCTGTTAGTGCATTTTAATCCGAAGAAATAGTTAATTATAGCGACGGATGCAAGTGAATACGGCATTAGAGATATATTGTTACACAAATTCGAGGTTGGCACAACGAAACCTATCGCTCATGCTTCGAGAGCGTTACCTACAGTAGAAAAAATTATAGCCAGATAGAAAAGGAAGCACTAGCTATAATTTATGCGGTAAAAGAAATTCCACAGATTTATTTATGGAACAGCGTTTGTGCTTTAAACTAACCATAAAGCGTTATTATCAATATCTGAGTCGACAAAAGGTGTACCGACTCATTCAGCGAATAGGCTACAAAGATAGTCTGTAATGTTGTTAAATTACAATTTCAAAATGAAATATATTCTATCTAAAGAAATTGCACATGCAGATTGTCTGTCAAGACTGATTCCAAAAAAGCCTGAGTTGCTAGAAGAAACGGTGATAGCGGCAATGAAAGAAGAAAAGGAACTAAAGGATGTACTAGTAAACACCGTTAGCGTATTACCGGTATGCCGGAAAAAATTGAAAAAATGGCGAAAACAAATGACTATATTGCTAAAATGATTAAACAAGTAAAAGGAAATAGAGAAGATAAAGGAGGAAAAGTTTCACCATTTTCAATTTGTAACGAGACACTTATGTGTGCTCAGGGAGTGGTAATACCAAGGGTGTTAAGAAAAAGGATTTTAAAAGAATTTAATCTGGGTCATTCAGGTATATCACAAATGAAGTCCTTAATGAGGAGTTATGTGTATTGGCCTAGAATGGACCAAGATATCGAAGAATTGGTGGAACGGTGTAAAGGCTGTCAGCTAAATCACCACCCATAAAAACTCAGCTGTGGCCTAAAACGGATGTGCCGTGGTCACGAATACATGTGGACTATGCAGGACCAATAAAAGGAGAATATTATCTAATCATGGTGGATAGTCTATCAAAATGGCCTGAAATATATAAATTTAAGCGACCAACAGCGGCAAACACGATAAAGGCTTTAAATGAAGTATTTAGCCGTCTGGGGATGCCAAAAACAATCGTAAGTGATAACGGTACCATTTTCACAGAATCTGAATTTAAGAGTTATTGCGAGGCGTTAGCTATGAAACACGTAACGACACCTGCATATAATCCGAGGTCAAAAGGGGCATGCGGAAAGGTTCGTCGATACATTCAAAAGAGCAATGAGAAAAGCGAACGGAATCGACACTGGTGATAAAAATATTCAAACTTTTTTGATGGTGTATTGAATTACACCCAATCACAATATCAATGGTAATTTAGTACCTGCGGAAGTAATGTATGCAAGAAAGATTAGATCAATCTTTAATAGGCTATCACCAAAGGAAAGGAAAAAGACCTTGAGAAAACCAAACTCGGATACAAAATATTTCAAAGAAGGCGATAAAGTTTTCATTTAAAAACTATCGGTCAGGAAAGTGTTTTGGGAAGACGGAATAGTAAGTCGGAGAATCGGTAAAGTGATCTATATAGTGCAAAGACAGTCTGCAAAAGACACTTAAATCAGTTAAGACCCCGATTCGTGGAAACCGTCAATAAGGAATATGAGATACTAATGGAGGTAGTATACGATACGTTTGAAATTAAACCACCCACGAACGTGGAAGTACCGATGGAGGTAACTAATGATTCTTCTGAAAGTGAGGACACAAGAAGAAAAAAAAAAAGAAAGAAAACAAAACACCTATAAACTAATTTAGAACAGGTTAAAATTACAATCTATTACAAAGTGTAATTTTTATTTCGACATTAAAGTACAATGTCTCATCAGGTAGCAAACGCTAAATTATAATATATATATATATATATATATATATATATATATATATATATATATATCCAGATGAAGATGACCCAAGGATTTACTATTTTGCGTGCCCAGTGCTCAATATAATGATTATTATAAAGCTTTATATAATCATATAGTTATGAATTAATTGTATATTGCGACACGGATTTTCCTATGTTTCGAGATAGATTCTCTTCATCAGGCAATGTTTGATGTTGGTTGTACAAATGATTTACATTTAAATATAAAAACATTCGGTTTGCACTTTATGTATGTAGGAAGATATGAAATTTACGTGTGTGTTCCTTTTAACTAATCAGAAAGAAGATTCATTTGGGAAGTTGGCCCCAAAGAATACATACTCAGTTTTTCTCTTTTTATCTCACTTAGTTTTATTGTCTTTGATGTGATGTGCTCAAGGCTGTCCTTTTCATTTTCTCATCATTTTGGTCTCCTCTTCAAGCGAACAGGAGAGATTAAGAAAGAGAAGTACTTTATTCTTCTTTTCAGTGCTTTTCTAGTTCTAATTTTCTCACAACTTTTGATTTATAAGTAACATTATTGTTTTTTTCTGATTTACTTCCTGCTATCCTTATCCCATCTTTCTAATATCTATTTATTTATTGTAAAACTTTTTTGTAAAAGACAAAAGTTTTTTATAAATAATTTTATGTTCCAATTTACTTTATTTTGAAATTTCGACAGTAATAATTTTCGTTAAGCACTTATTGGTTATTTGCATAGTATTTTATTTAAAGTTTTTTTTCATCTATATTCTAATGTGAAACTTTTGCAATGCCTACATATGATTTTTATCTCATTGCCTTTATTTAATAGATTTTTATTCTTAAGTGATTTAATAATATAGTGCTTTTCGTATAAACATAATGAATATGGTTTATTTAAGGACTTACATGTTTTTAGCTTCTTTTAGAATGTTCCACTTTGTTGTGGCTGTTTTTTTTTTTGTTTCCTTTAGATACGAATGAGATTGATAGATGATTGATTCTGTTAGGCACCTGTGTTCTAACGGGCAATCTATAGCGTTTCTACGATTACATTTTCTCATGTTTAAATTATTATTCCGCTATAAGGTTGCTTTTATTAATTTTGTTAAAGATTTTAAAAATATTATTATTGTTTTTTATTATTTTTTTTTAATTGTTAATACAGCTGTAAATAATTTAATAGTGTTTTTATTAAAGATCTTACTAAATGGATTTTCCTGGAAAGTGCTTTCCTAATTAACGCGAGAAATATCCACTCCAATTTACTACTAGTCATTTGGTTGAAAGGTGGTGTGTACCGGATAATATTTCTATTCCTATTATTTCTTCGGGGGTTGCTTTTCTCTTTTACATATCAAATATTTGAGTTTTATATCCACTACTTTTTAAGGCAGTGTTATAAAAATTGCTATGCTTATTAAATACTTCTTCATTTGCTGCATTAACTAATAATTCTGTATTCTATTAATGAGTACATGTTTAATAACAGATGGAGGGTGGTTGGATTTTGGGAGGATGTATAAAGGATTGTTATTTGGTTTTTGTATGGTTGGTGAACGCAGCCATAACCATTGTTTTCAGATGATCTTTAGTGTGACAAGTAGTTTTGTTGTTTTCTCACTCAATTGCACTTTAGACATACTAAATTATCTAACAGTCATGACTTGGATATCCTGCTTGTGTGGCATGGTACAGACTCCTATTGACAGACATAGGATCATCCACCAGCCACTCTCTAGACCAGTGGTTCCCAAACATTCTTCTGTTATTTCCCCCATCATGTGTATGAGAGAAAGAACAGTTAAAACACACTGAGACTATTTACTAATTTATTTTTCAAATGTACTAATATGCTGATAAACTTATAGTTACAGAATAAAGTGGATAGAGAGCAGTTAGTAACAAATAAAAGTACTTTTGTGTGCTCTTCTGCTTCAGAATTAAATTAGTGAAAAGAGTGATGCTGCTTTTTGAGCATCAGTGTGTCTATATTAGGGTTAGTTTTGGCAAGCGCGCAACGTATGTCACATTCAACCTGCAGTCGGTTTCGTGCTTTGGGCTTGATTGTGAGTAAAGTAGAATATCCTGACTCACAAAAGTAGGTTGTGAAAAACAGAATGAGGATTTTCAATTATCCCCACCCCCGGTAGCTTCAAGTTTGGGAATCGCTACTCTAGATCGGGGCTATCCTACTTTTCTAAAGGAATTTGATGCAGACATTCATGTTGAATTTGTTGTCCCCACCAACAAATTCGGGAGTCGTTTTTATCACATTTTAGAATATATATATATATATATATATATATATATATTAATTCTAAAATTATTAAATGTCATGAATTTATACACGTGAAGCATCCGCGCGGTAAACTTTTCTTGCGATTAATTTTTCTCGCGGTGATCTTACTCGTGGTAATAATATCAAAGGTTAGCACAACAATACGAATTTTAATAATAGACTTCTGTACCATATTTTGGGATGCTTAACGGAGAGCTGCGTTTGATTTCCAGTCGAATTTGTTTCATTCACTCACGCGCAAATACCCTTGGAAATGGTTTTAAGCCACCACTTCTTTCATTTATGGGTTACATAGCAGAACCGATTGTGTTTGGTAGCCTTGGTTGTCAAGCGGTCTACTACAGAAAAACGGGAAAATCAACTAACTAGTCAGCCACGTCTCGAAAGAGATATGATCGCCCAAGCTTTTATCACGTACGGCAACTAACTAGCTGACTGAATCCCTACATAGTTAAAATCACAACTGCTTCGTCTATTAAACCTAGTAGCTGTCCTACCTTCTCAAGGATCGTGATGTAGATGTTTATGTTGAATTTGTCTTCCTCACCAACAAATTCGTGAGTCTTTTTTATGACATACATGAGAATGAGTTTTGGGCATCTCGCGAAGCTGTAATGATTACCAAGCTGGTTCTCGGTAGAATTTGAGTAGTGAGATCGATCCTCACTAGGTGTCCTATACTTTGGCCTTTTGCCACATCTAAGCTATGCTTAGAAAATCACCATAAATGAGAATGAGAGTTCCGAGTTGCCGTGCCTTCGTAATCACAATTAAACTCATTCAACTCCTTCGGAATTCTCTGCTCCAGCCACACAAATGAGCTTCCGTATCCTGGGAGAAGTGAATCACGTCATGTGCTCTTTTTCTTAAGACAGTGCCTAATAAATTGTGTCTTTCTATATTGTGTCCTTCTATATTGTGTAGGTGACAAAATTAAAAACAAACAACAGGTATTCTAGAAATTAAAAATATAAAATGGCGACAAAATATACATCACAACCTGTATATGTCGAGATATAATTAGTTGTTCCGAGGATGGTATGTTTACGTGTCACTTGGTGCTGTATGTGTGCGTTCATGATAATTTATATCAAACTAAAACCTAAGTGTTTTTATCTCTAATGGGAAGTAACATTCACTTCTAGCGTATTTGTTTTGTATAATTGACGAGTTTCTGAATATTTCTTAATCTTTTAATGCTGTGTATTAACTCAAGAAAGAAAATTAAGGCGTCTTACTTAATAAGGCAACAGCTGTGTTTACAGAAAAACATACATAAAGGTGTTTCGTCAAACCGGATATTGTTTAAAGAGAAAAGTAATAGAATATCATGTAATCCTTGTTTTTCAACTAGACTTCACTGGTCTAGCGGATGTGACCACACTCTCTCTCTCTCTCTCTCTCACACACACACACACACACACACACACACACACACACACACACACACACAAAAGTATGTATGGTAATAATACAATAGTCTATGTTTATCATAAAAACATAGTTTACTGCAACACAAGTGCCTTTGCGTTTCGGCACTATCTTATTAGCACCTCGTCAGGACTACTTGATGAGGTGCTATATATATATATATATATATATGTCATCCAAATACAAGCTGTATCATAGCTCATCAGTGTGGCGAAACTTCCACTTGCTTCAAGCCGGGATCGAAACTCAACCGATCTGGTGTCAGTTTGAGTAACCACCCCCTAAGTCTTAAGGACACATGGCCCAGTGGATATAGATGTTATTTAGTTGGCCAAAAGAGTCGTGAGTTCAATACCAGGCTACAGCAGTGATGAACAAGTAACTTACAGAGTTAGAGGGAGATAACTCATGACTACCAAAATAAACCTTACTACGCAAGAAATGGAGTTCATATACCCCAGTGATTTCGGTTCAAAATTCCTAGCACCTGAAGAAGGCCGGAGTGTACAACGGCCGAAACGTTGTACAAATGGCCACAAATATGAGGACAATAGTTCGAATAATGTAAATACTATATAGCCTAACGTTTATATATCTATCTATCTATATATATATATATATAGATAGATAGATAGATAGATATTAGTCATCCACATACAAGTCTGTTTCGCAGCTCATCAGTGTGGTTGACACATCCACTTGCTTTTGGCCGGGATCGAAACTCGACCGATTTAGTGTCAGTCGGAGTCGCTACTCCCTAAGCCATCGGCGCAAAAATCGTATTTGCGTCCACAACTACAGAGTAATCTATCGTTTAACCCGGTACAACTAACTGACAGGACAAAAGCGTATCGGTCTAAATGGTAGATCCATACATCTTTCCTCAAAAATTGTTTCTGATATTTATAATTTTATATATCGTTATCTTTTCTTTCACTCTCTCTAACCCTCTCTTTCTTACTCTCTCTCTCTCTCTCATATATATATATATATATATATATATATATATATATATATATATATGATTATATTTGTATTTGCGCAGCAATCTCTCTTTTATAGAGATTTCATTAAAAAAAAGGCAATTATTAGCATACTTTTTATATAATCTTCTATGTGTTCTTATGAAAGTTTTCTTTTCATAATTCAAATTATATAGGAATTATCCAAACGTTTTCTTTTTTAATCTTTTTTGGCTATACTTTGCCATTATCATTGGCGCATTTTATTTTACGTGTAACTAAATATATGTAGTGTTTATGTATGTAGGGTCATGGGTGTGTTATATTCCATACACGGTATGCAGAATCTTACATTTAATAATATCTATTATAAACGCGCCAACAATTGGTTAAAACCAATGTCTTGATCCAAAGAGATGTGAGTTTAATACCTGCCCGAGGCAGTGTTGAAACAATACTTATAGAGTTGAGTTAAAGGGAGAAAGTTACATCCCCTGTGATTGAAATAAAGGATTCAGTTCTAAATTCCTAGATAATGATTAGGACCATAGTCCGGAAAAATACATATATATATATATTTATATATATATGTGTGTGTGTGTGTGTGTGTGTGTGTGTGTGTGTGTGTGTGTGTGTGTATGTGTGTGTGTGTGTGTGCAATATAATGTCTTTATTATAATAGAAAGGATTGTCAACGTGTTAAATTGACTGCGTATTCGTTCCTGGTTAAGAAGATAGAGAGTTGCTCAATGTTGACAGACGTTTGATGAATTTATACTTGGGAGTACAATTATAGTTCCAGTATTGCCGTTTTCTTTGTATATTGACATATGACTGACTATCCTTTCTCTCTCTCTCTCTCTCTCTCTCTCTCTCTCTCTCTCATACTCGGACTTTTACTCTCTCCTATGTTTTGAGTTTCGAAGGTGCATTGGAAGGGCCAAAGACGCATTCCAAATATTCCAAATGCTAAATATTGAGAGACGAAAAATTTGTTGGAAACAGAAAAGAGTACTGGATTGTTATGTGATGTCTGTTCTTCAGTATGGTGTCGAATGCTGGAGAGTCTCTTCAAAGACTAAACAACCAAAACGAAGCAGTCAAAATGTAATTCTACAGAAGGATTCTGAGGATACCTTGGAATGAACATGTGAGCAACGGCGAGGTTTTAAATTGATGTATACGATAAGTACACTAATACTTAACACCAGGAAAAGAGAGCTTAAGATTCTGGGACATGTAATGCGGAAGGAGGGAATCTGATACTCGCAGGAGAGATAGAAAAAAGAGACAGGGGAAAGTAATGCATGACATACTTAATCTAGTGGATTGAAGAGCAGGATTTGGGATGGGTAGCAAGAAAAATGTATTAAGAGTAACAAGATATAAGAAGATGCGCTAGACCATGATAGCACAAGTACTGAAAGGACAAGGCACGTAGAAGAAAATGTTCTCCTCAAAACTTGCCATTTCTCCATCTTATCTCTACTCGTCTTACAACCTTTTGTTTAGATATACAATTCCACGTTGGTTATCTATGAGACAATCATTGTGCTTTATAAATGATACCGCAAAACTAAATCTCAATTATTCAACTCCGGATATCATCAATTGCAATGTATATTTATTAGACGTAGAGATATCATCTCAACGTGGACCCTAAAATCTTGTGTGGGTTGCCTGTTAAATGCAAACATAGTATCATATTTTCTACACTTAATTTTTTTTTCACAAATCAACTCAGAACATCGTCAATTACAATGTATATTCATTAGATGTGGAGACTACACCTAAGCGTGGATCTTAAAGTCCCACGTTCCATGTATGTTCAGTTCAAAAGTACCATCATATTTTTCTACAATTATTTTTGTTTACCTCAAACCAACTCAGTTACAATGTATATTCTTTACAACTCACACTTCATTCAAACATAGATCTTACAAATTCACGTGTACGCTGTCTAACATACTCTACCCGACAATGGTGTGAGTTTATATATCTGCCAATATACAGTTCTTTTCTACTCTTAAAACCCGGATGCAACTCGACCTATAATCATCACTCACTGAGAGAGAAATTATCTGATATCAATCTTGCCCCTGGATTTGTTAATAGTCTGGTGTGACAATGAATGTAAAGTCTATTCTGCATTCAATTGAGGTGAGATCACAACATTTTACATAATTATCACTTTAAAGCATCATTGTGCAAACATGTCATCATTTTTCCTACAATTATTTTTATTTACATCAAACATTCAAGGTGAGTTTTTTCATACCTTTTCCTTCTGTTTTAAGTTTTATTTAATTCTTTTTATTTATTTTTTTGTCAGTTGTTTTGCTCATTGCAGTTAACATTTTCATCCCAAAAGCTAGATTTCTAAAGGATTTTCCTGAAGACTGAGTGTCAATAAGACTCTTCACATCTGCAGGATCATTTTCATAATCCTCAATCACATGAACAGGAGAAATTCTTTCTCAATTCTTATTCAAATTTCTTTTTTATTCCTGATTCTAAAATTTATTTTAAATAAATCAGTGCAGTAACGTTCATGGTTAAGAAATTTCTCATTATGTAGGTTCCTTTTTTTCAAATCTTATTTACTAGAATTTCTTTGCAACACGCTAATGCTTGTTAGAATTCTCTCAGTGTAATAAATAGACAACTATGAATATCAACTTTGAAAACTTAAAGAGTGCTTCTTTGGAGGTCATCACGCTGCACATTCTTGAAAATATATCCATCGCAGCGTTTTGTTTCCCAGGGAAAGTTCAGTCTGCTAGCGGGCTATTTTCTCGTTTTTCATTTTTCTTGTAACTTTATTGTTGAACATAAACACCACTGACGTTTCATCCGTTATTAGTTTAAAAGGAAATGTTGGATAGTTCATTATTTTCACATATATTATTTAGTATTGTTTAAGTTATCGTTAACTTTTTCTGTTGAGATTTACAAACTCTACCTTTCGTTAAACTTTACAAACTAATCAATTTGAATAAGCTGATTCGTTTGGAAAAATACATTATCAAAACCCTTACTTGGCGGTTTAATAATTTCTTTAATTTTATAAGACTACATGGTAAATAATATTTTCTTAGGAAAATATTTTTCATAGAGAAGAATAAATTCTTAAAATTTCTTATCCTTTAGTATGCAACATATAACTGATCAGGCTTAGATATTTTTTTTCTGGAGCTATATTCCAACTTTTTGAACCGTTTAGTCATGTGATTATTTTTTATAGTTCTCGCTAATATAAGACTAACTGAAAACTTGATTCTTGCATTTAAAAAACTCAAAGAAAAGATATGCAAAAACAATATAGTGTTTTTATGATAGGTCCACAGAAATAGAATGTCTTCTCCGTAAAAAAAAAAACAGTTTGTAGCTCAGGATTAATTGGCGTATATTTGTCGAAAGTCAAATGTATGGTTGGATGATCTTTTTGAACATGAAATCCCTAAGAGAGATTTCACATCTCATCGGCAACTATCAAACTCCAAAATGAAATCAAAGAATGAAATAAAAAAATTTTGAAAAATTAAGAATTTAAAATTTATTTAAGAATGGTATAAAAATTTACGTCACAAAAAAGTGGATAGCAATCAATGTCTATTTTTAGATTTTGGACAACATTTGTTGTAAATTGAGTTGAAAGTGAAAAGTTTAAAAATGTGCCTTTGTCTAGTTTTACAAAGGGGAAGGAGTTAACGGAAGAAATTGTGAGTGGTGTGTGACTGAGAAGTGAGCTAGACAAAATGGAAAGAGAGGGATGAAAAAGGAAAATAGAAAAAAAAGAAAAATTTCCTTTTTCATGGAGACGCTAAAGATGTGTTAACAAAACTAGCGTTTATAAACGGGTTAAAATATTAGAAAAATGGTTTTCAGAAAAAACATTATTTGAGGGAAAAAGCTAATTACATTTCAATACATGGTTCTATTGTCATTTTGCGCTATCACGCGGTGTGACGTCATAGAACCGCTTTGCAAATTTGCGAACTGGGTTTGTTATTTTTGGTAACTATTGCCGATGCCTAGCGGAGTTTTATGTCAACAGAATATAAAATCGTTGGTGATGGTGGATGCTATTGTGTTACTGTCTTAATAACTTCTCTGAAGATGGCTCATATGAGCCGAAAGCTTAGAACCAAATTAATAAAAAAAATTATCCAAATGTTGGAGAATTTTGCCGTTATTTTCAACTGAAATTAAAGCCAAAATACGACGTTTAGAACGGCTCATAATAAAACATAATAGACATTCATTGTCTCTTATATTTAACAGTATATATTTAGAAAAAAATATACATATAGTTTTGATTTTTTTATCATATCTAAGATATCTATGTAGTTACTTCAGTATTTATGTTGTCGTCTTTTTGAATGGCATCTCGATAAAAATAATTTGGCCTCATTTTTGACGGCACGGGCCAGCTCATATATATATATATATATATATATATATATATATATATATATATATATAATTTCTTTTCAATAATGTATTGATCGTACTTTTTTTTTCAAAAATGCATATTTAAAATTGTTTTTGTTGCTTTACGAAAATATACTGCTGGTAATATTTTCTTCTCTAAAAAAGTATTGCTTGAATTTTTTAATATCAAAATATCTTTTTATTAATTCATAATGTTTTAACCCCAGCTATAGTGTGATCTATTTTCCTATAGCTGTGATCATCACAGGTGCTACCTCACGGGTCAGAATGGACCTGGGAAAAACAGCAATTTAAACATGGTTCCATGCTCCTCAAAACCATCCAATCAGACAGAAGCCTTCCAGATATTGTCTATCGCCATAGCCAGGACCGGCATGCAGTTTCTAATCATACACAGGACGCCATATTGGAAGTTTATCCCTCTGTAGAGCTCCAGTCGGCGTGTTATGAATCTTAAGCCGACAGGGCGAGAATTTTTCTTCTGTCATGATAAGAAAAATAAATACGTCACTATCTACTTTTATGAAAAGAAAGAAAGAAAGATGTAAGTGAAAGAAAGGTAAAAGAAAATAGTATGATCATTATTAACTCAAAGTTAATCGACTAACAATGTGACGAATTTTAGAATCAATATCTATTTCTGAATGCGCTGCTGATTTCAGTAAGAAATACCTTTGCCAAGAAGAACTGATGTCAATTGAGTAAAGCAAAAATGATGGTAACATTATTTGTTAGTACATATATCCTTGAACATTTTTTTCACAAATAGATCATACTAGAAGCCTTTTAAGAACACGGTTGGCTGATGAACACCTGAATGATGTTTTGATCCTATTATCGACAAATAGTTTACTCGATGTCATGAGGTTATCGCACAATAATCAGAAAAGTGTGTCTCATTAAATAATTCTCGATTTCTAGCTGTATTTCCTTTGTAGTAAGAAATTACTATTTTTATTTTATTCAGTCGCGTTCGTCTCTTTGTTTGTTTCTTTGTCTGACCATGAAAAGGATATCTCAAGACCCTCTGAATAGATTCGAAAGAAACTTTCAGGGATGATTGGCTTCATGACTAGCACAAACTGATTAAATTTTGGGTTGGATTGTGTACGTGCTAAGTTTTCTGGGTTATTTTTCTTCTTTTTTTAATGGTATTTTTTCGTACGTTTCACATGCCAAATACTAAATTACCTCACATTACCTAGATTGCTCTACTTCATTGTATTTTCTGAGCGTACTATTTTTTCAACAAAAATATTGTTATTTATTGTCATATATGAATAAAGGGTCTCTGCTGACATTTGATTTTGAAGACGGATCGCTAGGAAACAAACAGTTGATCTCGTTTTGATGCAATTAAAGAAATCTTGCTGCTGGGATCAGAAGACGTTGTAAAAATAATATTTATATTGGTGTATAATAAGCATTTTCAGTAGAAAAGAAAAAGGTCTGACAGGATTCTTCGAAGGAGTTAAACAGGCTTACACGTGGATGACTAATATATATAAATATATATATGTGAAAAGTGTATGTTTATAATTATAAATACCAATATATATATATATAAATATGTAATTTGTTATATATATTATATTGTTTACATATTATATATGCGTGGTACTTATTTAAAAGCGCTCAATATCAGTGATAGAGCAAACATATTCATATAGATAGGTGTGAGTTTGTAACCCTGGGTTTCACGCTTTTGCGATCGTCAGACAAACTGATTAATTTAAAAAAATTTGGTTATATTCCTGTATTTTTCCCCCACTTCCACAAAAATACACGAATATAACCAATTTAAAAAAAAAAAATTAATCACTTTGTCTGACGATCGCAAAAGCGTGAAACCCAGGGTTACAAACTCACACCTATATATATATATATATATATATATATATATATATATATATATATATATAATATTTATCATCTAAAAGAAAAAATAAAATGCACTAAAGTAAAAATCGAAATACAACTTTGGGATATTATAAAATATAAAAAGAACTTTTCCACGCTTTTTACAGACTAATTTTTAATACTATTTACTTATTTTAATAGATATATATCAAATACATTTGAAAAATGCTTGTCAGATACGAAAATGAAATTCAAGTAAGAATTAGCTATCATCATAGAAAATGAGTACATATAGTTAGAACCTATCTTATATATATATATATATATATATATATATTTAATCATTTCACCCCGAGCAAGGCAGATCTCTTATCTCACTAACCTGCATCCTCTCTCTCATGCTCGTTTCTTCGTCTACTCCACTCTCATCAGTATTCTTATCATTCTCTTACCCACTTCCTGACACCTCTTATAACCTGTCACTCTTTCTCATAACTTTCCTCTTATGTAACACCCTTCAAAACAGTGCAGTAAAATGCCTTGCTTGGGGCGATATGATTTTTTTAAAAAGATCCATTAATTTGATTTTTTTAAAGGACTAAATCATTTTTTGGGGTTTTCAAAAAGTCATTAAAATAGTAGTGATGATAAGCACATCTGCCGAAAGATGCAGGTTTTTCTATTTCTCGAATATTCAGGCCAGTGAATATCTATAAACGTAATGTTTAATTATTAAAAAAAAACAGGCATCCCCTCAAATACGAGTATCCATTAAACATAATGTTGAAGTGAATAAATTAAAAAAAAACTTCATTGTTACGCGCTCATATATATATATATATATATATATATATATATATATATATATATATGAAGTTTTACGAAATCTGTTCGAAATGGATTAACTCTAACATATTTTTATTTACTTAAGCATTATTTTTAATAAATACTCGTATTTCAGTAGATATTCTAATTTTCTTTATTATGATTAAACAGTATATTTATTCATATCTACCGGAGGTCGGATATTTTCAAGAAGATTTCTCGATTATTCAGGCTGTTAGATATAAATAAAACGCAGCGTGTGAGAACTTGGAATGAACATTCTTTTTTTCAAAAAACAACACAAAAGTAAATTACTTCGTGACAGTTAAAACATGAGGAAAAATAACAACACCCAAGACAAAAAACACCCTTGAAAATGGCTACACAGGGACAGATGTGAGCCGAGTGTAACATACTTGATGAGCTTGAGTAAATGAATGCTAGAACAAGGTTTAACAGAAATAGGAAAAAGTTAAAAATATGCAGAGCTACAGGGAACAGGATGGCGTGGAGAGCTACGCTCACCTACATCCCGAAAGGATACGGCACATAAAAGAACATACTTTTTTTCTATATCCACATATTCTTACTCCCGTTCTCTTTCTTTCTTTCTTTCTTTCTTTCTTTCTTTCTTTCTCTCTCTCTCTCTCTCTCTCTCTTTCTTTCTTTCTTCCTGTTTTTCCTCTCTTTTTCTCACTGCATGTGTGTAATTTTACAGTTTCCTTTTTCTCTTTGATAAACACTGCCCTTCTCTTTTCTCTCCTATATCTCTTTTTATTTATGCGTTGGTGTTCCGTTCTCTTCCATTTTGCTTCTATTGCACATTTGTCTGCCAATCTCTTAGTTGTTTTATTCTTTCTGACTACCTGTTTTTCTGTATTTCCAGCCATATTTCTCTCTCTTTCTTTTTCCCTCTCTCTTTCTCTGTATCAGTCAGCTTATCGCCCTCTTATAATTTGATCTCCTTCCTCTCGCTATCTCTCCTCTTGCTTTGATTTACAGTAACAGAGTTTTTCGTTTTTTATTTTTGTTTTTCTATCTCTCCTTTTGTTTCTTGTTTTTCCCATTTATTATATCACAATCTATCTATCTAGATTTTCCCATTTATTATATCACAATCTATCTATCTATCTATCTATCTATCTATCTATCTATCTATCTATCTAAAAAATATATATATCTCCCTTCTTTTATTTCTAATCTCTTGTATCCTACTTTCTTTTCTCTTCATATATGCATGCTTCAGTCTATTAGCGTGGGTGTGTGTTTCTGTTTGATTTGATTCTGTATTTAGTTTTGTTCTTTATTTCATTAGTCACTTTTTCTTAATGATTTTCTATTTCACATCTACTTTTATGTGTGTGTGTGTGTTTGTGTGTGTGTGTGTGTGTGTGTGTCTAATTTCCTTTCATAATTAGCCAGCTTTATCTTCGTGTCAAACAGTCTATAGATTAAAAATTGTCATTGGATTAAAGACTATCACTTTCTGATTTTTTCTTATACTCTCTGTGAATTTAAATTCTCTCTCTCTCTCTCTCTCTCTCATTTTCTTTTTGACCCTCTTTATTGCTTTTCTTCTTTTTTTCTCCCTCTTTGTTATTATTTCGCTTTCTCTCAATCGTTTCTTCCCATGTTTTTTCTTTTTATCTTTCTATCTCATAAGTCATTCTCTCTATGTTTATCCTTAAATCTTTTTTATACTATCTGATCTCTCTTTCCGTCTTTCTCCCCGCCTCTCTCTCTCTGTCTTCATTATCTCTGTCTTTTTCCTCTCTATATCTCTCTTCGCTCTCTATTATTATCTCTCTTTGTTTACTCTCTCTATCTGCTTCTCTCTCTTTTTCTTTGTCTCTCTGTCTCTGTCCCTCTCTCTATTGATAGATAAGGGCATATTAAGATATATATAGAGAGAGAGACAGAGAGAGAGGGTAAATGGAGAGTCGCAAACTATTATTATGCAAACATCACAACGATTTGGTGACCCGTGAATCAAAAGTCTCTCTTTTTTATTCATTTTCTCAGGAAATTAGTCCTTGGTGCCAACAACCTCTCTCTACCCATGATAAATCATAAGGTCCCGGCAACCAATCCAAAGAAACGGACGATTTATGTGTTATGGCGCTGGACACTTTGAAGGAAGACGCAATGGCAGCTGTCCTGATAACTTTTGCAAGAGGCGATAATCGAGTGCTGTTATGTTTGTGATTTATAGGGACATGTACATGTGACTCTGTGTGCATATGTTGTCGAGCGCACCTGGAAACATCAATACGTGAGAATCTATAACTGTGTCTGCTTGTGTTTTCTTTTATTTCGCTCTGCGTTTGTTTAATGGAGTGGGTGAATACAGAAGATATATCCGAATTTTCTATAGCATGGGTCTCGATAGCAACAGGTGAGGTTTGGATGATGTATTCTGCATCTAGTGCTCTCTAAAATATCCCCAAATTATTAGCTATAGTGTTAATCTAAAGTGAACTTCTTTTATGAAATCATATTTAATACGTTTACATACTTAGACAAAAATAGTTTTTCATATATACAAAAGATACAAAAAACATATACGCAAAATATGTCTATTATTTTCTAATAATAAATCCTAGAAATTACAACTGCCCCTTTCTGAGTTTTTTTTTTTTGCATAAGAGGTACTTTCAGTTAAACTTCCTCGTTGCTCATATGCTCTGTCGATGTTATTCTCAGAATCCATCTGTAAAACTATGTCTCTGTTGCCTCAACTTTGCACTTCTTCTGTAAGAAAATTGACCAGTATTCACTGTCATATAAAAGGATTAATATAACATAAACGTTCAGCACTTTAGATTAAGGGAAATGATTATTAATGTTATCTTTTAAGTATAAAATTTTAAACGATATATATTTTTATTTAAGTTTTAAATTTTTATTTATTTTTAGTTTTAAATTTTAATATTTAAAAGAAAATTACATTTTTAAAGATCTCTTTAGTTGACAGGGTAGCACCACCCAACTCTTTCTTTTTCCCATGCTCTGCAAACATACGTACAGGCACACACGCACGCACATACACACACAGACACACACACACATATATATTATTATTTCAAACGTTATTGTAGTGGATACTTGTATTTAAAATAATGGTATATCCATTTTTGCGTTTATCTGAAACAGAGTATATTACATCTACCTGCCTGTGCATTCAAGAAATTTTATTAAAGAAAATATGCTTTCTGGCAGGGATTGAACCTGCGTCCCTCTTACGTGGAGAAACCATCATTTACATATTATGTTTACGGCAATATCACGTTGAAATAATAATAAAATAGATTTTCGTCTGATCCCCAACCAAGGTAAAGCAACAATAATCCTGTTCAGAACCTATACTAAAGACCGCTTTGGATTACCAGGTACTTTAAGCTTGGATGTATCGCGGAAAACCACTTTGGGGGTCAGTCAGTTAAGTGCCATACGTGATACACGCTTGGGCGATCATATCTCGAAAGAGACATGAATGACTGGGCAGAAGATTATCCCGCAGTAGGTTGCCAT
Organism: Ascarosepion bandense; assembly: GCA_037127315.1. Taxonomy (NCBI): domain Eukaryota; kingdom Metazoa; phylum Mollusca; class Cephalopoda; order Sepiida; family Sepiidae; genus Ascarosepion; species Ascarosepion bandense. The sequence continues at coordinate 5,329,458 of JBBBDQ010000224.1, read as the reverse complement.
TGCTTTCTGCGGTAGACTGGTTGCCGGCCAAGGCTATAGAACCCAATCTGTCCTGTTATTTAACCCATAACTGGAGGGAAGAGACGGATTAATACCTTTCCCAAGGGTATTTGCGCGTAAGTGAATGCAATGATTTCAACTGGCATTCGAACTCGGCTCCCCGATTTCTTGTTCCAAGCCGATATCCACTGGACCACAACGCAGGCAGGTTTTAATAATCAGCTTAAAAAGATAAATTCGTTGAGAAAGTTTAATTGCTGGTTTGTCAAGACCTGTCATAATCATGCTCATATTTTCCTGTGATACATGTACCTGGAATACACTTATCAGACTGACTGTCATAAATCTTTGTATACTTGTATTCCAGCACCATTTTTTGGAGGTCTTCTCTTTCACTCAATAATAATAATAATAATAATAATAATAATAATAATAATAATAATAATAATAATGAAAAATGACATAATAATGATAATAGTTATCTTCAACTTGAAATCCCAAAAATGGGAAAGATAAGAACACCAATAATTCCAACTGTGTTTGGAGTCCTCGGTTTGACTGAAAAATATTCTGATAGAGTCACTGACGGAATCCTTGTTATCCCATGTTTAAAGGAAATATAAATGTTGTACAGCTCACACTTTACGAAGGACTTTTTTATGTAAAATGTGCGTGTTCTTAATTTGTATTTTATTTTTGCCCTTAGTGTCTCTGCTTGAGACACAAAAGGAAATGAGTATACAGCAGAAATTAAAAGAAAGAATAATAATAAAAATGAATAGATAGATAGATAGATAGATAGATAGATATAGAACATTTCTAATGAGATAGATAGATAGATAGATAGATAGATAGATAGATATAGAACATTTCTAATGAGATAGATAGATAGATAGATAGATAGATAGATATAGAATAGCTAATGAAGATTTAGAATAGATAGATAGATAGATAGATAGATAGATAGATAGATAGATAGATATAGAACATTTCTAATGAAGATTTAGATAAGATGAGATAGATAGATAGATAGATAGATAGATAGATAGATAGATAGATAGGAATAAGGAAAGAAGATAGATAGATAGATAGATAGATAGATAGATCGATAGATAGATAGATAGATAGATAGATAGATAGATAGATAGATAGACAGATAGATAGATAGATGGCATAAAAGAATAAAGAGTAAATCTAATTAACACTGTAATAATTCAATGAAGCCATCTACTTTACCTCGCATCCAAAAGCATAATTTTTTCTTTACTGATCGCTTCCTTTATGATGATGACAAAGTTGACCAATTCTTGAATGGAAGAATCGATGCCATTGACTGCATGGTAATTTCGACGAGGACGAGTTTGATTTTATCTCTTGAGCCTTTCTCTCTTGTTGTTTGATTTCTTCATTTTCTCTTTTGGTGGCTTCGAATTTTTGGTTCCGATAATGATGGAAGCCCGGTTTCTATTTGAACTGATTTATGCTCAAGTCCAGTGACTTTTGGAGCTTTTCTTTTTAAAGCTAACTTCTTGTATCTTCCAAAAGTGCTACCCCATGGTCTTTTCCCTGAAGTGAGATCGCTCGCTAAATAAGACGATGCGTAAATATTGACGCTTCTGTTCTTGCTAAATGTTCGGATCTTTGATGACGATGTTTCTTGATCAGCGATTTTATGCCTTGGCTGTTGGCTCTTTCCAGAACGTAATCACATAGTATTTCAATTTGATATTCAAGACTGAATGAACCTTTTGCTGGTGAAAGCGTTCTATTTTGTGGAAGCAGCAACGATTAGATTCCATATCTTGCAACGATCTAGCAAAGTTGAAGTGACAACAGCATTATTTTTTGTTAAGTTCAGATCTTTGTTCTTGAAGACGCGTTTAATTAGTTTTTTAAGCCTTTTTTTCTGTGTTTCATAACCTTTCCTGGGCTGCTTAGTGGGACTAAAGATAGGTGCGAAACTAGAGACATATAGATTCAACCGAGTTCTAGGAAAGTTTCGATATTTTTTATCCTTCCTATAATAAATGTAGCACCTGGTACACTGGAGGAATCAGATGCTCGAAGAAGTAAAATCAGAAGCTGCATTGGATTCTCGATTGATGTCTCTCACCATATGAAAGCAAAATTTCAAGCAACAGCAACATTTCTTTAGAAACAAAAAAACCATTGAGCTGTTATGTTATATCGTTTCTTCTATATAGCACTTAATGCTGGACAATCTCTCACAGGTGAAGAAGAAATCTGAGTCAACAGTCCTGTGGATCTACAGAAGGATACTAAGAATACTGTGAAATGTGAGAAAGGGGAAGTTTTAAGGAAAATAGAAAAATACTTATACCTGGAGTCAAAAAATGTTTAAGTTTTTAGAACTCATCACGAGGAAAAGGCTTGGAGAATATAACAATCACAGGACATATTGAAGACAAGATTCACAGAGAAATGATGCATTCAGCACACCGACGGAAATTGTGTAAATAAATGGCAGACCTGAGTGTGGAATGGATGGTGAAAAGATAAATCTTACTAGAAATACAAAGAATAGAAAGTTGTGAAGAGAAATGAACCATGAAATATTAAATGCAAATTAAAGAAGAATGGAAACACTGGAGAATGTTTTGTATCTTTATTCCTTGTTATTAATAGTTCCTCGATGATGTTCACCAAAATAATCATTAAAGGTTTTTTAAAAAATTAATAAAATCTATACACTGTAAGATTAATAATCTATAAAATAGTTTATAAGTTTAAGTGTTGCCTCTCCAGTGATTTAACTAAACAGTAAAGCTGTCTGCTGTATTTAAACAGACAATTAAATATAAACCACATTCATTAACACATATTTTTTTGTTTTTTATACATCACGCGCTAAGAATGTATTCGATTCTAACCGGTACTAACGGACACCCACAGCGGCCCCCGCGATTATTTTTTCCCATCACGCATCACATCACTGGGCAACAGTACCGCTGTATCACACTGCAAGGCATGGGGCAGCGCTGTCCAGGCTTGTCGTAACCTCTTCAGCGCCATATGTCCAGTTCCTTATCATCTTCTTGGATGGCAAGCAATGTTTTTGAAGCACTTATGTGGATATGTTGGTTGTGCTCTGATTGATTATTTGAGAAGAGAAGCAAACACGGTCGTTTGCGATGCGTTGCAATGAACGTTGGCATAGTGATCATAAGCCGAGACGCAAAAGGTGGCGCAAAACTAAACAGAAAAAGAAACAGAAAAATATAAAACGATAATAATAATGATGGCTGATATGGTCGTATAAAATTTTTTAGATAGATAGATAGATAGATAAAAATGAATAGATAGATAGATAGATAGATAGATAGATAGATAGATAGATAGATAGATAGATAAAAACGAAAGTATAAAGATAATATCAGATTTAATAAGTAGAGATTTACTAAGCGTAACTTAGATGTGACACAAGACCTCGAGTCAACAGCAAACAAAAAAAAAAAAATAGCTAGCTAGATAGATAGATACATGTAGCCTAGGGGCTAGAACGTTAGCTTTTCGACCGTGACACGAGTTTACATGGTCAATTTAGCAGGAAAGTGGTTCTTGATGTTATCAGTTTGGGAATGCAATTTCAGTAACAGTATATTTATCAGCGTACTGACGTGTTCGAACTACACTTAATAGTACACTAAGCGCTCTCTCTAAGCCAACTCAGTCTAATTTCTGTATAACCTGATAGTGGACATTGGGGTTGTTGAATAAACACAAATATACCAGAGCAGGGAAAGCCTAGTCGACCTAGCAGATTGGTTTACTCGAAAAAAAATAGGTAGATAGTAATATATATATATATATATATATATATATATATATATATATGTGTGTGTGTGTGTGTGTGTGTGCAGGTTCCAAAACACTTGTCATTTTTAATGAAACCTGCATAAAAGTGAGATTATTGTCCAAAACACACACGCAATTATATATATATATATATATATATATATATATATATATATAATTTGTAAACGAGTTCTTACGTGACCTAGGTTTCAAACATGTGGTGTCTTTAAGCGATTTGCAGTAATTGATTTTACCGTTTTATGTTTAAAAATAATTATATATATATATATATATATATATATATATATATGTCTTCTTCTACCGAACGCTATATATGCCTTCTTTTACCGAACGCTCGTGGCCCAGAGGTAGAATCGCCGACTGACGCCAATTCGGTCGGGTTTCAATCCTGGGTTAAAAAGCAATCGGAGTCTAACCGTACTAATGAGCTGTGATCCAGCGAAACAGATCTGTCTGCGGATGACTATATATATATATATATATATATATATATATATATCAGGCATATAAACTTCAGTCACTTTTCCCCCACTGTATATATACGTGTGTGTTTGTGCCTGTATGGACGGACAGAAGCATCCTCACAATGGTGGAAAAGTGACTGAAATTGATATGCCTATTCAGGATCCAATAATATTACAGGTCCTATGGAGTTTATCGAGAATCTCGAGTTATGTAGTAGGAAAAACATACTAGAAACGGCAGCAATATTCAATGCGCTGACGAAAGCTAGAATTGTTAATGGGCAAGGTCAATTCTGTTGAAGACAGGGAATCAAACTCGGTAGAAGGAGATCTATCATTTCCTTCAATATATCATCTTTTCAATATGTTGTCCATATGGATCTATTTAAATTTGTTATACTATCTGTCGCTATTTCTCTCTCTCTTTTTCTCTCTCCCGATATCGGTCTGTCTGTCTCTTTGTGACTGTCTTTGTCTCTCTCTGTCTCTCTGTCTCTCTGTCTCTATATATATAGTTAATGTGAAGATGATTGTCACTTAGCTGAGCAGTGTTAAGTTCAGTCATGCTTACTTCGAAGTTTCATAAGTTCTTACAGCACTTGGTATTCTCAAGCGGCTACCCATCTAAGCTGTCACTAGGCTCAATGATGCTTAACTTCGGAAATCGAACGTGAACCGTAGTGCTCAACGTGAGATAGCCATAGGCTTGATATTGATATCGAGCACTTTTTGACAAAAAATTCTGTTTGCATAAAATGCGCTTTCATAAAAAACTACTAAGAAAACAGCAATTTTTGCACAAAACATTATGACAATTTCACATGATATATATATATATATATATATGTGTGTGTGTGTGTGTGTGTGTGTGTGTGTAGAACTTATATATATTTGAGATAGGTAAAACAACAAATTTAAATACTTCCACATGAACAAATTATTTGATAGATAGATCTGAAAAGATAGATAGATAGATAGATAGATAGATAGATAGATAGATAGATAGAATTAATTGATCTACTTGTCGCCTACAAAAAGATGCCAAGCAGAATAATAGATATAGTTCAAATTCGGCAATTGAGCACGATTTTATTTTTCGAAAAATGACTTGTTTTACTGCACGCGACTTCTATCACCTGTTGCTTTCAGAACTTGCATCCGATCCACTTAAACATATGAATCCAAATTGAAGGTAATATTTATTTTTCTTTTGCATTGTTAAAAAAACGGAAAATATATTAATTTTTCTTTGTACTGTTTTTCTTGTCAAGAAAAAGAAAATATTTAAAAAGGCACAATACGACACCACCTGTTGTGAAAAACGAAGAAAAACATGCGTGTTTCGCGTGTAAAAAAAATCAATAATTTTCTGCTACGTGTTTGTATTATGAAATGTCATTTGATGTTTGTAAATGCTGCGAGTTTCAAGGCACAAGTTGATTATTTAAGACTCCTTAAAAATAAACCTACCGAAACACATCGTTCCGGAAACTTTTCACTCTTTGCAAATTTACGATTTCAAATAGGCATTAAATTCGATCACTACATTTGCTACGAAACAGTAAATTTTGTTTTCTTTTCTCGTTTGAAGAAGAGACGCTTTCTTATTCCCTGATTCAACGTGTAACTTTCATTCTTCGATTTGATTTAAGAAAATGCGAATGTACACATAAACGCAAGTAAATGTAATAATAATAATAATAATAATAATAATAATAATAATAATAATAATAATAATAATCAACAAATGATTAAGTAGTCAATAATAAGTAATGAGTATCAAACAGCTCTATAAAATAGAGTATACACTGTGGTACAGTACATATCGGCCCAGAACAAGAAATCGAAGAACGCAGTTCGAATTCCAGTTGAATTACTTGCATTTACTTACGCACAAATAACCTTGGGAAAGATATTAATCCGTCTCTACCTTCTAGCTATGGGTAAAATAACTGAACAGATTCGGGTTTATATCCTTGGTTTGTAGTTAGTCTACTACAGGATGTAATGGCAACCTACTGTGGGAGAATCGTCTGCCCAGGCAATAATCTTTCGAGATATGATCTCCCAAGCAACTGACAGACTGAAAGTACCATATTAAAATCTAACTAAATTCCAACTTAATAGACATTTGGGACAAAACCGCTAACCCGTACCCAATAGCCGTTAGATTACAATAAAGTAGAACTTGCTAGCCATAACGCACCAGTATATATAAATATTCTAGCTTAAATGCAATAAACATGGCCGGGAGCTGGCGTTCAAACACGAAACAAACTGTCGACACTCGGTCTTAACCTCAATATCCGCTGACAAACACACACACACACACACACACACACACACACACACACACACATACATATATATATGAGATCTGTCTGGAAAGTAACAACGGTAAAGAGTGTGTTGTGTTAGCTATGGGCAAAAGACGGGTAAGCGAATCGTGTTGTCATCTAACCTGATCTCTTGGGAGTGTATAATTGTAATCTTAGCTTTCTGAAACCACTTCCTTTTTTCACATGCTTTTTGTGGTAGGACAATTCTTGGCTACCTCATCAACACAATGCACCTGGACACAACGCCCTGAGAATCAGTCACTTCCTGGTTGAGAAGAAACTCTCCTAGGGCAACAACGTCAACACGCTAAGCGGTAAAATTGTCAGCCCAACCTGTTTTTAATTTCTATACTACTAGCCAGAAAATGTTAGAAAACAGCCTTCCTGGTTATGTAACCCATACGTGTGCAGAGAAGTAGCGTGTTCATGCTTTTCCAAGAGCAATTAGTGCAAGGGTACTTTATACTACAGAACCATACAAGTTATCTCTGACGTCGACCACATCCCGAATGACGCAACTAATTCTAGGAAAACAACTTTTCCACCTTCTCGGTCTAACATTTTCTGCTGGCAAGAAATGGAATGATTATATCGAAACAATTCCTTGGTCAGCTGCTAGGAAAACTGCCTTTTGTTTCTGCAACATGTCTAGATATTCTTGACAGAATCCAAAGAGAAATCTGCAATTTTATCAGTCCTGGCCTCGAAACTCAACAGCAGACACTTCTTTTTCTTTAATGTACTGTGCTTCTTCAGGGCGATGGCGAGCATAGCCCTCCATCTCTTATTGTCTTTGTTGCTCTTAATATATACTCTCAAGCTTTGTTCCGTCATCCATTTGTTTAAGCACATCAAGTAGATCTTGCGCTGTTGAATTCTGCCTCTCTTTCCCTCTGTTCACTATCTGCGAGTATCAGATTCTCCAATCCCTCCTTCCTCATTGCTGGTCCCAGACACTTCAACTTTTTCTCCCTGGTGTTAAGTATATGTTTCTTTTTCATTTCCATTCTCTCTAAAACCTCGTCTGTACTCACATGTTCGGTCCATCTTATCCTCAACATCATTCTGTAGAACCACATTTCTGTTACTTCGGGGCTTTCCTTTCTTTTTGAAAAAATTGTCCAGCATTCGTCTATATGAGAACAGAAGTCACATAAACATCCAGTACTCATTTCTTTGTTTTCAGCGGGAGTATCCTGTCTCTTAACATTCTAACCAGCTTTTGCACTATGCATACATTTTTGATAATTTATTATCAATTTGGAGCTCAATAATCTGAATTATAAAATATATATTTATGTTTTCGATGGAATTTTCTTAGCAGAAACTGACTGTTCTGGTCAATATTGTTAATTAACGAAAAGGAAAAATTCCATGATATAAGTTAATGTTTTATTAGAAAATACCCGTTTTTCAATTTGCAATCATTGAAGCAGTTATGTCTAGGAGCTTTGTTTTCTTTCAACATCATTTGAAGGTCGCTCGAGAGAAGTTTCCTGGTTATTGAGCATGTTTTTGGATGCGGCGTGTGTCTTGTCTTCGCAGATCCGGTGGGCAAGCTTTTCGTGATGGATGTTGCTATAAGGAATAAGGCTATACGTCTCATTACAGTTTATACGCATAATAACTATATTGAGCGCCCTGATTTCTTTCATTGGATCGAGCAATGTTTGATAACATCTCGTTGGGTAATTTTAGCGGGTGATTGGAATGGCTACCTTGACCCAGACATAGATCGTATATAAGTAGATTCGGGTACTAACAACCAAAATAAGGTCGTTTTCTGCTGATTATAGTCGTCTAGTCAATGAATAGTAGCAGCGCAAACGGCGTGTGAGGAAAAAGTTGATTGGGCAGCTAAATCCCGTGATAGTGTGGACGTAGCCTTAGCTAGATCAGAGTTAACCCCCTTGCTTAGCAAGAAGAATCACGCTATGGTAGTTAGTGCTATGTTAAAAAATTGTCTTCTAACGTGACGAATATGGCCATTGAACTGCGTGCAGAAGTAGTTAGGAAACGGCCCGTCGACATATCGCGTGCGTCACATTCCCGTGACAACAAACGAGGGCATATGTGAGATTTTCTTGGCCACATTAAGGATCTGTTTACCAGGAAGCCTGGTCTAAGCACAGCACATTTTGATGCCTATTTAGCCAACTTTCCCCGCTCCGAGAGGGCTGAAGTGGCTGGGTACGAGACTCCTATTACAGAATCGTAAATCTGAGAAACACTGAAGTTGGTTGACCGAGATAAATCTCCTTGATTAAATAATCTAATTTATTAATTGTCCTTGACACAGTCGCCTAGAGTTGTTCCTTTGTTGGAACTGATTTACTCAATGAAGTAAGGGTCTATGCTCTAAGCGCTTTACCAGGGGTGTGATTACGTTGTTACGCAAGGACGAGAATAGTGGGGATGGAATAGATAACTTTCGGGCTTTAACGATGTTAAACACAGAGATGTAGATCGACTCAGCCAGAGAGAGAGAGAGAGAGAGAGAGAGAGAGAAAGAGAGAGAAGTAATGGATCGGGGTCGTATTGAGGAATCGGAGAGCTGCGTTCGAATTCTATTCAAGTTCATTTCATATATATGAGATGGAATCATATGCTGATAACTTGAGAAAAGATATTAGAATTTTAAATCTATCTCTTCCCCCAGCTATGGATAAATAGCAGGATAACTCTGAATCTTAAATATGCAGAGAGATGTTTGGGCTAATCTGAATAGAATTATTGAATCCTTCACTGTTATAATCAAATGATATGTGCGGGTAGTCAGCTTTTATCTGACAACTGAGCTGCTTGACCCGCATCGAAAGTGACGGGAGTGTCCAGTTGACACATACACGTGCATATATATATATATATATATATATATATATATATATATATATATATTGTCTCAGATGAATTCACTGGTAATTTCTTTATTATTATTTTCATTAATAAGGGAATTACTATATTAATTAAACTGATATTCAAGAGAAAAATCTGAATAGTTTATACTAAATTACCTACTTGTTATAAACAAAAAGGTTAGTCTATACTTCTGAGATAAGGTAGTATTTACATTATTTACATTGTTTGGACTGTTGTCCTTATCTTTATTGTCGTATTAACATTCATAACGTTTCTACCGGCGTACGCTCTGGCCTTCTTCAGGGGACTTAAATTTTGAACAGAAGGTTTTGATTAAAAATTCCGGTCATCTGAAGAAGGCTGGAGTGTACAGGGATCGAAACGTCTTGAATACCAATATGGCAATAAACTTGAGGACAACAGTCCGAGAATATTGTAAAGAATGTTTATCGAAAAGAACCACCCCAGCTTAAAGTATGATCTCGATACAATTGTATGCATGGATCAGATAATTCTCGTCGTGTCATGATACACAAAGTCATTCAATTCAGGAGATCCAAGTGGCCACATTTTGTTTTGTTTGAGAGCATTCTATTTCCCATTAATCACGTGAGTTGCGCGGGAAAGCAAAATTCTGTTGAAACACGTGAAACCTCTGAGCTTGAAAACATTTTCCGATCAAAACGATCCACATCAAGCCGATAAAAACAATCAAACCTTGATTATTATTTTAAATACATTTCAATTGCATAAAAATCGCACAGAATTGCCACGTTTACACCAAAAAAACAACATCCTGTCCGGTGGTAAATGCTTCTGATTGTGTTTCCAAGTAGATACGTTTAATCTTTCGTGTGGGAAAATCTGCTAACCATTATTCTTTCTTTGCTTACGCTTACCACAAAAATGGTTTTATTTTCAAATATTAGTTGCATTTTTGGCACTAATATTTCTGTGTTGTATGATAAGTTAAGAACGGGTATGCAGAAAGAGTCGTTCATCTAACATATAATATGTCTTTGATCTTTTAAAAGCTTCTTCAGAGATTTTTAATGACGAATGATTTTTAAATTATTTTTAAAATTTTCTAAATGTTTTTTAAGAATCAAAAGAGACTGTATTTTGATTGAGGTTTGATTTCATTCATCAGATTCATGTCACGTGTAATAAAGCAAATGATGAATATTTTTAGTTGTAGAGTAAAACATTATGTCTGTTTATATGTTTGTGCAATATGTAATAATTTTTTATACTAAATGTGTTGACTTGTACAGAGGTATATCTGTAGTAATATAGTGACAGGGAATTTTTTCCAAAACACAGGCAGCACATTTTGGTTTTGTTCATAGTTTATGTTATTGAATGTTGGCTACTATTGAATGTTTTGCTACTTGATTATTAATGTTTCTATCATGTTTATATTTTTTCATATGTAGATGAGTCTACTATTATATTCCAGGTGTTTTCTTTAGGTTCCCCTGTGTGTTTAAATGAGTCTTAATTGATCTATGGTAAGAAAGATGTCACGGGATTGCTCTTCATAGGCAAAATTTAAATTAAAAGCTTCATCCTACTACCTTGCCAGTTGTCTTTAATGAAACTTGTATAAAAAGAGATTGCTGGCTAAATACACAATTATATATATATATATATATATATATATATATATATATATATGTGTGTGTGTGTGTGTGTGTGTGTGTGTGTGAATAAAATGAGAAAAAATAGGAAAAAGTATTTTTAATCTAGCATGTTTCACTTTTAACGGGCTTCTTCAGAGATTTATTAAAGACGAATGATTTAAAAATCCAAAAGACAGTATGTTATTTGAGGTATAGTTTAGATGTTTATTATGAATGTAAGTATATGTAAATGAAATAATGTGGGTTAAGAGCATCCAAACCATAGACGAATTAAGTGTGTGTATATGTCGATAACATTAGTATGTGTGAATGACTGTGATGAAATATATTTCCGTTCAAAATACGTAACAAGTAATGTATACATGTGTCAAGTGATGGAACGATATTACTTTAAAAAAAAAAGGAGAGAAATGTATTTCGTCACTGTCATTTACACATACTAATATTATCGACATATACACACACTTAATTCTGCTATGGTTTGCATGCGCTTAACAAGCATAATTTTCCTTTACATATACTTGCATTCATAATAAACATCTTATGTCTTTATAACGCGTTGGCACACGCACTTAAACAGACACAAATTTTCTCTTCATTTAATATTCATTCATTGCTTTATCGCACGTGACACGTATTTGACCAATGAAACTATACCTCAATCAACATACTGTCTCTCTTAGATTAAAGACACCTTTTTCTACTTGTTCTTATTTTATTCATCTTATCAGATTCCGATTCACATATTCAACTCTTACATATATATATTATTAACCGTCCTGTGTATGAGGATAAACTGCAGCAGGGCCACTGATTGGAAGGGGAGTGAAACTACCTTTTAATTGCTACTTTTACAAGGTCCCTTTGAGGCAGGGATGTGGCACTTTTACGATGCGACCTATGGGCAAATATTTAACCCCTAAACTGAGGTCAACTAACTTTAAAAATATAATAAATACCATGTTTTTACAATAAAATTACAAGCAACACATTTTCATTGTAAACTATATTACAAGCAATAATTTAAAAAATGACCAGCAATTCATGAAAAATAAAAATTGCCAGTACTACATTTTTGTAAATAAACAAATATTACAGCAATACATTTTTGTAAAAGAAATTACTAAAGCTCCCAAGAAAATTAAATTTCCGCAAACAAACAAACAAAATGCCTTTTTGATATAAATATATGTATTTAGGTATATAAAGACATACATATATTTATACACATACAGACACATGAAATTCAAACGCAAAAACACACACAAATGCACTAAGTTCAAATAGTATTCCAAAAAGAACAAAAAGAACTAGATGACCAGTAGAGTAGAATGGAATCAAAATCGCTGAAAACAATTTTGAAGACGAAATCAAATTTAGCAAGTCAGTGAAAAAAATATTTGTAGCCAACGAAGGTGACAGGAGAAACTTAACGTGCAAGTGTGAAAAAAACCCAACACGCACGCACACATATGAACTCTCTGACCTGGGCACTATTTGACTTATCTATTTATACAAAATGCCTTGGCTATCAGAAAAACTAAATGAACTCGATATGTAAAGTCACTAATTTATTCGCTTAAAAAGAATCAACTTTATACTCGAAACACGTGTAGCGACATAAATAAGCGCTTTTTTCTATAGCAATTTCTCTCGTTGGAAACAACCCCTATTTCTGTTTTTAACATATTGATATATAGCGATTTTTTGTGTGTTTTTATTTCATGGATAAAAAAAATTGTACACATGATTTTACATTTTTACAGTATAATATACATTTAAAAATATTTTACTACCCCTATTACTGCTATTATTATTATTATTATTATTATTATTATTGTTATTATTATTATTAATAGTCGCTTGAATCCGGGGAAGCCTGTCTAGTAGTGCAGATAATAAATCTCTGTTGCAGACTGCTGCTCAGGCACATTTGTGTTTTTGTTTTCTTCAACACCCGCAGAGCCCACTTGTAGAATAAACTTCAACTACTCTGCGGACCTTTATTACTGTTTCTGGAACCATCAACACTAAGAAGAAGACCAGCTGGCGACTTTGTGATAGCATAAAGCTCGACGGCTCCCAAATAGTTCCGTCTACCTAATTTCACTCACAAGTTTTTGGTCAATTCCGTGGTATGGCTTTCAGACACTTTCCAAAGTGCCGCTCGCTATTATCGCCTTTTCCCAGATAGATAACATCAAAACATCACCTTCTTGGCAGGTTAGAACCTGTGTCCTATGGTCAGAAAAGTTCTAACCCTTCGTCTACCTGCCCCATACCATTACTATTATTATTATTATTATTACTACTATTATTACTAGTAGTAGTACTACTACTAATAATAATAATAATAATAGAAGTAATAATAATAATATATACAATAACTTTTCATACAGGCATATATATGTATATATTTCAGGAGCTTTGCTCAAATGTTTTCACACAAACTCTCCAGTTACGCAAACCAATGTACTGACTTATACTGGCGTGTGTTTACATTGTATATAACACGCTGAAATCAGATTTATTTCACCGAGCGTCCATATCTCAGAGGCAGAATCGCCGATTGATGTCAATTCGGTCGGGATTCAATACTGGCTAGAAGCAATCGGATGTCTAACCGTACTGACGAGCTCTGTTACAGGGAAACGGACCTGTCTGCGGATTAGTATATTTAATTAAAATTTATCCTGAATTTTGGTATTTGTTGCATTCTGAAAGAGGAAGTAGGTGTCAAGTATTTTTCCGCTAGTTATTAAACAGATGTATTCACTTCCTAGATAGTCATTGTAAATTTTTATTTATTACAAAAAAAAATTCAATTAAAATCATATTTTTTTACTACTAAAACCTATGGAAATATGCAGTGTTAAATCAAGCAAGGAGTCATATAAAATATAAAATATTAATGAATTTTCATACGTAAAATCTTGGCAAAAATAAAACCTACTAGTGTAAATTACATCGGCTCAGAACCACTATTATCATTTTTATCAGCAGGGCTGATATTATAAGCTATCAAAAATAATCTAAATGATTATTTTGATAAAACTAAAACACATAATTATCCAATCAGATGACACAGAATTGACGTCCAATTAGATAATCCTGAAGTGATATCATGCATCAGTATATAAGCCAAAGCAGCACGAGGGTGTAAGTAAGTAGATATGACAGATTTGTTTCTCCCGAACACAACCTTTGTCCCCTCCTGGGGGAAAATGAACAAGAACAAATTCTGCTTAGGCGGGGTCTCCAGGATATTTTTTGTCCGCGCATATACACTCGGAAAACCTTACGTTAAAAACGGCTTTGTGCATCAGCCAGGGGATGGCTTGGGTAAATACTAAGTAAATGTGACCGGGCTTTGAGAAGTTACCTTCTCTGATATCATGCCGTCATAACAAAACCATGAACTACCCGAAAGTAGGAAGGAGAACGTGCACAGAAACTGACTCTTGCAAGGACTATTACGGACATTTTAACGACCTTGTACCAACCAAATGACATTACATTTATTTGTAAAAACCTTAATTGATTTATATATATATATATATATATATATATATATATATATATATATATAAAATTGTTGTTTCTATATACAATTTGATTTTCTTCTTTTGTACCCTTCTTCTATCTAACTAACAAGGCCAAATCAACTCAAGCTAAACTAATGTTTCAACACACATACACTTCACTATAACGGATAACCCACTATACATAAAAGCTGAAGAATGAGAGAAGAAAGAAGGGAAAACTTTGCCAAACGTTTGAAAAACTATTCCTGGATGTATGGAGAGATATGTGGGAAAGAATCAGTATTAAGGCAAATAGAGAATATTTGAACAAACTAAGAATTGCTGATCGTTTAATATCAGAAACATTTAGTGGATAAATAAAAATATATTTAGGCGCTAAATATAATCTCGATGCAGGTTTGAACAGCAATGGTAAAAATAGCCGTTTCCGTATAAGGAAACTTTCGACATTCAGTGATCAATTAGCAAATACAAATGTTGCTCAAAATGTATAAAATATTTTGCTTGAAACAATTTCTCGGGAAAATAGATTTTTCCTGTCCCCTAACTCTTATCACTCTTTCCAGTATTGATGGAACTTTTTAAACTTTGAATTTGTGTAATGTAGGGCGTCAACACATTGATTATAAAAATATCTTCTCTTCATATGCAGTTTAATTGTTACTGCTGTTGAAAATGTTCAATTCTTTTGTATCTTTTCATCTTAAACAAGGGCGAGATCGCCACTAGTGTGCAGTGGGTGTACAGTGAAAGCAAAGACTTAGCACAGGGGGACATTGAAGAAAGGATAAGTGATTAACGGCTTTCAGGAAGAGAGAAGATGGCAATTGGCGTTTAATTAAAATTTTCAAATATTGTAGCTGTCAGGGAAGGAAGTAAACGAAAGGGAGTTCTACAGGCAGAAAGTGCGAAAAAAGAAACTATTACACTAGAAGAAGCCGTTATATTTAACTATTTTCAACTGTAAAAAGGTTGGATCTAGATACCACTCTAGTATTAGGCCTAAACTCATGTAAACGTGGCATTAATGAGCAAAGCTGACCAGATCAGTTGCCATAAAAATATTCGTAGAAAAGACAGAGGAAAGCCACACTAAATCTTGAGGAAGTGATTGAAGTCGTGATGCCAAGTTTACATTGCAGGTTCTTCTTTCGATTTTGATAGGGTTTCTGTTGTTTGGCAAATCTCGTTGTTTGTGATTCTCTAGTGTCAGTCTAGTTCAAAGGAATCACATTTCTAAGGCCTATGGGGTTCATTGTCTCGAAGTATTTTTTATCGTTGATCTGAGAGAGCAGTTGTTATAGAATATCAAATATAGCAAGAATGTTCAGTTTTAAAAACGATCATTAGAAGGAAAATTAATGAATTTATAAATGCTTGAAAATCAAATGAAACGACATTTAAGGAAAGATTGGAAGGCATTTAATACAAAAAAGATTGGGAGGCATCTAATACAAAAACAGTCCAGGGAAAATTTCCATGCTAAAACACTTGAAGCGTAAACTATATATTGAGCGTGTAAACAACGGACGCGTAAAGTGTAAAGTAATAAAATACCTTAAAAACAAAATCAGAAACGCACAAAGATCAATAGAAAACGAAATGGCAGCGGCAAATACAGGAGATAAAAACAGATCGCCATGGATCCGAGAAACAAGCATAAAATATGTTATCACAGAATCTATTTAACAAGGAACATACCAAGCCAGAAAAATCCTGGAGAAATATTTTCTACAATGCTACAGAGTAAATATCTGACAGAATACCAGAGAGTAAAACATATCACACAATATTTCCATTGCATTGATCTAAGCTTCATTCGAACTATCTTCTTTCAACGAACGACTAATTAGTGGAAACGACTCCCACATGGATCGCTACAATCTTAACAGTTCTAGCGTTAACTGTTATCTTCTCCATATAAACTGTGGTTCTTACCTCTTACTTTGTAACATCTACCTTGAGTAGCTCTTGAAGCTTATACAGAATGAATATTACTTATAAATAGTATTCAAGAAATGTGTATTCTTTTTTCATATTTTGAAAGTTGAATTATTTTTATAGGTAAGTTCACAGTTCAACAACGAACCAAAATTGTACAACTTTATTTTTTAAACATTGATATTAAGGTCATGTCAACACGAATTCAATGTAAGAAACCCACAATTTGAATCAATGATTCGCCGTTTGACATGACGTTTTCAGCGAACCTGTTCCTGTACATGACTTGCCAAGATCTGGGGAAGCATATTCGGCTCGCACAGAAGAAAATATCGAGCGTGTATTGAACAGCGGAGAGGAAGAGCAAGGAATGTCTATTCGAAGACGCTCTTAGCAGATGAGTGTGTCTCGAGCATCGTAAGCAGCATCCCAAAAAGTTCATCTGGTACAAGTAAAAGAACTTTAGCTTAACGAAGCTTTTATACATTATTTCAAGGCACATGAATACGAGACTCAAAATAGTGGTCGTTTACCAAGTGTTATTATCGGTAATTAATTCAATTAATTTTCCATTTCATGATCTGTAATACCGAGTGGCTAGTTGGGATGAGACATCGTCTGAAGTAATGAGGTCCCATGATCACTTATCAATGGCACAATTATCATTAGAACACAAACTTAATTTAAATGGAGTTGTCTAAATAATGCTGTTGTCTAATATCAACTAAACCTATGCGGATAGAACAAAGATCGAATGTTCTATTGTTTATGTAGTGTGGCTGCAAATATATAAAAGAAGACTTGTCAGAAGAAAGAGATTTCATTCGTCTGTAAAGAAAGTGTCGTTAGACTGATACCGAGGGTCCGTTGGTTTTCACGGAGTTATATGCACCGCCACTGATCGGAACTACCGTTGGATAAATGGTTTCTCCCTGCAAACACTGGCTGTTGTTATCTTTGGTGTGTCGAAGTCAATCTTACTCCGACTTTATCCCCCGACCTTGGCAGCTTCGGCTAACACCGATATGTCATCTTTAAAAAATAACAAAAACTAACAATGAAACACAACTTTGTCGACTGATTGTTTAGCGAATCTGTCAGTAAGGTATGACAAAATTTCTTTATAGATATACGTAGTGATTTTCTAAGCGCAGCTTACATGTGACACAGGGCCGAAAGTATGGGGCACCCAGTGAGGATCGAACTGAATATTCAATTCTAATGATTGTTTGGAGGATATAGTATCTTATTATAATTGTGCTTAATCCCCTCTTCATCACTTAGCACGACTATTACGCCCAGACAATACCTCATATCTAATAGACTATTTGTTTTGATTGCACGCAAAGCATAAAAAGACACTACTTTGTTTCAGTGAGAAAATAAAAGAAAGAAAAAAGGGAAGAAAGAAGTGGTAATAGCGAGAGAGAAAAAGAATCAGATTAAGCTGAT
Organism: Ascarosepion bandense; assembly: GCA_037127315.1. Taxonomy (NCBI): domain Eukaryota; kingdom Metazoa; phylum Mollusca; class Cephalopoda; order Sepiida; family Sepiidae; genus Ascarosepion; species Ascarosepion bandense. The sequence continues at coordinate 5,311,378 of JBBBDQ010000224.1, read as the reverse complement.
AAGAACAGATATTACACTTTTAAGCCGAGAAGCTATGGCATGTTTGGAAGCACTACGCTAGCAAAATATGGCACAAGGTAGGTTTAATGTGGTGAGGCCACGTGAGTGCGTTAAAATTAACCCAGCCCGTCGTTTGCTAACATCAGTACTACTACCAATCCATCCTTTATGATTCGGCATGATCTAACTTGTCTACTTGAAAAAGGTAAGTACTTTCTATACAAAAACTCCGTAAAACCTACTTAAAATAATTTAAATGCCTTCTCTGAAATTTTCTTAAAGGTACACTGAAAAAAAAAAAATCTCTCTAAATAAACATTTATGGATTTTTAAAACATTTGCATGTTTTTCATTTCTCACCGAGTAACGTAAACAAATTATTTAAAATTCTCTTTAAAACACGGTATCTGTCCTAAAGATGAGCTTCAATGTCTATTAATAATTTTAAACTTAATTAACTGGATTTTCTAAAAATAACTTAAAACAATAAAAATAACGTTTATTTACACACAGTAATATTATTTTATCAACAAACGGCATTAATAAATTACTGATTGTTTAGTCTAATATTTTTATTAATTCAAATAATATAAGTAAACAAGTAGCACAGTTAAAATGGGCGGATCAAATCTTTCACAAGCACTAATCCAGAAAAGTTTACTGAAAATGAAATAAATAAATAAAACATTTTACAAAGGTGAAGATCATCGTCTTTTACTGTAGAGGACAAAGCTTTTATTTCCAATTATTTAAACAAACTGTTATCTTGTAAAATTTGCTTAACATTCATGGAAATAGTAGAAGGGTAAGAAAGTTCCTACATATCGGAAAGTGAATTAATAATTATGATTTTTATCAGACTATAATTCTGGTAAACAGATGTTTGAGGTAAGTAATTGCGCGTCGCCATTTACCTTATGATTATTTCTAATCTATTGTTTGCAGATAAATATTTCGCATTTTACTGTAAGTCTATAGATTTATTTTTGAAGTTCTGGTTTACTGCAGAGTTAAAACAAAATCCAATATTACACTGGCTACCTTTCTGCTTGATAATATCTGGACATACCAAAGCTTATGCAAACTTGGTTGGTTGAAATAAATTACAATCTTCCGGGGTACTTCCAACCACGTACTACCTTTACTTAGAGATTAGAGCAAAATCCCTTACGCGACGCTTCAAATATCTCTGAAAAAGTTGATATAGACAGGTTCGTTTATCTTGTAGTTCATACTTCTCTCTGGTCTTTTGAACAGAAGTAGAAATTTATCCATTTTTCCCTGATTAGTTTCCTGTTGTTTCCAAGGTCTGTTTTAGCTGTACTTACGTTAATATAAGTTCACACAGTAAATCTTTACACTGAGTGGTTCTTGGATCTTGGGTGAAAGTTGCTTAAAAAACCTTGTTAAGAATGCTTAAGCGCGTTTTAGAAGTTCTTTTTTACCTTCTTCATGTACTGAATACATAGAACTTTTGAAGATAATTGTGTAGTTGAGCAGTGATATTAGTTAATACCGAAGGTAAACAACGCTGAGCCTGGTCGATACTTAGATGGGTGACCGCTTGGGAATACTAGGTGCTGTAAACTTTCATGTCAAACTATGTCTGCCACTGGTACCACGTAACCCAGTACTACCTGCCTAGGGTCGGGTTTGGCCGTCAGCGACTAAACCGGTCCTTCTGCAGGGTGCAGGCTCGGTGAGGATTGTGGTGTAGATACCCTACAGGATCGAAAACAAATCCTGTTACATGGCGGAAGAGCTCCGATGAGCCAACAGCCACCTTCACAAGGATTCAGTTATAGTTTAAATAGTCTTTGCCAACCTGCATTTACAAGTTTGATGAGTACAAATCCTCTGAAATGACGGACACGTAAATAGTGGAAGTAATCCAAGGAGGGGTTCCTCAAAAAGAGAGTAAAATAAAATCCTGATCCAGATTAATTACATCTTATCAATTCCAGTTCTGATGAAAACCAAAATTTTTATTGAATTTTTGGACAGAATTGTTTTAAAAGGTCTTAGTTGATACGATAATTGTAAGTGAATTTTGTTTATTTTTTTAAATTTTACTTACATATCTGAATTTATTCCTTATTTAACTTAATTTATAATTTTTATTTTTATTTTAATTGATTCGTTGAATCGATTACTATATACAATTTATTCGATTCTAATTTGTCATATTACTTGTGTCTTGTTTCAGGATGAAGATTGGCAGTGTGATGATAAGTTTGCCTTTACATTCTGAAACAGGACGTTTTGCGACTAGGTGTGACATTTATCTTTGCACTAAAGAACCCAAATGAAAAAGCACAAATGTTGTTACGAATATATTTCTCAAATAAATTCAATCATCAAAGTTTCCTTCTGATAAGTTCTCGAAGTGCTTGTGGAATATTAACTTTTTCTATTTTGACAGCAGATTGTGTGATTTCCCTGTGAAGAGCGTGGCAATAAGGGCATATAAAATTCATTGTTTCTCTCATTTGTTGTAGCAAATTTTTCTCTTACTTTTTCAAAGATATTTTATCTTGTTCTCTCACATGCTCCTTTCTACTCGTCTTCTCGCATTCACTTTCAATCCCGTTCTCGAATGAAGATTCGTTGTTCTCGCAACATTTTTTTTTATAAGCGTTTCACCCCGAGCAAGGCATGTCACTGCCACTACTGCGCAGGGGGCTACGTAGAGTGGAGAAAGGCTGATTAAATATAGGAAATGTCAGAGGGTGGGTGATAGGCGGGTAAGGATACTGAGAATGAGGGTTGGGTAGATGAGAGAGTTTTTTCTCTCTTTTGCTGCTTCTTTTCTTCTTTCTGTTCTGAAGTCATTTTATACAGTAACTTCGAAACAATCTTGACATCATCATATTGTTCTCTTACATGATTTATCTCTTCCTCTTCTAGTGAATGCATGTTTTAGTATACTTGTATATAACGATTGCACTCATCATTGACGTCATGATACTTGTCAAGCCGTTTTTGTTTGGTGGTGTAGCAATTCATGTCTTGGTAGCTTCAACAGAGTCATTGATGTATATAGTTTCTTTGTTCTGTTTCAGAATGAAGATTCACAGTATATTGATAAGTTCCTCTACCAGATGTCTCATTTATCCTTGCACCAATGACACGAATGAAGAAGCTCTGTTGTAATAGAAAAATATTCCGTGAGTTTGGCTGAGCTATAGAACTGAACAGATAATTTATATGTTCACGCATGATCACGACTAATTGAAATTTTATTAGCAATTCTCGCAGAATTTATTAGAACATTTACCTGTATGGTATAAAATGAATGTATTTTTATTGAATATATATCGAAAATCGATACTTAGAAGTGTAACCTGTTGTAAATATTTTTGTATAAGAAAATACATCATTCAGTAATTAAACTTGCATAAGTAATTTATATCCGACTTGAATCTTGACGGCAAGTAAACAGCACTCGCGTTCATATATATATATATATATATATATATATATATATATATATATATATATATATTATGGATATAGAAGCAAGTACATGCACATGTATAAATACATTTATGGTGTTAATAAAACATTGTTTGATGTAATATAACAGAGATATAAAGTATATATTTATAATTAATAATAAATATTGGTATTCGAATATAATCATTTCACATGTCAATTAAACTTTTTCTTATAAGATAGGAACAAAATAATAAAACATTATACATTGAATTTTTCAGGTGCAAATTAAATTTGTCACGCTACCGACGTATTGATAAAACTACAAAGATATATATATAGATCTTGTTATAATGTATTTTACAAGCATATGAAAAAGAGGATTGCTTAGAAGTGTTCCATAAGTTTTTGAAACAACGTTTTTCATCGTATTTTGTTGTCAGACAATCTTGAAGTTGCTCTACGCATGATGCAGGACTTTTAGAGTGTTTACAGACGGACCTTTTAAATACAAATCCATAAACATTGGAAATGTCAGTTTAGAGGTAGGATTCCGAAAAGTGTTACGACTGAAAAAATAATTAAAGAAAGAGAATATTGATAAAAATGAATGTTGTTTGTGCGGGAGTGTTCACAGTAAAAAAAAACTTTTTTGAAATGACATAAAGTTTGAATAAACTGTTCACAAGTTGTCAGAATTGGCTCAGGAGAATGGTTAAATTGTCATTTATTGTTCTGTTTTTACCGGGTATCTTATAATTGTAACCTGGTGCCAAACTAAGCTTTTTCGATTACGCTAGTTTATTGAAATTATGCAAGTGTTCTTATACGAAGTTTACTTGAAATTATGCGGTTCGATAAGTCCGCTTGGCAACTGATTTTCTAAAATGATCTTCAATATATTACTAAATGTAGTAAGGAGTGAATTGTTACATTTAACGCCTCTAAAAAGAAACTGATTCCTTGTAATCATCTGAGAGAATTCTTTATAACATACATCAGATGGACGATGCTAACCTCCAGGAGAGTGACTATCGTTTTCGGGCAACATGAAGTGAAAAGAATATATTAAAACATTGCTAAGTCTACAGTTGATAAAGTTGGTTAACTGTGTTGACAAGACAATAATTCTCGTGAGAACCTATCTGACATATTTATAACTTTACCATTTCTCATTGCTTTTAGTTTTGCTGTCAAATCTAGTCGGTTGCATCTTCTATATATTTAGAGATGTTTTATAACATCTAAAGGGGAATCTGTCATGTTGGTGGTCTGACCTAACATCATGGCTTCCATCTCTTTTCCACTACCGTAAACCTAGTTTCACTGTGCTTTTTCTATATTAATTTTTATGGTAATTGCTATGCTAAAATTTTCGCTATGGTACCTAGATATTGGAATTCCAGTTGAATTCCTTGCATTCACTTACGTTCGAATACCCTTTGAGAAATGTATTAATCCGTCTATTCTCCCCAGCTACGGGTTAGATGACAGGCCAGATTGGTTTCTATAGCCTTGATTGGCAACCAATCTACAGCAGAAAGTAATGGCAACCTACGGCGGGATAATTTTCTACCCAGTCAGTAATGTCCCTTTTAAGACCTGATCGCCCAAGCGTATAACACGTACGGCACTTGACTGACTGACCTAGATTTTGTGAATTTAAGCGCAATACTAGAGTGGCGGCAAGGTTTGAGCATTTCATAGTTGAAATAACTTGATGCTGACCTAAGTTTTATGCTACCAGTTTCAAACTTCTCGCTTGTTGAATTTGCTTCTGCTTCTTTTTTCCTAAATGTGATCTTCTAAAACAGTATCTTTCAATCAATAATTTCTTTTGTTGTGCGGCTGGAAAATACGTCCTACAATTCGAAATATGCTTAGGCTTTAAATAACCCACAAAAAACTGATAAGTCATGAAATAAAAATCAACAAAACTGCTGAGCATTGAATTGCTGTGGTTATAAGTAATGAGCAAAAATATGTACTTTAGTTGGGGATTTTGTGTTCAGATCTTGGTTGAAGCCTTAAAACCCGTGATTTTGCTCGAGGAGGGACGAGCAGAATAGCCATCACAGCAGAATTAACGCATACGAGCGGAAAGAGTATAGTCACCGGTCAAGGACCGACTAAAGTGTTCGGTTCAACATTACCAGACTGGTACGGAATACGTCAGTCAAATGCAGAAAGTCGGAGAATGTAAATGTCAAATTTATATTTCATTTTTTACAACATTAGATAGCAAGAATGTATTTGTTTTGACAACAATTTCTGTAAATTTGGAAACTACTACTGCTTTTCCAAAAATATGGAAAATCAGGGGAAGCTAATTAAGGAATGTGCCTTGTAGCTCTATAACTAAGCGTGGGAACTGAAATAACATCCTTTATTATTTCCCTGCTATTCCTTCCCGCTAATCCATGTAAAATCCTTGCCATTTTACCTAACTTTATTAACACCACAAATCTGGGGGGTATTTTCTGTCGCACCCTGTATAGTGGCTTATTTGATTGCAATTTAGCGAAATATTACCCGGCGCTCCTGAAATATAAGGTCTTATGGAATCTTTTCTAAATTTTTAATTAAATCTTTCATAATATCTATAAAAAATTTATATAAAATCTATAACAGATCTTCATAAATTCTCAAACATTTAATAATTTTTTACAATACAGACTTTTGTGAAGACATGCAGCGGGTAGACAAAATAATGTTAACGTCTTGAAATTTCAAGAAAATGGATTTCAATATGAGGACGACAATCTTTGGTAGTAGTTATAGGTTGACTTTTGTGTGGGACCGACTTGTACAAAATTTTCAGAGAAATTTCTATTTATTCTTCTGCTAAAATAGTCTTCCATACTTCCAATGTTGATGGTGGAGGATATTGACTCCTCATTTGTTTTTTTTTCTAAAATGAACCATAAATGTTCAATGATGTTGAAATCTGGGAACTGTGGTGGTCAAATACTTTTCCTCCTGTCATTCAGCAACAATTTTATCATCCTGAAATATGGTATTTCTCTCCGGAAACAGATCCTGAACCACTGGATGAAGTTAATCAACTAAATAGCCCTGACTGTTAGTATTAATAAACTTATTTAAATAATATCTGAAAAAAAAAATTGTTGCAAAAAATGACGTACTACTAATATTAAATCAACAAATAGACAAATAGACAAGCTTTTGACAGCTTAATCAAGTTTTCTAAATTATTCAATTATGCTACTAGTTGTTTCCATAATTTTGACCACCCCCTAGGTATAATGGAGTTGTTGTGTTCATACCCACGACTCAATTTCTCATATTCAATATTACATTTTATTTTACTCCAATGTTTCATCGGATTACTGTCTGCTATGTGCGCGTCGCAATGCTCATCAGAAATATGAGCCTTACATATCCAATTGCTTTTTTTCCCTGATGCCTATCCCACAAGAATTTAAGCGTGCCACTAGATTGACCCACTCTGTTACCGTTAAAATGGTTAAATGTAACCGCCTGTAACAGTTTCTTTTCTCGCACCTCCAGTCTGTGGAACACTGTTTCATTTACTTGTTTCTTTGCTAGCTACAATCTCGAAAAATATAAACGCAACGTGAATTGCCATCTTCTATCTTCTAGAATCTCATCCATCTTTTATCTTTTCTTCGACATCTCTTGTACCAGTTTTTTCTCTCACTGTAACCCCCTGCGTACTAGCGGCGGTCACATCTTGTCTTGTGAAATAATTTAAAAATATTCATCTGCTATACCTGAAAGACAGTTCTCCTGGGTGGTTATATAATGTTTCTTTCCCATTTTGGATGTAGCTATGCTGATCACATAATTCTCCTGAGAGTGGCTAGAGGTTCATCTGCCCGGACAAACCTGCATTTGTATTCTCTGAAAGAAATTGGGTGCAAATTATATTATGGACTGATATGGAGGCAAAGATGCATTCATCAACTAGAAAAACTAAGAAAAACTACTTATATCTCCTTATTGTATTGGTATTTATTTCTTAAAATATTTTACTGTTAATAAAACAACATGTTTAGCTAAAGAAGTCTTGTCATCGACTATCTTAAAAATAACTACCATAATTTTTCAATCGTACTGAGACATGATCGACTGACATATTAGTTTATGTGATGATGGAGTAATTTCTCAATATCTTGGTCGAGGAGTAAATGCCTATCTATGCAAACAGAAGGCTGCTACTTGCTCCAGAGCTTGTTTTTACTGACATTTGCTGTTCTAGATGACAAAACTTTTGTCTTTCATTGATCCGTCTTGCCAAATTGAATCGTTCCAGCATTCAACCGCCATTATACTTAATGGTACATACGTTAACAAAAAAGCATAAACAGGTGTCATTTCTAGTGAGAAGATTTTATGACATCGGCTCAAAGAAATGGAATTTATTTAAGGAAAACAATAATACCATCAATCATCCCGTTAAATAATTGCCATAAAATGGAATTATCATCGGCTGTTTAAATCTGTTGCGTCTTTGTTTTACAGACATAGAAATCTGCGCCCTATGTTTAACTTCTTTAAACAGCTTCAAGTAGCCGAGTTCTGAATTCAGAATTATCTTTCTCATACAGGGTACAGTTTATTTAACCTATAGCTGAGAGTAAATAAATGATTTCATGCCTTTCCGACAGATATTCATGCTAAAGGCAATGCAGCATACTTGACCGGAATTCAAGCTTGCCTTACCGATTTCTCTTTCTGAACCATTAACTGTTCCACTATTTGCATATCCACACACAGAACAACCATGCAATAACAATTATTAACGCATAAAAATAAGTAAAAGATTACAAAGTCCTACAGAGAAATAATCATGGCATATGGATGATTGAATGAAAGTGATAATCAGTCATGTATCACGTATCCTCATTGGCAAAAGCGATGAAGCTGGGACATTTGTCTTGCGCTGTTACAGTTCAACATATAAAAATGGCAGCTTTAGGAATATAATCAATTTTGCCCACTCATTCATGACATGGGGTTTATGTCAAGTCAAAGATTAGGGATGATGGCAATTTTTACATCAGTAGCCAATGCAAAGGCCTGCATTGAGATGTTGAAAACTTTATTCATTTTATCGATAGAAAATAGTTTTTGTGATGAAGTACTTAGTCGGGGTGATAATATTTCTTACCAACCAAAGCTTACGGCCGGGAAAGGAATAGCTACTCAATTGCATGACCACTAAATTGACCATGTCACGATCTGACTGAGAAAATGTGGCGGGTATTTTTAAAATAGTCGATGATATGACAAGCTTTTGCAAAGTAGATCTGGAAAAAACCGTTACTGGAAAAAAATTTTAACCTCTTTCATGGATAATATTATTTCTCATGAAGTATTTTATTTTCATTAAAGACACAATGAATTCAGTTTTGATTGAAATATTTCTTTTTTACAACTTATCAACCATATGTAAGATATTTAAAGGCATAAAATACTTTAGGATTTTATGAATAGTGCTTAATTTTTTGTTAAGTAATACTCTATTAATAATTTCTTGGAGAAAATAATTATTTCAGTTACAATTTTAGCCAACAGTTGAGGAGAAAAAGTGGATTCATAGCTATTTTAGCCCGCAAGACAATGCAATGAAGCAGACTGGAATTCGAATTCGACTTTCCAATTTCTCATTCTTAGCCCTTAGTCATTACATCGCTTGCATATTCAAGCTTACAGCATTTGACATTCTCAAGCGGTCACCTATATGAGTACTGGCTAGGCTCTAGGTTGCTTAACTTTGGTGATTGTAAGAGAACTGTTGTTTGAACACGAGATGACCGTAAGACTCAAAGCATTCAGGACAACATAAAAATCCCAGTAAGAGAAACGAATCAATAATAATTATTTTCGTGACGATCCTTGATTGTTGTTTATATGAATATAACAGCCCACATTAAAATTGTGACCAGTTTCTTATTGATAAATTAACTAATGATAACACAGAGTTTTCAATTTTTTCAAATCAAACTCGTACAATTTAACTAGGTTCTTCTATTCCTCTCTTCCAAACAGACACGCATTTTTGTTATCTACACGAAGAGTGATTTCGTATGAAGAAATGAATGTAACTATCATGCTGTTTTACTTTTAAATTTTTATCGCATTTATACTATAATTACAAATCAGTACACATAGCCGTAAACCCTACAGGTTGGGAATCCTGAATCTGAAATTCTAAAGAGTTGAAGTGCTTTGGTTTTCATTTTCTGGCAAGGGGATTTGGGAATACAGGATATTTAATTTGTATATAGCATTCTATAAAATGGTATATACCTTTATATTTCATAACACAGTTTATGCATATAACTGATGATAGTTTTATATAAATATCATATATCCTGAAGGTAGTTATATATAAACTTTAATAAATGTTGTGTACATAAAGATACCGGACACTCAAACCTGAATGAGAAAAGATTCAAACAATTTGCGATCACTATGATATCTTTCCTAGTTTAATCGTCTAAGAGAATCATTTTACTTTCAATCCCCATGGCTGATACGAATCTCTGGGAAAGTAACTCACTGCGCTATCTCAGACTAATGTTTTTCACTGATATGAAGTGAAAATATTATATTGAATCTATTGTTAAGTCCGCTGCTAAGAAATTTGGTTACCTGTGTCGTGCTATATAATTTTTCCCGACAGAATTTATATTACATATTTACAATTCTACCATTTTTCTTGCTTTGAATATTGCTGCCACATCTGGTTTTGTTTACCTGCTATATATTTAGCATTTCTTGATAAAATCCAAAGAAGAATATACAATGGTATTAATTGAGACCTGGCATCTTGGCTTCAGTCACTTTACGTCACCTGTAATATAGCTTCCATGTGCTTTTTATAAAAATATTTTCATATTAATTGTGCCGATGAACTTTTATTTAGATTCAATCCTAGATTGACGGCAAAGTCTTTTATCATTTTACAGTTGAAATGGTAAGATGTAACGGTAAGTTCCATGGCATTAGTTTTTTCTCTTGTGTTTCTTCCGGTTTCTTGCTTCCCACGCAACTTAGAAATTCAGAAATGTAAATGCCATATCAATCGTTATCTTCTGGTTTCTTAGTTCTTGTTCTTTTACTTATTTTTCACCTTAATAATATTTATCGCATTTTGTAACACTCAGTAACCCCTTGCATCCTTACTTGGTATGAATTCATAAAAAATTTCAGCTTAGCCTTTTATCGTAGAACTATATGATTTAGCTTCCTAAATTTTTAATTTGATCATACCAAATATGACTTAACGCCGCCTACTTAACTGTTTTAACGAAATAATATATATATATATATATATATATATATATATATATATATATATATATATATAATGAATTAGAGCACTCTGGCTATTGGGCGTGTATAACGATAATATGCACGCTAAAAAGTCAGCCTACTTCTAGGTGCGCACATAGCTCAGAGGGAGAATCACCGACTGACGCCAGTTCGGTCGAGTTTCAATCCTGGGTTAAAAGCAATCAGAGTCTAACCGTACTGATGAGCTGCGAAACAGATCTGTTTGCGGATGACTATTATATATTTATATCTACCGGCCTGAATGGCACACATTTTCGTAATAAAAAATTATCGTAAATACTCAGGCCGGTAGATATAAATATATAATACTGTTTCATTAAAAACAGAATATCTACTTAAATACGAGTATCGATAAAAAATAATGTTCAAACAATTCATTTCAAATTGTCGGTTGCTTATAACCAAGTTTCGTTAAAATTCGTTGATTTCCGTAACATATATATATATTGAGAAATTTCAAATTCAGGAGGCTAAATCATATAGTTCTACGATAAAAAGCTACTCTTATGCACACATACACACACACACATATATATATATATATTCAGAAAGTATAACATGAATATGTTATAATATCACTAAAAAAGTAGATGTTTTTCGATACTTTTGTGTCTTATCAAGTAATGAGGTTTATTTCAAGTTGAAACGTTTAAATGGTTAAAAGCAAGCCAAATCCCCTAAATCAGGGAGGCATTGTTGAATAGACAGTGCGGACCAAACAGAATAAAGTAACTTTTAAATTGAAGAATATGTGAGCAGATTCAAAAATCAATTCAGATCAGCATTATTAATCGACTATTAGATTCACTTTATTTTTATTGCGAATTTTAAATTCTAAGTTTAACAAAAATATTAGATTTAAAAAAGTTATTCACATATTAGACGAGGAAAAGAGATGGAACGCACACATATAAACCTACACATATACGCACATGGACAAATAAGCGGGTATACACACATACATGCACGCACATATACCTACAGAAATTTCAAAAAAAAAAAAATATATATATATATATACACACACACGCATGGCCAAGTGATTAGAACGTTAGCTTCCTGATGATGAAGCCTGGGTTCGAATCTCACCATGGTCAATTTGTCAGGGAGGTGACTTCTTGGAAGAAGTCATACCATGGTTTTACATAATCCTTGTCATTGAAATTGGGTGAACTGTTTCCTTTGAGGAGTCGTCGATGTTTGGGCTATATCGAACTCTCAAATCATCGTAACCAAAGTTTTGAGCCTCCTGGCCTTTTTCAGATTGTTGATCACGCTAAATAACACTCTCTCTCCCAGAAACTATAACTATGGTCTGCTCAGAATAATTTCAGTATAAACTACATGTGGGCTCTGTGGGTGTTGAAGAAACGCAAGTTTGCCTACATTGGGGATGAGCTAGCTGCACTGGTAGACTGACATGCTCGTATACGAATGGCGAACCATTATATATATATATATATATATGTGTGTGTGTGTGTGTGTGTGTGTGTGTGTGTGTGTGTGTCTGTGTGTGTTTCATTTATATACGTTTCCTTTTAGCTTTTAGTACGTAGGAGATCATAGCTCTCCTCAACTATCTTTTGTTGTTCTAACAATGTTTTGACCATTACCATCCATCTCGGTCCTTTTTCTATTATTGATTCACTTAAATTAACTTTTAAGCCATGTTTATTTTGCTTTTCATATAAACAGTATGTTTTGAATTCTTGAACCCCATTTTTAAACGGTTGTAGGGTAGAAAATAATTAATCACCCTTAGATCCACGAGAAGGCTTTGAAATCTATCAAGACAAACAAATGATCCAGGCATGTGATGTGGAACTTCGTCGGCAATTGGTTGTGTATTTGTTGTGGTGGAAATTTGAAGTGACCGGTTTGGTCGGAAGTAAGACACGGAACACAGAAGATAAGTTCAAAACAGTGTATTAGTATAACAAGAAGATATATATAAGCTAAATGTTAGTAATCAGTGAATAGAAATAAGTAAGGCCGAACGGCACAGTTACACTGCGTATTGCTTGACTAGTAACTGGTTTAACTGCATAATAGCTGTCGTACTTAACTGCAGTTGTCTACATAAGTCACGCTGGTAATTATCTATCTATCTATCTATCTATCTATCTATCTATCTATCTATCTATCTATCTATCTATATATATATATATATATATATTAAGAGGAAGAGTCCATTCCTCGTAGGAGGGCACCATAACAATCTGGCAGTCTGAATTTTATTTGAAAATGTTTCATTCACTTACGCACAAATATGTGTGAGAAAGATATGAATCTATCTCTTTTCTCTCATGCTATGGGTTGAATAGCAGAAGAGATAGGGTTCTCTAGCCTTGGTTGGAAATCAATCTGCTATAGAAAGAAATGGGAACATACTGCGGGAACTCATCTGCATAGAAAGTCATGGACCGAAAGAGACAAAATCACCCAAGCTTATATCATGTATCGCACTTAACTGACGAATCTACCTCACTATATACAATCAAAAGTCGTAGCCAGATTCTGGAAAATCCTGGTGTTAATATTCGTTTTGCAGATTTTTTTCTCATTCAATTATTTTGACAGCGGTTTCATGAAATCGTCTTTTTTCTTTTCCCTAAAAAGTGATCGATTCAGTGGCGGCCCGATGTCTAAGTCTTCCACTTTCAGATTTCGTTCTTTAGTGGCTCATAGAAGATTTTGTCTATGGTGAAAAGTCTCGTACTATTCAGAAATTGTAGCCTAAAAACACTGAAATGTTTGAAGATACTGCTATCGGAATCTACCAGCGCGTTTGCCATTCTGTGACTGATTCTCTCCAGCAATGTATTGATCAGTAAGGCGGGCACTTTAAACATTGCAATAAAACGGCTTGCAACAGTACCTTCCTAATTACCTTTTTCCCTTCGAATAAATGGTGAAATAAACATATTGACTGATTTTTAGCTTCTTGTAAACTGGAGTAACGATAGCAAATAAACAAATATCTGGACAGCTTTAAAAAAAATTGAGCGCTATTTGGAATGTCAACACACGCACACACACACACACACACACACGCACACTTAAGAATTTTGCAAACAGACCATCCAGCAATCGCTTCGTCTACTCGTTAGGAGAAAGTGCAATTAAGTGCGTATTTGATATCTTTATATTATGCTAAATATAATTTTATTAGTGTAAAATTAATTATTTCATCTTATTTCATTGTCAGTATGCTTATGTGTGTATGTGTGTGTGTGTGTGTGTGTGTGTGTGTGTGTGTGTGTTGGTGCATTGGTGTGTGTGTGTGTACATGTGTGTGTGTGTGTGTGTGTATGCTATAGTGGGCAAGTGCCTTTCATTCAGACTTCCAAAGACTGACAGCATTTCTCGCTTCACACTATTCTGTTAATATCATATATATATATATATATATATATATATATATATATATATATGTTGCATTTTTTTCGATTCCTACATCAAAATCCTTGTATTTTGATAGTATTGTTTTTAAGTTTCTAAGGATACATTATACACTACAGGAACAATCATGTCAATAAGAAATCACAGTCTGATTTTGTGGTCTTTCATATCTGTCTCTGTCTATTGTGACAGATTCCATATCTGTAATCATATCTTAATGGTGTTCAAACAAATTAATTGCAGTTTTCTTCCCGTAAAAGGTGAAGATTTTCGAGTGCAGATATTGGCCCACGCATTCATGTTGAGATTTATAATCGCGAGATGCTTATGCCGTGTAACCCGAAGAAAATAGTTATTTGATCAATTGTATTTGCTTTTGTTTTCTAGTTTTTAGGTTCTTTATCGCGTCAGTAAGTGTATTACGGTTTACTTGCTCTTCGTTGTCCACTTGAAATTCTCTTATGAATTTGTTAGCTTTCTTTATAACTGAATAATATTTCTTTTTCATTTCATGTACTCTTTTGTAGTTTCCAGGTATCTTTGAAAATCAATTCTTGATCTTTTGCAAAATTGTTCTGCTTAAACAAATCTTCTGCCTCTTTCAAACCTGGACGCATACAGACGATCAACACTGGCCTAAAAATGATGCAAGTTTTACATATTCTTGTAGATATACTTATTAACGCACTAATAAGACAAAATAATAACGTCTTCTCAGCCACACACCTACATATTTATAGTTGAGGTTATCTGACCGAAATAATAAACAAACACGTATGAGGGAAAAGGGTGTGAAAAAGGCAACAAAATCATTATTAAATACCACGAATAAAATATTGTTGATTCTAATACTGAGGTCATTAATGTCAGCTGGATTTAAAATTTAACCACATTCAAAAATACTAATTAATGCCAAACACTGACGAAGGCATGAGTAGCCGAAAATTTATATTTTGTAATTTACCAAAATGTTTATTGCGCTTTCACATATCAACTGAATAAAAATAGTGTAAAATATGCAAGGAATATGTTTATAAGCTCTGATTTATATATATATATATATATATATATATATATATATATATATGGATGGGGGTGTGTATGCGTGTTCGTGTGTATATGCTTGTATGTGTGTATGTGCATGTAACTCGCAGTTTGTTTTCCTCAAGATTACACATATTGTGAGTACATACACAGATAGGGAATAAATATGTTAGTTAAAAAATACTTCGTGTAAAGTAAAAAAAAATCATAGTATCAGAGTATTTTTTTCTTTTTTGTCGCTTTGGATTTATCAGGTTTTATGAAAATATGACACGCCTAACAAAAAGTAATAGATTTGAAACTTTTGTAAAGTCTAGACAAATGTACACGAGAACACGTTCGTCAGCTTTTCTAAACCGACTTGCTGTCTATTTGTTTATTTATATTTACTGACATGATGTGCACACCGGCATTTTAGTACGTACCGTTTTGGCAAATGTCGATATTTTCTACTGTCAGTTTAGAATGCGCCTGCATTGTTTACAACATATCGTCGACTAAGACGATCTACTCTAAAAAGTTGTTATTTCAACGATCATTTTAAATTGTGTAACGTGAAAAATATGCCCTCGATTTTCCTTCTTCTTTACTCTCTCAGATTAATAGATACAATCTAGAACTTAATGATTGAAAAAACATTTACAGCGTACTTCCGCGTTTAAGAAGACCTTTAATTCTCAAAATCACCCTTAAAAGTTGTGGGTTGTCTTGTACTTGCGATGAGATGGTTATCGACTCGGAATGAGAAATCGGAGAGCCGAGTTCGAATTCCAGTTGATTTTCTGTCATTCACTTGCGCATAAACGCCCTTGGGACAGTTACTCCTCCAGCTCTTCTTTCTCTAGCTATAGTTTAAATAGCTGGACAGACTGAGTTCTATAGCGTCGATTAGCAACCGGTCTACTGGCGAAAGTAATGACAAACTACAACTGGAAAATTGTCAAGTTAGTCATGTCTCGAAAGTGGCATGATTCCCTAAGTGTGTATCACGTATAGCAATTAACCGAATGACAAAATTATACTTCGTTATGATCCGTGTCCTTTCAAGACATAGGCGATCATAGACTTCTACTTACACCTATCTTTTGTCATGTCTCGAAAGTGGCATGATTCCCTAAGTGTGTATCACGTATTGCAATTAACCGAATGACAAAATTATACTTCTTTATGATCCGTGTCCTTTCAAGACATAGGCGATCATAGACTTCTACTTACCCCTATCTTTTGTCATGTCTCGAAAGTGGCATGATTCCCTAAGTGTGTATCACGTATTGCAATTAACCGAATGACAAAATTATACTTCTTTATGATCCGTGTCCTTTCAAGACATAGGCGATCATAGACTTCTACTTACCCCTATCTTTTGTCATGTCTCGAAAGTGGCATGATTCCCTAAGTGTGTATCACGTATTGCAATTAACCGACTGACAAAATTATACTTCTTTATGATCCGTGTTCTTTCAAGACATAGGCGATCATAGACTTCTACTTACCCCTATCTTTTGTCATGTCTCGAAAGTGGCATGATTCCCTAAGTGTGTATCACGTATTGCAATTAACCGAATGACAAAATTATACTTCTTTATGATCCGTGTCCTTTCAAGACATAGGCGATCATAGACTTCTACTTACCCCTATCTTTTGTCATGTCTCGAAAGTGGCATGATTCCCTAAGTGTGTATCACGTATTGCAATTAACCGAATGACAAAATGATACTTCTTTATGATCCGTGTTCTTTCAAGACATAGGCGATCATAGACTTCTACTTACCCCTATCTTTTGTCATGTCTCGAAAGTGGCATGATTCCCTAAGTGTGTATCACGTATTGCAATTAACCGAATGACAAAATGATACTTCTTTATGATCCGTGTCCTTTCAAGACATAGGCGATCATAGACTTCTACTTACCCCTATCGTTTGTCGCTCTCAATAATTGTCTTCTTGGTATCTCTCTAAATCCGCGCTTTGCTATTCACTCGCTCAATCCTATCAAGTACGTCTCGCGCTGCTTTCCCGTGTCTCTCATTCACTCATTCCGTCCTGTAAGTATATTATCAGATTCTCCAAACCCCCTCATTGTGATCCAGAAACTTCAGATGTCTCTTCCTGATACTAAGTATGTTTCCTATTTGTTTGCACTCTCTTCAACGCCCTGTCGTTGATCACATGTTGTCAATGGTATCCTCAGCATCCTTCTGTAGAACCACATTTCTTCTACTTCACGTATATCCTTTATCAGTCAGTTAAGTGCCATACGTGATACACGCTTGGGCGATCATGTCTCGAAAGAGACATGACTGACTGGGCCGAAGATTATCCCGCAGTAGGTTGCCATTGCTTTCTTCGGTATACTGGTTGCCGACCAAGGCTATAGAACCCAATCTGTCCTGCTATTTAACCCATAACTGGAAGTAAGAGACGGATTAATACCTTTCCCAAGGGTATTTGCGCGTAAGTGAATACAATGGATTCAGCTGGAATTCGAACTCGGCTCCCCGATTTCTCGTTCCGAGCCGATATCCACTGTACCACAACGCATATCCTTTATCACTGAAGAGATTATTCAGTATTCACTGCCATATAGAAGGACAGACATCACTAACCATCTAGTACTCTTTTCTTTGTTTTCAACAAAATCTTCCTGTTTCTCAATACTCCATCTAGCTTTTGAAATACGTCCTTTCCATGAAAATGTGTCTTCAGATGTAAGTGTGGCACATCCCATACTCTGTGAGAAAACTTTCCAGGTATTTAAATTTTTGTAACTGTTTGATTTTAGTATCCCCTGAACTGTATTTGGCTCTTTGGGGTCCTCATTTTGTTGATGCTCATACATTTAGTTTTCTTGAAGTTTATGTTCAGTCCTTTCTTCTCGCTTTCCCTTGCTACTTCTGTAGAAGATGTATTTTCCTATTTGTGTGTGGTATCAGCACTGTGTTGTCTGGGTATCTTATATTGTTAAGACGGCGAATCATGACAGGGCTTCCAGATCTCTCATAATTGTTTCACTGTACAGGTTGAATAGATCCGGTGAAAAGACATCCATATCTTACACCATTTCTGTTTTTTTATATCTGTGTATTATATATGAATTTATTTTCTATCCCTATGTAAGCGGTTTGCTGACAGTATAGGTTATTGATAAGTCTAATATTTTTCCCGAATATGTCGGGGTTACTGGGCATCTCCAAAAAAGTCTTTGTGGCGTGCTTTATCGAACGCCATTGCGTAAACTATGAATCACATGTAGACATTCTTCTTCATTTGTATGGCTCTTTCTGATAACATTCTGAGCGTAAATATCACGTTCCTTGTTCCGATGTCTTTGACAAACCAACTCTGTTCTTGTTCTATATTTGGCCAGATTCTGCTGCACATTCTGTTCATCAGAATCTGGACAAAGAGTTTTGTTATTGTTGTGGCGGACCTACCCATTAACATAGCAATGGACTAACTCAACCTGAATAAATACCATGTGACTAGTAGTCACCGGAGAGCACCATTCTGGCATGAATCAGACACACGTAGAGTGACTTACCGAACAGAGACTTTTGATATCCAACACCGCTTGCTCGTCAGCTTGACGAACAAGCTGGCATATTGTACCTTTACCCGTTATTTTGTTAATACAATTGTTTACACTAATCCCGTGCTCCTGTTTTAATTTGTGATGCCTTAGACAAGGTTACAACAATTATGTGGCTCATCAAAACGATTTATACTACAATTCAAAAAAAGAAACATTGAATTCTGAGTGATGTTTATTGACTTAACCTCGGCCTCGGTGCAATAACCAATAACTTACATGACAAGATTCACATTATCAAATAAATAGATAATAAAATTAATAAAAGCATTTCAACCATATATATTACTGGCATGATATTTTTTTCAAACCATTTCACCCCAAGCAAGGCAGAACTGACACTAGTGTACAGGGGGTTATATAAGAGGTGAGTGATGAGAAAGAGGAACAAGTTACGGGAATGTCAGAGAATTAGTAAGAGAAGGATGAGTACACTGGTGTGAAGAGTGCTGCATAAGAGTAGAGTGGAAAAGAAGAATAACATGATACAAGAGTTTTCGGGGAAAGTTTTTTTTTTTTTTTTGAGGCTTAACAATATATCAATCCTTATGGGATCATTTTCAGGTCATAACCAGTGATTTTGGGTACAGGTTATTTTATTTTTACAACGTTTTTCTTTTCACGATTCATTGGGATGTGTTTTTAAGAGCAGGGTCCCCAAGTCCTACCCTTGTTATTTAACCCATAACTGGAGGGAATGGACGGATTAATACCTTTCCCAAGGGTACCAGTGCTTAAGTGAATGCAGGGTATTCAACTGGAGTTCGAACTCGGCTCACCGATTTCACTTTCCGAGCCGATATCCACTGCACCACAACGCACATCCGTCACTATACGCTTACAGCACCTGGTCGGGGAAAGTATGCGAGTCTGGGAGATAAGAGATGGCAATTGACTTTTACATTTAAATTTTTATCATAATAAATTGCATATTCAAAGAATAACTCCATATCAATAAAATCACTTGTATCCCTGCAAGCTCAGCTGATAAAATGTAAATAGGAAGTTATGTCCCCGTTAGCAAACCTTTATCTTTTGCTAAACTTTCAATAATATTCATGGTAGAGTTAATTATGGCAGTAATAACATTTGGGATAACAATTTTCATTTCTCACTTATTAATATTTAATTTAAGATTATACTGTGATTACCAATGAAATATAAGTAAATGGCTATTTGTACACCGGGTTGTTTGGAACAGTTTCGAAAAGAAGATGAAGAAGAAAACTCAATTTCGCTAAAAGTCACGTGAGGAAACGTAAAGAAAACAATGGTTTCTCATTTAATAAACGTGAGTAGGAAAACATGATATAGAATCGGCTTTGCTATTTTGTTTATTTCTAATTTTTAAGGATACAGTAAGAAACAACATTTCCAATAACATTATCTTTATATAATCAATAGGCAGCCTTCTTATACTTCTAATATAAAATAAATCCATGAACATTTGCTATATTTTTACCTTGTCTTATCTAAAGGTCTCCTTTTACTCAGAAATATACCATATTTTTCGCATTTATCTATTTTCAGACAAAACAAAAGCGGAAGAACTAATTCGATGAAAGTATATAACTTCAAATATCTCTACCATACTCTTTATAAAATTACTTCAGTCACTGCTTCTCTCTCTCTCTCTCTTTCTCATTCTCTCTCTCTTTCTCTCACACACACACACTCTCTCTCTCTCTCATTCTTTTTTTTTGTTTCATTTTAACACTTCTCTCACGCCGCAGTTTCCTTCCTAGTCGTTTTCTTACACCAGTCTCTCCCCGCTTTTTTCTGTCTGTCTTTATCTTTCTTAACTCCCTATTTCTCTTATTTACATTGGTCATTTCTTCTCTATACATATTATTTTACTTTGTACGTCTCCCTCTTTACACTATTTACTTTCTTCTGTTCTCTCCGTTCTCTTATTTAAATTTTTTAACTTTGTTCATACGATCTATCTATCTATCTATCTATCTATCTATCTATATATATATATATATATATATAGATAGATAGATAGATAGATAGATATGTTATGAATTATTTTGAACATTATTTTTACCGATACTCGTATTTAAGTAGATATTCTGTTTTTAATTAAACAGTATTTTATATTTATATCTACCAGCCTTGATTATTTTACGATAAATTTTATTATTTTACTTAAATACGATTATCGGTAAAAATAATGTTCAAAATAATTCATTACAAATTGTCGGTTGCTTATAACCAAGTTTCGTTAAAATTCGTTAATTTCCGTAACATGTTTATATATATATATATATATATATATATATATATATATATATTGTAATGGTGCGTAAAGCCAAAAATTTTTTTTTCAAGAGTTTATCGTTAGGCATGTTTTTTGGCGAGTAGGGTTCCCATTGTCATAAAGTGCTCAATAACCGCATAGAACCTCAATATAATTATTTTGGACATGCTTTTCACTTAACTGAATATTCTCTCTTCTTAATTGAATAAGAAGAGAGAATAAACATCAGAATAAAAAAGTCCCTGAAGAATGAAGACATCATAAACAATGCCTTCACGAAACTTCGAAGTCGACATCACTGAAACAACACTTTTCAGTTAAGTGAAAAACCACTCCACATTAATATATATATAGTCAGTCAGTTAAGTGCCATACGTGATACACGCTTTGGGTGATCATGTTTCGAAAGAAACATGACTGACTGGGCAGAAGATTATCCTACAGTAGGTTGTCATTGCTTTCTGCGGTCGACTGGTTGACAACCAAGTCTATAGAACCCAAATCTGTCCTATAACTGGAGGGGAGAGACGGATTATTAGCTTTCTCAAGGGTATTTGTGCGTAAGTGAATGCAAGGCAATTCAACTACATACAGTAGAGAGCATAAAGAACAGAACGATATTAAGGAAAAAATCTAAATATGAGATAACTTTTATTTTAAAGCTTCAAAGAACATATTATCAAGGAAAAAATGATATAAAGGTAAATTATTTTATTCCAAAATATTAATGCTCAATAAACATATTTTGATAAATAAAGTTCTGAGAATAATTATATAACATTAAGAAAATGGATCATCAAAAACATCAGAACGATTAAATAAATTCCATAAAATTTAATAATCATTTTGCATTATTGCAAATATTTTAGAGTAAGAATATAAAATCGGGTATTTTACTAAATTAAACCGGCTCTTTCCTGGCTCTTGCATTGTAAACATTGCAAAAAATATGTGACGTCATTGGAACTTAGAAAACTGATAGTCAAGTTACGTAATGAAGATAAACTCTCGATTGGGTATATTTCAAAATGTGTGGATAAATCTAAAAGTATTATTCATAGTATTTTAAGAAAACATGAGAAAACTGGGTCATGTGAAGCCAAGAACCCACCTGGCAGGCCTAGAAAAACTAGTGCAAGGGAAGACAGATGGATTGGTAAAGAATTAAAAAAAGATCGAATTGCGACAGCAAACGCTATCACTGAAAGAGCTAATGCTGACCCTACCAGATCACACACTTTCCCGAAAACTTAAAGAAATAAATCTGAACAGTCAAGTAGCCTCTACAAAGATTTACATTTCTAAAAAGTAACAAATGAGCCGATTAAAATTTTCCACTGAACACATCATATGGACAGAAGAACAATTGGATTGTGTTCATTTCAGCGAGGAGTCAAAGTTTAACCTGTTTGGTTGTGATGGGAAAAGGTTCGTTCGACGCAGTCCTAACGAACGATATTTGCCTGACTGCACTAAAAGCAGGGTTAAATTTCAAGGAGAAAGTGTGATGGTGTTTGGCATGATTTCATCCGATGTTACGTACGGGACCTCTTGTTAGACTACACGGTAAAATTAACGCAACTGTATAAAAATAGACACTGAAGAAACCTGTTGTACCTAATTTGAAAACTGCAATTAATCAACCAGCTGTATTTATGCAAGATAACGCGCCATGTCACACAGCAAAGTCTGTTATGACATTTCTTTCTGAGGAGGATGTTATTTTTATGAAGTAGGCTGCTCAAAGACCAGAAATGAATTTTATTGAGAATGTTTGGAAGTTACTAAATAAAATAGGAAAAGAATGCAACAAACGTCGAAGAACTATGGACTAATTTGAAAGGAGAATGGGAGAAAATATCGGTTAATGAATGCATGACATTAATTCAGTCAAGCTGTTATTAAAAGTAAATGTTTACACATCAAGTACTAATGAATTGTGAACGTTATCTTCTTTTGGTTATGATGTATCCATTATAATAGTATGAATTTGTTAATCGTTCTAATATTTTTGATCATCTATTTTTTTCGAATGTCATATAATTATTCTTATAACTTTATCAAAAGAAGTTTATTGAGCTTTATATTTTGGAATTATATAATTTAACTTTAAATAATTTTCCTTGATAAGAGGATTTAAAATAACAAAGCTATTTCACATTTAAACTTTTTCTTAACATTGTCTGATCCATATGCTCGCTACTATATATATATATATATATATATATATATATATTATTTACTTGCTCAATATGTTTTTCCCTCTCAGTTTCATTTACTTTCTTACTTTACTTTCTCTTTTAACCATTTACTTAATTTGTTTCCTCTTTCTCTCTCTCTCTCTCTCTCTCTCTCTCTCTCTCTCTCTCTCTCCCTCTCTCTCCTATTTACCTGCTCATTATTTTCTGCTTTCATTTACCAACAAGAACCATTTTATTCTGGTATCATTCTTGTTTTTGGTTTGTTTTATTAATTCTTCTTCAATATAGTCACAAATATTTTCCTAGTTCTGATAAAAAAAATACCGTACACGAACAGACATTTTTGTAATCGATTGTGTGGGCGTGTGAGATTTAAAAATTCAATTTTTTCAGCCTATTTTTTATTATCTTTCGTCTTTTTTTCTTTTTTTTCTTGAGACTAGTTGAACGAGTGGGCAAGAAAGAAAAATATTATCTGACCGGTGTATTTGTCAAGTGAGGTTAACAAGCAAATCGCCACACATCATGATCTAATAACAGAAATCTATTTTACAATTGCAGAGAGACCATTCTAAGTGGAAGCGAAACTAAAATTACGCCCAAACACATGCAACTCTACACAGAACTGTAATAATAGCAAAAGGTAAAACGATAAAAAACAAACATAACGATTATGCTACAGGAGAGATATCAGCACACACACACACACACACACACACACACACACACACACACACACACACACACATATATATATATATATATATATATATATATATATATATATATACATAAGAAAGTGTAATTAGGTTTGTACAGTCATTACAAAATCAATATTCGGCTAAAATAAAATATATAGATATAAAATGTATCAGAAAATATAATACGTCAGTTCTATGAGCGTTCTTTTTTACCATTGAACCAGTCATACCTGACATATTGTCGGGTCATGGATGAAAAATCTGATTTCCTTACTAAATTCTGCATGTCAGGAAGATAATTAGACACCCAGCAAGATTAAAAACAAGACCTATTAAAGGGCGAGTAAACTTTCCTGTAGGGTCAAGAAGCATCTAACGCAGTTGGATAGACTAGGCTTCATAAATTAGTATGCCGTCAATGCGGTGATGACATTGCACCAAGGTGGATACAGGAGATTTCTCAGGCTGAATTCAACGACCAAAGCGGAAAGTTTTTCCCTGACCGAATCAGCAGCCACTTGTACCTGATCAAGGCAAGACTTCAAATTTTAGGATATCGGCTGTTTTCACCTCGAGAAGGATGGACTTTAATGGGTCGATTTGTCTGAGACACACCACGCATAGGTGAATACCTCTCTATATAGGAGGGAACTGGCCATGCGTTCAGCTGCGCTGTGACCCGGAAAGACGAGGTCATCGGACAGATGATGATGATGAAATTTTTTGGTATTTCTTAGATGCCTTATTGCTGCCATTTGATGTTTCTTTCATTTTCACTGTTCACTTAACATTTGCCAATGTGAAACGGCATAAGTGATGATAATAATAATACACCTTTGATAAGATTTGAAACAGCATTCATTGTCATTAGCAATTTCTCTTAGTGTCTCTTAGTCTGCATGCTAAATATCAGTCATTCGGTGGCATTTCAAATCAGTCATAATTTTCTCTTAATTTTCATTATTTAATCTTATCCTAATTGAGTAAAGGCATAAACGTATTTAACCTAATCCTATAGTCGAAACGTGCCGTTAACAAGATGGTCACAGAAGAGTTTTTACTGATGAAAAGATTGTTACAAGCTCGAATCATGTGGGAAGACATATTTTTATTTAGTTGGGATTTATCGATCTAGGCCGGTTGTTATTAATTTCATTATTTGTCCCCATTAGTAGTGATAGTAGCTTGGTATACAATCACTACCAATGAAAGTCCTAATATTAGCAAACATTTTATCGGATGTACAAGGAATAATTTTATGTCTTGAGTTTACATGCATAACTTATATTTCAATAATAAAGCATATAGTAATTCTACTTCTCTCTCTAAATAGTACTTGCTATTGAAAGATGCAAATAAAACTCCTACAGTTAAAAGAAAAATATCAACTAAAGCTAGAACATGTAAATATTTACATATTGAACAGGCGTAGAGGCTCATCCTTTGTTCCCTGTCTAGGATGTGGCTTCCGGCTTTCTCTTTTCCTATTTTTTCACTTTTCCTTTATTTTTTTTCAATTGGGGTAGATAGACTGAACTATCGCCCGGTTCACACTCCACCCATGTCTATTGAACAGGCGTAGAAGCTCATCCCTTGTTCTCTGTTTAGGATGTGGTTTCCGGCTTTCTCTTTTTTAATCTTTTCACTTTTCCTTATTTTTTTTTCAATTGGGGTAGATAGACTGAACTATCGCCCGGTTCACACTCCACCCACGTCTATTGAACAGGTGTAGAGGCTCATCAGTTGTTCCCTGTTTAGGATGTGGTTTCCGGCTTTCTCTTTTCCAATCTTTTCACTCTACGTAGCCCCCTGCACACCAGTGGCCTTACCGCCTTGCCTGGAGTGATATGATTTAAAAAAAAAATGTTTCCTTTGCTTACAAGAAAGGTCTATTAAAGACAATTCCCAAAAAACTGATTTATTGAACCAAAATAATGAAATCACTAATTTCTGCAGTAATAAAATTTTTCATACCTTTACATATATCTGAAATTATCTAAAATTTATTTCAATATTTTCACTATTTATATATTTTCTTACTTTAAAAAAATTAGCGTATTTACTGAAGTTTTTTAAAATTACTGTTATTATTTTATTTTTCTTATTTGTAGTTATAATCCACTTATAAATTTTAAAAAATAGCTTATTTAATTATCAATTTTTAAAATTACTATTATCATCTTTCTTTATACTTATGAATAATCTCTTTATAATTTTAAAAAATGTGTTTAAATTACAATTATAATTTTATTTCTACTTATGATAATCCCCTTAAAATTAAAAAAAAATAGTAGCTTATTTAGCTGATAATTTTTAAATTATTATTATTATTTTATTTGCACTTTTGAACTAATTCCTAAAGTACATATTTTAATATCTTAGTTCATTTTTCTTATCTTCCTGATGGTTTTGAGTTTTTATTTTTTATTTTATTTTATCTTTTCCAAAGTTTGAATTCGTTTTCTCTGTTCTTTTTTTTTTCTTTTTTCCCCTTTTATTTATTTTTTATACTTTATCTTTATCTTCTTCCGGTTTAAATTTTGACATATCTGGGTTTCTATCACTACACTACCGTCTAGTGAATTATACGCACATTGTTCTTTGAAGTTTTATTATCTCCTACTCCACTTAATTTATCTCATTGGCTGACCTTGTTTTTATTTCTTCATTTATATTTATTTATTTAAATCTCCTTATCTATATATTACAAAGTAAATTAACGGCATCTTACTGCCTGATGATTGTATATCAACTCCGAAGCTTTACAGATATTTAGTTGCAGTATGCAATAATAATAATTTCCATATACTACACACACACACACACACATATATATATATATATATATATCCTGGGTAAAAATCGGTCGGGTTTCAATCCTGGTAAAAAGGCAATCGGAGTCTAACCGTACTGATGAGCTGTGATACGGCGAAACAGATCTGTCTGCGGATGACAATATTTACGCTCTCACACCCTGATTGAGCACTCTGGAAAAACAGTAGACTTTGATAAACTGTAGCTACTCTGGCATGTACGCATCGCTCATTCAGTGAAATGAATTAGAGGGCTCTAGCTAATGGGCGCGTATAATGATATGCGTTAAAAGTCTGCCTACTTCCACCGAACGCCCATAGCCCAGGGGTAGAGTCGCCGACTGACGCCATTTCGGTGGGGTTTCAATCCTGGGTAAAAAAAGCAATCGAAGTCTAACCGTACTGATGAGCTGTGATACTGCGAAACAGATCTGTCTGCGGATGACAGTATGTATATATATATATATATATATATATATATATAATGCGATTACTATAGTCTCTATTTTTTTACTTTTAATCTCGTGTACGCGCAATGTTTGTTTTTATTTATTCGACTGCACAGGGGTAATCTGTAAGAAAAAGAGCACTCTGAAGCAATTCACTCCACCAAAAATTCGGAAGCTTCAATTCTAACATTTCAGAGTGTCTGGAGATCAATTTGAGGACGATACAGAGAATTCGGAAAGAGTTGCATAAGTCTAATGATGATTACGAAGGTAGTTAGCGTGATAACCCTTAAGGGCAGCACTATCTCTTCAAGGTACTTGATATAAGCTTTTGTATTGAGTCTAAGTCCCCATGGAAGTGACCTCAAGACTGGCTGATGGTATATGGTGTTCGTCTGCCACCCAAATTAAATTTCTCCTGCTGTTCGACAGTATAGACAAAATCCAAATTTATACATGCTATTATATTTGGGGCCGTTTTGTCTGCAGGATTTGTCGGAAACCTATAAGTTATCAGCTAACTGCTATCGAGGCTCCATTTCCGATTTTCGGTCTGGATTTACTTCTATAGACTTTGTTGGTGTTTGCATATGAACAAAAGGTAGTAGAGGTAAAAAAAAAACCCTAGTTTTTCCTTCGCTCAGTTGCATTTCCTTCTCGGGCTAATGGTTTCTATCTACCCAAATCACTGGTTGCGAGGCGCCAACCGTCCGTCATCGCCCATTCTTCCCCATGAAACCAGACTTATTTATCAGAAGCTATTTTAGAAGCATACATCTGCATCAGTTTATAGATATTGAGTGCTTATCCTCACTATCTTCCCCGTTTAGGACAACCTTTGGAAGATATATAATAAACGTATATAAACATTATGACTTTAAACAATTTTAATTTATTTTTAAATATATGTAAAATGTTAGGTAGACAAAACACTCGACAAATTAAGAAAAGTCGTCCATAAGCTACCAAAACTATTGAACATTTTGTTCATTTTAGAAAAAGAAAGGAGAAAAAAATTAAAAATATAAATCGGAATTTGAGCCTAAAATACTCGGAGATTATAAAATCTTTCTACAATGAAATAATTTATATTACATTTTTAACAGTACGAATATCTAAGCCAACAACTGTCAAAAAGTGAACGACAGTAGAAAATGCTAAGATGATAAATATAACGTTTAGATAAGCAAAAATAGAAACTAAAACGTTGTTCTGAAGTCAAATAGAG
Organism: Ascarosepion bandense; assembly: GCA_037127315.1. Classification (NCBI taxonomy): domain Eukaryota; kingdom Metazoa; phylum Mollusca; class Cephalopoda; order Sepiida; family Sepiidae; genus Ascarosepion; species Ascarosepion bandense. The sequence goes on along the minus strand of JBBBDQ010000224.1, from coordinate 5,282,907 downwards.
AGGGCGTGTTACTTCGAAACTCCAAAAAAATTAACGGATTTTAAGTTTAACTGAAAAAACGTCAATATTGCTTAAAACTATTATTATAATTTAATATAATTCATAGTCATTATGTTTCTAATTTCATTTATTATACAGGGTTTCCCAAAAGTTGCAAACCATCCAGATCTTCATAAAAAATACATATGAATATCAATTTTATTTTATAACATATTAGTATATGGTTTGAAACTTCTTTGTTTAAGAAACACTTTCTAAAAGATAATCCATTAAGTAATTTTCAATAAAATACTCATTAATAGAGTTATAACGTTTTCGAATAATCTGGAAAGAATTATAAAAAATCATAATAATAATATTTTAAATAAACAATTTAAACCTAATTGAAAATAAGAATAATCAAATAACTGAGATTAACAGTTTGGACAATAATAAATGTAATTGTAGAAACCCTATAGATAGTCATTTAGAAAAATAGGTGCCTTAAAGAATCTATTGTCTATCAATGTACTATTTCTTCTTTGGAAATCCTTGTAACGTAAAGTGGGTAGTACTAAGAACTCTCTGGAAAGAATATTTTATCAACACACGTCTTAATCAATTATAATAATAAGAGCAGAAACAGAGCATCCTTATCGAGATATTATTGGTTATCATAAAAAAAACAAATAAATGAAAATTTTTTTTAAAAAAAGCTAGAATATTTAAGTCTTTCAACGACCCATGTCCCTTTTATATAAAAAATATAAAAATATCTATTATTAAATTTCTCAAGAATAAAAATCTATTAAATAAACGTAATGAAATAAATGCCGTATGGTAACATTTCAAAATGTTCACCTCAGAATATGGTTAAAAAAGATTCTTCTTAAAATAATAAAAATGTACGTACGAGAAATCGACAACTGTCCGCGTGTCAACATCGCTACACCATTCGAATACACCAGCCGAATGCGTATGTATGTGTGCCACGGCACACATATACATATATATACCGAACCCCGCACGATTCGCATGTGTATGTTTATGCAAGCCTCAATGAACGAACGCTCGTGCGTGTGTATGTGAGTCCTTGCGCGCGTTGATGGGTGCACAAAGAGCGTGAAACCCAGGGTTACAAACTCACACTTTTCTACATGAATATATATATATATATATATATATATATATATATATATATATATATGATAATTATTATCATTATTAATATAATAATAGCATACTGCAACTCAACAGATATAAAGTTTCGGTGTGAAAACCTTTCTTTAGTTTGTAAAATATGGTCAATTTATTTGGTAATATATATAGATAAGGAGATTTTTTTAAAATAAATGCATAAAAATATACATAAAACAAAATTTTTAAAATATTAAAACATAAATAAAACCATAAAGATAGAAATGTCAGCCAATGATATGAATTAAGACAGGTGGGATGTTGTATCATTTTGAAAAATGGTGTGTGTACAACTCATAGACAATAGTGTTCCAATTCTTTGCTATCGAAAGCCAGAAATGTTAAAAATTTTAAACCAAAAAAAAACACAAAGAAAATAGAAAAATTTGAAGAAAGAAGAGATAAGATAGGAGAGGAAGAAAAAAGATATTCAAACGTTGGAAAAGAAAAAAATAAACTAATTAAAACCAATACCAACATAAATGATATTTAAAATAATAACAATGACAATAAAGATAAAAAAATCAAAATTAAAATAAAAAATTAAAATATAAATAATGATAAATTCTTAAGAGGATTTGTTCATAAGTAGAAAAAAACGAATAATAGTAATTAAACAATTGCCAGTTCAGTAAGGTAATTTTTTTTAAGACGAGCAAATAGTAAAAATTTTGAGATAAAATTGAGATAATTTCAGGTATGTTTAAAGGTATGGAAGATTCTATAGTGGAAAAATTAATGATTTCATTAGGTTATTTCAATAAGACCGTTTTAGGTAATTTTATTATTAGGATTTTTTCATGTAGCACATCATTGAATAAGTCCCGGGCCTGACAGGTAGATGTCGTCACTAATAAAAAATCTATATGATTATTATGAAGTACTAACCATCAAATGGTACGTGACAAAAATTTACCCAATCGGATTAATAGTTTACAAATTACAGTTATTTAAGTGAAGCTACTATTGTAAATTTTCAAAACAATGGAAAAAATATGAATTTCGTGAGTTGATAAATCATTGCTTTCTGATGCAAAAAAAAGTAATTCTAAAGCAAATCAATTGCTTGATATTTGTTATTCGGAATCTGCTTCGTCAGAAAAAAATAGTATGTCGACTTTTAACGCGGTCGTACAAACACAAATGATACTGAACGCTCAGGTCACCAAAAATCGGCAAATGTTTCGGAAAACACCAGAAAATCCACAAACTCTGTTTGGCGGATGGTAAATTGAAGTGGCGTGATATTGGAGAAAAGTTGAATATATCAGAAAGCAATGTATTCACCATTTTACATGAACCTTGGCCAACGAGAAAGCTAACTCCAAAGTGGGTGCCGCGTTTGCTCACTGTCGATTAAAAACAACGACGAGTCGTCGATTCAGAGCATTGTTTGAAACTGTTTCAACGCAACAAGAAGAAGCTTTTGCATATATATGTAACATTTACAACAATGGATAAAACATGACTCCACTACTTTCCTCCGGAGGCAAACCGGCAATCAGCTGAGTGGAAAGCAGCAGGTGAAATCTATCCAAAGCGACCAAAGGCGAAAACATCAACAGGCCTCCGTATTTTGGAATGCGCAAGATATTTTTTCATCAATCACCTTGAGAAAAGAAGAACCATCAATAGCGAATATTATATAGCATTTTTGGAGGGTTTGAAGGAAAAGTACACAAAGAAACGGCCACAAATGAAAAAAAGTGATCTTTCATCAAGACAATGCTTCATGTCACAAGTTGATCGCAACGGTAAAAAACTACATGAATTGCATTTTGAACTGGTTCTGCTACCAGCCTATTCTCCAGATCTGGCCCCCAGCGACTACTGGCTGTTTGCAGTCATCAAAACTATGCTCCAGGGAAATAGATTTGGCTCTAATGAAGAAGTGATATAGGAAACTGAGACATATTTTGAGGACAAAGACAATCTGTTCTACAGAAAAACCATTGCATTGTTAGAGAAGGCGTTGGAATCAGTGTATCACTCTCGAAGGAGACTATGTTGATGAATAAAGTCGAATTTTGCTGAAAATCTGTTGTTTTATTAGTTAGGCTCGGGATTTATTGAGTGATGTGATAAGCAGAAGAAACATCTTTCATGTTCTAGGTTTAGTTAATATTTTTCATTTAACCAAAGACATAAGCATACAAGTGAGTCTTTAAAAGATGTTGGCTTGCCAATGAACTGAATGTAAAAAAAATAATTTCTGTTCATTTCTAAGATTTAGTGAAATGTACCGGGATGCGAAATTTTCAGCAGCTTATTTACCGGTGCAGTAAAAAAGAACGAAAATAAATTTATTTTTTTTTAAACAAAGGAAATAGAACACAATTTCGAGGATAAGTAGATAATTATCCGCACCTTTTCTATAACATATCTTTAGTTTTTTTTTAATTGCCTTATGTTTATGCCTTATGTAGAAGTTTGAGCTTGATCAGGTCAGGTTTCTTGCTTCAGTTATCAGTGTGCACGAAAAAGGAACAAAGGGTAGTGATTCAAATATGCAGAGAACATGCTACATAATCGATGATATCTCGGCGGTTCGCCATTACCATCTTTCGAGTTTTCTTAAATCCTCTCATTAGTGGTGGATTTTGACGGGCATCCTTCTTCTTCTTCTTCGTGCTTCACACTTGTTTAAAGTGTTTAATCCATTCATACACATTTCTACACAGTATCACTCCGTCGTTGTAAAAGCCTACGATGGATTTCAAACCCAAACACAACTTCCAACCAGAGAATATCGTTATGGTATAGTGCTTAACTGTTACGTTGTAGAATTATGCTGATGTTTAGTTGTGCCTTTTGATGTATTCACTTTTGGTCAGTTCTTAACTTTAGTCAATTTATTTTTTTATTGTTTGTTGCATATCTTATGCATTATATTGAGATAGTTTTCGGTTAATAATTGCACTTAATACGCTAGACTAGAACAGCGATAGTAAACGCTACATTCTCTGATTTTAGGAGAGATTTTCTCAGTCATAGATTTGTTTAGGCTTGATCTAAATGTTTATCGTTGATTCGTTTTGGGTACTCGCTTTGGATAGATTCTTTTGTTCGTAATTATATCTTAGCAGTTCTAGGCCTTGTTATTTGACGTTCAATTTTGTCCTTCAGTCATAATTTTCCATGTAATTACCACACAAGCTTAAATACAGTATGCTTCGAAATATATACCTCTCAAACATACGTCACACTTATAGTATGATATTAGCTACCACTGATGCCATGATATCATGTGGAAGATATTTCCGGGGAAATATTATGTAAGAGAACTTTATGCTGAACCCTGTATATCTCTTGAGTTCTAAAACATCGATTCGCATCTTTCATATTTCTATGAAAGATTTTTTCAATTAAACTTTTAGTTGCTGTATTTATGTCAAGACAATCGACCATTGCTATTAGTAAAATTCATACTGTCACATGGTTGAATAATTGGCTACTAAACTGGTTTCCGCACCAGACCTTTCTGTTACGCACACATTTTGCATTATCCACAAAATATAGATTTTGTAGATAACTTGAAATGTTTTTAGCGTGAAGCTGCCGATTTTTCCCAGAATTTCTTGAAACGTTATCATTTTTATAATTTCAAATAGTTAGAACAAGAATTATCAAAGCCATGATGAGAAATAATTAGCAGATAAATATCTAACAAAGACAAAAAACAATTCCTACTTTTGTTTTTGCCTCAACTAGAACTTTGCCTGCTTCAATAACATTTATTTTTCTTTATCTTTCTATGGCACAATCATGAGCATAATGACTTCGATAAAATCTTGAACATATTTAAATATTTGATGGCAGATTGCGTAAAGGTTATCTGTCAGAAATTTAGAATGAACATGTACTGTTTAAATTGTGACCGGGTTTGTTTTGTTCTCTCCTTCCACACTTTCCATAACGTCACTGTCTATTGACGTCAACAGCATCCTTGACAATCTGCATCCCATGTCTAACCAACATTGTACAGCTTGGGTTTTCAACTTTAAAATTTTACTTCTCCTAGCCTGGTTTTCAACCACATCTCAAGACTCAAAAGTTTACCTTTCCGAAAAGTATGTGTCCTAAAGTAAGTGTAGCGACCTGTATCCGAATTTGACTTGTTGATTTTTTGTCCCGAGGCGGAAAGCTTTACCGGCATATAATATTTTGTTCATTTTCTAGTAATCCACTTAAAAAAAGAAATATATCTATCTTATTCCAACTATCGGTCAAAGAACAGAACAAGATGGGAATCTTCACCTTTGCTACCTTCTTCTCTAAGAGAACAAAACCTTCGAACCACCACTGCTTTGTGAGTGTTTTACTAGAAGAGAAGTCTAAATACTACAGAGATATGGAATGGAGACACTTAAGTGATAAGAGGCTGCAATGCACCGGTATCAAACAGTATTTGTTTACATTTCCCTGACTCTAGTAATCTCGCGAAAGGGTTGATATTGTAACATGGTCATCACAACATTGTTATGGATTTAACATAGGCCCAAAGGGCCTTGCTCTAAGCTAACCTTTTCTGGGACAAGCGAATGCCGACAAGATATTGAGATATTCTGTTTTGGATCATATTTAAACTTTCGTTTCACCAATTATTATATCCAACATCTATGTTTTAATTCTTTGTATTCTTCTCATTATTACTCTAGTCGTACCTCTTCAGTACCTCTCCAAACGTTTCTGTCGTTTTTAAGGCAAATTAATATACGTCAAACTACTATCATTCACGGCTGCTCTTCTGCCATTCCCTTACCAAAAGCTCAGTTAACTGATTACTTCATGATTTCCTATATTCTTAAATCTAATAAAAATACCTCATGAATTTGAACAAAGTTAAGAATTTGAAATACATTCTTTATTTATTAGTGTTGTCGGGGACGAAACAGGTTCCTCCGCCCTCTTCCTACAGTGAAGATGGTTAGCAAACGTAAAAGAAATATCTGGAATTAATCGGTGGGTTGTTTATGGTGGTGGTTCAATAAATATATTGTGAAGAATTTGAAGGGGAAATACTCTACTACTACCAAAACAAAATATGCGATTATTGCTTTCTTGAAAATCGTTTAAGCAGTGAATAAACGCGTCGTTGATATTGAAAGATACAAAATACCTTTGACAATCCATCACGTTTAATCAATAACTGGTGCATTCTAAATTAAGTTTTGTCCACAAGAAAACGAAAAATCATCGACACGGGAATTTGCGATATGTTTATATAGAATTAATTAAGTGATGTCGGAAACAAAGCGGAAGCTTGCAAATACATGACGCTGAAATATCCTAAAATTTACAAGGCACCAATAGCAATGTATGCCATTATTTGTGATGTTTTACTATAGGTTTCACAGAAAGCAAGCTAAAGAGAAACCTTGATAATTGCGAAATTACCAGAATTTAAACGAACATGAATATGTGTATGTTCTTCTCATCAAGAAGAATATACGCACATACACTTTATATATATATATATATATATATATATATATATATATTTATATATATATTAGTCATCTACATACAAGCTTGTTTCGCTGTATCACAGCTCATCAGTGTGGCTAGACACATGCACTTGCTTCTGGCCGGGATCGAAACTCGACCGATTTGGTGTCAGTCGGAGTTGTTACTCTCTATGCTATCGACGCATGGGATCAGAGGAAGGAAATTTTAACGTGTTGTATATAAGCAGTATATACACACGCCAGTCACCGAAAGAACTCAATTAATTTCTGAAGAGTCACGCATTGATTTGGTTGCATTCCTTTACGCACAAATGCCCTTGGAAAAAGTATTAATCCTTCACTTCTCTCTCCAGCTATGGGTTAAATAGCAAAGAAGATTGGGTTCTTGCTGTATTGCTGAGGTGGCAGAACGATACCCAGAAGATGTGTGTGGCATTATCAGGAGCACAATAAACGTGATAAAAGATATTAATACGAATAAGTCAAAAACACAAGATTGAGCAACAAATAGTAAAAGAAAGGAGAGATAAGTCGTTAGAGTTGCGGAGAGGACAGTCTGATACTAATCGTCAATCACACTGCAAACTCCAATTGATGACTGCTATTACTCTTTATTTTTATAGCTACCTTAGTCAACAGATCATTCCATTATTGAGAGTGCTAGAGGGATGTTAGCTGCTCCACAACAGTTCTCTAGGCTTGGTTAGAAACCAGTCTACCGCAGAAAGTAATGGCAACCTACTGCGGGAAAATCTTGTATCCAGTCAGTCACATGATCTACAAAGTATATATCACGTATAGCAGTGACATTATATATATATATATATATATATATATATATATATATATATATATATATTAGTTCAGATACTTTAATCCAAGCGGAAAAAGCAGGAAGGTAAATTCCAAAAAACCGATCCTAATTAATATTAAAAAAATTTATTTTAATATTAAAAAATGATACAGGAAGAGAGCTCCATGTAATAAAATATTACAGAGCAAATATAAATAAATTATTAAATTAAATAAATTTCAATTATAAGTAAATTATTATTATTGATTAAAGTCGAATTATTATTATAAATATAAATATAAATAAATAATTATTATTGATTAAAGTCGAACATTAATACCTTAAAGAATTCTAAAGACCTATGGATAAAATCGGACAAATCAAATAACATTTACAAGTGTAATACTTCCAATTACCTAAATATCCTTAAAAATAGTATAACTAGTCATTACAAAATAGACAGAGGAAACCTAATTTTATCGGAAATTAACTGTGATATGGTTAAATTTGCAAATGAACTAAATATTAGTGATAGAATTGGTAAAATTTCTACCAAAGAAGCTTATATTTTATTTAAGGACCACAAGCCAAACTTCCAAAATAAATTACAAACTAGACTAATTAATCCCACTAAAAGTGAATTAGGCATAATTTCTAGGGAAGTTCTGAAGAACCTAATAGAGAAGTTACAATCTAATTTACAACTGAATCTTTGGAAGAGTTCCTTAGATACCATAAAATGGTTTGATAATATCAATGACAAATCTAAATCCACTTTCCTTAAATTTGATATTGTGGATTTCTATTCCTCTATATCAAAAAAACTTCTTGTGGATTGTTTAGACTTTGCTATAGGTTATGTTGATATTTCGGATAGTGACTATAGGATTATACTGGGAGATAGAAAATCCATTCTCACCTTTGATAATTCTACTTGGACAAAAGGGCCTAAAGATAGATTTGATGTCCCTATGGGAGCCTATGATTCTGCCCAGTTAGCAGATCTAATTCGGTATTTATATTTTAGATATTTTAAGTAGATTTTTAAACCCTAAACTAATAGGCCTATATCGGGATGATGGACTGAAATGTATTCCCAATTCCAATGGGCCTTACACTAATAGAATACATAAGAAAATTATCAGAGCCCTAAATTTTTCTAGGTTTTAAGGTTGAGGTTACTTCCAATCTCAAAATTGTAAACTATCTAGATATCACCCTTAACTTAAATGATGGTTCCTACCAACCCTTTCTCAAAGAAAATAGTTCTCCCACCTATATAAATAGTTTATCCAACCACCCCCAAAATATTATAAGACAAATACACAAGATAGTAAATAATAGGGTTAACCAATTATCATCCAATATAAAAATTTTCAACGCAAGTAAAGAAATTTACGATAAGGCCCTTCAGAAAAGCGGTTTTATTAACAAGTTAACGTATGATAAGCCTGCTATAATCCCCGAATCATCAAAAACTAAAAACACCCGAAAATGTAGAAAAAGGAAAATAATTTGGTTTAACCCACCTTATTGTAAGCTAACTAATATAAATATTGGTAAGTATTTCCTCAGATTAATCGATAAACATTTTAATAATAATAATAATAATCCCTTAAATAAAATCAATTTAATGAACCTAAATAATACCGACGTTAAATCTAGAATTTTTGATAAATGTAATTGTAATTCTGAGGATACCTGCCCGGTGCAGGGCAATTGTAAATCCACCCAAGTAATTTATGAAGCCCGTATTTCTCCATCTAACAACAAAGACAATTACCGGACTTATATTGGCATATCCGCGGGCCCTTTCAAACAGAGATTTTACAACCACAGGTACTCGTTTTCGAAGCCTAACCAAAGATTTCAGACGGCACTATCACGTAGATTCTGGAAAATGAAGGAGGAATAGCAGGTCCCTATAATCAGCTGGAAATTAATAGGCTCAGCTTGTACCCCTAAAAATTTTCGTGATAGGTGCCGTCTATGTTTATTGGAGAAGATTCTGATTTTGAAGTATCCTCATCAGGATTACTTTTGAATCTTAGGAAGGAATTCATTAATAAGTGCCGTCATAGGGCGGATTTTAAAATATAAATTTTAAATTTTAATTTTTAAATATTAAGTTTTTTAATATTTTTATTTTTAATTTTTAATTTTCCTTTTTATAATTTTTACGTATATGTGTATGTTTGTGTGTGTATGTGCATATTTGTATATATGTGTGTATATATGTATATATGTATGTGTGCATACATGTATTTATGTGTGTAAAAAATTTTTTTAGCTATTTAAATGCTCTTTTTTATAATATTCATTAATTTTTGATATTTTTTATATATATGTGTGTGTGCGCATATGTACAGTGTATATATATATATGTGTGTGTGTGTGTATGTATATGTGTGCATGTGTGTGTGTACACATATATATTGTGTTTGTGAATTTTTGTATATGTGTGTACACATATATATGTGTGTATGCGCATGTATGTGTATATACGTATATAAGTGTGTATGGAATTGAATGTATGTGTGTGTATGTGTATGTGTATGTATGCATATATGTATTCATAATCGAAGAATTGTTTGTGTGTATGTGTACGTATGTATGTGTGTACTTCTATATGTATCTATAATTGTAAATGAATTTTTTTTTTTTTTTACCTAGCGGTGTCTTTATTTAGTTTAAATCAAATGACCTAATTTTTAAAAAAATATTTTAAATCCTATATCTTTTTATTCCCTTTAAAAATAATTATGCCTTTTTAAGTAAAGGCCTTTTTCTCATACTTCAACGTTTTTGGGAAGTTAGGTTTTTGAATATGTCCAGCGACTGTAATATATAAAAATTTGTTTCTTACTTTTCTTTTCTTTTTCCCTCCCTTCCTTCCTTTATCTCTCTTATCACCCACCTTTTTTCCGTGTTGCTTAACCTTACATCAATTCAACACGGCCGTCCGTTAATTTTAAGTTACAATTCTCTTTCTTTTTTTGCGAACCCAGACGATGTCAATTTTTTCTTTTCTTGTTTATTTGATTTTATTTTGTTTTATTTTTCTTTTTCTTTTTCTTTTTTAATTTCTTTGCAAATCTATTTAAAAAGGAAAATTAGACTGATTTTTCTCCAGTTTCTGAAGGGATTTTTCTGTTGCTGAGGTGATGTGTTATCCCCCGTGGGGATTTTCATATCAAAATGATCATCCACACCACTGAATGAATCCTTTTTTAATTCATATATATATATATATATATATATATATATATATATATATATATATATATTCCAAAATAAAAAATGAATTACTGAATGAAAGAACAAAGATTATGACTATGTGTAACCATAACATAAAATATCTATTAGGTTCATACAATCATGGATAAAAACGTTAATGTTTTATCTAATTTTTGAAGTTGAGCGTTCAAAAATTCCCCGTTATGTGAGAGTTCTTAACAAATAGTAAAATCAGTTATTGCTAATCTCCTGAAAACACCACATGGTAGAAACTTACGTCACGTAATAACTAGTTCACAAATAAGGAATATATATAAAGCATGACCAAGTGGTTAGAACGTTTGCTTTCTGACCATAAAGCCGGAGTTCAAATTTCACCACAGTCGATATATCAGGAAGGTGATCCCAGCGTGCGGTATCTTTAGAAAGCGCATGAAAACTTTACTACCTGTTGACCAATACCTTGCAAGTGAAATTCGATAGACGGGACCCTGTGAGAGCCGTCGATAGTACGCAGTCTCATTGTGACTGAGGGTTTGATCGTATAGGGCTTTTTCAAATTGTCAATCACACCAGACTTGCGATATCCCACAGAAACTGTAACTAGATGTTCTCAACATAAACCACAGGTGGGCTTTGTGGATGTTGAACAAACACAAATATGCCCGAGCAAGCGTCTGCAATCGGGATTAGTTATTCCTGGATGACGGGTATCCTTGGATACGAGTAGCCAGCTATTTTCAATGAACATATATCATTTCGATATTGTTGACTTCCTTCTTTCATTGCGTTTAATGAATAGTGTTTCTGTTTTATGATTCATATTTTTCTGTTCCGCCTCAATGTAATGTTAGTCATGATTTTAAAAATGATCGTATGTTTCTTTTAACATTTTAATTTGTGTTAGTAATTCATTTCTTAAAGATGTTTCAATCTCCGTGGAAAGGACAAAGTTACAGGATTTAAAGTTAAAAAATATTCTATGCTGGTTTAAATGTTATCCAGTGCAGAAAGCGTTGGTAATAGGAAATTATACAAAATTAAGAAAAAATTAAGAAAAAATATTTTAATATATATCAGTTTATATGGTTTAGTTTTTCAAACTTAACCAACAAGCTTTAGACATTGGAATACCTTTGTGTATGTTTTAGTTATAACATATTTAGTATAAGAGATAAAGGAATGTTAATATAGACTAGGCTGTTCAAAGTGCAGTTCCTGTAGTTTTGCTGTCGTTGAGATCGACTTGTTTAAGTTGGTGCGTTGTCTTGTTAAACATCACATTTTCTTTTGTATTTGTGGATAAATAGCTTCACTTTTATTTTTTCATCATGTTTTACTGATAATACCCTCGGCATTTCTCGGGAATTTTGTGAATACATTCGTTAATCATTCACTTACATGGGAAAAACATTGCGATTCTAAATATATTATTCTTAGTTGAACTTGAAATGAACCAAAGACAATTTGACACCTCATATTCCATCAAAGAGTTCAAAATTCGAATAATATATAGGGAATAATTCGTACTGCAATGAACATGCATACTCTGATATATTTAAGCAAAATTTTATTTAATGTTTATGCACATAGTTTATAAAATATTTTTGTAAAAAAATAAATACATATAAATTAAACACTTTTAAGATCACAACTTTTTTAGATTGATAAATTTCTTTGTAAGATGTGAACTGTACTTTTGATATATCTTCAATGAGAAGACATCAGAAAATTTTCCAATCAAGCCGAGGGCTCCAAGCACAACTGAGATTATTGATGTCAACATATGCCACATTTTTGGCTTCAAGACCCTGGTGATTTCTTTCTATTTTTTATTTATTTTAAATATTCAAAGATAAATTAAAATTTGCACTGACTTTGCAATTACAATTTACAATTTGCCAATAAAAAAGCTCTGCGTTTGTGGTCTTTGCTCACTATGTCGGAGTAATTTAGCTTTAATTTTTCTATTTATTATTATTATCATTATTATTATTATTATTATAAATTTATTTATTAAATTTGGTTGTGTTAACGTTTGAGACAATGCTATATTTAAGAAATGAACATACGATTTATGGTTAATTAAAATATATACAAACATCAATGATCTAACATATGTTTGGTCAAAATACTTTGTAGACATAATCTATCAATGACGTTTTCTAAAATTATATAAAGAAACTAAGAGATCGTGGGTATCAATTTGCCAGTTGATCTTTCCCAGTAAGAGTGAAATAAAGATGAAACTCCAGTAAACCCAACCAAATCCATATGGAACAAGAATAGTTTCTTAAACAAATTAAGAAAAAAACATTCACTAAAATTAATTTATATATTTTAACAGGGATACAAAAGCCTAATAAAAACGATTGAAATGGATATGATAAAAGAGAGAATAGTAATAAAGTTAGGGGTAATATAAGATACATTACCTTAAAATTATTATATTAAAATATATAAACAGAACTAAAAAGCAGCTTAAACTGTGTTTTCTATTCCACTTCGTTCCTTGTCAGTGAAGATTCCAGATCAAACTTCAACTAACATGTGTCTCAGATAGTAATGAAAAGTTTTAGGAAAAACATAAGGAAAAAGGAGACTTATACTTGACATCAGGAAAAAAGAACTAAAATTCCTGAGTCACATATGTTGAAACAGAGCTCAGATATTTTGAAGCTCAAGAGATCTATTGAAAATAAGAAAGAGTAAGGTAAAGCGGCGTAGAAATTATCTAACGAGCTTGTGGAAATGGTTGAAAAAAAAACAAAAAAAAAAAAAACAGAAAATACGAAGCATAACAATACAAGATTATACCAAGAGCTACAAAGTACAGGTAATTGTGAAGCATCATTATCACTCACGTCCTCAAGAGCCACAGCACAGAGAAGAAGATGTAGAGAACAAAAAATAAGGAAATATTAAGAAATTGAAATTGAAACTTTAAATTAACAACATTGGTAAGGTAATAGTAATTTTGAAGATTAGCACAGTTTTACAGGCCTATTACGTTGAAACATTGGTTCCCGTAAAGTGAAGAACCGTTGTGTATAGTGAGTAGCTAACAATTTCTTTGTAAATGGCCATCAATGTATACTGCAGTTATCTATCTATCTATCTATCTATCTATCTATCTATCTATATATATATATATATATATATATATATATATATATATATATTTACGATAGGTGCAATCTATGTTTAAAGGAAAAAATACAAATATTAAAACACCCAAATCAGCATCTACTTTTAAACTTATCAAAAGAATTCATTAGCAAATTTCGCCATAAGACGAAATTTGTGAATTTTAAAACTGAAGATTTAACTTTTAAATTTAATTTATGATATTAATAAATTATTTTTTAAGCTAGTAAATTTGAAGCCCACTACCAAATACTGATTCCAGTCTTATAGATACCTTCCATCTCCCTTTTTCCTATCTAAATGTCTACTATTTAACATGTAAGAATCTGTAGACTAACTTTTTAGTCCCCATTCTCTCCTGCACCTTTATACATTTTGTTTTGTTTTTGTGAAGATTCTTATTTCCATTTTGTTGTTCATAACAATTTTACTCATTTAACTTCCCTGTGTCTTGTTATAATTGTATATTTATATTTATATTTATTTTTAATGCTAAATCTATATTACCTTTTACATATAAAGATTAGTTTTGGTTAACTTTTAGCAGCGCCCATAGAATAAAAAATATAATAATTTTGTTCCTTTCGTACTAAGCCGCTGTTTAATTTAGTTTCGTAAATTTTTCAAAAATTAAAATTAAAGTTAACTCGTGAATTGCGAATATTCTTTAACTTTTTAAGTAAATTATGTTCGGGAATGTGTATTTGCGTGTATAGGTGTATATGTGTGGGTGTGTGTGTCTGTGTGCGTGTATGTGTTTGTGTGTGTGCATGTGTGTTTATGTGTGTATACTTGTAGTAATGGATTCTTTTGAAATCTACCCTTAAAGTTAATATTTTTATTCTTATTTTTATTTTTAATTTTAAATATAAAATCTAAGATTTATATTTAAATTTAAATTTGTATGTCAATTTTTTTTTCTATAAAATTTGTCGTAGTCATTAACTATTTAAACAAAAATTGATTTGGTAAATTTTTTTCAATGTTTTCTCAACACTGATGATAGCAGTATTCTTTTGTTTCCTTGGAAATTTTTTTATTTTTTTATTTTCTTAGCTTACTTCCATGTCAACCACCCTTCCCCCTTTTTCCTTTTTCCTTTTTTCTTTCATTTCCTTTTTCTTTTTTCCTTTTACTATTCGTTCCTCCTACCAATTCTGTTCTCCCAAACATGGCTAAATTTCAACATTTAAACTCTCAACTCAGCCAAAGGGAGGGGTGTCTTCTAATGAGAGACATGGGTATCTGTTTCCTTCCCTGTTTACTATTCAAGATTATTAATCCCACCCCATTTTATTTTCCTGTGGATGGAAATTTTTTTTGACATCTGCCGGTATAAAATTTTTTGTCATTTGAATTTGATTAAATAAATATTTCGTTGCTAAAGACGCGAGGAAGTCCTTGTAGAAATGGCTATTCAACAAATTTAAACATCGAAATTTTGTTTTATTTTCATATTTGGCTCTGTAATTAGAATATAATATTTGCATTGAGCCCTCCACTTGATCAATTTTAATATTAATGAAATTGATATTAATTAGGATCGGTTTTTGGATTTACCTAACTGATTATCCTTTTGGATTAAAAATATAAAAAATTATAGATAGATAGATAGATAGATAGATAGATAGATAGATAGATCTTGATTAAAGTCCATCAAAGGATAAATCTCTTTCGTAAAAAAGTGTATTTTGTCTTTATTCACACATATAAATGTATAAATAAGATTATATAGTTTAAATTAGATCTTCTTATAGGAGTAATTTACTCGATATAAGGTATAAAAGATAGTGTATATGGACATAATGGCTACCAATGGATGTGCGCTGTGGGGCAGTGGATATCGGCTCGGAATGAGAAATCAGGGAGCCCAGTACGAATTCCAGTTGAAATCCCTGCATTCACTTACGCGTAAATACCCGTGGGAAAACAATTAATACGTCTGTTCTCTCCGGTTATGGGTTAAATAACAAGACAGCTCGGATTTATTAGCCTTGTCTGGCAACCAGCCTACCGCAGAAAGTAATGGTAACCTACTAACGGGATAATGATCGCCCAAGCATGTACCACGTATGGCACTTAACTGACTGACTGATAGGGGCATAGAAGATAGAATATGTTTAAAGAGTGTAGGCATGTGAAACAAGCACACAACTAACATATATATAACTTTTTCTACAAATATTTTCATGAAATTGTTCTGTTGAGCTTCTCTTCTTGGTGGCTCTACTGCATGAATTTATGCGTGCTACTAGATTGCCAACGAAGTTTCATCGTTCTATCGTTAAACTACTTTTATGAAACCAAACTATTCTAATAGTTTTTCTCGTACTGCTTGTCTGTGGAATTCCTCTTTTACAGTTTCTTGCTGCGCTGTCACGAACCATCTTCAAAAATTTAAATGCAACGCAAATAGACATCTGTATTCTTGAATCCTATTATTTTATTCTTTTAATTCTCTCTCTCCCTATATATATATATATATATATATATATGTGTGTGTGTGTGTGTGTGTGTGTGTGTGTGTGTGTGTGTGTGAAAGTTTCCTTAAAAAATAATAGACAAAGTATTATCGTTAAAGTTTTTATACACTCCACCCACGTCTATTGAACAGGTGAAGAGGCTCATCCCTTGTTTTCTGGTTAGGATGTGGTTTCCGTTTTTTCTATCTTCCAATCTTTTCACTCTTTTTTTCTTATTTTTTATTTTTTTCAATTGGAGTAGATAGACTAAACTATCGCCCGGTTCAAACTCCACCCATGTCTATTGAACAGGTGAAGAGGCTCATCCCTTGTTTCCTGATTAGGATGTAGTTTCCGGTTTTTATCTTTTCCAATCTTTCCCTTCTCACGTAGCCCCCTGCGCATCAGTGGCGATTTCGACTTGCTTGGGGTGATATGATTAAAAAAACAAAAAATATAATTTTTCATGTGTTTTTATGATTTATTTCTTTTCATAATTAAAATTATATAAAAATTGTCCAAGGGGTTTTTTATTGGCGAGCAATTTCGGATATACATTCAGCCATTATGAGTAATGAATTGTGTTTTACTTGAAAATAAATATATGTAAAATTTGGGTATATAGACTCATGTGGATGTTAAGATTCCTAACACGGTAAGCACATTCTTGCCGTGTTAATAATTGTTTTTAAGTGTGGGATTTCTTTTGTTACTATCAATATTTCTCTTATTTTTAGTCATCTTTTGCATGTGGATGTTATTATGAATGTAGTGTTAACACGTATGTCACGGATAGATCCTAATAGATCTTGATGTGTTTTTAAATAAGATCAGATGGAACAGTTGTAGGAAAGGTGCAATGTCAATCTTCCAGTTAAATTTGTGGCGGTGTAGCCAAAGTAATTGTTTAGAAATTATAAAGCATTTGAGTGTATTCAATTGTATTATCACATGTAGGCAATTTTATCGAATGTGCCTGTGGAACAGTTGACCTTTCTGTCAAATCGATCATGGTGAAATTTGAACCCTGACTTCATGGTCAAAAAGTCAACTTTCTAACTTCTCCGCCACGAGCTTGCTCTCTCTCTCTTTCTCTCTCTGTCTCTCTGTCTCTCTCTCTCTCTCTTTCTATATATATATATATATATAGAGAGAGAGAGAGAGAAGTTTGGGTGTATGAATGAGATAAATAATGGTAGAAAAAAGCATTTAATATTACTGATTGACACATCGGAAATTGATTATTTTTGTTTGTATCAATTTTTGCCGTTACACACATTCCAATGACGTTGCTTCCGCCTATGAATAATATCTACTCGCCTCATTCAGTTAATTAAATTTTTAGATGGATGCATTAAAAACAAAAATCTTCATCTAATAACGTAAAAACCCTGCAGACGACACTGAAATTTTAATGTGACTACGGCAGACAAGAATAATAACACTTCCGCATCTATCTATCTATCTATCTATCTATCTATCTATCCCAAAATTGTGTGTTCATGCGCTTTTTATGACCGCGTGCGCTTGAGTGCGTATTTGTGAATCTGTGTTGATCGATTACCGATAAAAATTATTTTTAATCAAAATCTATAATAATTGCGGTAAATTTTAAAATATATAAAAAAATGCATTTCATGCACTATTACCTTTTGTAGAACCAAGGATTGTTAAACAAGCTGTTAACAATATTACATGCTTGAATAATATATATATATATATATATATATATATATATATATATATATATATATGCGCGCGTGTGTGTGTATGTGTGTGTTTAATGTTGCATATTGCTGATGATAATGATGAGGAAATGTATATTTACTATGAATATAAATTATATTCATATATATGAAAAAAGGTAAAGTAAAAATGAGAAACATTTTCATGTATGCTATGTTTATTGGTTAAAGTGGTCAACAACAGAGCGTATGTAAGTGCACATTGAAGTCAGCACTTAGCTACAACAGTCCGTTTCATTCTTAAAGACAGGTCATCGACTGCATTTAAACATGCAGCAGACTATCGCCGCTGGGTGTTAACTTCATTGTATATATATATACTCAGTTATGATCTGAGATTAAGGATAGGATGGCTAAATAAAATAACGACAGGAGGAAAACTGTATTTTAAATTTTCGTCCTGTGATGGACTTTATCAAGGCAAAAAGACGAAATGAGCTTTATTCTAAATTACGTATCGATAAACAGTGTTGGCAACCACAAAGACGCTCACAAATTATTTCAAAAGATTAACTGAATATTAATTTTTTAGAATTCCTTCATGTGTAGTGCAAAGTCACGAGATATTAAAATGAATGGAATTCAACCGTTTTCTTTGAAACTTTTTATTATGTATGTTAGTCTGTTTTAGAATTCCTTACTGTGTAGTGCAAAGTCACGAGATGTTAAAATGAAGAGAATTACTTATGGAAATTATACTAAAACAGATTAACATGCAAAGTAGAAGGTTCAAAGAAAACATTTGAATTCCCTTCATAGCTGATTTTTCATGAAAACTGTTTTATTTACAAAAAATAGTAAGAAACATGTCACCGAAATATATTCTGCATCACTAGCCACTACTTTTCCCATCTTTCTGGAAGAATTTGATTTTCACATCATAGTCTTATAAATCTAACGATGAAACAACCCATTTTTGGGGATCTTCAAAAGTGCTGCTCACCCAGACCATGTGCCATCGATCGGAACCAGTGATAATCGGACGAAAATATGTCTGAAGGAATACAACAGGTTTGATAGGACTTTTCCATTTTGCATTCCAAGGAGGTTTTCACCCGTGATGCAACATGTAGCCTGTTGTTGTCATATTGGAAAACCGCTTCGTCGTGCCTTTGATCGTATGGCGGTGGGTTAATGTCCGACTCAAACGCATCAGTTGTAACCGATAGTGATCTCCCATGATGGTTTCGGTCGGTTTTGAGCAGCTCTAGTAACTACACCAAATTAATCCCACCAAAATCCGAGCGGCTTTGCAACTTATTTTGTTGCCTATCGGTGCCACACCACGATTTTTACGCTGAGGTTTATCGTACGATATTTACTTTTCATCGCTGTTCCTACGTGACAAGAAGTCGTTCAACGTCTCTCCGTTTCAGCTCGTACAGTACCCAATATTCTTGCTTTTGAATCATTCCTAATGTTTTAAATTTTTCGAAATTGTCGTGTGATCAACTCCTAATGATTCTGCATATTCAGCTTGCGCCTGGCAAGAGTCTTGATGAAGTAATACTTTCATGCCATATTTTTCAAACTTTTTCAAAGCGCCAGAGATTTCTTTATTTTCAAGATCAAAAACATTATTTTTGAAGCGTCTAAACCAATCTTTAGCATAGTGTTTTCCACAAAGCATGGTCACTGTATGTGTCTACAACAAGAATTCCGTGTGCTTCAGCTGCACATTTCTTTTGAATAAAGTAGTGCAGTAAAATTCACCGGAATTACACTCTGGCACGAAATTGCTTACACTTCGGCGAAATGACATACACTGAATTTCAAGCTTGCTGACACTACTTCCTTATAGATGCGTTGCCATCTGAAACTTCACGCACGCAGTTCTGGGATCGTCACTTGATGGAAAACAGTGAGGAAATATTGAATGTACCAAATATATATATATAAAATTCTATTGCGAATCACCTAAAGACACCACATGGTAGAAACTTAGGTTGCGTAATAACTCGTTTACAAATAAAAAAATATATTCAAAATTTCTACAATATAGTTGTATTAAATACTTATTAATACAACTGTGCCCTGGTCTAATTTAATTATGACTGAAAACTAAATAATTAAATAAATAATATATGACATTTAGTACAAGCGCATATATAAATATATTCTTCATGCTAATAAATCTACGCTCAATGCAATATAGCATAGTAATAAAGTATATATAGATAGATATACATACTATTGTACGTCTATAGCAGGACTCGGAGATACGTTTATCCCGAGAATGAAAACATAAGCAATCCCCTTTGACCCAGAGACACAAAGCTTATAACCCCTGCCCGAAAAATATCTTACTTATTAATATTAATTTAACTTTTGTGATTTTACTTTACAATTTACCCAAAATCAAATTAAATTATAAAATTAAAGCATTAAAAACCAGCTTTCCAGCATTATAATAGCATACAACTACCATGAGCAACGCGAGAATCAAAAATCCAAATCCTGGAATGGCCAGTTCATAATAACCACCTTATGATTACAGAGTTCTTGAAACTCCGAGGTGCTCTATAGACTTGAAGTAAGAAATCTATTAATATGTATATATGTACATGTGTGTCTGTGTCTTTATGTGTGTTATGCAAATAATGTTTCACTGAGCAGGTTTATGCTAAATCGACGTTCCGGTGAGGACACGGTTTTGATGCCTTCACTCATAGAGGCTGCTATATTTCTCTATCAACGCTCTATCTCCATTCCAATATAACTCTCATATATATATATATATAAATATATTTATATATATATATTCTTTTGAATATATATATATATATATATTCACAAGATATCAGTCAGTTAAATGATATATATGATACACACTTTTGCCATCATGTCTTGAAAGAGTTATGACTGACTGGGCGAAAGATTTTCCCACACTAGGTTACCATTACTTTCTGCGGTAGACAGTTTACGAACCAAGGCTATCAAACCCAATCTGTTTTCTATTTAATCCATAGTTGGAGGAAAATGTTGCTTATTAATATCTTTCTCAACAGTATTTGCGCATAAGTAAATGTAACGCATTTAACTGTAATTCGAACTCGGCTCTCCGATATTCCGTTCTTAGTCGATATCAACTGCCTCTCATCCGAAAGAATTACCGTGCTTAATATATTAATTCGAAATTTGAATACTGCCCGCCATTTGAATTTTTGCACTGATAACTGTAACAGTGATCTCATTATTTGTTGACTTAAAATTAAATAGCAATTAATAATTTTTACTCTATTTTTTGATAGCCTTCTTTCTAAATGCAACATCACAACAAAACAATTCTTGAATGCTGCAGACATAGAAACATCTTTGACAAATTCAAGATAATGTTTAATCATCTTTTCACATTTTTCAAGAAATACATGCCCCAAAACGATTTGATTTATCCTATTTTAGCAACCATTTGGCATGTATAAAACTTTTCTTAATTCATATGTGTAAGGTTCGGAAAAGAAGAGATATTATTAAGAAAGTTCTACTTATCCTTTATATATTTTTTCTTTTCTTAGTCTATTTGATCCAAACAGTGCGTTTTTATTTTCCGAGACCTGGGGAAACTATCTCTCCTAGTTTTCTTTATTCCTGATATGGCTTCTATATTAGACTGCTATTTGAACTGACATCATGGTGTTTGGGATATTATTCTCACCTTTCTGGTTGTTACTAGGCCAAGTACTTATTTAGAAACATAATTTTCCCTTTCGCACAGCCTTTCTTGACTTATTCTTTCCTACAATTGTAAATATTTGGATGACTATTGCTCTGAGTCTGGCAAAACGTAAATCATAAAAGAATCTTGGTAGTAATTAAGTGTAACTGCGTAACCCATTGCCATTTGTAATGACATTACGTTTATGGTTAGAATTGTCTGTATCTTCTTCAATTTTATTCTTTTACAGAGTTTCGTCGAATATGTCTTAAGTCGCCAGTATTGAACGTTTTTCGTCGATATAACGCTGGGCTTAGATGCTTTCTAATAAAAAATATAACCTTATTTTCGGATCCTCATTGATAGATTTTTATTTTAAATCTTTTAGCTTACTGGTACCTCCTATGTTTGAATTTACTTGAGCTACTAGACAAGCAACCAGATCCAACCATTTTACAGTGAAACCGATAAAATGTAACCTCATCTTCTTCTCTTTCAGCTTCTTTTCTCGAACTTCCCCCTATTGAATTCCCTTCCGTATACCTGCTTCCCCGACAGCTACAACCTCCAAGAACTTAAATGTAAGGTCAACAGTCATCTCCTATCTCATGACTCGCATCTTTTCTCTCATACCCTTTTCTCCATCCACTCCACTCCCATCGCACCAGTATTCTCATACTTCTATTACCCTCTTCCTGACACCCCATATAACCTGCCCCTTTTTTCTCATCATTTTCCGCCGGGTTACTAGTGGCAGTAAAACTGTCTTGCTTAGTGTAAAAATATTTTTTAAAAAAATTAAGATGTTGTGCATTGTCATTGCAGTTACTTTTATGCCTATTATAATTTATTAGATATGCTTTGTCGGGCCAGAATGTTTTTCTCGTCAAAATCTATCTTTCACATATATTTGTTTGTGCACTGAATATTGTTGCTAAATCTGGATGTGTGTTCTTGCTGCTCATTTAGAGGTTCTGAAAAAAAAGAGAATTATTTGCAATGTAATCGGTCCTGAATTAACATCTCGACATCGGGTTCTTTCTCACAGATATAATGTGGCTTTTTTCTGCAAATATTGTCATGGCAACTGACCTGACGAGCGTCTTTTTCATGACATCTCGATCACATAAATTTAAGCGTACTTCTAGATTGGCATCTAGGTCCCACCATTTTACCGTTAAAATAGGTAAATGTTCCCGCCACTTCTACGCTAACAATTTTTTTCTGTAGAAGTCCATCTCGTTTCCTGATAGCTACAATCTATAAAAATGTAAATTCAATGTCAATTGCCATCCTCTTTCTTCTTCAATTCCAGCCGTCTTTTATCCTTCATTCAATAACACTATACAGTCTTTTCTCTCGTTGTAACCCTTGTGCACTAATGGTGACCTCGCCTTACTTGAGATGAAATGATAAAAAGTACACTTCTATATCTATCCTTGCTTTCACTTCAATTAATTATTTCACTCTGATGTTATAACGAAAATAATTGAAGAAGTTCCTTTTGTCATTATTTTCATG
Organism: Ascarosepion bandense; assembly: GCA_037127315.1. Lineage (NCBI taxonomy): Eukaryota > Metazoa > Mollusca > Cephalopoda > Sepiida > Sepiidae > Ascarosepion > Ascarosepion bandense. The sequence goes on along the minus strand of JBBBDQ010000224.1, from coordinate 5,259,703 downwards.
CATTGTATAATTTCTCTTCGTAAATATCTCCTGAAATTATAAAAGTTATTTTCTTGAAATTTACAACTTCATGACGTTTTGTATAACATACTGCTGAAAGGCAGTATCTTATACAAGACATTCTCGAGATTAACGAAGGACAATAAGTGGAATTCTAATTTGTTCAAAAATATCTTTTCTATGGTACGTGATGATCGATATAAGAAATATTAATTTTCAGATTGTATCGGCTTTCTTTGTCCTTTTTCTTTTTAACTAAGAATGAAAAATATAAATTATATAGTCAATGAATTGATCTGTTTGAATGTATCACACAATTTTTTTCTGGAAGAAGTGTAAAAGCATCAAAGGATTAGGTCTCACGATTATTACATGGTACACGATTAATTTATATTACCTTATCGTACATAGTTTTATCAACAAATCGATTCTGAAACCATAGACGGAACAAGTGAGCAACGACAAAGATTGAAAAAAGTGGAAAAAAAGCATCAAAAAAGATATTTTAAAATGATTAGGAATTGGCAAATTTAATATTTGCCGGAGATATTGAAGGCAAAACGGACAGTGGAAATTAGCATATAACGCACAAAACGAGCTTGTGTACATGGTTGACAGAACAGAGATTAGAATAGTAAAATGACAACTTTTATTAAAGGATACAAACGTCAGGAAATAGTGGAGAGCTATGAAGTAAAGGAATGCGAAACGAACACGAAATGAAAAATAAAATTATTAAAGAAAGAAATAATGAAATATTTATTTTATAATGCATTTAAAATTTCTACCAGTTTTACTAATTTAATTTCAGTTCAGTAAACGCAAACATAAAAGAACTAAGTTCCCATTTAAGCATCTTAAGTACTAATTCCTGCGCAAAGATTAAGCAACAAGTCAAAATCTAGAGATTTTTATTTTTTTAAATCGGAAAAATTTTGTGTATTAATGCTACAGACGTTTGTTTACTATAGCATGTGTTGCTAATGCTTGTTACTACTGTTGAACACTATAGTTTTTATATCTCATGGAACACATGCATTAAAAATGATTATATACCATTATTAATATCACTTATACAGTTTTATTGTAGTTCACGTGGAAAACTAATGTATGCGTGATGTATGTGAGTGACAATGAGACACGAATCCGCTTTCTACAGATCATGTTTACTCTGACGCCATAATAGTCATTTAATTGCCTTACGTGAAACACGCTTAGGCGATCATGTCTCTTTCAAGAAATGACTGACTAAGAAGAAGATTATTTCGCAGTAAGTTGCCATTTTTTTTTTACGGTAGACTAGTCGTCAACTGGTTACCTTGATTGTCTTGTACAGGGAAAAGCTTACTGCAAAAATATACCTGAAGCAAAAGACGACCAATTATAGACGTAACATTTCTCTGATAAATCTATAATTGCGTAAGTTTGCAGTAATAAGAGTTCGAATATATTTATACGGCAGATAAATGTTAACCTAATATCGAATTATACCATTTAATCTTAGGAAAGCTTGATTTATATAACAAATGTATTAATACAATCCATAGCATTTCCTGAGAACCAACAGCCTGTATGCCTATAAAGTGAGTAATACAAAACGAGAAAACAGGTGTAATGTAGGGATGTGTTATCTCACTGAATTTATTTAACATGGAAGAAGGAAAGAACCTGATAGAAAGAGAAGTCTTACCAGGATTTATCCTCTATATATTAATACCGTAGTACCTACGTATATCACGCTCTAGAAAGATATATGACGCACACACAGACACCAAATGTTTAACAGCAGCACGTCATACGACGTACACACAAACACAAACAAAAACAAACGTCAAACAGGAAATATAAAACGAATAGAAATAATGTAAAGTATATATCATCTATTATAAAAAAAGAGAGAGAGAGTATTATTGTATTTATAGAGTTTATGTCCTTCAAATAATAATTTAAAGTCTTTTCCTGTCTTCAAATTGATCTTCCGTCAGTTAAAAATATAATTTTCATCCGCTTATTTTTATTTATTTTATCCATTCGGTCCTTTCGATTCTCGCTGTGAACAACATAGCAAGTCGTAGTCTTTATAGTATAATACAGTAATACCTTGCTAGGTACTTACGTATGTCATGCTTTTGCTGTAAGGAAGGAAATTAAATCTGTTTTGTAAATGCATTATTTTTCCGGAAGAAAATCATTCTAATGGAAGACAAAATAAGACAGCAAAGAGAAACAGCAAAAAAACAGTAGAGAAGAAGACGTGAATGATTACGAGCTGGGGAGAGACAGACAATCTGTAAACATAATAAAGAACGAATGCGAGCAAGTAGGAATTATATGAATGAAGAGAGATAACTTTATATTTATGATTATTATTGTAAGATATTGATAAAGTTATTAATTTCAAATGGTTAATGATGCAATAGAGGAATTTTTACTTATATTTCATTGTCATAGAATTTGTCTCGCGCTTATTCAATCATTAACTGAAAAATTAAGATTCATAAGAATATTAAAATAAGAAAACCTTGAAATTTTTCACAGGTTAAAACTAGTTTATTTTTCTTAATGTCATAAGATCCGAGAATGACAGTATGTTAATAGCAGACACAGAAGCAAAACTGAAAATACTCAGTAAAGTAATATACGAATGCAAGAAGAAAGGACTAATTATTAAGAATAAGAATATTGAATATTTGCAATACGAGAGATGTATTGAAGTTTTTATAACCATGAAGAATGCATTCTTGTTTTTTTTTTTTTGAATATGCTGTAGACGTAGACACAGAATTCCGAAAGTGTATAAGAAGAGCGAAAAGGCCTTTCAGAATCTAAGCAAAATGTCTAGAGATATGAAGTTTTGTTAAAAAAAAAATAGATGGTGAACTGCTATGTAAGCTGGAATCACCATATCACCAAATTCTCTAAAATCTCTTTACTGACAATTAAGCGATCTGAAGCAAAAAAACCTCTTTACTGATCAATGATGAGAATACCAGGAAGAAAGCCTGTAAATCTTGAGACGGTTGTAATGAAAATATGAAACTACTGCTAGCAATCAAAAGTAAGAGACAAATTTTCCGGGACACGTAAGAAAAAGAACCTTGGGTATTAAATAATAAGAGGACACAAGAAACCAGTTACATTGACGAGTTCAAGTTAACGGATGGCAAAGGCAAAACAACGATCGATGGTAAACGATCAAAATTAATTGAAATTAGCAGCAAACAGGACGTGGTGGAGAACAATAATCACCAACATCCTTAAAAAATATCAGGCTTAAAATAAGTTGTAAATTTTGGACAGGTTTTGAATAACAGATATATAATCGCAGTAACAAAGATCAGTAAAGTTATAAAACATCGCATTGATTAATATTAATATTATTGTTACAAAACTTCTGTTATATTTTCTCTGTTTTCTTTCGTCTGACAACTATCTGTTAATTGTTTTATACATTGTCAACTGTATCATAATACAGTAAACCAATTAATTTCATTAATAAGCTACATAAGATTAAAAAATTAAAAGTTTCTACGAGAACGTTCACTTGACATTTCACTTGGGTAAATCAGGTTAAATTTTATAAAATATTTCTTAGATAAAGTATTGTAACTATTTGTTTGGACTGTTTTCTACGTCTTTGTTGTCATATTCACGACGTTTCAGCTGTTGTATGTCCCACCTTCTGGAATTAGAACAATTTACTTTAGCGAACGAAACATAAGTTTACGTTCAAAATTCCAATCAACTGAAGAAGGCCGGAACGATGAAAGCCAAACGAATGTAACAGTCACAGGATATATTGAAAAAAAGAGAAACTGAAGGTGCAGCATGCGCAACAGTTTAGCTAATGAATAAAAGAATAATGACAAAGAGAGGTCGTAAGGTGACAAGAGTGACTTAAGCAGCAGAGGAAAGATTTGGAAAGCCATAAACGGACACGTTCCGAAGGAACACGTTACAGTTAAGAATACATCAGACTTTTCTTTTCTATGACAATTAGGTCAAGAATTATAACCTAAAAAAGTTGTTTTTTCAAGCTGTATGTAATTTTTTACGTCACTATATTTTGAATAAAAAATGAAAATATTTTGTCGATTTTATTTTTCGATTTTTGACTCCAATACAGTTCATACATCCATTATAATTTAGTACACCTTTGGGAATTTTTACAATAGGTGATATACTTTGTTTATTAGAGATTTTCACAAGCGAATTTTTTTTCGTTCACCGATATTTAGTGTTCGTGAAATACTGCTGATTTACAATCACTGAAGTACAAATGGCTTCGGCAATTTCTACGCTGATGAAAGAGAAATTCAATTTCACGATGAACTGTCCTCAGAGGACTTTTGGTCAGTTGGAAACGCAGTAGGAAAAGGTGCTGATGACACTTCTTTTGATAATGAAACCTATTCTATATCTATTGCAAAAGAATGGATCAAATATAAAGATATTAATTACGACACTTTCATCTTTACTTTTTGTACCGTCCCAGTTTCAAGAAAAGATGTTTGTGGTGAAATGTACCACTTGGAAAAAGTATTAATCCATCTTTTCCTTCCAATTATGGATTAAATAACAGGACAGATTGGGCAACCAGTTTACCGCAGAAAGCAAACAACCCCTGCGAGATAATCTTCTTCCTAGTCATCATCTCTCTTTCGAAACATGATCGCCCAAGCGTGTATCATGTATAGCGTTTAACTGATTGATGGACATTATTTTGATGAAGATCTTTTTTATGCTATTTTTGAAGAAAAAATTTTAACACTAAATCTGGTGTTACGAATTGTAAATTCATCTATAAGTAGTTCACAAGGTATCTTAATTTAATAATTTTTTCCGCAATAGTGTCCACATTATAATTACAAAAGACAAAAATATAGATTTCTTTATAGTTGTAAAATATACATGAAATAAAAATAAAAATTGTAACAATATGAATAAAAATTGAAACAACGATAAATATCTGAAGGCATTGACATATCAATTTTCTGTGCCATTACGTTTTACACAATAAAATGCTTCATCAACATTGCTTTGATTCATAACCTAGGTTAATCCAATAAAATACAGGGTGTCCCCAAATGCACTTATTCTTAAAACGACACTAGATTCAGTGTTTATTGACTTGTTAACACGATTAATATGCGTGGATGGTCCAGCGATATCGGAAGAGCAAATGACAAATCGAAGAGCTGAGGTCGAATTCTAGTTAAATTCGGTTCATTCACTTACGCGCAAATACTGTTTGGTAAAGCTATTAATCTCTCTCTTCTATCTAGATATGGGTTAAATAGCAGGACAGATTAGGTTTTATAGCCTTGGTTAGCAACTAGTATGCCGCAGAAAGTAATAGCAACCTACTGCGTGAAAATACTCTGCCCAGTCAGTCGTGTCTCTTTCGTGACATGATCATCCAAGAATGTATCATGCACAACATTTAAATATCTGACTGAACAAGACTAATTCTTAAAATTAAGAAATATTGATATTTATTGGCTTCAGTCAGTTACGTGTCATACACGTTTGGGTGATCATGTCTTTTTCAGTTTATAACTGACTAGGCAAGATTTTCTCAAAGTATTATCATTTCTTTTTCCGTAAGACAGGTTACCAACCAAATACATAAGAGCCAGTATATCTTGCTATTCAATCAATAGTTTGGGGGCTATAGACTGATTCATATTTTCCCAAGCTGAAATTGTGCGTAAGTAATTAAAATGAACCCGGCTGCATTATGAACTCAGTTGGGCGATTTCTCATTGCATGCATGAGACCACACATTAAACCACACCAAATATTATTGATTGGACAAAAAAGCTTAATAATTAAAATTAAATATTGAATGCAGTTACATGCATTCGATCCTATAAAGGAAAAGCTTCAAGAAATTATAGGAAGTCAAAAAGTTAATTTTTTTTTGTTTTGATTTTTTTATGGTGGGGGGAACCTATATGTAAAATAAAGTCATATTAGTAATGTTATTTCGAAAAAACATGTTTTCATCTTGTCAGATGTTCATTCTTGCATAAATTATCAAAAATTGATGCTGATTTTATGTTATAATAAGCCACATGCTAATTAACATTGGGAAATGGGTTTATGCATTTATCCTCACTAGATATTGCTGGTGCACGTTTATCAAAAGTGACATCAGGTTGAGAGGAAACTGGGAAATATCATTAATTATTTAGCCTTTAAAACATTAGCTGTTTATTTATTAATTTATTTTGTTCATCTTGATTTATGAACTGATGAAAAAACCGAAGCATAAAAAACGCCAATTGATGTGACAATGACCGTTAAATATTAGCCGTTAAATATTTTACTCAAAAATACGAAGTTCATATAATAGTTTTTTTAACAATTCAACTCCATTCCGAAATTGAAGTACATTATTTCTTATGCAATAAGTTATGCTGAACGTGATAAAACTTTTTATTCTGCCACATAAACTCAGTTACCCATAACACATATACATACGCACAAAAAATATGTTCTTGTCACTTCTTTACAGAAAAAAACACATACACACATACACACACACACACACACACACACACATATATATATATATATATATATATGTATATAATATGAAACATCCGATGATTGCTGAAAGATGCATGAAACTTCTGAGTCGTGCGTAAAACGTTGGATAACGTAGATAGATAGATAGATAGATAGATAGATAGATAGATAGATAGATAGATAGATAGATAGATAGATATTCGAATAAAGAAAAAAGAATAAATGGGGAATGTATCTCAATTTAAAATGCTTCCAGGAAAGCTTCTTTAAAGACCGAGAGAAAAATGAAAAAAGAACTCTACACCGAAAAATTAGTCTTAAGTAACGACAACACCTATAAAACTCAAACCAAAGAACAAACAATAAACACTGACAATAAAAAATCAATAAATAAACTATTAAAAAAAATTTAATAAATCTTTGTCAAGTATCACTCCTTTCTACTCATAATATATGGCTTATTCAAAGACCGAAAACTTCCGTTAAGGTAACAGCTACATCATCTCAGCGACTAGCAAGATATTATTTAAATGAGAGTAACTGCAATGAACTACTTGACCGCTCTTAAGTGTTAAAACTAAAAAATGAACTCGACCGCTCTCAAAATAAAATGCATACTTAAAATGAAACATGAAATTTACAAAAATAGTAGTTAAAAGACAAATTAAAAATAAAAACGGCAAAATAACCCAGAAAAGTTATCCAGTTGCGGATTGAGCCACAGAATCCAATAAATTCGTACTGTCATGACACCAATAATCCTTGAAAGTTTCATCCGAATCCATTTTTTTGTTTATTTTATTTATTTTTTAATTTTTTTTCTTGTGTTTGGCTAGCTTTTTTCTAAATTTGATAATTTTATTATTTTCATCTAAGCATAAATTACATCTATTTGTGAAATTAATAGAGTTCTGAGATATTTAAAGTGGTTTATAATCTTCCATTCCATCGTAAAGAAGAGGTTTCTGGGTGTTTTAATTCTAAGAAATAATTCGAAAGAGTGGTTATATATTTTATATGGTGGTCAGAGAAAAAGTGCTTGTATAACCTCTGTTTTAAGAGGGAATATCTATATAGACTTTATTATCTTTTACGTATTCTTTAAGGAAATTTTATCTTGGTATGTAACGTTTTTAGATTTGCAAATACTTCTAACCGGGCAGTTATCTTCGAACCTAAAATTACAAGAGTGTTTACTATCTCTTTGGTGATTGTTATAAAATGTTTCTGGTATTTTGTTATGTTAATTAATTATGCTAAAATGTTACTAGTTAAAAAATAGGTAATTGTTAATGTTTTTCTATTAAATCTTTCCCTATCTCTATTTAAATATATGTGTGTGTGTGTGCAGACATTATTAGGTGAATAAACAACAGGAATAAAACTTAACCTGATGTATATCTACGAGTGTCTTTTAATTATAATTTTCAGTAACTAACCGAATTTTGCTTTTATTCGTAGATAACTTTTGGGTAATAAAATCATTACATTCTATCATTAAATTCTATCAGAAGACGAAATGCATTTGCTAAGTATATTTTCCTCTTGTCCTTTTATCCGCGTATATATATATATATATATATATATATATATATATTGTTAAATATAAGAGACAATGGGTGTCTATTATGTTTAATCATGAGCCGTTCTAAACATCGTATTTGGCTTTAATTTCAGGTGAAAATTTAAAGACAAAAATTCTCCAACATTTGGGTATTTTTTATTATGTTAGTTCCAAGCTTTTGACTCACATGAGCCATTATCAGAGAGGTTACAGGGACGTTAATATAAAGCAATCCACCGTCAAAGATGATTTTATCTTATGTTGACATAAAACGTTTTTAAGCACTAACGTTGTTAAGCAGTTATCAAATAGCAAACGCAGTTTCCTGGTTTCCTGAGCTATATATATATAAGGATTTTTTGCAATATACTTGTGTAGAGAGTAGGCACACTGACTGAGACCAAAATCAGTCGAGTTTCAATCCCTTCTGGAAGCAAGTGGATGTCAAGCGTGTTGAAATCCTTACAGTATTTAATATTGTTTATGTTATCAATGTAATGTTTGTTAATATTAAAAATGTCTACGTTTTGTTCAATTTCACAAACGAATCGATGAAATATGAATAAGCTGATTGTTTTAGGAAATACTTTGACAAAATTACTAATTTTCTGTTTAATAATTTCTTCAATTTAATTTACTTTAAGTTTATAAGATTTCATGGTAAACAACATTTTTTTAATAGCGGAGAATAAATTCTTAGGTATTTTCTTAAAAGATATTGATTACCATGAAGTCGTCATATTGACATGCAATATTTTCAACAGATTGTTGTGTTAAAAATCGTGAAAATAGTTATTTAAGATTTTTTGTGGTAAAGTGAACCAACTCATTGCAAAAGTATTCATATGATTTTATCTAATCCGTGTGAGGAAGTTGCGGAAAAAAGCCACGTTAAAAATATTGGGTCGACGAAGACAAGAAGACAAAGTGACAAGTTTCCAATATTTTGTGTCATCTGCCATCATCTCTTGCTGCGTGCGTATAATTTTTTAGGAAATAATTCTTTATGGTTAATAATTTGAAATACGAAATAAACATTACTTTCATTTGATGTTATAGAAATAAACAGATGTAAAAATCTGTATTTATGTTCTGTTGTCATTCAAATTTTATATAAATGTTATAAAGTAAAAAGCTTTACACTCAAGATCGAATATTTTCCTTCGCTTATATATACTTACATATGTATATATATGTGTGTTTCTATGTGTGGGTTCGCGTGTATGTTTGCGGGTGTATATGTACGTTTGTATGTGTGAATATGGGTGTTTACATGTGAACATATGTAGAATCGGACAGATGAATAAGTAGATAATATTTTAATACATTTTGCAGTGATTTGGAAGTTATTTATGTAAACACAGCCAAACACAAAAAAGCAGACACACACATAAAAACAAAGGCACAAATACACACACTAATATACATATACGTTTTGTGTGTGTTATAATAAATGTGTTAGATTATATGTATGAGTTCATTCTAGTGACAGTCTAAAGAAATATGCTTGAAATGAGATGAATTTCTTTATACTTGTAAAAATTCTCTACCCAACAATGATGACTTAGCAAAAACGAACCTGAGGTTTGGACAGTACACATTTTGGGATATCGGTCCAACAGAGAACCTTTCAGCACCCGTCGAATGTACATTATCTCATATTAGAATTTAGTGAATATTTTCACAATCATATTAATGTTAACCAACTGATAATTGAAAGCGTATGAGGAAATATTTATTTTAATAAACTATCATGTCAGTTTCAATTTAGAATAGATATCCATTTTAAAAATATTCGAAATATATTTTTACGGAAGTCAGGTTTTATACAAACAGACTATAAAATATATACTTTCCTATAAAATAATCTAAAAGGATACAAGCCACAGTGACATATCATTAACTTATTAACCCATATGTTTAAATTATTATTATTGTGTTAAGAGTTGATATTCTATAATCTCCATCAATCTTTTAATTATTGATATTTTTAAATGATCTACTGTTTCGAGTTTAACATTACCCACAGCAGTTTTACTGTTCTTTAAAATCTTTAAAAATCTCTGCTTGGATGTTGGCTTTGCACACACACACACACACACACACACACACACACACACACACACACACAGAGAGAGAGAGAGAGAGAGAGAGAGAGAGAGAGAGAGTTCCATAGTTTTAGTGTCCGAATTTTCTAAGGAGAAACGAAACACTTAATTAAAAATCTACGGAAGGCCATTTTGCATACTGTGCACAAGTTGACTGTATTCGACTTTTTCAAAATTTGTATTTGGGTCGCACACTTATTCAGTATAATCAAATGATATGTGTAGGCTGCTTGACACTTCATATGTTGCAAACACAGGTGAAATTCACGATATATATATATATATATATATATATATATATATATATATATATATATATATATTTGTGTGTGTATGTATAATGACTTAGTTTGTGGTCATAATAAAATTAGACCAGTACACGTTTGTATTAAATGTGTCCATCCAATAAAATTATATTGTAGAAAATTTGAAAATTCTTCGTTTGTAAACGAGTTAATACGCTTATTGGCGTAATGACTCGTTTACAATTGAAGCATATATATATATATATATATATATATATATATATATATATATATATATATATATATGTGTGTGTGTGTGTGTGTGTGTGTGTGTATGTGTGTGTGTTCTTTTGAATTTCAATATTGAGTAATAGCCAGGTTTTCACTATATAATATAGCATTGTCTTGCTCTTTAGTTTAAACTTTCTTGTGGTATTTAAAAAATGTTTGAAAATTAGCATTACCTTTGAAAGAAATTATAATCACAATCTTTTATATGACTAAATCATTGCACCGGTGTTTCACTGTTTTTCTGTGCCGTATCGCTTGTCTATTTTTATCAGGTACCTAATCTATAGGTCAGCAAAATGGTCCAGTCGATATGTGTTTTCATGTATTATGTCAAACACCTTAGAGTCTCTTCATGAGCTTTATTTATTTTATAAACTTATGGAAGTTTAACACAGGTTACAGTAGATTTGAATTTTTTTAAATCCTTGTCACTTTTGTCTGGGAGAAAGCGTCAAGAGGACTCCGCTGGTGAAAATATTCTAGTCTTTTCCTATGCTTTCGATACGTTGAAGTAATAAATAAGAACATTTTTGAAAAATAATATATATATATATATATATATATATATATATATATATATATATATCCTGTCTGCGGATGACTATATATATATATATATATATATATAATTAAATAGAAATGAACCCATTTTATAAGAATTCAAGATAAACATTGAAAATTTCAGTGTTTCCTTTACTTCCTGCGCATGTATAGTCACATAAACATTAACACCATTTTAGCATGAAAAGAGTCACTTGAAAATGTTTTTAATAATATGTATAAAACTCATCAACATTTTAAATGAACTTTTTTGTTTGTTATATTTAATATGTTTGTAGAAAAAATTGCAATCCAACAAATCTAATATATATATATATATATATATATATATATATATATATATATATATAAACCATACATGTGTTGAGTTGGCAAGCAGGTTTGTCGTAAAATACTCGATTACGAGATAGAGCGTTAGTAGTAATTAATCATTAATCATATAATTAATCATTAATCATATAAATTCACAAAAATTATGCTTAGTGTAATAAAATATACTCACACATATACATAGACTATATATGTATATGTATATATATAAATCTTTTTACGCGTACAATTATATATTCTGTAGAGTGTAAATCATTCTATATGCATGTCTGTTTTGGGTGGGGTCTATTTGCCATTTATCTACGGTTTGTGCTTGCCTGCAGATATTTGCGAGTGTCTGTTTGTTATACAGAATATGTATCTGTCACAACAGAACATTTTCTTCTTTTTTGTAATGTTGAATTTTAAAAATTTTACTAATCTTGAAGAGCCACAAATGACAGACATGTCAGCTAAATGTCAACTTTTCTGAAAAATATGACTGTGCCAATGACAGTTATTTGAGATATTTGCTCCTGAAACCGACAGCTTATTAAACACTGAACAAGTCGTTAGATATTCACAAAAATTACACACACTCCTATATAATTGTATCTATCGATTTTTCTTTCTTCCTTCCTTCCTTTCCTTTCTTTCTTTCTTTCTTTCTTTCTTTCTTTCTGAATAAATAAATAAATATATAGGCATTTAGATATCTATCTATCTATCTATCTATCTATCTATCTATCTATCTATCTATCTATCTATCTTCATATATTGGAGGCCATCTTAAAAAAAATCAAAACAACCCGCACTCAATAAAATTTTAATCTAGTCACAATGCATTACATTGCATTTAGACATATGGTTCTCTTGTTAACATTCGTGTTTCTCACGTAGTGTGACATCATAGAACCGCATTATCAATTTACGACCTGCGTATGCCATTTGGTGACTGTTTCCCTTGCATAGCAATTTTTTTATGTCAACACAAGAAAATATTATCTTTGATGGTAGATATCTTTATTTTAACGTCTCTACAACCACTTTTAAGATGGCTCATGTAAGCTGAAAGCTTGGCACCAGCGTAATAAGTAATATCGAACTGTTGGACTATTTCTGTTTTTCTTTTCAATAGAAATTAAAGCTAAAATAGGATTTTTAGAACGGGTGATGATTAAACCTAATAGACATTCATTGTCTGTTATATTTATACGTTTAGACAATTATCTGCTGCCTCTATAAACTAAATTTATCCAATTGTTTGATAGGATAATGGAAAGATACTGAACTGACAAATTAGTGCAAGTAATCGTTTGTAACGATTAAATGAAAAACTGTAAGTACAAAATGATTAATACGTGATATATTTCCTATATAATATTTTATTTACACTATTTACACCGTTCGGAATGTTGCCCTCATCTTTATTACCTTACTCACTACACTTGGGCCTTTGTACGTTGCAACATTCTTTAAGTTATATACTTCTGAAATTCGAATCGAACCCTTGATTATTCCGCGGGTGTAGGTTGTTCTTATTCCACGGGTCATGCCTTTTTTAATATCCTAGTTTCAGTCAATTCCGCTTACTAACTCAACTGTCCAAGTTTTGTTCCAACTGCTGTGGTCAACTTACAACTCTTTGTGTCAAGTCACATAGCTGAGTTGATAAAAGCGTTGCATGAAGTAATACACAAAGAGACTTAACCAAAAGAGTTGTGTGTTCAATACCATGACTAATTAGAGGGGAAAAAATGTTGGAATGCTGTGTTTTAACTGAAATTAAACAAAACTGAGATATCCAAAATAGGTATGGCATTAAATCAACTTAATCCCCATCGACTAAATGATGTGTTCTACTCGAAATTCCAAACGTATATTACTAAAATAATGTAGGGGCGTACATGGCTGAAGTGTCGCAAATAAGGCAATAACTATGAGGACAGCATTCTGAAAGACTTAAATAGTATAAATAGTTGCAATACCTCATCTCAGAGATTTAGACAGATATATTTGATTTTATTCAATTCTCCAACAAAACTCACCAAACAATATTAACTGCAATGAATGGCGACTAATTCATGTTTTTTTATGTTTATATTGTGAGACATAATATTTTGTCAAATTATGTATTTCGCCAAACAGTAGATTATTTTATGTTTCATATCGATTTATTTTGTATTGTTTTCATTGTCGATTGTCAATATGGCTAGATATAATCAACAAAAATCGTACATATATTTATACATCCGTTCGTACCTACAGCAACGAAATAAAATATAATCTTCGTTTTTCAAACTAAAGCTTATATTCGACGATCGCACGATATAATAGTATTTTCTCATGTTAATTCCAATTTCGTGAACTTTGTCTGAAGACTTTTCAAAGGCATTTATATTTTAGGTATCGATTTTATCAGAGCTATCATTTATTGTGAAATATGAGTGGAAAGTATAACGAAAACACAAAACAAACCTTGTAATAACCACATATTCTGGTATGTACACGTATATGCTATTACATAGAGAAAAAATATACTAAAGATGTCACTAGTAAGACGTAACAATATAATGTACAAAACAAAAAAAACATAGACATTTATGAACTACTATGCCTTGTAAAAAATGTGAAATTTCTAACAATTTTACACAAAAGCAACTCGTATTATAAACAGGTAGATAAGAATTTAATCGGCAAAAGTTAACCGCTTGCAACTTGTCGATCTTGAGCAACTAAACTGTACGAGATTGCGTAGATATGTCTGATGGAAACAAATAAAAATTTACCAACAAGGATATTTTTAGGCTTTCGTTTGTTTTAAATTCGTTTCAGACAAGAAGATAATGCAACTACCATGTAGTGAAACACAGAAAGTGAAAGAGAATGAGACGGATTTAGTCGGATTTAAATTTTTGAAGGTTGCGAATATTTAAACTCAAATGAGTATTTTCTATTCATACTATTTCAACGTATATATATATTCCATTTTTAAGTTAATCCGTTACCCAGGTTTCTAACATAGGGGTGACTTCAGGCGATTTTTAATAACATCGAACATTTTTAATACAAATAAATTTTTAATGCCAATAGATCTTTAATAACATCGAACACTTTTTAATACAAATGTGTACTGGTTTAACCCTATTATGACCAAAAACTAAGTATTAATCAATCAATCAATAAATCTGTTTATATATATATATATATATATATATATATATATATATATAAGTTTCCTGGTACATTCCAAAGATGCTGCACGCTTCCTGCAAACCGATAACATCACCTACTTGAATTAGTTTGGGCGAGATTAGTACTTGGACTTCATGGTCAGAAAAGGAAGTTCTAATCACTGGCCCATGTGCCCATATATCCCAACCTCTGAGTGAAATTGTGCAGGCGGCCTCATTTGAACTGGTCGTACGTGCGTACATACATACATACATACATACATACATACATACCTATTTCGTTAAAAACGACCAAGGAAGACTTTCTTCTGATTTTTCTTTATGCTGGCGATAAGGAATGAAAAATATTCCATAGTTATTGATGTTTTAAACGCTTTCAGCCACTTTACTAGCCATTCTCAAGGATGTTATATTTCCGATGTTGCTATTTTATCTTCATGCTTTGATTATAACGCAATTTATTTTGTGATTTTGAAAAGGAGCGTTCGTTAAAAGCTATCACCTGCTGTACGCGACAGGACAACGCGTTAGAGTCTGTCTATTTTTAAAAAGCTTTTAAGACTCCATTTTCACTGTTAAGTAATATATGGTTGATGGTAGAAGAAAACTGTTTGATATATAGTGCCTCCTCTATAGAGAGATGCTTTTTATATTGAGATTTAAATAGTATTTTTGTATTTTCAACTAAAATGTTTCTTAATATTTCTTGTAAATTATTGCTTCATAAATGCTCTATTATTGTACTTTTTTTTTGATAGGTGGCATGTAAGATGTATATCCAGAAAATGGTAGTATGTCTAAAACAGGTAATTGATTTATGACAAGGAAACACAATCTTTTACTGGGCATTGAAATCTATACACTTTATTAATCATCGCTAGTTTAGATTTGATGACGCTATTTTGATTATAAACAACACGTTTGGTAGTTTTTCATTTTCTATAATATATTATAAATTTTACATGTTTTAAATGTCCTACAATTTATTCTTCTCTTCATATTCTGTCTGAGCGGTTCGATAAGTTCAATTGTTAACTTGAACAAGAGAAAGAACAGCTTCGTTCTGGATGAGTTTAAAATTGATAAGCGCTATAATCAACTCTGATTTGGATTCTTCTTTCAGATAAACGTTATGGCTTTCACTTCTCTAGGTCAACTGCTGGTGTATTAAAGGTTATTGTTGAAAAACTCTATCAATTTTTAGATAAGAGTGATGAAGTTGCATTGGGTATCTCAAAGACATTTGAAAGCGGCTAGATTATTGATGTCATGGTATATCTGGACAAATATTTTAATTTATTCAGTTGTTCTTGTCGGATCGAGAAATAAAATATGTCTTGAACGGCCACTCTTCTAGATATTTTTGTATTATTGCCGGCGTTAGCTTGAGTTCTTTCTTGGAACATCCTTGTTCCTAAGTTTCATCAACGACCTACCTGATGGCAGCATTTCTCAACTCGACATCTATGCGGGTGACACAGCCATTTATTCTTGTCATAATAGTTCGTCCGATCCTTCTATCGACCTATCAGATTTTTTGGCAATGTACTAGAGGTTCTAATCAATTTCAAATTGGTTAAGCATCTCAGCTCTCGGGGTATTCTTTTAAACAAGCAATATAACTGTCGCTTCTCTAGATCAACTGCTGATGCGTTAACTGTTGTAGCTGAAAGAGTTTATAAACATTAGATAAGAAGGTGAATTTCGAACTGTTTTATTTTTTTACATATTGAAAACGCTGGAAAGGCATAGCGGTATTCTTCCCAAGTTTAACATTTATGAGATTTCTGGATAAAATGTAAATTGTTATCTTCTGTCTTCATAATTACTGTTATTTTATTGTTCTTACTCTTTAATAATGTTTTTCCTTTTCTCATTTTTCACACTTCGACTTAATGCTTTATTAATTTACTGATGGTGAAATGATAAAAGTGAATATTAATGGAATTACACTTCATTAATTTTATTTAATTTTAAGAAAATGTAACAAGGACAAGGAACTTAAAGAGAGGTTGAAATGTAAAGCCTTTCACTTTATGAAGTGAAATGGAAAGTTACCTTAAGTATGTAAAATTATCTGTTATCATTACGAAGCCAATTATTACAGCTATTCGGCTTAATGTATTTAGATCCTATATTTAATGTATATAAGCCTTTCATTCGTAGACTTACTAAACACAGATAATTAATAGATGACACTAAAGTACGAGATATATAAAACGTATGAAGTTAAATACAGTAAAAATCTCGTAATAATAAGTCATTAATATTAATCTAGGACATAATTTTAAATGTAATGATGCACTAATGCATTAATGCACTAATGTATATATTCTTCAACTTTTTCACTAACGTTAAACTTTTCTTTATTTCGTGTGCCTTTTCAGGTCGCAGAGTTCATAGCTTTTCTCATCTTTCTGTCTTTTATTGTATTAAGTAAATAATGATATTCAACCATCATTTTTGCCTTGTATTTCTATCCATTAACTTACAATGCTTACTAATTCTCTTGACTGAGAGAGTTAAATTGTTCAAGCCGTCTTTACTGGTTATAGCATTCCCACTATAGATTGCAGTTCATCCTGTCTTCATTTTATATTGATATCCGCACATCCAGATATTTTATCACTAAAATGTCATTCCACAGAGACGAAATGTACTAAAGATTCAACAAAAAGACGTAACAATAAAATTTACTTAACAAGAAAACATGGGTATTTATAAATAACCATCCATGTCAAATAAATGTGTAATTTGTAACAACATTACATAAAGGCAACACGTCATATTAACAGAGAGATAAGAATTTTATCGGCAAAATGTAGCCGCTTGCATGTTGTGAATCTTCAGGAACTAAACAATATTTGATTGTGTAGATATGTCTGACGGAACAAGTAAAAACTTATCAATAATGTTTTTATATATACTTTTTAATCGGTATCATCCCGTGCAAGGCAGTAAAGGCACTAAGACACAAGCGGTTACAGGGTGAGTAAGAATTAGTAACAGACAAATAAAAAATGAGCGTGAAGAAAAAAAGAAATAAATATACCAACAAAAAAAACCTAAATTATTTGTCTATATTTCTGAGATGAGGTATTGTAATTATTTACATTTACATTGTCCGATTTTTTTCTTTTTATGGTCCAGTAGATAAAAGAGTTGGTTAGAGTCAGTAATTTGACCCAAAGAGGTGTGAGTTCAATGCCTGGCTAGAGCAGTGGTAAACAAAAAAATCTTACAGAGTTGAATTAAAGGGAGATAATTAGGACAGCCGGCGGTAGCATGACTCATGGATCGAGAACAATCTATCCCAGTGATCGAAATAAAAGGTTAAGGTTGAAATTACTATCATTTGAAAAAGGTGATTTCAGACCGTACAACTATTGAAATAAAAATGAGGACAACATTCCGAACAATGTAAATAAAAGTTAATGATATTTGTGATGTATTTCAGTGTTTTTACTGTAATGTTGCCCACTAATAAGGACCTGTTTATAAATATTTCATGCCTAAAATATTTTTATCACACTCTTGACGTCAATTAATATCCACGAGTGAGTGTGTGATTTGGTGTGCTTTTACTAAGCGTAGATTTCTTTTATTGAAGGTTAGCGACATTCTCATTTTTTTACTTGAGTAGCTGTTGATACTATTTCTATCATCCGCTGGCTATCTCCCGTGTGTACATCCTATTTACAGCTGGGTCATCCACTTATTTTCAAGCTGGAATTAGCTATTGAACTCCTATAAAGAACAAATTTGCACATAGTGACTTCGATTATATTTTTTATGTCAGCCTGCCAATGCATCTGGCTTCTCAGATTCATTAAGTGCAGATCCTATTATTGGTTTCATCTAGAATAAGCCTAGAACATACTGAAGACATCTCAAATCGACTAACAAAATATAATCTTTCCTTATTTGCGTTACATTTGATAGAGATCATTTGATATATCCTGGTAAGAATTATGTACGATGAGAAACCATTGTTGTATTGTTGTTTTTGTACAAAATAGCCAAGATTTATCAAGGTGGTAGTTAGTGTATCGAAGGAACAGAAAACTATGTAGAGGAGTGGAACAATACGATCCCACTTCATGGCGACTTTTCATTGACAGTTCCAAGCGAAGCTTTAAATGCGCCTTTCTTCAAAACAAACCGTTATGCATCAATACCGATTGCACACTCGATAACCCTTACGAAAATGCCCAACCAATGAAACTGGTAATTGAGAAATTACTCGAGCCATAACTGGTCTATCTCTATGGATCTGAAGATGTTCAACTTTTCATTCGGCCAGCAGTCCAGCTTTACGAAGTATCCCTGTTTTCTATGTTTATGGGACAGTCGTACCAAGGATCAACATTGGCAAAGAACTGAGTGGCCTATTCGAGAGGCTTTAACAGTGAGAGAGAAAAATGTTGTATGTGCTGCAATGCTCCCCCCCCCCCATATAAAATTGGAATTAATGAAAAAGTTTATAAAACCTCATATTAAGGGCGGTCGTTGTTTCAAGTAGAACTGAAATGTTTGTAGGCTTGAACATTGAAAAGATAAAATAAGGATGGAGATGATAGGACAAAGTGGGATAGCTTTTACAGACCATGCGTTTCGCCTCTATGTGGTCGGTGTCACCAGGTCTGAATGAAATACAAACCTGTGCGCAAGGTTCGTTGTGGTGCAGCGGATATCGGCTAGGAACGAGAAATCGGGGAGCCAAGTTTAAATTTCAGTTGAATATCTTGCATTCACTTACACACAAATACCCTTGGGAAACGTATTAACCCGTCTCTTGTTTCCAGTTATGGGTTAAATAATATTCTGATATAAAGACGATCATCAAACGATGACGAGACGCGTTGTCAGTAAAAAAATGTTTGCATTTTGTCTCATTTTTAGCATAGTCTGAATTATGCTAATAGTTCTGGCATAAGTTGTTTCTAGATGTATTTTAATATTGGTTCGCAACCATTTTTGTTTGAGAGTTGACCATTTTATGATACCATGGATAGGCGCATGACGACAGAGTCACTTATTTGAAAAAACAAGTTGTTTAGTTTTGCCTCTTGTCTGTCAATATCGAATGTCTATGAATGCTTAAAACACAACTAGCAAAACAATAAAACAAAGGAAGAATCGAACAATGAAACAGGAATTACTGACTTTCATAATTCATTTCGATTTATTGCCTTGAAAAACAATCTTTTAATACTGCTTCTAAGATTGATCCTTTCCTTCTCTTTCAAGATGTTCAGTACAATTCGTTGTTTCTGATACATCTTTAATGTGCACAAAAACCTAGAATTGTCAAAATAAGGAGGCATTTGCAAATCATGAAACGAAAGAATACGATTGTTGTATGAAAACTATCTTTTTTATTTTATAATTCACTCAGGTAAAATCAACTTGAAAGCTCCCGACATTTAGTGATTATTTATAATAGTTTTATAGCGAAACGCCTGGTACTTACCACTTCCCATTACATCTGGTCATTGACTTAATCATTGTGGAAGTTTGCTTCCGAAAAAAAAGAATCAAGTTTTTTTTCAGAAATCTTTGCTCGTGTCATAATTTATAGGGTGCCTCATTAATGTTATCATCTGTGGGATTCAAGTAGGATTATAAACACCATCAAGATCTCAGAGAGCAAAGATTTACCATAATTCTTTTAATAATATGTCACAACGATGCATTAAAATGAACTTTTTTGAATAGATAAATGGATCAAGTACAGATAGGTGTAATGCAGTTTGTCGTTTGACAGAATTTATATGATGAATATAATAAACATAAACAGTTAAACTGAAAGTGTCTTGGGATAGCGAATGATGCCTTCCACAATATAATTCAATGTATTAAGAAACGAAGTATTTTCGTTAGAAACTAAAAAAGAGCATTGGGCACCTGCATGATCTCATTCGTCTTATATGCAGAGATTGCTGAACAAGCTCTTCACAGATGAAGAAGAGAATTGAAGCAACAGAAATGTTTCTAGAGAAGAATAGCATAGACAAAATATTTGAGCAACGAAGAAATTGTAGAGAAATTGAAAAAAATAACGCTTATAATTAATATCAGAAAAAAATTTCAGTTTTTTAAGGCACATAGTGAGAAAAGCGGTCTCGGAAAAAATGATAGCCTCAAGACATTTAAAGCAAGAAGGACCGGAGAAAATTTGCGAGCTTGAGTAAATTGATGGTAGAACAGGATTTTGAAGAGATAACAAAAAGACAAAAAATTGTTAAGAGCTGCAAAGGACAGGAAATTCTGGGGAATCATGATCGCCAACAACCCAAACCCTCACGGCGTATAGAAGAAATATTTGAAATCTGGAAAAACTCTGATGACAAATAATGTAGCCGGCAGGAAGAAATACGAGGAAATCCAGTACTACCTGTGATATTCAAAAACAAAACCAAAAAAAGACGCCCGCTAAAGTACATAATGCTAAGTATACCAGAGCAGAACATGTGAGCAATATTTTTTTAAAGAAAATATAAATTAAGGGATATTTATAATGTAAATCAGAAGACAGTTGAAATGTCTGGAGGGATATAATAAATTTCCTTGGTTTGTTTTTTACGGCTTATCAATTTATTGCTTGGTATTTAAATTTAGAAATTAGTTTAAGATTTTTTGTGGGAGATAATAATACACCCTCTACTAATTAACCCATAACTGGAAGAAAAAAATTGAATTATAACTTTCCCAAGTATCTTTACGTTGAAGTGAATATAAAGAACTTGACTGAAATTGAAATTCAGCTCTCCAATTTACAATTCTAAGCTGTTATCCATTACACGATAATCTGGTATACCCAGCGGAACTCTGATCAAGGTACTGACTAGGCTCAACGTTGCCTAACTTCACTGATCGTTTGTGAACAGGCGTTATTCTACGTGATATGGTCGTAAGGTGACATAATAAAAAAAGAAGACCTAGAGTATTTGATGCTCAAAGGATATATTGAAGGAGGACGGACAGAGAAAACGTCGGATAACTTTTCTTGTATCATAGTGTCAACGAACGTTAGAAATAGGGTCCAACTTGCTCAGTAATACAAAGAAAACAAAATCGTTGATAGCTACGATAGGTACAGTATAATTAAAAGACAAAAAGAAACGGCAAAACTAAAGCCTTATATCTTCACACGTGTTCAATGGTTCGGTTATAGATACTGAAATTCGAATAATGAACATTTCAAGTAATACCTGATGCTGACGGACAGCGTACTTTGGATTCAAATTCCTCACAAAGGATGATTAAGAACCCAGCATTCTCTTGTGCTAACAAGACATTTGAGAAGAAATTGGATCCTGATGGAAGAGGGTATAAAGTTCAAGAGGCACAGGTCATTGTGGTTGAAACGAAAATTTCAAGACCAAGAGGTACGACTGTGCGCTTGGTTGGTTATAAGAGGATAAGGAATAGTGAGCAAATTATTGCACTATAGAGGAAAACAAATTAGGCAACGCTGGAGTTAATTAATAATGGAAACCCGAATCTCGACACTGAAGGATTAATGTAATCTATGGTAAATTAGTGCCAAAGGAACTATCGGAGTTCTTAGAAGTGCAACATTGTAATAAAATTAATAATAGTAATATCTATAAAACGAATATTATTAATCTTGATAAAAGTTTTCAGTAATTCAAACAGTGTTGTAAATTAACAAAAGTCTTTCAAAGTCTTTGTCAATATACTTGTCTAACAGTCGTAGGCTTACATGACAGTAAGGAAGAAATTGTAATGCAACTATGATTTTCATTAATTAAACTTAAAAGAATTGTATAGTTCTTCTTCTTCTTCTTCTTCTTCTTCTTCTTCTTCTTCTATGTGCCCTGTCTCTTCAGGACGTAGACGATGATAGCTTTCCACGTCTCCCTATCCCTGGTACTCTTAGCACGCCTTCTCCTTTTACACCATGTAACTCTCGTTCCATCATCTACTTGATTAGGTCCTTCAAATATGTTATCCATTGCTTTCCTCTGTCTTTTTCCCTCTCTCTGGCCTGTTAGTATCAGGTTCTCTAAGCTCTCCTTCCTCATTTCATGTCCCAGGAACTTCAGCTGTCTCTTCCTGATGCTCAGTATTAATTTCCTTTTTGTTTCCATCATTTCTAAAACCTCACCATTGCTCACATGCTCCATACATGACATTAGCAGCATCCTTCTGTAGAACCACATATCAGTTGCTTCAAGTTTTGCTTCATCCTTGATAATATTGTCCAGCATTCACTGCCATATTGAAGAACGGGCAACATATGACAATTCAGTACTCTCTTCCTTGTTTCTAGCGAAACTGTCCTTTACTCAACGTCTGGAATGCTTGCTTAGCTATGCCAATTCGACTTCGGATCTCTGTGTCGCACTTTCCGTCTTCTGTTATAACACTTCCCAGGTATTTATATTTTTGTACCTGCTTGATTTTAGTATCCCCGACCTGTATTTGGCATGTTGGGCTGCCCTTTTTACTGATGACCTTGCATTCGGTTTTCTTGCAGTTTATTTGTAGTCCTTTTTTGTCACTATCTTCAGCTACCTTCTGTAGGATATCTTGTAGTTTCCTTTCTGTGTCTGCTATCAGTACAGTATCATCTGCGTACCTTAAGTTGTTTAAATTGTGGCCTCCGATGACAAATCCTGGCATAACTTCTAGGGTCCTCAAGATATTCTCGCTGTACAAGTTAAATAGATCCGGGGAAAAGACATATCCATGTCTTACGCCCCTGTCTATCTTTGTATATCTGCTGAATTCATTACCTGTCCGTATACAAGCAGTTTGTTGCCAGTAAAGATTCTTGATTACTCTTAAGTGATTCCCAAATATGTCAAGGCTGCTGAGCATTTCCATCAATTCTTCGTGGCCTATTTTGTCAAACGCCTTCGCATAATCAATAAAGCACAGGTATAAGTCCTTCTTCATTTGTATTGCCCTTTCAGAGAGCATCCTATCATAAATATGGTAATCCTTGTTCCAGTGTTTTTAAAGAAACCGCACTGTTCTTGTCCTATCTCTGGCCTGACTTTACTTCTCGCTCTATTAATCAGGTTTCGGACGATCAGTTTTGTTACATGGCTCATTAAACTGATGGTTCTGTGGAGTTCGCACTCGTTTGCTCCTGGCTTCTTAGGCAGTGCTATGAAGATCGACTTGCTGAGGTTATCTGGTTCTACACCACTATTATAAATTTATTTATTATTTCTGTACTTTTGTTTATACCAAATTCTTCCATGGCTATCAGCAGCTCTTTGACTATACCGTCTGGTCCAGCTGTTTTGTTTCTATTCAGTTTGTCTATTGCATCTTTGCTTATTATTGGTTGCTCTCTCTTATCGTGGAATTATCCTTTATATATTCTTACCATTGTTGGAGTATTTCCACTTTCTTCAAAATGATTGTTCCATCCTTGGATTTTATACATTCCGTTGAAGAGCAGGTTTTGTGTCCTGTCAGTTCTTTTATTTCTTTATGCACGTCTGCATTATTATTCCTGCTCAATGAATACTTCTGCACATTTGTCATTTAACCATTCCTCTTTAGCCTGTCTGAATTTCCTCCTTATTTTCTTTTGTAGTTCCCTGTACTCCATTCCATGTCTTGATATCATTTTCTGCCTCCTTTGCACCATGTCCAGAATCTCTTCAGTCAACCACTCGTTTTTCTTATAGTTAAAGCTTTATATTTTTGTCTATATCATTCTTTTAGGTACCGCCTAACTTCAAAACCTCGGCGATCATGGTTCTCCGTATTTTCCTGTCACTATAATAAAAAAAACATCTGAGAATAAATACAATAATAATAGTATCGATAATGCAGTGATTTTTGTCTTTATTCTTTTACATATTGAGAGGACGTTTATGACTCTCCACGATTTCCTTTCTTTTGTAACTCAAATTAATGTTTTTTCTCCTTACTATCTTTTTCTCTGTCTGGATTCTGCATTCGCACAAACTTGCTAGATAGGATACTTACTATATCTCGACTGCCTCTCATGCCTTCAATATGTCCTGTGTGTGTTAAATCTTTCAAGCGTTCTTTCCTCATTATGCGACCTAAAAAGCTTTTTATTCGAAATATGATTGTTCTTTCTGTTTCTGTTACCTTTAAAAGTTTCATTTTGTTCACATGCTTTGTCTATGTTATTCTCAACATTCTTCTGTAGAACCATATCTCTAACGCTTCGAGACACCTCTTCATCTGTGTGAAAATTATTCTGTATTCACTACCATTTAGAAAGACCGATTTTACTCAAGGATCAGCGTTATGGTGCAGTATATATCAGCTTGGAACGAGAAATCGGAGATCCGAGTTCGAATTTTAGTTGAATTCGTTGCATTGGGAAAGGTATGAACCCATCGCCTCTTCCTCCAGCTATGGATTAAATAACAGGACCGATTGAGTTCTTTAGCTTTGGTTGGCAACTAGTCTACCGTAGAAAGTAATCGCAACCTACTGCGGGAAAATCCTCCGCCCAGTCATATCTATTCGAGACATGATCGCCCATGCGTGTATAATGTATGGCAATTAGCTGACATTACCTAGAATTATATGACTCTTTTCTTTATTTTTCTACGTTCTTTTAAAGGACATAAAGTTAAGGATAAGTGACATGTTTCTTTGTCTTGAACAGATACGGCGTGAATCTCTTCGGGTGCTTCCTTCTATTCATCTCGAGGCATTTAGGTCCCACTCTTTAACTGTTAAAATAGTTAAATGTAACAGACACTTCCTATTACATTTTCTTTCCTTGAAATTCCCTCATGTGGAACTCCCTATAATTTACTTGTTTCGCAGATACTTACAATCTTAAAAATATTAAATGCAATGTCAGTTGCCATATTCTAGTTTCTTGCATTCCGTTCATCTTTTATCTTTTCAATACCCCCTGTACCAATTGTTTTCTCTCACTGTAGCCTCTTACTCACTAGTCACTGTTCCACCTTGCTTGAGTTGAAAGTTGATATATATGCCCGCGCGTGTGTGTGTGTTTGTGTGAAATAGGAGCAAACTAGCGGTAAAATAGAAACATGGATAGATAACAGATAGAAGTAAATGTAAAACGTGTGTAGCGAAAGAGATAACAGAATATCTTTCAGTAAAACAAACACCGTGCATAATGGAATTTGACCAAATCCAAACTCTTTTCAGCATCAAATACTCTGGATAACAAGACAATCAGTCCTCCATTCTTGATCAGCGTTCCGTTTTGTGAGAGAGAACTGTCGGACAGCGAGCAAACAAGAATTCGATTAATTTAAAAGTAGATTTCTTGTTCATCCGTAACGTAACGGAAACGGTCAAGCGACTTATCCCTTTTAGGAGACAATCTGTCATTGGATGATGTAAGAATTGGTTCTATCGGACTGTAGCCAGGTGCATCGATGCACGGTTTTAGATCACTGTCCATAGACGTTTTCTTACAACTGATCTGATATGGTCAGCGCGGCTTAATTTTAACCATTTTATCATGTGGCAAATTTGGCGTTAAGATTTCCATATTGATTTACAATGTACTACTGGAACAGAGTTTAATAAAAACGGTATATTTATTGTTATAGAGGCCTTGAAGGTAAATAAAAAAAATCTTATGTTCTTCTAGATACCGTATAGGTTGTGGTGAAGTGAATATCGGCTCGGAATGAGAAATCAAAGAGCCGAGTTCAAATTTAGGTTGAATTAAATTACGCGAACTTACTTAGAAAAGAATTAATCCATCTCTTCTCCCTTCAGTTATGGGTTAAACAACAAGACAGATTGTATTTTATACCCTTGGTTAGTAACCAGAAGAATAAAGGGCTTCGTGTAAGGTCAACACCTTTACCGGTAAAAAAAAAACAAATTACAGAAATATCGGCGACTCCTTCGTTGATGGCGAGGAGACGTCGATGGCCTATACCCGACTAGAAGCGATAGTTTTTTTTAAATGTGCCGTATATATTCAAGACACAGGAAATCATAGTTCTCCACAATTTCTTGTCCTTTGTAGTACTTCGTAAATGATGTCGTTTTAATATTTATCCTAAATACTCAACTCTTAAACACAAGCTTGCCACATAGTTCATACATTGTTTTCCGACGTTCCTTTTGCTTTTGCTTTTTGCTGTAAGTATCAAATTTTCCACGGTCTCTTTCAACATTATGTGCCTTAGAAATTTCAACTCTCACTTCATAATGTTAAGTATAAATGTTTGCTTTGTTTCTATGTTTTCTAAAACTTCATTGTTGCTTACATTTTCATTTAAAACGTTTGTGCAGCTTGCACTGCTATTTAGGTAAAAGGACATTACATAGCATTTCAGCACTCTTTTCTTTATTTCTAAATTATTTTCCCTGTTTTGTAATAGATTTATTATTCATTATTCCATTGCATCTTCGGATTTCGGTATCGCACTTTCTGTCCTGAAGTTACAAAACTGTCAGTTTACGTTTTCTTTAGATGTGTGACAAGAATTGATCAGAAGATTAAAGAAATGTTATGGAATTGCAATATCTGATAAGTATACGAGACTAAAATAATTGTTTATTCATTTTTGGACTCCGTCAAAATCCCAGCAGGGTTTGTTCCATCTTCTCGCAGTGCTTGGGTAGTTTTATAACTTTCTAATAATAATGATAAGTGTTGATTTTTAAAGCAAAATAAGGGAAAGTCATTGCAAGAAAGTAAAGGAAATGTTAGGTTAAGTCTGTAAAAAAAACAACAACAACAACAAAAGGGAACTCTGGCGGTTTTTCATCGACCAGACACAGAGTATACTGCATTACGTCTTCATTCTCGTTCGGGTAGATTTGCACTAAAACCTGGGAATGGGTCGTTGCAAGCTCACCAGAAAAAGGAATAAGAAAATAAACGCAGCGGGGTTAATTTAAGCTTCAAATTTTGTTACCAATTTATTCACTTGGTTTATTCAGCGCTTCGTTTGTTTGGTTTTGGTGAGTTATATGCATGGTAATTTTTGCTATGGCAGATTCTTTGCACTTCCTCCTACAAACGTTCTGTCTACACTAACATAACTATGTCCAGCTGGCAAGTCAGACGGTGGTATTGAAACTACTTTAGTGACATACAGTCCCCGTCAAAATGCGATCAAGAATTCCACTGCTTCGGTTCCACCTGTTACTGCTAATATAGGCTGGGTCTGGCATTCAAGACTATGACACGAAAATGTACCAGTTACATTGTAGCAAACCACTTTATTTACCACCGTATTCCATTGGTCATAAATAAGTTTCCACTCGAACAGCTTCTGTGGAACCGACTCCGAAAAGGATATTTTCTCAACCACTAAAATCTTAAACTGTTTAACTCTAAAGTTAAGCTTTATCTTTATATCCCATCCATATAAACTACCCCTTAACGTATCCCTATACCACGAATGGCTTCGGCATCTTGAGCAGGGTGAAACTTACTGAGGAATGAAAATATCAGCAAACGAAATTGTCAATATCCGATTTCTTGTTGCTTGACCCACAAAGTTTTCATGTCTTTTTTTAATTCACTTTCAGACACTACTGCATTGAAGACCATTTCTCTTGATATCATATCACATCTAGAATAATAAAATTGTAATTTAAAATAAATACGTATTCGTTCCTTACTATAGGATACAAATCCTATATTAACGAGCACTTAACTAAAACATACAAAGTAAAATTGCGCACCAGCAAAAATAGATCAGAATGACTAAAACATCTTTGAAAAGCCTAACTAAAACACACAAAGTAAAATTGCACACCTGAAAAATCGGATCCAAACGATTAAAAGCATTTTGGAAAAACCCAGACTAATGCAAATTTTACAAGTCAGTTTGAAAAGAAAAATGCAGGGTTCTGATTAGATAGTAAATCGAAAATTGGTATATGAGGTTAGTCAAACGTTCTTTCACACCTAAAGAAGAAAATGCCTGCTGGAGCTGGTCACATGAAGAGATTCACAACTTAAGAACGTCCCCTAATCAGTCAAGAGAGTCAGAAAGGCGCAGAGATCAGAGAGACTAAAGAACCGACAGACAGGTGCGTCGCTGACTCAACCAATACAAAAGAGAAGAAGGAAAGGAAAACAACAACAACAAGATATCCTCAACTGCCCATAAAACTTTTACATCTCTCACCGGCCAGAAAAGGGAAATGAACACAGACTTTATTAGTTAAGTATACTGATTAATTGTTTTACGCAAATGCATTCTGCAACATAATACTATCGCTATTTGACACTTTTCCGTCTCTTCGGTTATTTTTCACACCCACTCTCTTTTTCAACTCAAATTGATAGATCCTTTACTTTTCCACCTACTTAGCAGGTGGACACATAAAAAAGAAACAAACATTACTTTATTACTCTATTGGTTTACAGACAGCAAAACATAAACACTTATTTATTCAAAGCCACTTACGCTTAAATCTAAAAGACAATTTTCCTCCAAACAAAGTATACACAAAATGCACAAATACTTTATTCTGTATATATGTTGTTGAATATACTATTTCCTAATTTTATATAGCCATTACTTATTGCGTTGTCTTTTCTTGAAATGTGTTGCATTTTGTGGAGAGGATATCCTGTATTAAATTCTCCCTTTTAATCCGGGTGTTCTGTACCTCCACATTACTCACGAATAATCCTTCACTTTTATAAACATAACCTCCCGTTTAAATTTATACAGATTGATAGACTGTTACGAATATAATGCTCTTTTTAGATCATCTGGTATTCATTTCCAGTTTTTTACATACGCATGGAAATAAAGGAATTATATTTTGACAGAATACGGTCTAGATACAATACTATTTGAAAAACTAGAAGACAGACAAACAGATGGAAGATATACTGATGGCAGAATAAAATTGTAAGTAGGATTTCTCGTCTACCAGTGCGATAAAGAGAGAACAAAACAAAGAAACCATCTGGTTTGGGTCAAGACTGAGATAAGTAACATTTAAATACTTTCTAAGAGAGAATAGATAATCTTTTTATGACCATTGAAAACGAGCGGCCGGTTTAAATAATATTTTACGAACATTGTGTACAGAATAATCCTTGGAGCGAAATTCGGTTCATTGATAGAACTAACTTTTAAGACCAGACTAGATTCCAAACAAAAATAGAAGAGTACTTACATTTTTCGTCTACCGAATGCATTCGGTAGACGAAAAATGTAAGTACTCTTCTATTTTTGTAAAACTACACAGATCAAAGGATTGTCTCCTTTTTTGTCACTTATTGGCTAAATGACCACACATAAGAGCAAGATAAAAGTAAATTTTAGAGCGATAATTAAAATTTGGCCGTCATGTGTAGACCCCTCCTACTCACTGGGGACAGGTTTGGTCAGATGAACAAAGAAGAAAAGGCCATGTGAAATTTTCAGGAAGGCGAAGGACGTACCACACCCCTCGGTGAGAGACATTCACATAAAGCAGGAAAGAGACGAGTTTGATCAGGTGACCATTGACCAAAAGATCTATAGATAAGGGATCAGATAAAATTCCAAGGAGAGAGGAGTTACTTCCTCTTATTTGGGTATTTACATGGAGAGCATTTAATAATTGCTTGGCGGAACGCTAGCACACCAAGACACGTCATGCCCCATCCCCGCTGGATGCGGTATTTCATATAAGCTAGATATTTTAAACAGAAGTCAAGACAGTGACTGGTGCATATCAGAGGACATAGGCAGACAAGAGAAAAAAGACGAGACCTCCATTTCACCTGACCTGATGTGATTCACTACCCGAAAAAAAAACCTCCGACTTAAATCCTTGTTAAAAAACAAAATAACAAAGACTGTGTAACGATAATCGGGAAGGGTCGATAGTTATTGCCTGGAGAATATAGACCTGTTTAAGCTATCAATAACTGTACTAAGAACTTTGTCTCAATGAATTGCATATACATACTGTTTTTATTCATTTTTTTGTGTGACTTTACACTTACCTGATCAAACCGACCAGGCTAGTCTTGCAATCAATCAACACAACGCGCGGCGAAACAAAGCTTGGGCTGAGGCGATCAATAAGACGATCAGCCGAGGGGGTCGAGCTTGAGTACGGTTCGGCCGAGGGGGGTGGACGTGATAATGAATTGTGTTTGCTAAGATCAACAATTCTGCAATTCAACCAACTACGGCGAATGACAATAATTCATAACCTAGGAAAACAGTAAAAATTAAATATAAAATTATGTTGCAGATTACATATTTCCCAGCATACAGTCATTTGAGGAGAAGAAGAGCAAACAAGAACAAAAAATGACATTTAATATATTTTGAAAATATATGATACTAATTTCTAATATGTGTTGTAGCAATGTGATTTCTCACACATCCTCAGGTGAGGAAGAGGTATAATATTATTTTACATTTTAAGTCAATTTAATGACAGGGATTTTTCAGGCATCTTATCTCCAGCCCACCTTTGAATTGACAAACATAAAATTTTGTTACTGATTTTAGATAACAGTAAAATTAAGGTCCCCTGAAAAACTGGCCACCCAAAAGTTGCCTGAGTAGTCCTTTCTGGTTGGTGGATCACAAGTGAATTGAAAGTGGTAATTGACCCCACCAGCCAGTATCAATATAGCAGTGGTCAATAAAAAAGCTAGAAATCAGTGAAACGGCTAGAATTGAGTGTATGGGGGGATTCTGATAAAAATAAAAAAGAGTTCTGCTTTCTCCAAGCAGAAAGAAGACATTGTCTGTTAAGTGAAAAAACGTTTTTGTTTCTTACCTCCTGATCAAACATGTGTTTTTAAAGCATTTCTTGTCTTTCTTTTGTTAATATCGATCAAGGCCCTAATATTAAAAATAAAGTCTGGGAAACATAACGAGAACCAGGTATATTCCCCTACATGGATGTCATATCAGCTAGGCAGAGATGTGTAAAATCGCATTATTACAATATTTTAAGCCAAGTTCAATTTTGAGATTATTTTTTATTAACATTATTGTAGTAAAATGAACAAATAGTATCTCACTAGTCTCGAATTGATTATTTCATATTGTCTTCCTGTCACCAGAAAGAAATCATACCTGCAGAATGCCTATGTAATGTGCGTGGCAGTGAAGTGGATGTCGACTTGGAACGAAAAATCAGAAAGCAGAGTTCGATTTTCACTTGCATTCACTTACGCACAAATACCCTTAGGAAAGGTATTAATATGTCGCTTTTCTCTCCAGCTATGGGTTAATAAGCAAACCAGATCTGACTTTATAGCCTTAGTTGATTATAATCTATAAAAAATATAATGTCAAAAATATATTTGAGAAATTATAAATTTTTGTAAATACTTGTTGTGGCCTGTCTGGGGCCAGGAAGAAAGACACGGAAACAATAAAGTAGGTTTATGATTTATCCACGAAAGGAATATCAATATAAAGATTAGTGGAAGAATGATACTAGACACAAGAATACGATATAACGGATTTATTGTACTAAGGTACAATTAACAATAATATACAGAATAGCAATCAACGAGTAGGAGTAGAATAAAATATCAAATAGAGAATGCCTTCGCCTGAGAATATTTGCTTCGGTATTTACCAGCCTTCCCACGCAAGGCTACATGTGACACATGGTCGTTTTATAGTGTGTATTTCCGGCCATATAGCCGGGCTAAAAAATGTCTGTCTATTTTTACTGAGTCGTGCTTCTACCCTTCGGCGGAACCAGGACTGGGTTTGTGCTCTCTGCTCGGAAGCAAAGAGCGCCCTCCAGCCGAAGACACAGAGCTGACAGTGTTATAGAGCAGTCAGCCTAAGACGGCTGCTTCTGACGTTCGCTTCTAGTCACTGTCCTTCATAGACTAGAGCATTCCATTATGGGGTATGCTAGGATGTTCCACCATAATAGTTTAACTAGTGTATTAGACTAACAGAACATATATACAAATAAAGAGTGTTAGTAGTCAGCAGATAGAAGTGTGCGTTCGAACTGTATAGTTACACTGCGTCTCGTCTGTCTCACAACTGCCTCTACGGAAGTCATGCAGGTTAGTATTTATGCAAGGAGGAAGAGTTCATTCCACTGTAAATAGGGCACCATAACAATACTAATGCGAGAAATATAAGAATTCCATAGCTAAAGTGAGGGCGAAAATTTTTAGTATATCAGATCTTAAGAGAGAAAAACACACTATCTTTCTTGATAGTCTTCATAGGACACCTTTGGCGTTTTTAAAAGAGGCGGTGTGTAAAGTCTTGTGGCTCAACTGTATAAATTAAATTAATTCAGCAAAATGTTTTGTTCTGTGTTTGGCAAAGTTATCAGATTACTCTGTTGCGAATAGTTTGTAACGTTCTAAGTACATAAAGGCAAGTAATAATTTCGTCAATGTATCACACTTTTGAAAAGAAAAGTGTTTATTAAAACCATTAAACATTGATAGATCTTAACCGTTTCTTCCACGTATTTCTTGCTTTAAACTATCTACCAGGACCAAGCGCCTCGGATTTTTTGTTTTTGAGTGTAAATTATGGGCATTGTCTTGTACTTGGGGACAATATACTTTCACAAATCTGACACGAAATACCGGTTTGGGGTATTAAAAGTGAACAAATATCCGAACGTTCTGGGTGTAAGCCGTTCGGATTAACGTTTTGATACGGGAGACATTGATCGAAAGAAAGAGGAAAACGAGACTACTTTAAAAGAAGACAGTGAACAAATTCCAGGAAGAAATCAAAGAGAAAACTAAGTATTGTGGGAAGAAACAGATGACGATTCGACTTACATGACCGCTTATAAGATATTGCGGGGACAGATATTCACTGAACAATTTTTTTTTCAGTTACGTTCAATCGCCAGTAACTTCACTTAATTTTATTCGGGTTGCTTCCAGTACCTTAAACCCAAAGGGTTTGATTACTGCAGCTGAGAAGGTACAATGTAGTAGGGATTAAGGTACATTCAAAGCTCTTGTTCTTTTTTTTTTTGGGGGGTCAAGAATAGCTTTTATTAAATTCCTTTATCTCATACAATATGCTACACTTCGTTAAAAGCACAACAGCGAAAAGTATGCTATCACATTCTTTTATCATCTCAGGTTATATCTCGAGCGTTGTGGATGTTGCATAGAAGTAAATATATGAAAAGTAAATATATGGATAGTTAGCTAATTTTTTTTTTCTATTTTGTGCAAAAGATGTTTAGTTTATATTTCTTCCACAAATACTTTCACTGTTTCTCCTCAGATGACCTTAGCTCACTGGTGCCCCTTATATATGAAATTACTCGAACCACAAAATTAGCAACTAGATATCACCCTTTTACTGTGAAACCAATAAAATGTAAACGCAAATTCTACTCCATCAGCTTCTTTTCTCGCACTTCCTGCCTGTAGAATTCCCTTCCGTTTACTTGCTTCCCCGACCGCTACAATGTCCAAGAATTTCAATGTAAAGTCAGCAGTCATCTCCTATTTCAGTAACCTCCATACCCTCTCTCGCATGCTTCTTTCTTCGTCCACTCCACTCTCATAAGTATTCTCATCCTTCTCTTACTCACCCACTGACACCTCCTATAACCTGTCATTCCTTCTCATAACTTTACTTCTATGTAACCCCCTGCACAACAGTGGTAGTTAAATTATGAAAAAGAATATAGAATCTTCTGTATAATTTAATTCTTCTTTATTGAATTATAAGTTGTTCCATGAAACAAAATTTGAATCAGTTGGTCAGAGTTCAAATTCCGATGAGGGATTGTTAAGTTCAAATCCGATGAGGGATTGTTATGTTTCTTATTATTTGTCAAATTATACGAAAGAATCCTTTCAATGCAGCCGAAAGTTTCACATAGCACTGCAGATAGTCACTTACTAAGCATATGATGTTACATGACCGAATGTATGAAGCACCCAGATAGGATTGAACTAAACTCACTACCCAGTCATTATTGATCTATCGAGACATGTTTACTAACCAATACATCAGGTTGAAGCATTGCATATATATATATCGACTATAAACTATAGAATACCAAACAGATTGACTATATTTTTTGCTTGAAGATCGATGAATGACAGGTTTTGTCAATGTGCTGGAGAAAATCATAAGATTAACTCACAAAACATCCAAAGATAATTTTGTGTACTTCTAAAAATCATAACTTGAAACGGTTTCATGCACTGATTTTATATTTTTATATAACCTAGTTCTTGGGATAATTCCGGAATTAAAGAAGAAAGAGTCCAACATTGGTCTGCTAGCGATCATGCACAGAATGCAATAATATGATCTTAGAAGAGATAATAATAAAGATAAGCTCGAGACTTATTATTTATTCGAGAATGACAAATTGCTTTCGGAAAGGAAAATATTGTAAATGCAATGAATAAAATTGAAATTGGCCTGAAAGACTTGACAAACGAGGCTTGTTAACGTCGTTAGAAATTCACTTTCTAATAGAACACGTGAACCAGTTCTGAAGGCAAACCCAGAAGAAAAAAACAAATCCCAAACTGCCTCAGGAAAATCAATTTTAAGAGGACGTTAGATTTAAATCGAATTAAAACCTCATAGACACGTGCACCGATATAATAATCAATATACAAAATATATTTTACTTTACAGAAACATCTACGCATCAGAAAATTCTTAAAGTCGACATATATGAAGATATTACAAATAGTTACATTTATATTATCATTATATCTATCTACATATATATATTCACAATGCGATGGAAAAATTATCGTCTAAATGATGTAAAAATGAAAGTAACACTGACATTTGATTTTAAGAGATATATCTACCAAAATTACACAAAAATATATTGAAATATTAAATAATATATTTATTCAATAAAATAGCCATTAGCTTCAACCAGTGATCTCGATGACTTCGAAATTACCTTCAATTCTTCTTGGAAATCTTCTTTTTATGTTAATGAAAGCTGCCATAATCCCTGCCTTCACTTCATTTTTAGTGCTACAAGGAGTTTTGTTGGTCTCTCGCTCAACTACACCCAACACATAAACTAAGGGTTTTTTAGTCTGGGAATCTAGTTGGCCAGATATAAGAGGTGATGAGATCCAGAAATTATCTAAAAGTCAAGACTGGGTTCTCTTGCTTGTGCGGCATGGTGCAGAAAATTGTTACCAGAAAGAGGGTCATCCAGCAGTCACCCTCTTGACCCAGGGCAGTAACGTCTTCTCGAGCCACTTGATGAATTTCTCCGTGTTAAGTTTAAAGCCCTCAGCAACGAATTTGAGACATCTTTTTCTGATCAAAAAGGTTAAAATGAGTTTTCCGAGCAGCCGTACATTTGTAATCACATTTAGACTCATTCAACTCTTTCCAAATCCTTTGCAATGTATCAGATTAGCACACAATCAATCTGAAATGTCCTTATAGAAACTTTCGGCGCTAATGTCATGCAGTACAGCATGGCGATTCCAAATTTCTAGCCAAGTGAATTGCGTCATTGTTCTATTTTTCTCGGAGAAAGGTGCCCAACTGACCCTACTATACTGTGCAGGTGCCAAAATCAGAACCAATCAACGAGGATGAGTGAAATTAATAAATAAAAATGGCGACAATTCAGCCATCACACGCACACGCACACGCACTATCACACACACACCCATATTGTGTATTTGGCTAGAAATCACTCTTTTATATATGTTCAATTAATGATGACTGAAAAGGTACAATGAATAATTCTTTTTATTTAACTTTTCCTGTGTATTTCGCTTTTGTAGATGTTACGTTAACATCTATTTTTTATAAATATCATAAAGAAATACACAACAACTTTCGACTTGAACAACAAAATTACATTAATAAAATAATAAAATATTACAAAAATTAAAACATTTACCCTTATCATAAAAACAACAACACACCTACAAAATCAATGCTCCAAAGAAACAACATTATTTGCAAGTTCAAATGTCCCTTAAGGAACTGTGTTCCTGAGCAAACTAGACTCATAAATAATTATATTTTTCATACTACACCATGTCTATCTAGACGACTTATTTTAAACCTGCCCGACTACAGCTCAATTAGAATTCATTTAAACACACATAAAATCTTACCAAACTTTGTCCAAAACGTACAAACGTACAAAAGACAAGTATAAGAGCCTCATCTACATGTATTAAAAATTATGGAAGCGGAAACAATAAAAAATGAAAAGCCAACACTCAGTAATATTAAATACGAACAAGGTCAAAATTTGCTAATCGTGTTTGGAAAACAAAACAATCCTATAAAATCACACATATACATAAAGCCTCACACATTCAGTTAAAGAAAACGAAAAATAAAAATTGGGAATGACTAAAAGAATATCCGAAAGAGCTCGTATGTGCAGAACTCAGGACAGTTTTACACACTTTGGCTCAGAAAGAAAACACTAATACGATTAAAGAAAAATTAAATAGAGATTAATCGCAGTATCTTTTAAGTCGTTTTTATTAAAACACACACGCATTCACACATTCGCATGCACACAAACACACACACGCGCACATACATACACAAACACATATACACACACACACACACACATATATATATTCTCTACATGCAAAAATTTGGTGCAACCTTGCACTTATTTAAAAACACATTAAAATTAGATACTTTATTTTTAAAGTAAAACATAACATTTCAATATAATTAAAAAAGTTAAAATTTGAATTTGTTTGTCCACAATATATTTTACTAGATTATAAATATTTTGTATAAGAAATATTATACTTTTTCATCAATAATGCAATAGACTTCTTGAGATTACTTAAGTGGCTACAGAAACATGTCAAGGGAAAAATGGAAAAAAATACAATTTAATTTCGCAAAGACAAACTATAACATCTGGTTTACTTATAATTGGAAAAATTTATTTTCAAAAACACGATCCAAAAAACTTGTAAATTATGGAAAAATTAGTTCAACTAAAAAAAAAGAAACAAAATTTGGAAAACAATGACTTGAATGAATCCACCTTTATCCACAAGAAAAAGCATGCGATGAATTGAATAGAAGAGTTTTAAGAGAATATCCAATGTGTGAGATTAAGCTTTTTCAGTGCTTGAAGAATTCGTGAGGTCTGTCATCTACTTTTTTCACAAAATTATTTGGAAGAATTAACAAGAATGTCTAAAGCTGTGATTAAGTCAGATGATTGTTTAATTTACGAATGTAATATAATAATCTGGCCCCACCCAAGAAGGCGACGAAGCGTGGGTGTTTTCGGTCATTGAAAGCAGCGGATGTTATTTTGACCCTATTTCCGACAGAGCGGAAATAGCTCAGAGCAAACAGACAGGGTCTCTGAGAATTTACGTAGGCGTCGCGTAGGCGTCGCGTGATCAAGAGAAGTCGAAGAAGAAGCTAGACGAGTAAGCAGAGAGTGTACACTCACGTCGTCACCCCTGTCAACCTTGGAAGAGCGCTCTCTCACTCTCTGTTCCTAGGCGACACGGTCGATCGTTCTTAATAAAAAAATATAAGACATATTTTTATATACACCCGTGTTCGTGTTTGTCTGTTTATTGGTATACAACAGACTAATTATTTGGTGCTAGTGACCTGCTGTTTTGAAGCAACAAGACAGAGTGATACGAACATTATTGAGTTACCGCAACAACGATTGAAAATTCAACAGACTTGAAATTTCCGGAATTAAAACTGCCACCAGAAAAAAAACGAAGACGAAAATTTAGCAGCCGCGCAACTGGACATCAACGAAAGATAAGTGACACTTTGATTTAATAGTGTGTGTGTTCTCTGCTCGTGTTTATAATAAGTCCAGTTAAAAAAAAAAATGTATACTTTTGCCGATCTGAAACTAGAATTGAGAAGTGTGTCGAACGCATTGTGGTTAGAACGGACGGGGGTCAGGAATACATGTAGAGGGTAGCAGTGGCGGAGAGCGCATAGGTTTGGGGGTTGATGGGTGGAAGGTGGTGTTAAAATGAGGAAGAAAGTGTTAAAATTGACAGTGGGGTGTTGAAGTTGACGAGAGGAAGAAAGTTGAAATATTTGCCTGTCTGTAGGTGTTAGGGCATCTGAGTTGGTGGTTTATTTTTTTTAATGTTTTACCATATATGTGAAGTGAGAAAATAGTTAATATTTCGTAGAATAAATATTTAATGAAATAATTTTGGTTTGTGTCTTAATTTTACTTAAAAAGCGGCATGAACTTTTCAGACAACCCGATAGAAATATGACGAACAACTATTCTCAATGTGATTATGAAGGTCAGTTGTATGGTTGAAATAGTTGAGTTTTTCTGACCAGTACTCGAGCCGAATTAAAGAAAAAAAAAGAAACACAATCGATGTTCTACGTACACAAACTTTCCCCAATTGGAGTATTAGCGTAAAATGACCCTCTTCATTTTCTCCATTTGGCCTTGTATTGCATGAACTAAATCAAAATTGGTAAACATTGACAAATTATAGTTATAGCTGAATGCTACCACAATAGGAAAATCAGAGAAACGAAAGGGTTCTTTAATTTTGATCTCATCAACAAAATTTGTTCGTAAACGTTAATTTGTAATCTTTACACAGATATTGTCAAAATTTAAAAATGTTGTGTTTCGCGTGACATTTCTACAGCATAGAAATGACTTAAATGTTATCGAGAGTTTTAAAGTGTAATTTTAATTATGCAGTTAACAACAGCCAACAAAATCGCCAATTATAAATATATCTCAACATCGTTGCTTGAAAACAACTGCATTGTTTGGTTATTTCTTTGCGAATACACCGATTATATATATTCTTAAAACATTCACCCGCGTCTCAGTGTTTCGCGATATGAGTCAGATATTGAAAAGATATTTTGTTATCAATATGGTGGAATCGGATTATTTGGGGAGATTTGGGAAAATTAAATTAAAATCTAAAACTTATTTTATTTACGTGAAAGTACTTCACTTTTATGCTTTTGTGCAGGTTCCCATAAATTCAACATCCTCTGTGAATTTTCATTTATGTGACTTGGGAAATATCTTTTGAAGATATAGTAATTTCTGAAAACTAGTAAATATGGAGAGATTTAGTGAAGGATATGAGGAACTCCCGAAGAAGTTGACGATAGGTGTTATTGCTGGCGTGGTCGGCGTAATAATAATCCTGGGAATAATAGCCAGGAAGCGGATTTTTAAGTGTAAAAGAAACAACAGTGCTTCGGAAAAGGAAATTGAGTTATCCGCTGTGAATAATACTCCGGGGTCAACGGGCGTTCAAATGTCTCGGCGTTAAACAGAGAGATGTTAACAAATCAGATATACTTGGTTTCGAATCCAGAGGAAGTAGTTCAGGGAATGGAAAGCATTGTGCAAACTAAGGTACTACGAGTCACGGGTCATTTTTTTTTTTAAATTGATATCCTCACCAAAGCGGACCGTCAGGGAAAGCCAGCTTAGACCGCTTAGGTGAAACCTTGGTAGGTTTGTTGGCTCACTAGGTATAATTTTTTTATTCTGCTCTACCTAAGTATTGAGCGCCTTTTTGTTAGTTGATTACACGTCTAGGGCTTTTGACTTTGGACAACGAGCTGACTCAGACTCAATCCTTTTGACTTATGTTCATGTGCTTAGCTCTTTTTTTTATATCCATTTTTCCTTCCACGTAGATCTGCAGAGGGTTTTTCGACACGAGTATAGTTATAAGTTTGTCTTAATATATATATATATAATTGTAATTGCTATTATTATTATTATCACTATTATTATTATTGGTTAAACGTTATATTTTATTGAATATATTTAAATAGACACGCTGTGTTTTAAAACAATGTAAATTACATCAACTGGATTGTACATTCGAGAATTCTGATAAAGATTATGATCCCTTAAAACTCTTTTAGCTTTTAGCACTAATTTACATTGTTTAAATAAATTAACACGGCGATTACTAAGACACGGGTATCAATAAAAATGTATTATTTAAGCAAAAAATAATTCAAAACAAATAATAAATCCTTATTTCTTGAGAGAAAACACGCAAACATCGATATACATATATGTTATTTATTATTATTATTATTATTATTATTATTATTATTATTATTATTATTATTATTATCTGCTTGATGAAGGTGTTTTAACACCGAAACTTTATATCTATTAAGTTGCAGTATGTTATGATAATCAGAATTATAATAATAATTACCATAAATTTACGATCTACGTATGTATTCAGCCTCTCATGAAGTAATTAACTTACTGTGGAATATACTTATATTAGTAACCATTACTCATATATATATGTATGTATACATATATACAGATAGTCATCTGCAGACAGATCTATTTCGTTGTATCACAGTTCATCAGTACGTTAGATATCCGATTTCTTCTAGCCAGGATTGAAACCCGAGCGAATTGACATCAATCGGCTATTCTACCTTTGGGCTATGGGTGCTCGGTAGAGGAAGGTGGTATTTAGTGTGTTATGTACAATGTAAACACACGCCAGTAACTAAGAGTGTTCAAATTAATTGATGAATGAACGATGCGTAGATGCGTGTGTAGCTACTGTTTTTATCAAGTATACCATTCCTCCATAGTGCTCAATCATTTTATGAGAGTGTAAAAATAAATGAACGGGACACGAAATCGTAAAACCTTGGATCCTCTTCACCTGGATATATATATATATATATATATATATATATATATATATATATAGAGAGAGAGAGAGAGAGAGAGAGTGAGAGAGAGAGAGAGAGAGAGATCCTTGGTAAGATCTTATCAAGGAAGGATCTAATATGGTAATGGTAGTATTGGTTTGCTACATTTTGCTGAAAATACAACTTCTCTCTAATGCTAGGCATGACAGACTGTTGCAGCGTGTGTATACATTTTTTGAGACACCATATATATATAGTTTGATTAATATTGTGCAGTTTAATCAAAATAAAAGCATCCATGTTGTGCACGAAATAATAATTCGTCAACTAAATCACCTTCTTTGTTAATGCTGTTAACGCTTCCCGTATTCGCTTAGTTGGAACAGTGAAATTTTTAGATCTAAATTAAGATAATTTTATTAAGCTACAGGTTTATTGATCTAGTTTCGTATGTAGGAGTTAAATAGATGAATATACAAAGCTGAAAGGTAATAAACATAGGCGTCTTTCAAGTTTCAATGTAAAAAGCTTTGAACTCATAAATATGCATCTTTTGGGAATACATGAATACACAAGACTTTGAAGTGGTGAACCACAAAAGGCTTTGTATAGTGAAACATACAAGGCTTTGTAATTGAGAATTATATATATATATATATATATATATATATATATATATATATATTTGAAGTTTATACAAAGCACTCATTGAATATTGTTTTGTTCAGGCGACGGTACTGTCCAAATGTAGGCTTTAATATTAGCGTTTTAGAATTGTTGATTGTGACCCATTTATAGTTTATATCAGTACCGGCCAATTATGCAAGAGTCAGCAGAAACGATTGAACATTTTATGGATTATTTCCTTCGATATTAATGTAAAAACACAGCAATTGTAGACATGCT
Source organism: Ascarosepion bandense (assembly GCA_037127315.1). Taxonomy (NCBI): domain Eukaryota; kingdom Metazoa; phylum Mollusca; class Cephalopoda; order Sepiida; family Sepiidae; genus Ascarosepion; species Ascarosepion bandense. The sequence goes on along the minus strand of JBBBDQ010000224.1, from coordinate 5,217,403 downwards.
GAGGACAGAGGTTATATTTATAGTTCAAGAATACAAAGTACAAACGCATGCACAGACTGGTTTTTAGATTATTTACTTTGGTTATATCTGGAATACTGTCCTCATCTTTGTTGTTATTGCATCGTTTCAGGCGAGTTTACATTTAAACTTACTGTCGATCTGAATAAACTTTAGTGAACTTCACATTTCATGTTCTAGTTCCTCTCGTTCGTTGATTGATTGATTGATTGATTGATTGATTGATTGATTGATTGGTTGATTGATTGATTGGTTGATTGGTTTGTTTAACAGCATATCAACACCTTATGGATCAATCAATGCCGACACTTTTGAAACTTTGAAGTAATAAAAATATGATATGTGTTATTCTGCTTTCACTGTTAAATACAGGGTAGATGGTACTTGGCCTTTATGCCTGTGTGGGTATAATTACTAGAATGTTCAAATGTATCTTTCATGTTGTAGTGTTGTTGAAATTATATTTTAGAATACAGCTTGATTTCTCTAAGAAATTCTAACTGGATTAATGTCATGAAAAAGTTTTTCACGTCGGTTGTTTGATTGTGTTTACCAGCATATCAATCTCTATGGGTTATTTAATGCCTAATTATAAGTATTTAGAACACAATTAAATGCCTTCTACTACTAGATATATTTTGAACCAATTGAATGACTTCAGCTACAGACAGAAATGTATAGGTAATTTTACTATAAAATTTATTGCTGTTCTTTTAAATATAAATGTATGTTGTTGGTCAGTTATTATATAAATGTTATCACTGGAATTTTACGATATAAATGTATTTTCATATTTTCATATTATATTGTTTTTGGGGGTGATTCGCTATTTACCTAGAGCTGGAATCCTAACAAGTGCTACCACTCTGTTTCACAGTGGACCTGCAACAACAGCAGCTAAGAACTGGCTCCGCCCTATGCAAAAACTTCTATCTCCCGAGCAGAGGCTTTGCTTTGCTGTCGGATTTACTTTATCGTCATAACAAGGACTATGCTCTGCTCGTCATCTCAAGGGATGTCATGTTTTTTCTAATATTTCTTAGTCTGTTGTCTGGTGAAGTAGATTGCTGGTTATTGAATTTGGTGAAATATTAAATATGACCTGACGGCTAGTAAAGATTCGACCTCAATTAAAGCAGCAAGTAATAACTGAACAGCACTAAAATATGCAAGTTGAAATATCACTAGTTACGGACAGTGTAACGAAAAAATACCCCCTGTAGATTAGACTTCAGGATGAAATCTCCTGGTGGATATCTGAATCAGTAAAAACCTACAAAGGCTGAAAATGATACGTCATCTGAAAGGTATAATAATATTAGAAAAGATGAAGACATTTGTTTTATTTCTTAGATAACGTATTGTTATTATTTACATTGTTCGAACTGTTGTCTTCATTTTAGTTGTCTTATTCACGGCGTTTCGGCCGTTGTACGATTTGACATTATTCAGATGATTCGTGCCTGTGAAATTAGTTTTGTAAGTGATAAAATTCATACACTGATGTCCGCAAGGACATGGCCTAGTAGATAAAAGTTTTGGTTGGATCCAGTGTCATGACTCAAAGAGTAGTGTGTTTAGTTCAATTCAGTTCAAAATTCTACTGACTTCAAAAATCGAAACCAACAACGGTAGAAACTTTATTAAGCTGGCAACAGAGATGGGAACAACAGTCCGAACAATGTAAATAATTAAGACATTTATTTAATGATAATTTGTGATTTTAGATATAGTCGATTTTACAAGCTGAATCCTCTTCTTAATGCTAACAACACATTTTAATTTAGACCAATATATATTGTAGTTTGTTGTATATAGTCTGTCACTGAATTAACTGAATTCACAAAATCGCTAACCGAAATTTGATGCTATTTTACAATATTTCAAACATTAAAATCGATTTTGAAACAATAAACTGAAATTCTTCATCCGGTAATTAATTTTACTTATTCAGTTGTAAATATACGTAGTAACATAGCGAGTGCTTTCTTTGCATAAACCTGCTTTGGTTATTATGACACTTAATATAAATCATAGTGTTATTAATATCTCTTGGCAACACTTGGAGGTAACCTTTTTTTAGAAACAATATTAACAATAATTTCTTCATCGTTATTATACATTTTGTAACGTTATCGTTGTAATGAGTAATTAAAACACGAGACTATATCACACCTACGTAAAATCATTGTTTATTTACCTCTGGACTTTGTAATTAATAAGAGTGTGAGGTTGTGTAGCTTAAGGGTCTTTTTTCGAGCGAGGTGGGAGGGCGCTTATATAAATACTTGACATTATGCTGTCTCCGCAGTGCAGATCCTAAAGGCAGCCGCATTGATAGCATTTTTGCATGTCGAGAGCAGTTACTGATTTATTTCAGTCGCGATTTTGTACCTTTGAGCTCTTCTCCACTTTCCATTTCAACAGTCTGATCTACTTGGCTTTTTCTGTGACACAATTACATATCACTAGCTATTTTGATATCTCATAGGGAGAACTAGTATATATTGTTATCACCACATATCGGCTTCTGTTAATATAATATTTCTAACTGATATCAAAATGTACTGCAGACATCTAGTATGTGCAACACTGAGATCCGAAGGCGTATTGTCATGGCCAAGGATGCATTTCCGAAGCTGAATAGCGTATTGAGAGACTATAAAATTTCACTGGAAACAAAGAAGAGATTACTGGATTGTTACTTGATGTCTGTTCACCAGCATGCCAGTGAATGCTGGACAATACCTTCAAAGATGAAGAAGAGACTTGAAGCAACCGAAATGGGTTTCTACAGAACAATGCTGAGGGTACCATGGACAAAACATGTTAGCAACGACGAGGTTTCGGAGAGGATGAACACGAAAATTAAACTGGTACTTAACATCAAGAAAAGACAGCTGAAGTTCTTCGGACATGAATTGAGGAAGGATGGCTTGGATAATCAAAGGGTGGATACAGGATTAAAAGACAAGGAAAAGCAACACGTAACATACACAATGGGCTGGAGATGGATGGAGAAGTAGGGAGTTGAGCGGGATAACAGGAGAGTGGGTGTGAAGAGCTACAAGGGCGAGAGAGATGTGGAGGGCCATGATCGCCTCCGTTCTGACTGGACGCAGGACATAAAAGATGAAGAAGTATATCCTGGCATTAATCACATACTACAGATATATAAATGAATCACTTCTTCTTCTTCGTCTTTTTCTTCTATGTGTTGCGTCACGTCAGGACGTTGGCGATCATGGTTTTCCAAAGTTTTCTGTCCTTTGAAGCTTTTAATAAATGTTGTCTTTCTGTTTCTCCTAAAACTCATTCTGTCAAGCTAGCAAGGTTAGTTGGGATCCGTTTCCATCTGTTCCACTTGCCTTCAATCAGTTCTGTGAGTATCAAATTTTCTAAGCCCAATAAGTTCATTGTGTGACCTGTCATATAGAAGGACGCTTATCCAGTCTTTTTGTTTGTTTGTAATGAAATTTTCTCGTTTATCAATACTTTATTTTGCTTATCAAATGTTCTTTCTCTATTCAAATGCGCTTTTGTAAATTTTTGTGTTTTGCATTGATAAGGAGCGAAAACAGAGGAAGGGTAATCATGAGAACAATAGATACTGATTAACATTGTATTTAATTTTTTGAAAATTAAAGTTGGCTGAAAAGCATGAAACTGGAAGAGATTTCCACACACAAGAAGCGCAACTGTCAGCATAGAATTTACCAACGCAGCTGTAAATTGAGGAGATCTGGTCGCCTGTCTAGTACTATACTTGAATTTATAAAGTATACGCGCCATAGCGAAGGCTCATCCAACAAGTTACCATGAAAACACTTATAGAAAAGGCATTGGAAGGTAACCTTATGGTGGTGGGGAAAGTAACTGAAGCCGAGATGCCAGATGTGAACCAATCATTTTGCAGATTATTGTTTGGATTTCATCAAGGAACTGTAGATACGCTTTTCATAAAAGCATAAACACATGTACAGATAAAGTTTATGTGGTAAGACCTGTTAGAGTCCCATCTATGGATAAAGTGAAAACACTAAAAATTGGGTCAAAACACGAATACATGAAAATACATTAGAAAAAATTACCAGCAATTGATTTTCATAATTAATGAATGAAGAATTACCAGTCATACATTATCGAAAAAAATGACTAGCAATACAATTTTGGAAAAAAATATAACAACGCTCACAAAATGAAATTTCAGCATTGAATGCCTCATAAGGATATATATTTATAGATATATATATATATAATTTAGCATTTGTAAACGAGTTATTACGCGACCTAGGATTCTAACATGAGTGGTGTCTTCAGGCGATTTTCAATAACTTATTTTACCGTTATTTTTTATTAAGAATGCTCACGTATCGGTGTTTTTTTTAACGCTCACGTGTCAGGAAATTTTTGAACGTGCAATTTTAAAATTACAAGAAATTCTTCCGTTTTCATCCACGGTTGTATGAACCTAAAAAGTATTTTTAGTATGGTTACACTTAGTCATAATTTCCCTTGTTTCATTCAATTCATTCAAAACCATACTAATAATACCTCTAAGGTTCATTCAACTAGAGACGAGAACGTTATAATTTCTTGCAATTTAAAAAAATTGCGCGTTCAAAAACTCCCTGCCACGTGAGCGTTCAAAACTGTATTGAACACTTTTTAATGCAAATGTTCACTGGTCTAAACTTATTATAACCAAAAGCTAAGTCATTAAACAAACAATATATATATATATATATATATATATATATATCTATATATATATATATATATATGCAATAAACTAAATCTAACAGTGAGCCAAACGTTGACCGCGGTTCCACTCAACGGATCGTCAGGACTTGGCTCAAGTCCTGACGATCCGTTGAGTGAAACCGCGGTCAACGTTTGGCTCACTTTTAGATTTAGTTTATTGTATTTTTGCTCTACTTTCATACTTTCGTACTGAGCTATCTACTGTTAAGGTTTTCTTTTTTTTTCTTCCCCTTTAACCCACGTGGTAGTCCTCGTTCGGTTGTTGACGATTTACGTTACTGATTTGTTAGCGTTAGTTTTCTCTGACTTTAGTCTTTATTAGTGCTACTTTATTGTTGGTACATATATATATATATATATATATATATATATATATATATATATATATATATATATATATCAAGCCTATATAAGACACTTTTCGTTCCATCGCAAACAACCATATCTGCTCTGAAATGTATCGTAATGTCAACAAATGTAAACATGTTACGGAAATTACCGAATTTTAACAAAACTTGGTTATAAACAACCGACAATTTGAAATGAAATAACAGAATATCTACTTAAATATGAGTATTGATAAAAAATAATGTTCAAACAATTCATTTTAAATTGTCGGTTGTTTATAACCACGTTTCGTTAAAATTCGTTAATTTCCGTAACATGTTTACATTTGTTGACATTACGATACATTTCAGAGCAGATATGGCTGTTTGCGATGAATCGAAAATTGTGTTATATAGGCTTGATAAAAACCTCGTTTAGACTAGAGGCTATTCGTGGTCGAGAGGTCTAAGATGTTGCCATATATATATATATATATATATATATATATATATATATATATATATATATATATATCTCAAAACAGAAGCAGGGTTGTTCCAACGAGATAAATTGGTATAGAATAAAAGTGCGAGAATCCGTAAACGTTTTGTTTAAAGTGTGGATTTATTGTTGTTGTTATTATTATTTATATTATTTGCTTTTTCTATGATACATTAAGTGTCCATAATGGTACATACAACGGTTTGTATGTGTGTTTGGGCATCTCAACGTGGTGTAATATCTAGCAAGTTTGTCTCGAGAGAATCATTAGTTGTGAGTTCGATCCTAAGTGGGTGCTCCATACTTCCGGCCTTTTATCACATCTAAGCTTCGCTTAGAAAATTACCACCACACATATATAGATGTGGGCGCGTGTGTCGAACATACGTGAGCTTTTATGCCTAATTATAAATTAATTTTTATTTATTTTAAATTTGGTCAAACGGAAGCAGTCCGACTTTATGTTCTCCAACACTCTCTATGTCTCTCTGTCTCTCTGTCTCTCTTTATCAGTTTGTTATTCTTTTATGTCTATCCTAGCCGATGAGAATATCTCTTTTAAATGCACAAATGCTGTTAAGGATGAAATGACTTTCATGTTCCTTCGCTTCATTGTTTTCGATAGATTTCTCATTAATCGACGCAGTGTCGAGTTTACAGATATTTAATAAACGTCACTTTATGACAAAATTAGCAAAGAATAAATAATTTTCTGATCTCCGCTATTAAGTTCTCCAGTGATCAAGTTAAACGAAACATTAAACCAACATCATTAAATTCGTGATTAACACTCAAATAATTTTCTATAGATAATTTTTCCTACAAAATCTGTTTTTACTGTGTGAGCGAATTACCTGTGTCCGTTATCGAAACAAACTACATCAACCTGCATTAGTAATAAGCCCTTACATTCAAAACACTGTCACAATATTTTCATATAAACCTTTCGTTTTCTGCTAAACCCTTATTATATCTATTTTTCGGTTTTGCGTCTAGATCTTTCTTTCCATATTGAAACTACGTCTCTCTCTCTCTCTCTCTTTCTCTCTCTCTCTATATATATATGTATACGAATATTTTTCTCTCTCTCTCTCTTTATCTCTCTTTCTCTCTCTCTCTATATATATATATACATTGTATACGTGAAGTCTTCTACAGAAAAATAAGTCAACCGTGTAACATTTATTACGAATATGGCAACAATATATCAAAGTGCATGTAGCATTTATTAACTAATGCCATTTTTACATATTTCCTTATATTGAAACGCTTGTTTTATAAAAATATTTCATGACAATAACGGATAAATAAATTTGAAAACATAAAATAATTATAACAAAGTGGTTTTGAGCGTGTTTTCAAAATCACTGTGACAACAGTAAAACTGCACTAAAACTATCAACACTTTTTTTCTAAAACCATATATCAAGAATATCGAGTACTTCACGATAAACAAACTGCTTACAAAAATACCTTTAATCAGTAAAACTACTGAAAAACAACAATCTTACCCTTAAACATTATCATAACGCAATAATATATATATATATATATATATATATATATATATATATATATATACACGAAACTACTAAACATAACGTCTACGAGATATACACAGAAGCACACACACGCACACACTTACGAATATAAAATATCATCTGAATACCACATCGACAAACCAGAATCGTTATACGCTTACATACATTTTTTAATCGTATCACCCCGAGCAAGGCGGTAACGCCACTAATGTGCAGGGGGCTACACAAGAGTAAAAAGATTAGATAGAAGAGAGTGAAGAGAAAAACGAACAAGTTAGAAAGAAGCAAGAGAAGGATGGGAATACAGGTGTGATGAAAGTTGCAAAGGTGGAGAGAAAGGAAAGTATATACAAGGTTATGAAGAAAGAACTAGAGTCAAGTGGTTAAGAGATGTGTATTGACATTGCATTTAAATTCCCGGATGTTGTAGCCGTCAGGAAAGCAAGAATATGGGAGCGAGTTCCACAGGCGGGAAGTGCGGGAAAAGAAGGTGCAGGAGTAGAATTGTCGTCTGCATTTGGTTGATCTAACTGTGAATGGATGAGACCCAGTTGCCAGTCTGGTTGCACGAGTAAACACCTGTTGCAGAAGCACCAGTGACGTTGGATCAGAAGCTATGAAAGTATTTCTAGAACAGACAAGGGAAAGTCACATCCCGTCTGTGGCTGGTGTCAAGCCGCCAAGTCGGTACCTATCATATTACTGATTCTTCTTTGGAGCCTGTCAAAAACACTGACATGAACAGCAGGAGCGCCTGACTATATATGGCAGCAGTACTCCATGCGCGGATGAATGGTTGATTTGTATATATGCAGGATGGATTCAGGTGGGAAAAACATCCTAGCCCGTCACAGAGACCCAACCTTCCTAGCAGTGGATTTAGCAATGTAGTCGTTCCACTTGAGATCAGAAGAGTGAGTAAGGCCGAAGAGGCGCAGTATATAGCTCTCAGGGAGACTCGCTTGGTCCATGCTTATGGGTGGCAGGAGAGGTTGTCTGTGATGATTGACAGACGCATTGAAATTTACATAAATCAATATTTATTTTTCCTATTAGAATTGGATTCAGTTAATATTTTGCGTCTTCAAATAGACGCGTCGTCTCTATTTGAATTCTGAACTCAGAAAATTATACAAACGTTTTGTTTAACAAATCGAATGTGAAACCTGATTAATCAATGAAAATCAAACAATGCAAACACAAAGTCCTTTTTTTTTCATTTCCTCCACAACTCTTTTTGTCATAATACTTTAAGATAAGTGGAATATATTAGATTATTAAACGCATCCTATTTGTTCTTTATCTACCCATATGCGTATATATTGTTTATTTGGGCAAACATTTCGTTAATAACGATTGACAAGATACAGCGATTATGTCTTTTTATTTAATTTTTCTTGTGTTCATAAAAGTGTTTTCTGTGCAGAACCTAAAGTGTGTAAAAACTGTCCGAATGTTATGCATATCTGAACCTTTTAGGTAAAAAACTCTTTGTTGATAATGGCTAAAGAATATCTGAAATCTTTTTAACATGGTGATCTTTTAGACTCTTTTATACAATTTGCATCCTGAAGAGAAAGCACTTGTGCGAACGCAAAAAATTAAATAAGAAGCTTAATCACAGTATCTTGTCAGTCGTCTTTAAAGACAATTGAGTATATATATATATATATATATATATATATATATATGTTATATGTTAAGGCATTTCATCACTACAAAGATTTAACGTTTCGGAAGATTCTTTTATTATTCAGGTAAAAATTTAAAACAAATGGTAAAAATAGACAATGAATTCCTATTCATTCAGAGGCTTAAGAAGGGATCGTTGGTGAAAGTTGAACAATTTGATTATGGGTGTGTCCATCAAAAGTGAGAATTTTGTCGAATTTTAAAGGTAAATATTTAGGTTGTAGGTGGGTTTTTGAATTACGTCTTGAATAAATGACACCCTTTACTTGAAGCACATAGTAATTAGATGTATACAAAATGATTTTGAACAACAGATGCTACAGAATTTGTTAAAGCGGATTATCGGTTAGGTTAATATTTAAATTATGTAAGTATGCTAAATTAAGCTCTATTAGAGTTAGGAAAACCAAATACATTATCATTTTGGTCAGTAATGTTTAATAAATTAACGATTATATAATATTAGAGCATAAGTTATTTATGAATATTATAATTATTTAGAGAAGGATGTGCTATGTCTGCACTTCCTGTTATTAAAGTATAAATATGTTGATACCATCGAGGTTTGAAAATGTTCTTGTTGCTAACTATTTTTTATAAAAATTACTAAGGGGGATATTTTTAGAAAAGAGTTTTTCTACCTTATTGATGAATTTATACACAAAGTTAGTACTACCGTTTCATTAAAGAAAGGTGTATACCAAATTATTTTTGTTTATATTTTTATTATAACTATTTTTCTTGTGTTTAATATAAATAATGTCAGGTCATTTGTAGCCGCTATTTTTTGTGGTAGTATTAAAATATTTGCTGTGTTTAAAAAAGATTTATTACTTAAAGAGCTGTTATTCATTCCATATTCTTTGGATGCGATGATGTGTATGATTATAGATGAAGGTAATTAGATTGAAGGGGAAAATATGTAGAATTGGCATTTGTTTCTATGTAGAGTTGGTAAGTGTTATTAACTACATCTCGAGGAATATCAAGTAAATCTACGTTTTTGAGATTAGCGTTAATTATAATGTTAAGTCTGAGGCGTTTTAATTTCCTGTGTTAGAATTTTTTATCCTATCGGTTTTAGTCTTTGTAGAAATCCTTTACACCAAGAGGGCCATCGTTTCTATACAGCCCTTTTTACCTCAATATTGATACCATTATAAGTAGTTAGTTTAGACAAAATAAATAAACCAACGAGGTCTGAGGATGTATATATATATATATATATATATATATATATATATATATATATATATATATGTGTGTGTGTGTGTGTGTGTGTGTGAGTGAGTGAGTTCGTGCAAGCAATATTTTTTAATTTGGAATTCATTTAGTTTCAAACTTTCGGTATCTTAAGGGGGTTAAAAGCCTGAATGAATAGTTTTATATATATATATATATATATATATATATATATATATATTGCTTGCATCTTTTACTTTAAACAAATTTCATTTAAGAAAGAGAGATTTTCATTGTGTTGTTAAAGCTGTCATATAAAATTGCCTTAAAAAAGACTTATTTTTGTTTACTTATTTCGTATTGAAGAAAGAAACGTGATCAACATCTATTGTCTTTTTTTGTCATTGTAAGTAAGTTAAAAATTGGACTAAATTGAAAAAAGTTACTTTTGTTGTGAAGAAATTTATATATTGGATTGTTGAGAAAGTTCTTGCCAATTTTTCAAGGGAAACTAAAACACAGAACAAGATTATGCCATGAAATATTTACTCAACTAAATATGAAACATTTTGGGCAAAAACCTTTTACTTTTTTTCATTCAACTTTAAGTTTCCGTTTTCCCAGAATTTTTCCAATTTTGAATCAAAGAACCCATGAAGTTAGCCTTTTATGTTATCCGAAGAATTAAATTTTTTTTCCAACCAGAGTATTTTGCAAGGACCTGAGTAAATAAATACACAAAGAAGCAATGTCTGGTGAATATGACGGTTGGGGTAACACATCCCAGTCAATGTACAACAATTTTATATCGGGTTGCCAAAGAGACGTGAAGTCTGAAATTATCCTGATAGAAAACAAACTTTTTCCTGATCATCATTTCTGGGCGTTTTTCTTGAACTGAAATTCAATGTGTCCAGTTGCGACTAGTATTTTCAGAATCAATTGACCGGTTAACTTAGCAGAAGCACATAATGCAAGATTCTTTTCCGATTCCACTAGATGCTCAGAATTAATTTTTAGGCGGAAAACCTGCTTTTAGGCTCGTTAATGTTGGCTAATTTTGCATAGCACACAATCATTTACGCTAAACATTGTTATAAACGATCCATTTCTCATCACCCGTCATAATTTGATTAAAAAATTGTGCATTTTCCTTGTGTTTATACAGATGATCACATACAAAAATGTGATCCAAATTATTAATTTCACTAAGTTCATGTGGTACCCAAACATTGTAGGGATTTGAGAACACAAGAATTACTATGGGCTTATGTATGGTTAGTTTTCATAAAATTAGTGTTTCTGCCAATTTCCCGGTTGCTAAATGCGGGTTATTTTTAAGCAATGATTTGGTCGTCCTCTATAGTCAGGGATTTGGGCACCTCCAGGTGGTGTAATTGTAAGCAAGCTTGTCTCACTAGAACCATTGGAATTGAGTAGTGAGTTCGATTCTCACTGGGTACCTCGTACTTTCCGCTTTCTGCCCCATCTAAGCTGTGCTTAGAAAATTACCATCTGTAGTATGGGGTCTGACTGAGTGTTCTTCCTCAATAAGGCTACAATCACCAACTCATATTATACAGCACATTTTTTTGTTGTTGCGTGGGAGGCATTCTTTCTTTTAAAGTAATAAAAAATAATAACGTGTTTAAAATGCACTGTACAATCTTCTATTTTTGTAGGAATGCAAATGTAACAAAAGTTAAATAATTCTAATATTTTTCAAGAGATAATTTGAAGTGTACGATAATCGGAAATGTAAGCATATTATACCTTTCAATACATTTGATGTGTTTTAACTTTGTTGGAAGAGGAACGACTAAATATCGGCATGGACTTTTTGGACAACCCAATATTTCTCCCCGAAATTTGATTCGCCTTGCCAAGACTGTTCCGTACTCTGAGAAGCTCTTTTTGTTAACTGAAGACCTGTTTTTGAATGCCCTCATAACTAACCATAAATCATTGAAAACACATGTAACGTTACATTCGATGGCAGCAGTTATCGACATTTGTCTCTCTTTGAATGACATCGTGTTCTCAGTATGATTCTCTGATCCGCATGCGTACGGTCATCAAAGCATTTTTCTCGCAAACAATCAAACGCATACTTGCAATTCACGGTGAGTGTCCAAACAGTCGTAACAAGTCTCCATTGATCTTAGGTCGTACCTACTACATAAATAATAGAACTCAGTGTCTCCAAAATAACGATGATTAAACTTCCTCGACATTGAAGGTAACCTAGAGTGAATATTTATATAGAGGCCCGTTTTAGATAAACTTTGAATCCCCTAATGTTATTCTTTACAAAGCTTTTACCATTCTCGAAATAAATGAATTGAACGTAGACGTGGATTAACATAATAATAATTATA